>JAUPFK010000019.1:0-694253 GCA_033060865.1 Dorcus hopei
GTACGGTAATTGTTTCTTTGTTTTCATTTGAAGTATTAGCGCTTTTGAGGTTGTAACTTTTCGATTCGCGGATGAAATCAGCAGTATTTTTATTCGCAAAGTTATTTTGCTTCTTGGGATTCTACGTGGAGTTGCCACCTCTGCAGTTAACAAGATCTTCGGACGCCTACAAAGCCATAATGTGGATTGTCCCAGCCTCTGTAGCTTCCCAGGTCCTTTATGGTTGGATTGCTGGAGTTCGACGCGTTTTCGTATAGCTGTGCGAGCTTGATTTTTACAAATTCCCTCAATTTTCGTGAGATTACCCAAGTCTCTGTGCAGGGTGTCGTTTCTGACGTATCTCCATGAGCCTGTTGCAGTGCGCAGGATGCGGTTTTGGAAAATTTGAAGTTTCTTGGATACACACTCTCGCGAGTAGGCCTGGTGTTATAGAGCAATGCGTGTATGTGATTATGGGCCGCAGCATGGTTATGTATAGCAGACGTTTATTTGTCAGGGATAGTTTGGAATTTTTATTCAGCAGTTGGTACAATTTGCAAAGTTGGCCCACCGCCTTTTGTAGCACCTTGTCTGTTTGGGATCTAAAATTCAGCCTTTTGTCTAAGATGACACCGAGGTATTTGGCTTCGATTTTCCATTCGAATTCGAAATTGTGGATTTTACTATTTGAATTTGGTCTTTCATTAACAGCTGAATGTTTTTGTCATTCTTTTCGGTTTCTTCCAAAATATTATTGTAATATTCAGCATCGTCTGCATCGAGTGATCCGTTTTTCCGAATCTCATTTCCAAGCGGTTCCGGGCAAGACCATTGAATAATCCGCGTTTACTGCGAGTTGGATACATCCGTATGCGTGATTAAGTGATTGTAGTTGAACTCGCTTGGCTTGGAATAATACAAATTTGACTAGAGACGAAATTAAGACTGTTGGACAAGAGATAAGTTCATGATTTAAAATTCGAAGTGAATATTACATATATTTCTCCACTTCGGAGAGAACTTGTTGTATGAATTTTAATTCTTTTGTTTCATAAAAGGAGACATTAAGGAAGGATACAGAGTTGCCAGGTATCTGTATGAATTTTTTACATATCCTAAATATTCGTAGAATATTCCGCTTTGAATTTTCTATCGGAGTTATTTTATAGCCTAATACGATGTTGATGCATCCACACCTGAAACAACATACGAGCCGGTTTCAGTCGGTTTGAAATGGATTTTAATTTCACGTTTCTTAATTCTTTTATTAAGTAGCGGTTAGGGTGGATTTACATCGAAGCTATTTTTGTAAGCGACCTTTCCAATCGGGCGCGAAAGTTTTTATTTCGACCTAATTTGACGGCTTCATCCTTGCTACCAAAAGACTTGATCACCGGATGAAAATTCTCGACGAAGCCCGGACCGGTCGTAAAGTTTCTTTTGCGGATTTTTCCTTTCCGGAAATCAATGTTTTCTCGAGCTATCTGGTTACTTTTCTCGATACGATATTTTACTTGGTCTACGTAACTATCGGGGGTAGTATTTTGAATTCCGGTTCGTGCTTCAGCGAACTGGGGATTATAGGTTCATGCCCGAACAATAACTCATATGGAGTGAATTTTGTCGCGGCATGAATTGACGTGGGTTATACAGAGAACATCGCGGAATTTCAGGTATTCGTCCCAATCCAGTCTGTTTTTCGTTAATATAATAGTTTGAGGTAATCCTTAAGAGTCGAATGGGAACGTTCTAACCGCACCGCCGTTTGTTTTGCGGATGACACGCGGATGCAAATAAATCTTTGATTTTAAATAATTTTATTACCTCTTCATTAGATTTTTAGGTGAAGTCTGCACATTGATCCGATAGAATTCTTCGCGGAATGACAAATTTAGTAATTGTTTCGACCATAATTTGTTCTGCGACCGTTTTCCGCTTCATGATTCCGGTAGGGCGTAAGCGAATGAAAATTTTGCAGCGAGATCGTCCTGCATAGTGAGTACGAATTTGTTTCCGTCTTCGCTTAGCGGTAGCGGTCCTACTATATCTAAAGCGAGGCGTTCGAAGGGTTGTGTCGATATTGACGTAATTTCCATCGGGACCCTAAGCGTTTTACGGTATTTTTTGTTTGTTTGACACTTCACACAGTTTTTAATGTAACTCTTAATTTGGTTGGTCATCATCGGCCATTCATACTTTGTTTTAATGCGATTATACATTTTGTAAAATCTTTGATGACCAGCTGTGAGAGAGTCATAAAATTCTTTTAATATAATTTTTATTTCTTCGTCATTTGGTGTGATTAATTGGTTCACGCAAATGTTTACTTTTGTTTTTGTCTTTCGAAATACGTAATTTAATATACAAATTATTCTTGAAACTTTTAGATTTGAAAATTCTGTCCCAGAAGCTGATTTGACAACGTTATCTGATTTCAGACGCCATCTGCTATCAAGGTATCCCTAAAGGGTTTCACGGCGGTGCCATAAAATAGGTCGCTTTATACCTAATTGGTTGTCAAAATGTTTGTTTCTTTAACAAAAGCATATATATAAGGTTATTACGGTTACATTATTACTAGCTAGCCTTTTCACAGTGTGTACAATTCGTTGTTGACTCTTGTCTCAGAACGTCAATATTTTCCGTGAATTTGATTTCAGAGTCGTCTAACTCCGTCGAAAACGAAATGTGCGACATCTGATTTTGCATCGTGATTATGGACCTATTAATTCTCTGTGCCAATATTAATGTTTTCGCACGTCTCGAGTCGCTTTCACAGAATTTATAAAAAATCACGACAAAAGATTCAAGCACTTTGTTTAGTTGTATTGAATACTCAAATTTGGTTTCTCGGAAAGACAATCGGCATTACTATTAATTCTGCCTTGGTTTTATAAACGATTTCATAATCGTATTCGTCTAATTTTAGACGCCATCTAATTAACTTCGAACTTGGGGTCTTTGATCGAGAAGCAGTGAAAGTGCCAGGTAAGTGGTCTGTGGTCAGTTACACGATTTTGGAAGCGTCGACCATAAAGGTACGGGTCCTTTCCAAAATGTTTCGTTGCCCAAACGATAGTTAATGAATTCGCGCTCTGTCGTCGAATAGTGGCATTCAGCATTATTCAACGTCCTACAGAGGCGTATGCGAAAGGTAGATCTTCGCCGATTTTACCCTTGTAGGACAACACCGCTCCGATCGCGAAGAAAATTCAGATGCGTCGGTAAGGAGGTGAGGATGAATTCCCTCGAAAAATCGGGGTATTGGAGTATAGGTTCTGAGGTAAGTTTTCCTCGAAGATCGTCGAAAGCCAGTTGTTGTTGGTTTGTCCATTCGAAGAGGACATTCTTTTTTAAGAGTTTTGTGAGTGGTTATGCCGGAAAAATTTTCAATGAATTTTCTATAGTAACCAACTAAACCGAGAAAAGATTTGATGTCCTTCGGCGTTTGGGGGACTGGAAAGTCTTTAATGATGGACACTTTCTCAGGATTCGGTTTTACACCTTTATCGGAAATTATGTGGCCTAAATAAGCAACTTCCGTTCGCATAAACTCGCACTTGTCCGGTTAGAGTTTTAAATGATTTGCAGACGGAGTTGGTCGAAAACAGCAATTAATTTTTCCTCATTGATCTCTGCACCTGAATTGGCATAGATTACGATATCGTCCAGGTAAACGAAGCACTGAAGCGCCTTGTAATCCAGTGAGAACATTATTCATGAGCCTTTGAAAGGTGGCAGGGGCGTTTTTAAGCCGAAGCTGGCATACTGAGTATATTCGTAGTGCCCGGAGGGAGTTGAGAATGCCGTTTTGGCGCAATCTTCGGATTTCATGGGTATTTGATGGAAACCCGGATGCAAGGTCGAGTGTCGTGAAATAGGATGAATGACCTTAATTGATCCAAGAATGTCCGGAAATGTTCGGTAGCAGGATAAGCGTCGCTCTTACCGTAACATTATTAAGTTTTCTGTAATCAACGACAATTCGCCATTTAGTCTTACTTTGAAGCATCTACTTTTTAGGTACAACCCATATGGGCGATGACCATGCCAGGGATACTGAGGGGTCGGGCGATGCCTTGTTTAAGCATTTTTGAATCTGGTCGTTGACCTCAGCTTTGTGGATTTCCGGATACCGATAGGTTTTGGCGGAAATTGGGGCATTTGATGCTTACGGGTAGTTCGTGCATCATAGCATTAGGTGACGGTTAAATTGTCACCTCTCAAGATGAAAAGATGTCACTGTAATTTTAGGCGAATATTTAAAAGTGATTCCTTTTTCTTCTGGATTTAGATGATCCGTACGGAAGAGAGGACCGGTAAAGGCTTTTTGGTATCGTTCGGACTGCGTCGTAGAATCTCTGAGGAATACGACGGCTTCTCGCGGAAGTGGTTCTTAATTTGACGCACGGTTTACGAGCCTTTCGTTTAGTATCAGTGGCGTTTAAAATTGTTGCATAAGCCTTGTGCATTTGGACGAACTTTCGTGATAGCCTCCTCTTTGCAGAGGTAAATGGAATCGGCTATTGGTCTGAATATCCGGAACGACAATTCCTTTCCTTTATTTTCGGGATTGGAGGATGTCGATTTCGATTAAAGTCTCGCTGCGGGGCGCAATGACCTGTTTTTGATCCGCAGAAGGATTGATATAGAAGAGGGCATTGATGCAACAGGATTTTTTTCAGGGATCTGTCCTCGAAATTAATTACGGATTGAGAGGATTTGAGGTAATCGTGGCCGAGAATTCCGTCGTGAGGAATATTGGTTGGCCTCTCGGAAATCACCTGGAAATCTGATGAGGATGCTGTGGATGAAAATATCTGTTGTACCTAGGGACTGGAACGAAGTGGATCTTTTGTTGACACCTTTAATTTTAATACTTTCGTTTGGAATTGAGACGGAAATTTTGGCCTCCAAGACTTTGTGATTTAAGAATTAGAAATGCTAGCACCTGTGTCCACTTAAAAAGTTTGAGAAAACCGAATTTAGCGACGTTGGTTTCCGATCTGCACGTACGACATCGGACTGCCGGAGTGCAGGAGTGATTTCTTTAATTTGAGAATTGTAACAGGATGTGTCACCTGGAACGATTGTTCCTGCGTTTCGATTTCGTCGGCGACTTCCGAAATCTGATTTCACGTTTTTTGATTGTGCATGCATTTTCTGAGAATAATATTGGCGCTTGCGACATTCGTCGATCTCTATGACCCTTATTTTTGCAATATTTACAAAACTTATGAGATGAATTGTCGTTATTCGGGGGCGCATTAAATTATTCTGAACGTGTGGTCGGTCTATTACTAATGTGAAAAACTTATTATTTGCGGAGTGGGCTGGGTTCTTTTTTTAAAGCAATTACTCATATCGTGACCCGCTTTCCTACAAAATTTGCAAAATTTACTAGGAGCTAGAGTTAGATTTCCTAAACGGATTGTTGCTATACATATTTTGATTTGTTCCTCGTTACAGAGCATATTGCTGGAAATCGCTTCATTAAGATTTTTAGGATCTCGCGTACGCAACTGATTAGAAATCTCCGGTATGCAGTAATAAACTAAACGATTTAATGCTATTTGGTTTAACATCGAAATTTGACCGTTTAATTCGTTAGTGGCAGTACAATTTTGCTGAACGGCATTTATCGCACGTTTGAGTGTACTTTCTATACGAATCGAATATTGCTGTATCGTTTCTTTCGAGTTTTGTTGTAAGCCCGTAAGTTCGTTAATAATTTGCGCGTAATGCTTCTTGTCCTGGTACATAGTTTTTAAAAATTCTTTTAGTTCATGCCAACTAGAAAAAGTGCGATTCGTGCAAGCAGTCTTTGCTTTTCCGCGAATCTGAGTTTGAATAAATGTTAATAAAAGGAGTTCTTGTGATCGCGAAGCTAATCTGAACGCGTGGTTGCAATCTTTTAAAAACGCGGTTAATTCTTCGCGGTTCCCGTCAAACGGGTGGATAAATTTAAATAACGTGGAAATCGGAATAGTTTCGCGTACGGGACACGGACTTTGATCGCGACTAGAGGGGTTTGATTCGATAAGTGGAGAGTTAGGGGATTCCTGAGAACCGTCTTCTGCCATTTTTCGTTAAGGTGATAGTAAAATATAAGCTCGATATGAACAATTAAAATCACTTACAGGATGCAGAAGATCTGTGTCCTCATGGGCTGCGAGCTATGGTCTTCTAAAAGCTGATGCCTCGATTCGAAGACCAATCAGGATTCGGATAGTGGCGAAGTATTGAAATACACCGGACTTCTGGAAAGTTTTCCTGCAGGTTTTCTTAAGGAAATCCGTCGCACTATCCCACTTCTGACACCAAAATTTTATGTTATGGATTTCGATCCACAACTTGTCGATTATGAGTTATCAAAATAAAGTTCACACGTAATCTAATAATTACCTTTATTTCAAATTAAGTAACATTACGCAAGAAATGAATCTTTACAAAAATGATAACTACAAACTGATCATTAACCAGAACACGTGAAATATCTAATTACAAAGTAACAGCGATACGCGACACGTAGTGTTCTTAAGCAAAAGATTAATGACGATGAAAAATGCTAGCTTAGAGTATTTAAAGCATTGGCGGGGGTTTTTGTAAACAACCGCCCCGCGAAGGAATGAAGCGTTGGTCGCAATGCCGGGTAACATGACCAAATAACGACATAGATCTAAGTTCTGGCAATGTTTAACTAGGCTACGGGAAACGAAAGATGTGAAAATAAACTGATGGACTGAACGTTAAGATACATATCTAAGCAATACTTCAATAACAACTTTTACAGAGGAAATGCAAGGATCCTCGGCATATAAACCAGGGAGCTCTGCGTGCATTTGGCGTAGCGAACAAGTTGATTCCTGATCTTAAGGTTCGAAAGCAAATAATGCGTATTTAACTGAAGCCAAATTTCGTGGCGTTGACGGAACAAAGTAATTGCTTTAACACCTTAAAATCGACACCTTTCCTATAATAAAACACAACTAGAATAATGGTCGGACTGAGGGTGGTCCGGATGCGATGCAATTCGATTTATATACCTTATTTAAGTCTTATAATAAAACATGCAATCAAATTCTTAAAACTAATACGCGCACAAACACAGCACAAATATTGTTCATTGTGGCGAAATAATGAGGCCCAAACTGTGGTAAATTGAAAATAAAACCACCGAAGTTCGATGGGAAGTCTTCTTGGCCTAACTACCTCAAACAGTTTGAAGCTGCAGCAAAAGCGAATGGATGGACGGACGGCCAGGGAAAAGGCCACTTCGTTAATTGTGGCCTTGAGGGGGGACGCTATCGTTGTGCTACAAATGATACCGCTAGAGGAACAAGAAGACTTCAACAAGCTGGTGAACCGGCTGGAGATGCGGCCAGGCGCATCTGGCCGACGTGTACCATGCGCAGCTGAGAAACCGTTACCAGAAATCCGGAGAGAGTCTTCAGGAATTCGAGACTGATGTAGCGCGCCTAGCCCGGTTGGCATATCCTGCAGCTCCTGATGATTTCCTGCAATGTTTGACGCTGCAGACCTTCGTGGGTGGAATCCGTGATCCGGACAATCAGCAGGCATTGAGAATGTCCCACCCTAAGACATCCAAGAACGCATTGGCCTACGCCTTGGAATTCGAGGCGACGAAGAGAGTTTCAAGAGGACACGTCAAGGTACGAGCTGCCATGGACTCCCAAGAAGAAGAACCCGCCAGCGTCCAGGTGCGATCTGCTGCAGAGGAGCGGCCCAAGGATTATACCACCACGGAGGATGTTCGCCGCATTGTGGAACAAGCCTTGAGGCAGAAGAATCCTCTGGTGTGCTGGAATTGTCAGGAAGAGGGACATGTTCGCAGGCGGTGTCCCAAGGCCAGGCAGGAGCCTTCACGAAGGAAGCCACAGGGAAACTAAGCCGGGTCGGTGCAGAGGGGCAAACGTGGACCCGTATTCAAAGGCCCTCAAAGACAAAAGTCACGAAAGTGATAGCCCTGCGACAATTAACCAGCAGTATCTTCGTGGATGCCACCATTGATGACATCCCTCACACCATGTTACTGGATACGGGTGCGACGAAGACTATCTTAAGACCCGACGTTATCACATCATCAAAACGCACCGAGCCGGTGGGAAAGCCCAAGGGAAACCAAGTCTCGTCGGTGCAGATGGACAAACGTCGACCCGTATTCAAAGGCCCTCAAAGTCAAAAGCCACAAAAGTAATAGCCCTGCGGCGATTAACCAGCAGTGTCTTCGTGGATGCCAACATTGATGACATCCCTCACACCATGTTACTGGATACGGGTGCGACGAAGACTATCTTAAGGCCCGACGTTATCACATCATCAAGACGCACCGAGCCGACTAAGTGGAGACTGAGGACAGCAACCGGAACATCAGCCACTGTCCATGGTGAAGTTGAGGTGACTATTACAATTGGATCGACCCCCATCAAGCACCGTGCGCTGGTAGCGGAAATAGAGAACGAGGCGATTTTGGACATGGACGTCATGTGTGTCCATGGATTCCAATTGGATCTGAAGCGTGGCGTGATGGCGGTTAACAACGAGGAGTTGATTCTACATCAGCGAGAGGACGTGACCGCTCGAGTTGTTCTCGCCGAAGATGTCGTATTGCCCAGCAGAACCGAGGTTATAGTCGACGGAAACCTGAATGGCGCTTTCCAAGATGGGCAAGTCATTATGGTCGAACCTAATACTGACGATCAGAAGATTGGAAGAGGAGTTCTCGTTGGGAAAACGTTGTTGACAGCAAAGAAGGAAATACCAGTCCGCCTAATGAATGTGAACTGTTTCCCCGTCAAGAGAGGAACGATCTTGGGAAGTTGCGCCATGGTGTCCTCCATTTCCCGCCAAATAGATTCAAACGTACAAGAGACGAAAGTCCCGAAAAAGTTGTTGGAAGTCAGAGCAAAAGTCAAAAGCAAAGAATCTGATCTGTCGCTATCAAGATGTGTTCGAGGTAGAAAATGGACCTAAGGGAAGAACCGACATCGTCAAACACAAGATAGAGACAGGAGAAGAGAGACCCATCCGTCAAGCTCCAAGGAGGTTACCATTGGCGGCTTGTGTGAAGAAGCAGAACGCATTATTCGCGAGATGGGAAAAAAGACAATGTGATTGGAGCCTATCAAGCAGCCGCATGGGTTATGTCACCTTCAGTGGTGCTTTGTGAAAAGAAGGATGGATCCACACGGTTCTGCAGCAAAACTATCGATTTGCTCAACAACGTCATCAAAAAGGATAGCTATCCTCTGCCACGGATTGATGTGTCACCCTGGACAGCCCCTAACTGGTTCAAAGATCTTCTGCCGACCTTGGATCTAAAGAGTGGTTATTGGCAGAGTGGAACTAGACGCCCTTGAAGATCAGCAGAAAAAACGGCGGCGTTTTCCTTGGTATGGGTCTATGGCAATTCACGGTGATGCCGTTCCGCTTATGTAATGCCCCAGCGACATTCGAGAGGCTGATGGAGACGGTTCTGAAGGGTCTGTCCTGGACAACGTGCATGGTATACCTGGACGACATAATTGTGGGGGGAAAATTTTCGACGACCATCTGAGGAATCTGGAAGGAGTGTTCCAGCGGCTTCGCGGAGCTGGACTGAAGCTTAGTCTCAAGAAGTGCCACCTGTTCCAGAAGAAAGTTAATTATCTAGGCCATATTGTTAATGGGAATGGCATCACCGTGGACCCAGTAAAGATTCAAGTCGTGAAAGACTGGCCAACTCCCAAGAATAAACACCAGATAAGGAGTTTCGTAGGCCTATGCATTTACTATCGTCGCTATGTTCCCGGATTTGCGGATATCGCTAAACCGCTGACAAAACTCACCGAAGAAGGACGTCCGTTTGAATGGGACCAACACTGCCAAATTAGTTTTGGAACTAACTAAAACAGTACTTGATAAGTGCTCCATATTCTGAGCCACACCTCTCCCAGAAAGGCTAAGTTCGTCGTCAGACACAAGATGCTAGCAACGTTGGTATCGGTGGCGTACTCTCTCCCAGATACTAAGATGGAGCAAGAGAAGGTGATCGGCTATTTCAGTAAAGAATCCTGTCAAAACCGGAACGAAATTATTGCGTCACGGGAATTAAGCTAGCCGTGGTAAAGACGGTAGAACACTTCTACAAGTACTTGTACTGGCAGACACTTTCTCTTGAGGACGGACCATGCCGCTTTTAAAATAGGCTCCTCCGATTCAAGAATCCTGAAGGACAAGTCGCACGATGGATCAGGAACGACTTTGCAGGGAATACTGAATTTTGACAATCCAGCATCGGGCCGGAACTAGCCATAGAAATGCCGATGCTCTGCATCGAGAAAGACCGGTAGTGCCGAGAAACTGTAAGCACTGTAGGGTCGTCTGAGAGGAGAAAGTAGCGGCGACTGCGAGGACGGCCGTCGTAGACGACAATATGGCTTAAGGTCCAAGAATTGCCACGAGACCAGGGGAGAACGATCAGGATTTGAAATTGGTGCTGAAATGGAAAAGTGAGGGGGAGAGGCAAGGCCTGCTTGGGAACAGATAGCACCGTGTGGTGGCTGCACCATCCGTAAAATCGTACTGGGCGCAGTGGGACTCCATAGTGTGCTGGATCATGGTCTTCTGAAACGAACCATCGAGAACCAGGAGGGCACGGAACACGAAGACACAGTTACTGATCCCCAAGAAGTAGGGTGCAAGTGTCTGAGGAACTTCACGATGGAACTTCGGGAGGAGGGCATCTGGGAATCAAAGAAGACTATATGGAAAAGGTGCGCGAGCGGTTCTACTGGGTGAACTGCAAGGAAGACGTATTAAAGGACGCTGGTGTAGGAAGTGCATAGTCTGCGCAGCTAGTAACAGCAACCCCAGAGACGAGGCAAGGCTCCTATGAGAACAGTATTACAATGTGGGGAAGTCCTTTTGAGAAAGTTGCCATAGATGTAGCCGGCTCCATTTCCACAAAACGAATAGTGGAAATAAGTACATTGTCGTGGTGATGGACTACTTTAGCTTAGGTGGGTTGAAGCCATACGCCCTACACAAACCAAGAGGCGATAACTATGTGCTGGAAGTCCTTGATCCGGAAGGAATCGGATCGAGTCGGTATGGCAAGCGCCCGTATGGAGCTGCACATTCAGATCAAGGAAGGAACTTTTGAATCGGCTTTATTCAAGAACGTAGTACTCTGCTCGACGTCCGGAAAACTAGAACCACTGCACTTCACCCGCAGGTCAGACGGAATGTGGTGGAAAGATTCCAACAGAACCCATCAACCGACATTTGTCGAAGGTAGTCTCCGATCATCAGAGAGACTGGGACACGTACATTCCCAACTTTTCTACTGGCATACCGTTCGTCCGTTCATGAGACAACAGGAGAGAGACACCTGAAGCGAAAGTGGTATTTGGGCGAGAGCCAAGACTGCCCTGCGACCTGAAGTTCGGCGTGAAGCCTGGGTGAGGCTAGTGAGGTGGTGAAGACTACTGTCGAGCGATCTACGCAAGCCAAAATGCAGACGGTACATTCACAATCAAGTTGCGTCACAACATACAGACAGCCAGCGACCGAATGAAGGAGCATTGTATGACATCAGCAACGCGCTCAGAATGGGGATACCAACCTGGAGCGCTGGTCTGGCTTTATCAATCCTGAAAGACGTCGGAGGTCTATCAGCCAAAACTGCAGACATCTTTGGGAAGGGTCTCGCCTTACAAAGTGATGAAACGGATCAACGATGTCATCTGCCGCATCAGGAAGATTCCACATGGCAAACCCAAAGTTATCCACTTCAACCGAATGGCTCCTTACAACGGAGAAGAAAATGAAGGGACAGTTACAACGGACGCAAGGTTCCGAAGTGAACTTCGAAACGCTTCATGTTTCATCACGCCACAGGAAGTAAGGCGCGATTCCGGAGTGACCACTGAGAGAGACATGCAAGACCTTTTTCAAAGTGTCACCAGGTACAGTCTGGCGCCACTGTGTGGCAGAAGACCTAAGGGATGTCCAAGGGGATAGCCCAAATCTTTCGGAAGAAATTTGGTCCAGGTCGAGAAACTCCCTAAGACCATTGGCACCCCAAGTGGTGGGCAAGAGCCTGGCAGGATCATCCACACGGAGGCGGAGACAAAGACGACACGTGTACTACTTAGTCACCAAGAAGACATCAAGCGGTAAGCTTCCTGACTATCGCAGGTATTTGGAAAGCTTTATGGAGCCTGAGGAGACAGCTGGTAGAAGGCAAGGAAACGAAATTAGACATTCCTAAACCTTGGGCTGCCGGACTGAGACAGGATTGGGACTGGAGGGTCATTCGGAAGCATGATAGAAGTCGCATCTTCAACGGAGCAGGGAATTGAAGTCCTGGTCTGCAGTCACCACCCACAGGCAGCTGTCGGCAGTAAGAAAACCGTGGACTGCTATTTCTTCCCAGATCGGAAGTTGTAAAAGGGTCCAACATGTCGCTTTCGACATCCTCCTTCCAAAGGCATGTCACAAGGAACGTTCCGAGACGAAATCGTTGTTTTAAGAAGGGGGGCAGTGCTGTAATGATCCGTCGACACCCGCCGGCGTCGGATGGTCTCCTGCGTCACAATCGTCAGTCGACGCACTTTAGGCGACAGTCGAGAAGGTGCTGCCGGCAGAATAAACTAGAATAGACAGTCCGGCGCGTTCCAGGCGATTCCCGAAGAAAGAGCCGATTTATAAAATGTACGCGGCCGGGGGGTGGAGTCAAGTTCGATTAAAATGCAACGTGAGACAGTTCGAAATTAAAGTGGCCTGATAAACTTTCGCTCGGCTGTTGAAATAAATTACGTATAAGTCTGTAAATAAATTATTGTTAAATGTTTTGTTAAATTAGTTTGCTTGTAAATAAATTAGTTATTAACTATTTCGTGTTTTGTTTTAAAATAAAATTAATAGAAACTTTTAAAAATCATTACAATATCATTTTATTATCTTCACTTGTGTTTGTTATGGCTTCATTGGCTTCACCTTCTCTGTTGACAATATAAAGTTGAAGGGGTACAAGGGAAGTTAAAAACAGTTGCTTAACAGTCGCTGAATTTCTTTGGGGGGGGGGGGGGGTGGGGGAAGTGCCGCATTTTCTAATAAATTACCGAGGAGTGTGAAAAATGTATCAATATTTGTTTTATTAAATGAAGCAGCTCTTGCTGCAGATGTTTTCTCTGGAAGTCGTAATGAAATGTGTCTATGTCGCCGAAAAAAAACCACAGATCCAGTCTTTGCCGGCTAATCCTGTTTCTCTATTAAAGGCATGTTTAATTCTATTTTTTTCAGCAAACTGACAAGCTAATGAGCGCAAATCTTTCATAGATAAACCAAAAAGCCTTTCTTCCATTGATAGAATGTGGGCAACCAGTTCAAGCTCTTGCTCCTTGCTGAAAATTGTCTTATATCGTCCTAGTGTCTTCGTTGCTGCTGATTGAATGTCTTTTTGTGATTTCACTCGTCTGAACAAAATAGACGAAGGCACGTTGTATCTTTGAGCGGCTTCGTTGTAACCGCAAACTCTATTTCGCACATCCCTAATTGCTAATTTCATGGATTCTTCGGCCCACGACTGCTGTGTAGACTTTCTTTTGTATGTTCTAACCATATCTGAAGTATAAAAACTTTTTTTAAAACGCTAAAAAATTTATTATCTTAGTAAATATTTATGGGGCAAAGTGGAATAAAATTTCACTTTGCCCCACACCAACAATTCCACTTTGCCCCGCATGCTAAACTCGACAAACATTGTTTTTAAACAAGAAGTAGTTACAAGAGTGAGGTTATATAGCAAATACCATTGCAATTAGATATTTTATGCAACATACTCAGTAAAAAATATTAAAACATATTGCTATGTTATTTTGATATTTTCAAATTTTCACCCTGTATATAGTTAGTTTAGGTTTACAATTTTTGAAACATGAAAATATTTTAAATCATGAAAAATACAAGGTTCCTTTATACCTGTTAATGACACGTTATTAATGTTTAAATCTTCCTGATAATTACTTTCACTGCGCATTAACGTATTATCAGTAATACACATTACTTTGGTATCTTGCTTACACATTTTGCAAAATCGACACCTAAATGTTGCAGAAAAGCTTTCTGTAAAACCAAAAATTGAGTGTATACCGAGATTATCAGCTAACACTGCTGCAACTTCAAAAAATACTTTTTCGTTCACTCCATCATTACAAACATTTATACCGTGATCTTGTCAAATCTGTAACTCGTTTAACAATTGTTGAAAAACACATGTATTTCCAAATTGTTTTCGATCGATTGTTTCGATAGAATAAAGCAAATAAATAAATAAATGAACCTGACTGACTATATTCTGTTTCAAAATTGTTGAAAGATTTAGCGTATATATCAAAGATATCTGACAACTTGTCTACCTGTATATCAGTGGGATCTACGTTTACTAATTGGGCTTATGTAAGTTCTTTAAGAAAAATAATGCGTAATGAAAAAAGATACTTAACAGTTTTTATTATGTTATGAACAAAAGAACGTGGTATTACTGAATATTACGAAAGAAATATTTATTTCTTTGTAGCATATTATTTCTTTAACAATATATTTTTCAAGGAAAGAAATATTATAATGCTTGCCTGAAATAAACCTGTATTTGTCATTAAAAAAATATGAATTTACAACAAACAAATAAAAATAAATATTTGTTTTGATTGAATAACTTACTTCTTTAACTCAAAGTTTATTTATTTTAAATAAATAAATCATTCTTTTGAATGAAAATCGTATTTTGTTATATTAACGAAATTTTTATTCCCTTCAAAGAAAACTGTTTTCTTTAATTTAAAGATATTATTATTTTGATCCAAAATTAACCCTTAACAGGTATACTAGTTTTTTGAAACGTAACTGGTATACTGGGGACTTCTATGACCCCAGACGTTTTCCATAAAATGTCTATAATATAATAAATATTTTTTGTAACTTTTTTATTATTTTGATCACAATGGAGAAATTCTGTGGAAAAACGCATCGTATAAAAAGAATAAAAGAATGAAATAAAATATCATACATTCTTTGGCATATCTAAGTTCAGAAAAGTAAAAATAAAAAAATAAGCTATAATTTAAGCTGGAATTTCTCGGGTATTTTCTTTACTCATCATTTGATCCCCTGAAGCAGAAAATACAATATTTTAGTAAACTATAAAAAAACTGACAATCATGTTTTTTACTTACGAGGATTGGTCGTCATTGCAGGAACTGCATCGGATTTGCTGGAATGAGTGTTGTTTGCACACGGGTCTAGAGCATTTTAAACATCTGGTTGAATACTTTTGATCTTTAGCACGTGGACAGTAGAAACATCTTTGTCTCTTTAGCTGAGACCTCGCTGTGTTTTCTTGCGATGGGGGTGGAACTTTTAGAATTTCAGCAATGGAGGATCTCAGATTTTTTGGAATCTTGTTGTTTTGAAGTCTTTCCATCAAATGATCGTTGAGAAGTGCTTTTCCCAGGGATATGCCATGTTCTCTTCTAGTCATTTTGATTTCAAGATTTGCTGCTTTGAATAATACGTATGAGTTCACTCTTGCAATATTCAACATAGCGTAAAAGATAGCTAGTGGCCATCTTCGAGTTCTACGGCCGCATGTATAACTTGCACATTTCTGATCGAGGCTGTCTACACCGGTTTTTGTTGCGTTGTAGAACTCAATTATCTCTGGTTTTTGTGATTCAGGGTCTATCTCGTTAGAATGATGCATAGATGATACTAAAATTACGGCCTTATATTTTTTTGGAACATAAGATACTATTGTACGGTCTCCCGTGAATCCAAATATCGAAGTATTTGCTTCCCGTTGTTTTTGGGGTAGAAATTGAGGTGGCACTTCTCTTTTATTTTTTCTAACTGTTCCTACATATGTAAGGCGCCTAGATTTCAGCTCATCTATCAGCTCAATTGATGTGAACCAGTTGTCTCCTGTTACATTCCTATTAGTGTTTTCAATTGGTTTCACTAAATCTAGAACATCAAGGGTAGGGACGCTTAGCTTTTTATAGTTATTTCTTTGCCTTTCATTATTCTTTCCAGTATATACAAAAGCATTCAGGAGATAGTGGCTTTTAGAATCACACAAGCACATAATTTTGACCCCATATTTCGTAGGTTTACTTTTCATGTACATTCTGAAGCTACACCTACCTCTGAATGCAACTAACATCTCATCAACTGTAGCGTATTCAGAACATGTGTAATTATCCTGACAATTCTGTACTAATATGTTAAAAATTTGTGATACTGCTGCTAATTTATCACCCTCAGCAATTTTGCCCTTTCTTCTTGCAGCATCATCGAATCTTATTGCACTCAAAATAAACAAGAATCGCTTTTGAGACATCGTACCCGGAAAATTGGTCTACCAGTATCGTCTGTCGAGAATAAAGAAGCTGTATCTTCTCGCCCAGATTTGAAAATTCCGGTTAAGTAGATAAGTCCCAAAAATGCTTTCAACTCGTTTATGTCCAAATGGTCTGCAAAAGAGACATGGTTTCCATGGTAATTAAATGATAAATCGGTTATCTTAGCGTTGGTATGTTCCAATATAATGTTTAGAATGTTCTCTGTAAAAAGTAGTTGCCAAGCATCGTAAGGGGTTGAAGGTTTTCTTATTCGAGCAGGCCCTTTTAGTCCTGGTAAGTGTGACACCAAATTGTGCGCTGGCGTTCGTACGTCTTTCTTGGGTGGGTTTCTTGCCCATTTATACCGATTTTTGCCATAGTAATAGTTGCCTGGTGCTCTCTCTTCATCAGAATCGTTAGGTTCTGCATTTTCTTTCTCGTTTTTCGAAAATGCTATTTCCGACTCTGAATCATGTAGACTATGTTCACTTTCATTGTCCGAAATGTCCTCGTAAGATTCACCAAAGTTACTTACACACTCCGCTGGTTCATCTATATCGCTTAGATTCAAAGTAATTTCTTCTAGCTCTTTGTCTGTTAAATATTTACGAGCCATCACAAGTAAACAAAAAAAAACTAAAAAAGACGTAACTGGTATACTGGGGACACAGGTGACCCCAAACGTAAATATATCGAAATCGAGAAATGCTGCACGCACGGGTTTTCAACTGCAAATAAATTAAAGCAAATCATGCGGCTACTGAGGCGCTCGCAACGGTGTCGCCGAACATTGCGCAATTAGAGCCAATATTCTAATTGTGTATACCAGTTAAGGGTTAAGTAAACTTCAACGAATGAAAATCATATTTTGTTGTATCAACAAAATTTTTATTCCCTTCAAAGAAAACTGTTTTCTTTAGTTTAAAGATATTATTATTTTGATCTAAAATTAAGTAAAATTAAATTGGCTAAACTTTGACTAATATTTAAGCTTCTTCAAAATTAAAGTATTAAAATATTAAAATTTAATTTAAGTTAATTTTTACGATTCTGTAATTGTAATCAGTACATCGATGCTTTTGAAAACGCAAAGAAAGATTACTAAAAGCAGAAAATGTGAATATTGCCATGCGGTTAGAGTAAAAAAAGAACAGGAAACAGAGTGGAAGTTTTTTATATTAGTAAAAGTTTTGTTTATTTTATTTGGAATCAATCTCGAAAATTCAGAAGATTTGAAATTAAAAATTAGTTGATTAAAGTATCATTGTAAACAACTTCATAAACAAGGTAAAGTTAAAAGTAAAACAAAAAAAAATGAAAATACGTTATACACTATTAACAAAGCTTTATTCAATAACTGAAGAACGATTATTATGAAAACAAATATATAAGTACACAGCTATGTAAGCAGGTAAACGTACCTATTTAGATATGTATAAACTGTTCTCCCTGCAAATCAGTATGTAATAAAGTAGGGGTTTGGTAATCTAAGTCTTTGATATTGTAAGTAGCATATTTATTAGTCTCATTTACTAAATAAGCACATCTGTGTGTACAAATGGTATTGTATGACTTGCAAATGAAGAAAATTATTAAAAAATGTTAATATGTGATTCCATAAATTTGTCTGTATAATATTTTCTATTGTGTCTGATGTTGTAGAAAGATAATCCATGTATGTAAATATTTCACTTAGAACATCTGGTAAATCTAAAAATTGTTTCAAAATTTTTCTTAAAGGTACAAAATACATATCACATGTTTTTAATTTTAAGATTATTTTATTATTTTCTACAGTATTATTACTTGTAGTTCCTAACAGAACAACTTCTGGCCTTATAAATAAGTTGCAAGTTTCAAAATATTTTATGCGTTTATACTCTGTTAGGAAGTCTTGAAAAGGTATATTTATCCAATAGATCAAGTACAAGTGAAGAATTTTCATTTAACATCGGCTCTAGTTCTGACTTCAACAATTCGATTGATGAAAAAAATAATTCTGAAACATTACTTAAAATATCTTGCGTATAACTTCTTGTTATAGACGAACTGCTATATAGAACAGAAATAAATTTCACTGCCAAATCTTGTAATGTTTCAACTTTATTAGTTTCCTTGCAATCCGACAGAGGATCACTAGTTACTGAGTGTGGATTACTAGTTACTGCTAGTGGATCACTAGTTACTGCTAGGTTCTGCCTCTTTCTGCACATAATTTTTGCTTTTCCCTTTACATATATTTGATTTTTGGTAATCTTTTATATCAAAATAGTGCTTTATGTACAGATGTTTCTTAAACATATTCGCATTTTGAAATTTTCTCGTACAATTTAACTGATTGCATTGATATTCGGTAATAGAATGTTTGTACGTTAAATGCAAGATTAATTGTCGAGGTTGTGCAAAATTAGATTTACAGAGAGAACAGTTCATTTTAGAAATTATGTCATTTAACAAATACTAGTTTAAACATTTAAAAACGATAAAGAAATTTAAATGAATTAACTTAATTTACTAACTAAGTCCATTATATATGGAATAGGTTCATCTGATTGTGTTTTAATTCCGAATAAACCCCACTGCAGTAGGAACCAAATATGTTCAGATTCCTTCGGATATTTCGCGTTAGTTACATGAAATAATTTAAAGCATACCTCTAGTGCTCTTAAAACACACCCAAAACTGTATTTTAAATCATCTACAACTATATAAGCTGTTTGTATGTCGTTTTTCAGTCCTTCAACAATGATGTAAGGTTGTATAGTATCTCCGTCTTCATATTTTTTATTTCTTTTACTTAAAACGTGTTCTTCAATTTCAGCTGGTATCTGAAAAGAAGCAATATTTTACAAAATTTTATGTAATTTTAAAAATTTCTAATAAATTTTATTTTAACTAATACTGATGTTGAAGCATGTTTTTTAATCAAAATATCTGATATATTCTATCAACAGACAGTGAAAAGAAAACTAACTGCAAAACACTTACAGATGCATGTAAAAGAATGCTCTCCTTACATTCCAGAATACTCAGTTTCCAATGCTCCTTGCCTTTTAAGCGACGTCCTCTTCCTCTTGGAGGTATTAAGGAAGGCAACAGTTCAAGTTGTTCCTTTGTTAATGTGTCTGAATCGACAAATTTTTCAGGTAAACAAAAATTTGAAAAATAAAAAATTTAAACATACTTTTTGACAAATCCTCTGAAAGTAATTTAATCTTCTCTATTACATGTTTGTCTCGTACGTCACCTTCACGTTCTTTTAAGATTTTATTAAAGAAATTGTTCCAATTTTCGAATATTAACAGTCCTTTATTAGGATAAATATCTTCAAAATCCAGGTCTATCTGTTAAAATAATAAAATTTTCTATTAGAGATCTACGTTTTTCAATCAAATAGAAACAATTATTTTATACAAAACATAGTATTATTTTCAATATACAAGTTTCTTTTCTAAACTTTGGTTTGCACACACACCTCTTTAAAGAAAACAATGATTAATTTTTGCCAGCAAATCACAGTTCTGTTCTCAGCACATATTTAATTAAACTAAAACTACAGATATGATTGTGTTCAGTTGAAAAATGTTTAAATATAAACTGAAAATTGAACTTTAACTAAATAATCAAGGTTCTTAAAGATTAATCTGATTAGTGAACCTTGTCTTTAATTACACATTGTAGATGCAAACCAATGTTTGTTTTAAATTTAATCAAAGAACACACAAAAAGATTACTTTTGAAAATTTTTTGTACCAGTATATCTGCTTTAGGAAGTTTCATTGACGGCCATTCATCATAAAATTGGTATAGAGTTTTTGCAGTACTGTTTCTTCGTACAGACAAAGTATTTTTCCAGTGCAATAACAGGGTGTTCCAAGGTTCTGTTCTGCTGTCTAACCAAGCTTTACTTGTGAGTACAGAATCATCTAAAATGTTTTTATAAATAAAAGTAACATACATTTTAATCACTAAATTACCCTTGCTATCATTCACTTCAGTGTCTGTGTCATCACATAGTTTTAGTTTTGGTAACAAACCTGCCTGTCTTAATTTGGATCTGCAATTCCTATATTTATCCACTAATTTTCCTCTTACAACTCCTGCTTTGCCGTTTAACGAAAATGCCTTTTTAACAGGGGGGTGTAATAGGTTTCCTTTACTTCAGTGGGAAATAACTCTGTTATTTTTGTTGCCAATTTATCTAATTGTTCATTATTCAAAGTACTAAAACCAATGTTTATAAGACAAGCAATATATTATGAATGTTTTACATTTTATAAATTACCTACCAACTGTAAATACCTACCTATTGTAACTTTGAAATACATATTCAATAATAATCAAGTCAACCAAATCTGATCGGACTCTTCTATCAAGAGAATTGTATTTTGTATAATGCCTGAGAATGCACTGCCCTGTTGTAGTGCTATGTAACAAATGTTTTAAATTCAAATTTTCAGAAACATTAGCCAGAGTGCGATATTCTTCATCCCCATAAAAACTCTTTTTATATTGTTACGATAATAATTGAATTAAGGTAAATGAGGGTCGTAGCTTTATAAAACAATACATTTAATAAGAAATAGACAATCAACTTACATGGCACTAATAACAAAAGAGCCGTTCACTCTAAACTGGATGATGATCGAATACTAATCCGTGCGACATGATTTACCATTATATATATAGGGGAAAAACTATTTTGGTTAGTGCGGGTCGCGATATATGTTTCATTGACAGATTGTTGAGGCATTGCGCTTATACGGTAACGTCAACATTGCCTTTCTATATTTATTTACGTATTTCGCGGAACCCTGATGAATCGCTTTATGCAAGTTCAATCTTGAAAGTTCTGCACTGGAAGCTTCCTTTGTTACATTTCCCCCCTCGCAAAAAAAAAAATTTTTATCAAGTTGTTTAGAGCAGTAAGGCAACGTTCACAAAGGACCTATTATACATTAAGAAGGTAATTATAAACAAGAGTCTTGTCGAAGATAAGGTTTGCTTATGGTGTAGGTGAAGCAAATGCAAACGTAAGGAAAAATGCATACAGTACTTAGAGTTAATTCTTAAGTTAGTTTTGTGGAAGACGTTATAGCTACTAGGTGAAGGGTAGTCTTTAATTGGTCTGAAACATGCGGGTTTCCGTGATATTTTCCATCCTCTGTTATCTCCTCGGTCGGGTGGTGGACCCGGTGTTGCGTCGGCGGGGCCTGAACGCTATGGCGTTCGTGTGCAGCGTCCTGTTGACGTCGCATAGGGTGGCGTCACGAAGCGTCGTGGGCCGCGGGATCCGTCGGGTGCGGCGTTTTTGTAGAGGCGTGCGTCGGCGGGTTTCCCAGCGCCAAGACATGGACACTGTGCTGACCCTTCGTTCCGGGGAGTATGGGCCATGGTACCGGTAGTACCGATGGGGCCTAGGTGCGTCCGCGGCTGGAGCGTTGCAGTCCAGGAGGCAACGCAACCGCTGGGTACGGCTTGCGGAGCGAAGCCGGGTGTCGTCCAACATTCGGCCTTCCCGTCGAGGGAGCAATGGTCCTTCGGAGAGGAGTACCGTTAATCGTCCTCCGTCCCCCCAACCCGGGCCCTCCGGTTTGCAAGGGGTGCCTTGGGTGATGGGGTCGCGTCGGGTAACCCAGGATGGTAACGTACTGCGGGTTACCGTCGACAATTTAGGGGCACCCCCAAATGGCCGCTTTCCGCCGTCCTGGTCAGAACAGCCGGTGGGGACAGGTCCTGACCTGGTGGACGAGGTCCTGGCGGGTATGGACGACACCTTTTTGCAACTGGACGATGTGCCTCTGATGGAGGAGATAGACGCTCTTTTGCGGGAGCTCGGTGACGTGTAAACTGCAATGTAGATTTAATATAGTTTTAAGTGAGACATAGTGTAGATATAGTTTAGTGTTTTTTATAAACTATTTACAAGAACATTTTTAGGTGAGTTATTCTATCTTATACTAATAACATGCATGAAGTTAGTAATTAACATAGCTAAAAACTTACGTTTTTTATAACATAAAATTAATTTATTTTCATGGTCGACCTGTTGACTTGTTTCACCGACAGTGCACTGAGAACTGAGGTATATTGTGTAGATTAAATCGGCAGGGCCGACAGGAAATTTGAAACTCCTTAAACTTATTTTATCTTAATTCTATGTTTACAAAAACAAACTTATTCAGGGTGATTGAATGTCAGAATTATCGCTTGGTTGGTTTGTGCGAACAGTGCGAATTTTGTTGTTTAATAACAGTAATACAAGGTTATCCCAACACGCGGCTAAAAGGGTCCATTTCAACCCCGTAGAGGGATAAATTGTAAAGACGTTTATTAATATACTAATTAATGTTTTAATGATCTTAAAAATAACATAAAATCCTATTAAAAATGAGATAATGGATCCAATATCTTTTGCGGAATTCCAGAAATATGTAAACGCTGAGTTAGCAAATTTTTGGAATTCATCTGGATTAAATAAGGAAATTGTAGAGAAACCTTGTGAGTCGGTATTTAGTCCTGCCATTTTACGAACGATTATATTGGAAATTGCAGGTCGTTCAAAATTAAACATTAAATTACTATGCAATTTTTTCATTTCATCGTACGTGTAAATTCCTCCTGAACCTAAAGGTTGGATGCTTTGAAAATTAAAATCAGGTTCTTGATCGACTTGTAGCAATATTGGTTTTACTGATGTTTCCGGATGTGGATTTAATGCGATCCAATTATTGTTTATAAAATAAAAAGCAGGTGTTGGTATATTACATTCAATTTCTTCGGCGTGACGTTGTAAAATGTGTGTTATCGGTGACATAAATAACGACAGTTTATTTATGTCACCGATAACACACATGCACACTGGCAATTCTTTATAACAGTGGTCCGCTCGTCGGATGTTTACTTCTCGTGGAATGCATTGCATGATATACATTACTTCGACAGCAGGGAAGGCGATTGTCCCAAGTCGTTTAGTAATTAAATTACTTACTGCCGTTGGGCTATGATGAGATAAAATTAAACGATTCTGTAAGATTTCACGATGTAATAAACAACGTCTATGAACTGCATGTATATGGTAATCTGCAAACATACGTTTCATTGATTGTTCAACATACATAAATTTGGTGTTAATGTAAGTTATTAAATTTATATCACTAATTTGTTTGGGCTTAGTTTCGGAAAATTGAAATGGAGGAGATGTAGCTTTTTGAATTACTAATATTTGTGGATGTTCTGTTTGTAATGTTACTCGATGACAAAAGGTAGTAGTTTTAGTAATAGTAAGGGCGAAAATGAGATTTTTTTGTTCGACTACTAAATAAGTAGGTAGTGTCGTTAAATTATTATTTTTTGTAATAGAAACAAAAGTTCCGGTACCTTCGAATAATATCGAGATATGTGATGGGGAACAGGTGTTTTGTATAGTGTTCCAAACAGATAAGCCTGTATTCGGGTTAATGCAATAACCTTTTAAAAAGGGGCAAACGACATTTCCAAAGAGATTAATTTCATTTTCATTGATTTTTATAGGGGTAATATATTCAGAAATTTGAATTTTAATAGAAGCTAAAACAATTACGTTATTCCAAGTTTCACCGAATTCTGAATAAGAAGCTGGGTAACATGTTCCGTCGTGTAAAACGTTGCCAGCTAGTGTAAAAGATGAAAATGTAGTGGAATTTGGTAAAATATTTGTGATGAGATGTTTTCCAAAAATGTTATAGGATTTATCGGTGTGAATTTGTAAGCAGTCGTTAGATGTTAAAGGTAAAATATAGCTGTAAAAGCCATTTGTGACTGCAGAGATGTGGGAGTGCATGCCACAATAGAAAATATTTCGAGAAATTTCTATAAGGCATGATTTGACAGTAGTTTGAAGTATGTTGTTTTGTTGTATTATTTGGATTTCTTGTTGAGTGGTGTTGTAATCTTTTAGGGGATCAGGACAGTCAGCTACATTGCGTAGAGATATTATTGTTATGTTACTAGTGGGAGTTTCACAATCATATGCAATTATCGCGAAACTAAGGTGTTTGAATTGTATCAATAAACCAATGGCTATGAAGAAAATCCTGAAACATAAAAAAAAATTTATGCATATTTATAAATATCCAACAAAGATAATAGTAATTGAAGTTATTAAAAATTGTTGGGAGATAAAAAAAATATTTTTTACTTTTGTGGAGGCTGCCACGATTCGTAATATGGTCTTATTCTGCTTACATGTACTACGTCGGTTTTTGAATTTTTATTTGGACCTTTTTGAACAATGTAATTTACGTCTGTATGTTTCTTAATAATGTAATACGGTCCAAACCAACGTAAAAGTAATTTTTCACTTTTACCGACTTTACGTATAGGGGTGAAAACTTTCACTTTGTCACCTTCTTGAAATTCGACATGACGGTGAGAATCGTCGTATCGTATTTTAGCTTTATTTTGTGACTGTTTAATATTTTCGGTAGCAGTATTCCGAATAGCTAAAATGCGGTCACGTAAATTTTTTATATCTGTTGCTTCGACATCCTGTGATAGAGTAGGCTTCAGACGGAAGCTTTGGCTCACGGCCATAAATAAGGCTAAAGGGCGACATGCGTGTCGTTTCTTGGATTGCAGTATTGTAAGCAAAAGTTACATGTGGTAAATAAAAATCCCAATCAGTTTGTTGAGAATTAGTATACAAACTGAGCATATCAGCTAGGGTTTTATTAAACCTTTCTGTCAATCCATTACATTGTGGTCGATAAGTTGTTGTAAATTGGCTATTAACGCCCATAATTTTCAACAACTCAGCTATAAATTGCGACTGAAAAACTTTACCGCAATCACTTAAAATTTCTTTTGCGCAACCATGCCTACTTATTATAATTTCAAATAAAAATTTAGCGACTGAATTAGCTTTACCGTCTCGTAAAGCTCGCGTTTCTACCCACCGTGTGGCGTAGTCGGTCGCTACTATAATCATAGTGTTTCCTTTTGAACTTCTGTGAAAAGGACCTAATAAATCAATTCCAAGTTTTTGGAAAGGTAACCCTACTTGAATGGGTTGTAATAATCCTGGGGGTGGTTTGTTAGTGTAATCTTTTCGTGCTTGACAATCTGGGCATCCACGAACATAGGCTTTAATATCTTTTAACATACCGATCCAGAAATAACGATCTTTAATACGATGGTAAGTTTTAGCAAATCCTAAATGTCCGGCTAACGGTTCGTTATGATTGGCAAATAATATTTCTTCTCTTAATGTTTCGGGAATTACTAATAAATTTTCTGAACCCATTGCATTAGGATTTTTCTTATATAAAATGTTGTCAATTAAAACAAAATTTTTTATTTTTCTTCTCATAATTGCTGTTAAATCTTGATCTGGACTTAAAAGAGCATTTTTAATTTCACTAATGAAGGCGTCAGAGTCTTGTGAGGTTACAAAATTATTAGGGATTGAAACAAAAATGGGTAAATCTTGATCAACTTGCTCATCTTCTAATGAGGCTTCATTGACAGGGCAACGGCTTAAGCAATCACTATCTTGATTTAATCGTCCCTTTTTATGAATTATTTTATAATCGTATTCCGATAGTATAAGTATCCATCGCGCGGTTCTTCCTTTGGGATTTTTTAGAGTTTTTAAGAAACATAACGCGTGATGATCGGTTATAATTTCTACAGGTTTTCCGTAAATTAAATGTCTGAGTGTTTTGAAACTCCAAATAATGGCTAATCCCTCGAGATGTAATACTGAGTAATTTTTTTCTGCTTTCGTTAACGTTCGAGAGATATAGGCAATAGGGTGTAATTCTCCGTTAAAATTTTGTAATAAAACAGCTCCAATTCCTTTGGATGAAGCATCTACTCTAAGTTCAGTTTTTAATTTCGGATCGTAATGAGCCAAAACAGGAGCTTCAATAAGTTTTTGTTATAATAATTCAAAAGATTGTTGTTTTTCTTTATTCCAAATGAACTTTTCATCTTTCTTTAAAAGATTATAAAGTGGAAAAGCAATTTTTGCAAAATTTGGAGCAAATTTTCTATAAAAATTACAGAGGCCTAAAAAACGTTGGAGTTGTTTTACGGTTTTGGGTTCTTTAAAATTTTTTACAGCTTTAATTTTTGACTCGTTTGGACGAATGCCCTTCTCATCGATTTCATAACCGAGTATTTTGATGTTTTTCTGTAAATATTTACATTTATTAGGATTTAAGGTTAAACCGGCTTGGCGGAGTCGTTGGAATACTTTTTGTAATCGTCTCATGTGTTCTTCAAGAGTGTCCGAAAAAATAATAATGTCGTCTAAATAAATTAAAACTTCTTTCCATTTCATTCCTTCAAAAACTTTATCAGCTAAATTTTGAAAAGTTGCAGGTGTGTTGCACAGGCCGAAAGGGAGGACGTTAAATTCGTATAAACCGTCTGTTGTTATGAAAGCGGTTTTTTCTTTACTTTCCTCCGTTAATCCTACTTGATAGTAGCCGCTGAATAAATCTAGTGATGAAAAATATTTAGCTCCTTGCAAACAATTTAGACAATCTTCAATTAAAGGTAGAGGATAAAGATTCTTTTGACGAGTTACATTATTTACTTTCCGATAGTCAACACAAAATCGTTAAGTGTTATTAGGTTTTCTTACTAAAACAACAGGAGACGACCAAGGAGACTGACTAGGTCTAATAATTTTATTATTCAGCATTTCTTTTACTTGTTCACTGATAATTTCTCTTTCTTTATGTGACACTCTGTATGGTCTACTCGAAACCGGACTCGCTTCCCCCACGTCAATGTGATGTTTGAGTACCGTGGTTAAGCCAATTTGGGACATATCGGAGGCAAAAATATCTGTAAATTTGGATAACAACGTGTCGAGTTGACATTCAAATAAAAATGGGTTTATAATTTTATTTGTGGTTACTTGGTGGAAAAGATCAGATTTTATTTATTCATTTTTGAGATGTTGCAGTCGGAGTGAGTAGACGTGCTAGCAGTCTGTAGCGTATTAGTTAAATTTCTGCAGTTATTAATATATTTATTTTACGGTATTTTCTTGCCGTGTGCATCTAGTTTTTTGAAACTTGTGAATTATGGGTGGTGACCGTACAACAAGACAAAAAAGTGATACCGATAAGGAAGACGTGACTGTCCAGAGATTAATTGAAAAAGTGGTATCTTCAAACGAGTTTATGCAAACGCTGTGCGACAAAATTTCAAATACGATTTATAATAAATTCATGGAAATGATTGCTACCGTTAATAGCAAGGTCAGTGATCTGGAAAGCAAATTAACAGAAGTAAAAGATAAGTTGAGTGAAGCGGATAAAAAGTTAATCGCAAGTTCCAACGAATTGGTTGCCGTCGTCAAAGCCAATGATGCCCTGGAACAATACTCCCGGAATTATAATCTTCGCTTCTACGGAGTCGTGGAAAGTAAGGAGGAAAAGTTGGAAGAGTTAATTGTTGATTTTATGCATAACACTATGGGAATAGAAATACCGCCGTATGCGATAGATGCTGTTCATCGACTCCCTTTTAGAGGCCCCGCTGGTAAGGCACCTCGTGCAATAATTGTCAAATTTGTTAATCGCCGTTTAAAAGACGTAATTTTCAAATCAAAAAGTAAGTGTAAAGGAACAAATATAACTGTTCGAGAAGATTTGACTCCTCTGAGAGCTGCTGCATTTAAAGAAGCGGTGAAATTATATCATCATAAAAATGTGTGGACCTCTAATGGGCAAATTTGTGTTAAAATAAATAACAAAATTAGTAAAGTTACTTCTCTCTCTGAGCTGCGAAATATTGGTTGATCCCCCTACAGCTACAAAAACTGCGACTGGTGCGGATTGGTTTATTTCACTTTTTCGGGTTATTAAAATAGAACGTTATTTTCTGTTCTCTGTTTTTTATAACATTCATTTGTAAACAAAGGTATTTTCCAAATTGAAGTGCGATTAAAAATTTGCATCTACTTGAATTTAACTGTTATCATTCATACTACGCTCCTAAGTTTGTTTAGTGCAATTGAATTAAAATAAGTGGATATATATATATATATATTGATTTTGCAACAGTTAAATTCATATTTGCGCATTATTTGAAAAGTTGTTGATATCTTACTTAGAATTATTTAATATTGTTTTATTCAATACTTAATTATAGTTCAATTTACATTAAATAGACAAAAAAAGGAAGAGGTACATGTTGATTAATTAATTCATTTTATTTTATTTTTCTTTTATAATAATGAAAAATTTCACTACGGCACATATTAATGCTCGTTCTCTGATGGCAGGTTTCTCAGAATTTAAAGAATTTGTTTTGTCATCTAAGTATGATATAATCACGGTAACTGAGACTTGGCTTAATTCAGACATCCTGACAGATGTAGTTAATATTCCTGGGTATAACTTTATTCGCAAGGATAGAGACGGAAGAGGGGGTGGAGTTGGCATGTATGTCAAGCTTAATATTAGGTATGCTATTATCGACGACGTCAACAGAGTAAACATCGAACATTTGTGGATTAGTACAAAAATATTGAATAAAAATTATTGTATAGGAGTTGTCTATAGACCGCCGAACAGTAATTGTGATACTTTCCTTGATTCATTTGAAGATACACTATCCGATTTAATACCTCAATTTGATGATTTAATGTGTCTCGGTGATTTTAATATAAATATGCTGGATTTTGATAATTCTTCCACTATTAAATTTAATACATTTCTTGATTCGTATGGCTTGAGTCAAATTATCTCAGAACCAACTAGAATAACTTGGAATTCAGACACTTTAATTGACCTAATAATTTGTAGTAATGAAGACGATTTATGTGACTCAGGTGTCAATTCAATGCCTTCGATTACAGATCATGAGTTAATTTATTGTTCCATTGCCAATAGTACGGAAACTACTCCAATAATAAAGATCTTTAGAGATTATAGTATGTTCGAGTACGAACTTTTTATGAATGATTTGGAAGCTGCTCCGTTTTATCTCATTTATGACCTTAACAATATTGATGATATTCTAGAATATTTTAATAGTCTTATATTACATATTTTTGATTGTCATGCACCATTGCGGCAAGTGAAAATAAGCAAACCCAGAGCACCATGGCTCACTGATAACCTTCGATTTATGATAAATCTTAGAAATAAGGCACACAAACATTATAGGCAAACAAAAAATATACATCATTTTAATTATTATAAAAGCCTACGTAATCTTGTCAATTCTACCATTAAAAAAGAAAAGAAAGCTTATGCAACTTATAAATTGAAACATGCTACTTTTAATAATCTATGGAAAAACTTGAAGGAATTAAATATTTATTCCAATGCTAAAAATAATAAGCAACTGCCTGTACACTTGATTGATGTTGATAAAATTAACAATTATTTCATAGACTCAGCACCAACGCTTAATACAAATTCTGCAACAATTAATTTTTATAATAACAATTCATTTACTAACTTTCCTTCAAAATTTATATTCTGTATTGTAACTGAAACGCAAGTGAGTAAAATCATTTCATCATTTAATTCAAATGCAGTTGGATCTGATGCAATTGATTTAAAAATGCTTACTTATTGTTGTCCCTTTATTTTGCCATTCTTGACATATATTATTAACTTTTGTTTAACACGGTGTGTCTTTCCAAAATGTTGGAAACAAGCTTATGTCAGACCCATACCTAAAAACCAAATCCTACAGAACACAAAGACCTGAGACCTATAAGTCTTTTACCGGTTTTTTCCAAAATTTAAGAAAAAGTCATGACTGAACAGATTAAGCGTCATCTGGAAACTTACAACATTCTTCCGGAACCTCAATCTGGTTTCAGACAAAACCATAGTTGCACCACTGCATTGATGACAATAGTTGATGACATACTTACCGCAGCAGATCAAGATAAATTAACGGCTTTGGTTTCACTAGATTATTCAAAGGCATTCGATACCCTAGATCATAAAATTTTGATAAGTATTTTACATTACATTGGCTTTTCTCAAACTGCCTGTTCATTAATTAATAATTACTTGATTGACAGGTCTCAGGTAGTTCTTTTAAATGAAAAACTTTCTACGCCTAGGAAAATATCTGCTGGAGTTCCCCAGGGATCTGTTTTGGGACCCATATTATTTACTGTATATACATGTAATATGAACAGATATTTACAACACATTTCATGTCACAGTTATGCTGATGACACTCAGCTTTTGTATTCTTTTACTGCTGCTAGTATCGATCAGGCAAATTCACGTATTAATTCTGATATTAATAACTTAGTCACTGCATCCAAGGAACATAGTTTATTTCTTAATCCTAAAAAATCAGTAGTAATGTTATTCGGGAAACCACGTCAACGCGTTGCTACTATAAATAAACTAAATATAAGGATTGATGGTGTAACACTAAAATGTGTTGAACACTGTCGCAATCTTGGTCTTTTTATTGACGTTAATCTACGATTTCACAAACATATAAGTTTGTGTGCCAGTAAAGCTTATTCCAATTCAAAAATATTGTATTCCAATAAATCTCTGCTGAATAAAAAGTTGAAAATCAAATTATGTAATGCATTAGTTCTTTCTCATTTCTCCTTTTGTGACAGTGTTTACGGCACCTGTTTAGATTCTGTTGGCATTAAACGAATACAACGTGTTCAAAATTCTTGTATGAGATTTATTTCCGGAATTCGGAAGCGAGAACATATTTCCCATGTACTGCGTGAACTCAATTGGTTAAATATGGCGAATCAACGGAAATTACATTATGCTACCTTAATGACAAAAATTGTGATTTTTAAATCACCTGCATATTTATATAATAAAATTCGTTTCCGAACAGACATTCATAATGTTAACATTAGAAATAAAAATTTAATAACGCCACCTATTCATAAAACAACATTTTTTGAACGTTCTTTTTCATATAATATTGCTGCAATATATAATTCAATACCTACTGAACTTAAAAATCTACAACCCTCAAAATTTAAATTTAAATATAAGCAATTACTTTTAGAAAAATACACAAATTATTAAAAGGGAAACCTGTTTGAGAGTGGCGTTGAGTGTGTCGACTATCCTCTTCCTTTTCTCTCTTTTCTCCATTTTTAAGATTGTAAATTGTTACATTTGCTGCTGTAATAGGAGACTTTACAAATGATTGTAACTAAGTTTAATTCACTGCCTTTTCATTATTATACTTGTACTTGTAGGTTAAGTGGAAGAACAGTTTTCAAGGAAAACTGAACTTCGCCTTTGTCGCCATTTTATTTTATTTTATTTTTTATTTAAACAATGTATATGGATATATATATATGTACCATTTATACTTAATACTTTTTGAAATGGTATGGCAATAAAGACAATTTATTATATGCGGATGGGGGTAATGTTTCAAAATATCCTACAGTCGTATTCGCAAATAATTTCTGAGGAAAGTTTCCCAAATTTGTTATTTCTAACATAAGACAATTTTTTGTTCGGAAGGGATTTTTTGTTATTGTTAAATTTCTTGAAAGGAGAAAATTGTCACGAGGAATGAAATTATTTTTGATCGTATTTGTGGTTCTTAATTTGTTGTTTAAAACAGCCTCAATAAACTGAGATTTATTGGGATGGAGGAGAACGTCTGTTTTAAGACTAATTTTAGTGTCGTTGGTTTCGTTTTGATCATTTTTGTTTTTTATATTTTTCTTAGAGTGTCGTAAAAAGAAATTATCCAATTTAGTAACGTCTTTACATAATTGAACTCGTATATTACCACAGAGTTCTAAATAATTTTGAGGGAAATTAATAACTGCTTTTGATTTTTGAAGAAAAGAAGTACCTAAAATTAAAGGCCTTGGTAGATCACGTACTACAAGAACTTCTAGTGGAAAAAGTTTATTAGAAATTCGTAATTTAATAAAGGCTTTGCCGATTACTTTTATGGGTTCGTTTCCAGCCGTAATTATATTTAAAGGACTTTGTAAAGGTGTTTAGTTAGAAATATAACGAGAATTAATTACGTTATGTAATGCTCCGGTATCAATTATAACATTTAAGGGTCTGTTTTCTAAAATTGCGGGAATAGTGACAATGCCAGATGTAGAGAAGGAGTAGAGCCCTTTTTTGGCATCTTTATGGGCGACGCTGGACTCTATTGGCGTCGTCCTTGCACGTTTGGGGTTGATTTGTTCGTGGGAACGAAATAACGATGGCGTTGCTGTGAAGAATTTTGTTGGTTTGATTGATTAGGTTGTTGTCTTACCCACTGTGAAGTGTGAAGCTATTGCTCGCTTACGTGTTTCACTAAGCTTGGATACAATTGTTTTTAAATCTGAAATAGTCATGTTAGGGGTAGTAAGTAGAGAGAATTGTGTAATATAAATGGGATGTAACCCATTTTCGAAATAGTCTAATATTTGTTCCATGGTCATGTCCGGATTTAAATCATGGCACATTTCTAAAATGTTATACATATATTTTAAAATATCCTCATCTTCTCGTTGAGTACGTTTTAATAATCGTAATTTTAATTCACGAATATATGAGTCTGCTCCAAATTCTTTTTTGAAGTCACGGACAATATCATCCCATGTATTGTTACTGTTTTCGACCGCGGATATATAGGATGTATACCAGGTATTTGCCGCTCCATGAAGGAAGGTTCCGAAAAAATTGATTTTATGTTCGTTTGACCAATTATTAGTCGCAGCACATAAGTCGAAATTTTTCAGAAATTGAATAGTGTTTGAAGTTGCTGGAATAAATATTTCGGGACTTGTAAATTTTGGGATGCGGGGGCTTTTGTTTGCTTCATTTGCTACATTAATTGTAACGTTTAAATCCTGATTTTGTGCCATATTTATTATAGTAGCAGGAGCACTAGTGTAAGTGTTATTTTGGGAGAGTGGTTGAGAAATAGAGGTAATTTTAAGGGGTTTCTTGTAATAGAATTGTTGAAATGGGTGGCTGAATTTCTTTTTTGGGAGGTTTGTCTATCGATAAAATTAAATTAGCTGGTACACTTGGAAATAATTCTTTAATTGGAGAAACAACAACGTTAGCTATTTCAGAAGGAAGTTCAATATTTAAATGGGAACCACCTTGTTTGGCTGGTGATCTCGATACTCGAGGACGACGTGTAAAAGGACTTTCTTCAGTCTCCGGAAAGTCAAAAGATTTTTCTTTGGAAGTGATAGGTGCTGATAAAACTTCTGTACTTCGATGTTTAGGGAGAAAAGGAGGTATTGATTTAACTTCCAAATTAAGTTTAGGTAATTTAACTTTTTTAGAACGTGTTACGTAACCTTCCGCACATTTTAAGTAATTTGTAAAATTTTAAAAAGTAATGATACTAATTTATTTAAATATAAATTACATATTTGATTCAGCACGAATGCGTCTGGATGGGCAAATTATGTTGGTATGGACTTGACTGTTAGGATTATTATAAATAGTTTCGCATATCATTACGTGATGCGTAGGGGCAAGACATGTATTTAATAATGCTATTAAAATACCAATTATAAATACTTGAAGTTTAAAAATTAATAAAGAGATTGAATTTGAAAAAGGTAGCATTGATAATTATTAATATAAAATTAAATAGGGCTTTAGGCGCCTCCACCAATAAATGTTACGATAATAATTGAATTAAGGTAAATGAGGGTCGTAGCTTTATAAAACAATACATTTAATAAGAAATAGACAATCAACTTACATGGCACTAATAACAAAAGAGCCGTTCACTCTAAAGTGGATGACGATCGAATACTAATCCGTGCGACATGATTTACCATTATATATATAGGGGAAAAACTATTTTGGTTAGTGCGGGTCACGATATATGATTCATTGACAGATTTTTGAGGCATTGCGCTTATACGGTAACGTCAATGTTGCCTTTCTATATTTATTTACGTATTTCACGGAACCCTGATGAATCGCTTTATGCAAGTTCAATCTTGAAAGTTCTGCACTGGAAGCTTCCTTTGTTACAATATAATAATGCAGGAATGCTTATACTTGAAGAAGAATCACCACTCTGAAAAAAAAAACATTTTTTCTATACATTTTTAATATTAAACTTCCTTTTTTTTTACTGTTAGATATGTATTAATATCGTAAACATTCTTGACGAAAATAAATTGTAATTGGTACCGTGTTTTTCTAAGATGTCATGGATATGCATCCTGATTGAACTTCCAAACAAAGTGTACTTACGCAATTTAACAGAGGAAAATCTAATATCAACCTAGCCATTTCATTGCGGGTAAAATTTTTGTGGTCGTGCACTACAAACGGGGAAAATTAGGCGTTGCGGGAACACCCGTCTGCCGTTATATGCAAGTCAACTACGGACGGGTACACCCGTCTCCCTTTGTACACGCAAGTCAAGTAGGGACGGGTTTACCCGTTTTGCCCAACTCCTGGAACTTATGTATACGATTTTTACATTTGTTTTTTAAATGACTCAGACTATAGAAAGAAGCATTTAAATATACAAATAAAATTTTAATTTTTACAAAGAAAAGTTATAATTTGATCGTTTATCATTGAAAATATTGCTAACACAATCATAAAATGCAGAAGCTCAGAAATTTTTGACAGTGTGATACCTTTCGAAACAATTTAAAATACATAGGGGAACATCACAAGGTGTACAGCAGAAAGAAGTTTCTTTTCGAATCTTTTGTTTCGAACAAACTACGCAACGCCTATATTTTTGTTTCTGAGTTGTTTCATCTTTTGACAGTTGTGAAGGAAAATGCCTTGCCGTCAATCTAAGTGGAGACGCACCATCAGTGTCCCTTTTGCTTGTAGTTCGTGGTGTGTCCTTGTGGTATTTTTCAACAAGTTTTTTTACTAATCTCAGTTGAAAGTCTGCTATGGGAATGTTTTCACCAGTCTTCATTTTGAATAAAGCATGCGCACTCGAAAGTGTCATATCTAATATGTGATTTGATACTCTTTTTGACGGATTGAATGGAGCTTTGCATCATATCTGATCGATCTACTGCACCCATATTTGCATTGTAATCTCTGATGCATTTGGTTTGTATTGAGTTTCCCCAGTAGTTCGATCTTTTTTTTTCAGTTGGGACCATCTCTGGCGTATGGTAGGTTGAAAGCATTCGAACATCCCTTTTGTCCTGCCATGTTAGAGCCAAGAGATTGTCAGTAGAAAAATATATCATTTCGCCTTTTTTTAAATTTTTTTTCATATCTGGCATATATTTTCTAGTTTGCTTTACTGTACCGCAAGCATTAGTTTCTCGGCAATGCAGGATGTTGTAGAGTACAGGACTCGTATACCAATTATCGGTAAATAACGTGTGTCCTGAATCCAGATATGGCTGCATCATTGTTAGAACGATATTATCAGATATACCAGCTCCTGGGTGAAGTTCCTGAATGTCAGTTTGTTTGCCACAGTAAATGATGAAGTTTAAAATGTACCCGGTTTCACAGTCACATAGTACAAAAAACTTTATTCCAAATCTATGTCGCTTTGAAGGAATATACTGCTTGAAGGAAAGTCTCCCTTTGAAAAGCATGAGACTTTCATCGATGCATAGATTTTGAAAAGGGTAAAATATGTCAGAGTATGCTTTTTTACATGGTTCAACAACATTCTGATTTTAAATAATTTGTCATTTTTGTCGATATTGTTGTTATCGGAAAAGTGAAGAAGTGACAAAATCGACATGTACCGATCACGAGTCATAACTTGTCCAAAAAATGGCGTAGCTAGTACTTTATCTGTAGTCCAATAATCCATAATTGCAAGTTTCTTTACTTGAGGCATAAGTAATGACAAGGAAATAAACAGGTACAATCTCATTTACTTCGATATCAGACCACTTCTTTTTATGTGATTGAGTTGCATTTTCTTTTTGGTAGTAAAATAAATTTGATTGATTCACAATGGCTGTTATAATTTCTTCCGAAAAAAATATTTCAAAATACTCCAACACTGAAGGGTTATCTTGCAAGTTTTGAGCCGTACAACCAACAGCAATTTTATTGAAAGAATGTATTTTTGGTTGAAAGGCAGTCTGCTTCCAGTTATTATCATTTATAATACCTTCTTCATTACCATCGTTATTCGAATCAGCAGATGATTTATCTTCTGAGTCGATATTTTCGATTACTGCATCACTTTCAGAGCCTGATGACCCGCCAAAATCATTTTCTTCATCACTAGCATACAACAACTCTTTAAGTTGCTCGTCAGTGAGATATTTTCGAGCCATTTTGTCAATAAATTGACTTTATAACAAATAAAAACCGTCTCACTTACGTGACTATCTCTTCGGTACTCACTAATGCATAAATTGAAAACCGCATGTTCAATCGGAAAATCATGTTAAGATCTGTTTAACTCCATTCCCAGACGTCGAAATATATACCCATGAACGCTCGACTCCCGCAAGCAATGCGTTAAAAACCTTTGCGTGAAAAGCCGTCTTCCGCGTATTTGGTGTACATACGTTTTGCGGGTTTACCCGGTCCCGGCAATGAAAGGGCTAGTTGGATGATTGAATACCAGATCAGGCATTTTTTGGATGCTCAAGCAGATCCTACTGCCATGGCATCTCAGGCTTTTACTTAGTTTGCATTCCAAATTATCTTTGAATTGTAGCATTATCAGAATTAGAATGCTTCGGTCTAGTCCTGTGCCCACTTTATTCGTATGCATCGGCCGCTACTGTCCAAGATATAAAATAGGTATCCTATCGTTTTAAAATTTTTAGATCAAGGGAGGCCTTGGAAAGTAAAGCGTATGGTGTAAATTAGCAAATGTAACAACTTGTTCAAATTGATATTTATAAAACTTCCAAATGTGTTTATAATTGAATCATATTTCCAGAGTGAGTGGTGTTCATCAAAATTTCTGTACAAGTTAATTTATGCTGTACGCTTTCCTTTCCACGGCCTCCCTTTAGGTCTGTTCGTTTGTGTTACTCTAAAAGCTACTCTACGGAGTTACTCTAAAAGCTAGCAAATGAAGTTTTCAGTCAAATTCGAAGTTTCTTTGATCCGAGAGAAACAAATTTGACTGAAAACTACATTTGACAACTTTTAGAGTAACTCGGAGCAATACAAACGAACAGACCTTTTATCTAAAATTTTTTAAATCATACAATACTTTTGTTTATAACGTATCTTTCTTTTGTATTTTAATATACTACGGTTTATGATGTATACTTCTTTTAGTCTCGTGAATATGTTACAACGGAGTCTACTGTAATTACCAATAGACAGAAAATATAATTTTAATGCTAATGGTATAACAGACTGTTAAAATATTTGGAATGACCTTTTAAATAAAAAATCATACTTACTACTGATGCAGCTAAAGGGCTATTGAGACATGGCGTATCAGTTGAATCTGATGCAGTAGAAGTTGAAGCACCAATTTCTTCATCAACTTCAATAACAATGGGACTGTTTAAGATAGCTTTATATTCATGATATTTTTATAAAAACTTTAATCTTGGACCAATTTTAGGTATGAGTTCTTTAATAACGTTGTCATTCAAGTCGTTAAAAGTGTTTCAATCGATTTGATTCTCTGCAACAGCAAAAAAATATACCGTCAAGACGGAATTACTCACCCTATAATAAAAACGACGCAGTTTTTAATGATCACGTATTGTATCAATACCAGCTAAATTCAATGTAAAAAAAACTTACCGACAAATACGTCTATTAACGTGGGAAACTCCCACGCTGTTAATAATTCTTGTACGCCAGAAAAATCCATTGCACAAAACACAAATTTCAAACTGCAATCAAGAAATCTGCAAAGCTACACAGTTCTTGTAATGTACCGATATGGCGATGTATTGTGAAACAATGAAAAACGCATGTGCATCGAATAGTTCCGAAAACTAACGAAAACAGCTGAAATATTTAAGCCGCTTTCATTTTTTACTTTAAATTTGATTTTCTTTGAAACAAAGAAATTTTTGTTTCAGTATAATATTAGATGCTTTGAGCCGAAGCAATATTTATGATCATTGTTTTAAACAAATATTACGTTCAAAAACACATATCTAAAGAAACATTTGGTTGCTGTAAAGAAATACTATTTCGTTCAAAGAAAATAAAGAACTGATTTCATTAGCGTTAATACGGTACATTTGAATCAAAATATATTTATTTCACTCAAAGATTTCAAGCTCAAATAAACATAATTCTTTGTGGTAAAAATACCTTTTTCTCCGTGTACCAATTTTGCAACAAGATTTATTACATCTCTTTCAATTTTATTTGTGTCTATTTCTTCTAAATTAGCTTTCTTTTGATGATGTGTATATCCATAATTAGTATTCTGCTTTGTATTTAAGAGATCTACAGATTCATTTGAAGTTGCAACATACTGAGTGTTTATGTTACATGCCGTGGAAAGTGATCTTGCGGTAACAAAGTCACTCTCCTCGGCATGTATTTTCAAGTGTTTATAAAAGGAATTTAAAAACGACAACTTTCTGGAACACTGAAAGTTCACACATTCGTACGTACTGTATAGTTTTAATTCATGTAAAATGAAACAAAAGCTCTTTAACTACGGCGCATGTAAAATTACATTTAAAGCAGTGAAACATGTTAATTCTTCTCATCAGTATGCATAACATTTAAATCAGATATTAATTGTCCAACTGATACATATTGCGATGTTTTTGCAAGTTAAATGTAATTGTTTGTAAATTGTTTCTAAATGAAAATTAATTAACTCAAATGACAAAGTCACGCATAAAAATGTTAACATGAATTTTTAAAGTTCACACAAAAATGTTTATTCATAGTATTTCAATAATAATAACATTTTAATAAACATCATACTGTTGACACAAATGCTACAAATGCCCATTAATTTATGTTGGCTGCACGAATTAAGTTGACATTTGTTTTCTTTGTTTCGAAGACAGATATGGAAAAATTTTATGTTTTTAATCAAAAATGCACTCATAACCTTCTTTAACAAGAGAAAAAACTGTATTTGAATTTAATTCTTACATACGGTAAGTTTTTGATTTGTAATTTTTAAAGTTAAGTAAATTCAATTTCTTACTTGTTTTTAAACACAACTTACTACTTTTGCTAACTTGTATGTTGGTCTTAAGGAGCTCAACAGAGACTGAAATTTACCCTAGAAATCTCCCCCTTTTATATGCTTTTTAGCCAACAAAAAATTCTGTAACCTTAGTTAAAAAAATTAAAAATCCTAAAATGAATGAAAACCAAAATTCTAACACACAAATAATATCAACCCTGTTTTACAGATACACAATATTAATTCACATCTTGAAAAGACCCAGGCGAACAGCTTCAATCTTCGAAAGACGAACCCTGCCTTGATTTTTCAACCTTATGAGAATACGGCGTCTTCCACCATTCTTTTTGAAGAAGTATTCTCGAGGCTTGTTCCGGATTGCCTTTTCTAGCGTAGTTGAAGAACTTGAAACGTCTTCCAACGTGACGGGATCGGCTCGAATAGGAGTTTTGAACTCGGTGGGCAGCTTTTCAATGTTGGAAGTCTCAGAACCTAACTCATGTTGCTTGAGTTTATGGTTTCAGTATTCCTCAGCATCCTGGAGTACCTCCTGGAACTTTTGATCGAACCAGCTCTCTGTTGTTGGCGAAAGCGTTCCGTCAAGTATGCTATTTGACATTTTCTAAATCAAACAGAAATGTGGATTAATTATTTGTGCAAATAAAGTTATTCTCAAGTGACCTGGAAGATGTTCAAGTAATGTACAGTAGTATTTACATTTTATTTCAAATTAAAATTACAAAAATAGTGACTTAACCTAAGTATATACAGGGTGTTTTAAATTAAATTAAGAAGTAACAAAGCAATATGTTCTATCAGATTTTGTATTAATATCATAAATATATTTTTGTAAAAAAGTCCATACCGCATCCGACACCTTCGGATATTCTACTTGCAAAGCATGATATGCTTTAAAGCAAATATCTACAGCCTTCAAAGCAGTTTCTACTGAATACACACTATCATTAATGGCAACATAATTCGCACTAATACGGTTTAGACTACTTCCTACAAGAATGGGTATCGGATGGTCATCTAATTTGTAACGAGCTAAGGTAACTTTTCTATCTTCTAATACTTCTGGAATGGCACTTGAATCTCCTGCGATAAGTAAGAAACTATTCTGAACTTCTAATTTTGAAGGCTTCCAATGAATACCCGACTTTTTGCTTTTAATATTTACACTTGTAAACAGTAAAGGGAATAATTTTAAAGCAAACATATCTTCACATTCTGAAATAAATTTTGTTTAAAATTGTTATATGATCAATTGATCATCAAAAATTTGATAACTTTCTATCAATTACATACCTCCATCTTTGTATAACAATATTTCTGATAAATTTTTCCTTTTTTGTTCAGCAATACTAATTAATTTTTTGCGCATGTATTCTACTTGTTATATAAGTTATTTGGGTATAGATTCTCAAAATGAATATTCAGCTAGAAAATAATAAATAATAATTTCTAATCATAACATTCACAGATAACTTACTAAACGGTATCCCAGAGGTTCTTTCAAGGCAGGATATTTAAGAAAATATGTCTCAGTTCCTTCAATTTCTTATAATCTTAGCAATGTTGTTGTTCTTCCATTTATCTTCAACTTCAAGTAATGGTCGTGAGTTATGTTGTAACCAGTGCAGATTTTCCAGTACCGTTGGATCAATACCAAATTGTTTATATTGTTTGCGGAGATATAAATAAGAACTGAATAGTTTACCACAAGCTGTTTTTGGTTTTCCACCCACTTTGTTTACATATGGAACATAATAAACTTCTGGAAGTTCATGTAAAAAAGTGTTATGAATATCAGCAGCTAATTCTTGGAACCTATGAGAAGAAATTCTGCAAATATTAATGTGGTACAAATTTTTTTTTTTAGTAAAGTACGTACTTTCTATCAGAATCTTTAAGCTCATTGCAGATTATACAGTATTTTTCTATTGCTTTTCCCCTTTTGTCAAATATGTTTCCTAATTTGTCAAATGACTTTCCATTCCGTTCAAAGTATAGTAGGCCTGCGGATTGGAAAGTTATTTGACAAATTCGGAAACATAATTGACAAAAAGGGAAAATCAAAAGAAAAAGACTGTAAGCTCCACTAATTTGTTTCTCAATAATGTACCACTTGAAGTGTAACTTGCAGCTATTAATTTGCCTTCTTCGGTTTCTTCTATAAGCTTTTGTACTGTCTGTAAAAATTATAAATTAAAAAGTACATTAGCCTTTTTAGTCGAAACTAAATTTAATAATGTTCGATTTGGACAGCCTTTACTTTGTGGTATTCCATAATAATAAATTAAAATGCACAGTTTTTTACTTTGTTTCACCACTTATTTATTATAACACAGTTACTGCAGCATATTAAATGTCATTTTCAAACTGAATAAATATTTACAATTTCAAACTATTTATACAGTGCAAAAAATCATAAACCTAAATAATATTAAATACTCCGAAACGTGACCTAAGCGGGTGGTTGTTCGCAGAATACATTAAATAAGGAGGAGTACATAAGGTCAATCTGATCGTTAAGTAATATTTCCTCGGTATTTTTGGCTGTTTTGTGAATTTCTATTGCTTCTAATAGATTGAGTTTAACATAGTGTAATATTTGTGTATCGTTAATAGCAAAATTATGGTTTTCTGCAATTAAATGATTAGCGAAAGCAGAATCGGTTATATGTAATTTAAATGATCTTAAATGCTCTTGTACGCGTGTATGGAAACTTCGACCGGTCTGACCTATGTATACCCCTTTACAGTCACCGAATTTTAATTTATACACTCCGGATTTCTGAAATTTGTGTATTTTGTCCTATTTGTGTATTTTGTCCTAAAGACAACGCTAAACGTTGAAAATCGTATTTGATGTTTTGTTGTGGGGTGTGTAAGCTATTATTATTTCATCTTTATTGATATTTTTACTTATAATACTACCTATTTCTTCTGAGATCTTCCCAAAATATGTCAAGGTGATGTACTTTTTTGTATTGAATGATTTTACATATGGGTATATTGTATATAGTGTTTGTTTTTTAATTTTACTTTCCAATATCTTGTCTACTGTTTTTGTGTTATAACCGTTATTGATGGCAATTTATTTTATGGTGTTAACTTCTGCATCGAAATTTTCTTTTGATAACGGTAGGTTAATTACTGTGTGTATCATTGAATTAAACGCCGAAAGTTTTTGTTTGTATGGGTGGAGGGAGTCCTTGGGAATAACTGCATCTGTGTGTGTCGTTTTCCAGAAAATGTTGAAAGTTAGTCTATTATTTGTGTTGGTGATTGTTAAGTCTAAGAAATTTAATTTGTTTTCTATTTCCGTTTCAACTGTGAATTTTATGTTAGGATGGATTGAATTAATAAAGTTTAGAAAAGATTGTAGTTGTCGATTTGTACCTTTGAAACATGTTAAAATATCATCCACAGATCGATACCAGAAAATTGTGTGTTTTTTACTTAAGCTTGAATCCAGAATTTTTTGCGTCATATGGTTCATGAAAATTTCTGCCAATTTAATTCAGTCGCCTATAGGCAAATAATATGGGTATATTATTATAAGAAATTTTCATACTCTAAAAGGATAGTGCGACAATAAAACTTATAACACGTATGTATTACACTATTTTTTCTACTTAACGGTTTTTTTTTTATTTAAAATCAAAAGAATGTTCGATTTAGGGAATTTTAGCATGACATTTGGTGACAGGAAAATTAAAATTTGAACATTCGAAACGACGTACACTCTCACTTTATAATTTTGAGTTTTTAAAGAGAAACAAGTAAATCAGACTTCATTAGAAACTCAAAGTATAAAAATATTTTAATTGCTTTAATTAATCATCTAAGTATTTTTTGTAGGTATTGAATATATTTGTAAAATAGATACTCAATAATTTTATTTTAAGGAGGTAAAATTACAGTTTTTTAAAGAAATATGCGCAGGTTTAATGAAATAATTATTTGACATTTATGGTTACTACCGATTGAAGATGAACAAATAATATATACATATTTCATTTCTATAGTATGATTAATATGACTTTGGATCGCAGTGGATTCGACTAATTGTCTATGAAATTATTTATTTCTATTAAAATTAAAAATGTTTCAGAAAAAGCATGTTATTACCTATAATCTGCTGACTTTTGAAAGATGTTAAGTAAATGCCAAAACAGAAATAAATAATTTCACACACGATCAGTCAAATTTACGGCAACCAAATACACTGTTTTGGTGCATTTTTTAAATTCGTTATAATATAACCAGACTTTACTGTCGGATTGAGCTGACAAGAGGAAAAACTTTTTTAATATCAATTTTACGTAATACAGTTATTCTTTACAAAAAGTTCTGCTTCTCAAGAAACTTCAGAAACAATGGTTAAATTTAAATTTTTAACTACAGTCTGTCTATAAAATTCAAATTTCTTAGTTTCATATTGCACATATCAAAGTAACGTTTTTATTATTGACTTTACGCAAAAAAATGTATTCTTTACAAGAAATTCTACTGTTCGAGCACCTTCAGAAACCACACATAAATTTAAGTTTTTTGACTACATGTACATCCTGTATAAAAAGATTCATTTTCTCGGCAAATCTCAGAAACCATACTCAAATTGGAGTCACGAAATACAGAGTGATTCGGCTAAATTCTAGTGGGGTTGGCCATATGACCTTAGTAGTTAGAGCCTAAATTACAAGGAGTATTCCGCAAGCCGATACCTTGCCCATAAAATGGGAAAAAACAGTCAGTTTCTCGAAAATTATGTTTGAAAAACGTATTTTGAAATATTGTATTAAAAAAAATGGGACGTGATGAAAAAATTATTACATTTTTTTCGAACCCAGGAACACCAAATCTACTACATAAACTTAGTTTTATGTCATCCGCCAAACCTTCGCAGGCTAGTGTAATTTATTCCGGACCCGTTTGACACCTATTTTCTGTGAAATGATTCAGTGACGGTGAACAATTTAAATCTAATTGGTCGTTTAACAATTTGTCTGTATGTTTCAATTTATTTATTTCTAATCTTTCTAACAAATTTAATTTTTTACCTTTAGGTTATACCTTTAAGATTTTAAAATTATCATTAAAAGTATGATTATTCTCTAATAAATAGTTCGCATAATTCGAATCTATTTTTCTATGTGTAAAAGCAAATTTGTGTTCTGCAATCCGTTTTCGAAAACTTCTACCTGTTTGACCTATATATACTTTATGACGACTACCACATGTTAAATTATATACACCTGACTTATCTAACTTTGATGTTCTACTTTTATTATTTTTTGCAAAGGAACTTATTGAATTTATACTTTTGAAAGCTATATTCAGATCAAGTTTCTTCAGTTTTTTACTTATAATCTCTGACTGGTTACCTAGATACGTAAAAATATTGAAATACTTATGACACATTCTTGTCGCCAGCAGTAGTATAACTGGCGGGATCCTGGGACACCTCGATGACCTGTCCATCCGCAGTGACCACCGTTGAAGGTCATCCCCTAGTTTAGGGGTTGTTTTCGTTGCTGAAGAGGTGATTTAGGGGTGGTTCTTCGTGCACCCCTTTGTTTCTTGTACCTGACGAAGTAGTCGTCAATGACGTAATTTGACCAGAGGCTCTTGGAGGCTGGTCTTGGGGTGATTTTGGTCGCCATTTTTGCAGATGGGTGGCCATTTTTCTTGCAATGGCCAATGCAGAGGTGTGGGCGGGTTTACGTGAGGTGATTTAGGGGTGGTTCTTCGTGCACCCCTTTGGTACCTGAAGAAGAAGTGTCGTCACTGATGTAATTTTACCGGAGGAGTTCGCAGAAGATTTTTTTTTTCTTGCGAGAGATGGAATTTTTTTTCTGCAGTTATGACGTCAGAGTTGCAGGCCAGAGGTCAAGGAGAATTGATAAAACGCTCGTTTGAGAATAATTTATTTGATAAACATTCTAAATGATACAGTTTAACGTTATAATTGTTTAGGACTTTCAAATATCTTTTCTTTACAGTATAATTCATTATTTTTATTACTGTTATTTAGTTTCAGTTTTAGGAACTGTTTCTTTATTGTTGGTTCTTTTCTTATATCATTCTTCGAATGATTTTCTATAGAATTTTTACAAAAGTAAAAATACATTTTACATACCTTACAGTAGGAGCTCATGTTAATGAATACCGCTCGATCCGAAACCGCTGTCACCTCGAACCGTGGATGATAGTTCCATTACCTCTTCTAATTCAGGATAGTAAATTTGCTGGCAGATTAATTGTGCGATGCGATCACCGCGCACTATCTCGTACGGTACTTCGGAATGATTGAAGAGTACGACTTTTATTACACCGCGGTAATCTTCGTCGATGACACCTGCACCGACGTCTATGGAATTTCTCGCTGCCAGTCCCGACCTTGGAGCTATGCGACCGTAACAATCTTCGGGAAGTTGAACTTTGATGCCGGTGTTGATGATTTCTTTGTCTCTCGCTGGTACTAAATAATTGTATGCGCTGTGCAAATCATAGCCGGCTGCTTTTAGGTCTGTTCCAAGCACGTGACCGTTTCGAAACCGTCACAAGCATGCACTCATTAAAGTTTTACACTCGACAAAGTTGTCAACATCGATCATTATTTCGGTGGGCAACTGATTATGACGGTTTATTGAACGGTCAGAAAGCGTGGTTGGAACAGAGCTTTTGTTGATCCTTTCGTAGGTGCAAATGCGTGCGGTACGGTTTTCATAAATTTTAATTGCTTTTGGTTTGTCGCTACAAGGAAAGAAAAAAATTAATCATACAAATAAAACAAAGAAATGGGAAACTTACTACTTGATAAATTCGCTCTGTAACTAGTGAAAAAAAATTGAAACTGTTTCATAAGTTTCTTTTATCATCGAATGGGCTTAGGGCTACTTTTCTTTGTTCAGTTGTAAACACTTCATGTTTTTGCGATCTGATTAAATGTTGTTTCGTTTCTAGCGTGGAATTATTAAATAGAGTTTGATAATAGTCTTCGAACGAGATTGAACGAAGCGCTGAATTTTTCACACCTTTAGCTTTTTTAATTACAATATTATCTTCAACTTTTATTGAGTACATTTTTGATCTAATTCCAACGAATTCTAACATTAGTTTACCATTATTTTCATCCTTCATTAATCCTAAAACTTTTTTATTCCGAAGAGGTATTTGATACCTGTTATCTGGTGAATAATCTGATGTATCGAATTTTGAAATGTCTTGTTTGATATGGTCGTAAATGTCTTCAACGAAAAAATGGTAAATTAAAGAATCCGTATCGGTATAAAGTAATTTAGCGTTGTCTTTGAATTTCTTTCTGATATAATTGTAATGAAAATCATAAAGAAACGTTTTGGAAAGATCTAGTATAGTGAAGCCTACGTATATAGGTTTGTTAAATTTAATATCTAGTCGTTTCATTTCGATAATGACCATGTCGTTATCGAAAATGGTACAACTATGAAAATTTGGTTTCGATATGTAATATTTTGCTCCGTAACGTCCTTCCCATTTAGTCACCAGTTTTACATCTTTATATTTTCTAACGTTTTCCATAGTTTTACGGAACACTGAATTGTTCATTAGTTTATAGAAATTTTTCTCAAAGTCGTTTTTACTTTTTTTACGTAAATCATTATTTAAATTTATGTACGATTCCATCCAATTTGACTGTTTAAATTTTAATACTCTTAATACTCTCTCAACTTTCAATCCTAATTGGATAGCCTATTTTAAATTTCTATAATGTATAAGATATTGTTTTTTATCAAATAAAGTTGTTAATTGTTTGGGAATTTTTGAAGATGAAGATGGCGGTATTAAACGTTCGGGGCAAAGTGGTAAATCTTTATGCTCTTCAAATACTTCTTCGGGATAGCGCAAGTCACATTCCAGAATGTAACCAAATTCAGCATCATCCGATACGTTCATAATATCTACCGAATAAGGATCGACCCATTCAAACTAGGCAAAAGGTAAAGGTAAGCACATAGCTGTGCCGTACAAGTCGTAATACTTTAAATATGATGACGGTTCATCGACGTTAAAATCGCTCATGTACTTGTTATTCGCTTTACCGTAACGATTTGAACATTGAGAAACTCCACCTCTGATACCTTTTTCGATAGACATATCTACGTCTGTTAATAATTCCGAGGTAATGGAAGTTGTCTTCAACATGCTGTCGAAAGCTAAACCGAGTGCTGTATAATAATGTAAAGCATCCAACTGATAAGTTTGCAAACATGTGGTTCTAAAATTTTCAAAGATATCTGTTAACAGCAAAACGTCCATTTTCAAATACATATTCTTGTAAATTTTTAATATTGAACGTATTCCATACGTTCAAGGTATTTTCATATTCATCGTGAGAAATGTGAGATTGATTAATTTTATTAAAAAAATCATTTTTTGAAGGTAGTTTAGTATCTTGTAATTTCTCCCAACTGTCAAGATATTCGTACGGAAAAACTCCTTTTCTCTCGAGCAATTTAAGCTCCGTATCATTTTTACAATGTGATTTGGTAATTAATTTTTGATTACTCTCTAAATATGATGAAAGTTTATCTAAACTACTGGGCATGAATCGAAAAGAATCCAAAAACCTAAAATTAATTTTAGTATTTGAAATATATTTAGAAAATGAAATATATTTTTCCTTATTAATTGCTAATAAATTAATTTTGCCTGGAATTTGTGTAGCTAACTCTTTTATTAAAAAATGACTGTCATAGCCTGACATATTGTGAAAAATTACAGGTATCGCGTTACTGGTTTTATAGTTTAGATTACATGCTTGATGACTACTCCCACGGTACTTCCCTGTAAAATGTGAATGATTGCGTACTTTAATATCGCTCAAATTATTGAACGGTTTTAAACAGATGTGACAATGCGTGGCATTTTGAAATTCATACTCTTGTTCTACCGTTAATTGTTCACACGGTTCCACCTTTGAGAAAATATCGTTAATTTCTAAACCTATTTTTTCTAATTCACTGACAAACCAACTTATACAGTCTTTTCCGGTATGCAGTCTGAATCTTGAAAGTGAAAGACTATATGACTATAGAAAATGGTTCATGTTTTTGATATTTTATATTTTACTAGAAGGTTTTAAATCATCAAATTTTCTCAGTATGCATTCTAAGTCTGCATAAATAACAAACGGAACTTTTTCTTTATTTTTAAAATTTTTAAATGTTAAATATTTTTCTCTTTCAGTCGGTATAGTAATTTTAGTTTTATTTATATCTTTGCATACAATACCGTGCTTTTCTAAATTTTCTTTCGATTTAAAGTGATTTAGACAACGTTCACAAAACCATTTTTTATTATGTAAATTACCGGTTTGTCAGTGAAATAGATCGGATAAATTTTTTATTAATGCAAAATAAAACGTTGTGTTTGAATTTATATTGATTTCATCATCATTTTCTTCACAAGGTATCATTAATAAATTAATTCGTTTTATAAATTCAAACTTACTTAAAGAAACTGGTAATACTTCTCTTTTTTCTATTGTAAATATATTAATCGATAGTTCGTTCATTACTTCAAATTTCTTAATATCTTTTAAACTAACGGGAAAATTAATGCCATCAAATTTTAAAACATTTGAAAAATGTGGCTACGACGAAACGCGTTCAGGTTTTTTATGAGCAGGTGCAGGATGTAAAGCTGCCACTACTGACCAAAGAAAACAATATTCATCATTGTTTTGTACATTTAAAACAGACTTCTTATTTTGAATAAATTTAGGCATTTCAACGTATGTTGACATACCACCATTAATAGGTGCATAATTATTAATGTTAATTTTTATTTGTAAAATTCCATATAAAGCCCACCGCTGTCTCTCTCCTGAAATTCTTCCAATTTTGATAAAATTTTATTTTTAACGTTTGCTTCATACCATTCTTTTAAGTTTGTAGAGTGATCTATTACTTGATTTCTAGTAATAAAATGTTTTAGGTCGGTTTCATCGTTTTGAGGTTTAATAAAATTAGCTAAAAATATTACGTTTACTTTTAAAATATTTCTCGATAATTCTTTCTTAATTTTATAGTAAAAATGTTTAAAAGATTTTTGTAAAAATAAATTTGGATCTTTAATGCTTAAATTAATTATTGCACCGGTCCTCAGTCTATTTTTAAAACACGATTCTAAATCCTGCCAGACCAAAGTTTTTCTTTTTTGTTTTCTTTTTTCTCTCAGTCCTTGTTTAAGAATTTCTCTGTAATTCAATAAAAGCGATAAATATGACTCGAGTTTAGCATAATTTGGAACTTTGTTATCGTTAAGTTTTAAATATTTTTTAGTTAAAAAAATAGTTTTCCTAATGAACTTCAACCACTTCACGAAATCTTTTTTTGTCTTAACTAACTTACCAGCAGTTTCAACTTTATTCACAATTTCACCCAACTGCTTGTTAAAATTCATTTTTCGATGCGATGTACGTGAGTGATATTTTTATACTGGTATCTCTTGCAATGGTAAACATTTCATCATCATCAGATTTATGCAATAATGCTGTTTACTTTGAATATATTTGCAATTTCAGGAAATAAATTATAAAAAGTGTACACGTGTTGTTATTGTAATCGAGCTGTTTATTGCAACATGCAATTTGTGGAAAATTTCTGTTTACTTGAAATTATTTGATTACATTATCATGATGTTTATAAAAATGTACACGAGTTGTTATTGTCTGTAAAAATTTCTGTTTACTTCAAAATTGTTTGATTAATTATTCATTTTTAGATTCTAATTTATTCAACTAGTTTCATATAAATAAAGAGCTGTTTTCACAGAGAGATTACAGTAGTAAAGAAGAACCCAACGAAAAATGGCAAGTGTACCGAGCACAATAGTTATACAAACAAATGATGTGGACGAGTTACCGCAAAAAATGTTGCTTGTCGTATGCAAGCAGCTATTCTGGTAAGATAGATTATTAATTTTTTTTGTACTTATGTCATGTTAATTAATTTTTTTTTATTAATAGGTTTGGATTGAAGACGGTGCAACCGCGAGGGATCGATCAGGTAGCGGTTACGTTAACATATTCACCCAAGAAGGAAACGTTGAAAAGAAAATTTGGCAACTTACCCATTAAATATGTTCGTCTGGCTTTAGAAAACGAAGAGGAAGTAGAAGTATTTCATAAGGCGTTGTCTAAATTTAATTTCAACGCCGTCAAAGAAGAAGAAGATGATGATGAGCTTATGATCGAGGAAGGACCATCTCAAACGAAAAGGAGAAGAATTAAATGGACAGCATTTGAGCAACCGCAAAAGAAGTGTAAAGCAGCAGGATCATCATCATCATCATCAGCATTAACAACAACAACGACATTGATGCCAGAGTTGTTAGAAGCAGTTTACGATGATGACGCCGATTTGTTTGGCTCTCAAAAATATCACTTAGAAATAAGATAAAATGTACAGGCTGAGTCCAAAAAAACGCCTACGCGAATAGCGTCGGTGTTTATTGTCGTATTTGAGTGATCAAAAAATCTAATGAAATGGCAGAAAAAACTCTACAATATACCATACCTTGCGTCTTGAATGCATTTAAAACAGCTGCATGACAGCTGTCAACTTTTGTTTTTTAAATACAATGACATAATTACTGTAATAAATTTCGAAAGAACTTTTTTTTCTGCGTTCAATGATGTGCTGCAATAAACACTTATTTTTCAAAACAACAGAAAAAATAAAAAGAAAAATAAATTCTTAACATGAAATGACGTAATAAACAGTTGCTGAACAATAAATGATATCTGTTTTACGGTAAATAGTGTAGTGTCTATAAGTACTTCCTCATAGGCAAACAAATGACGATAACTGTCAACTTTCTTTTTTTTTGTCAGCAAAGACAAAAACAAAATATTGACAGTTATCGTCATTTGTTTGCCTATGAGGAAGTACTTGTAGACACTATACTATTTACCGTAAAACAGATATCATTTATTGTTCAGCAACTGTTTATTACGTCATTTCATGTTAAGAATTTATTTATATCTTTTTATTTTTTTTCTGTTGTTTTGAAAAATAAGTGTTTATTGCAGCACATCATTGAACGCAGAAAAAAAAGTTCTTTCGAAATTTATTACAGTAATTATATCATTGTATTTAAAAAACAAAAGTTGACAGCTGTCATACAGCTGTTTTAAATGCATTCAAGACGCAAGGTATGGTATATTGTAGAGTTTTTTCTGCCATTTCATTTGATTTTTTGATCACTCAAATACGACAATAAACACCGACGCTATTCGCGTAGGCGTTTTTTTGGACTCAGCCTGTATATATGGAGTTACGTATCAATAAATTACTTATCAATAAATTATTATTTTATTTTAAGATTATGTATTGAATAAAAGAAATAGATCGTCTATTTAAAAAAAGCATGCGTTGGATCTTCCACGTGAACAGAATTTGACCTTATTAAATAACCAAGCAGCTCGATGTTTAACGCTTCAAAAATATCTTAAACATCAGCGGAAAAAAAAAACGGGGGACCTTGAAAAAATAAATGGTTGGGAAAGGTTTATTCTAAATAATGAATTAGGAACGCGTGACCAATTAAAACTACAATCAAAGTTAGTCAAAGCGATTAAACTGCAGGAAGAGTTGCGGTTTGATAAAGTCAAAACATACATCCAGTATGACAGACAAGCAGCACCGACTATAATGCATCAAGAAAGACTAAAGAGAAGTGAAGTCAAAAGTCTTTCGGTAACTTTAGATGAATGAAATTTTTTTATATGTATATATCAATTATTAATAAATAAAAAAAACAAATGAAAAATGTAAAACGTCTTTTTTTTTATTGCATCCTGTAATAGATTATACATTGTTTAAAAATTTTAAAATTGTTAAAAAAGCTTACATTCTAATCTATGTATTGTTGTTACTCCTCCTTCCTCTTCTGCAGGGGAGCTGTAAGAACGAATTAATTAGGTTTTCATAAATGTTCGAAAGTATATGCATATAGTAACTTACACGATGATGCCAATAAAACTTACAACCTAATTTATGCATTGTTATTCCTCTTTCCTCTTCTGCAGGAGTGCTGTAACAACAAATTAATTAGATTTCATAAATGTTCGAAAGTATATGCATATGGTAACTTACATGACGCCGTACACATTACCAGTATCATCATCATCATCGATAATTATATGTATAAATTTATTCAGATATAAAAATCTTTTAGTATAAAAGTTCGGCTCCTCCCCATCCCACACTGCAATAGTCTTCTACTAAAATAAAAAATAATAACATTAAATTTAAAATTAAAACTAAAAGAAAAAAAACACCATATGTTCGAGGGGAAGTCTATTTCTAATTTCCTCCGCTATCGCTTCTCTCCTATTGAAACTCATGTTTTCTTGTACTTTTGATGTATGTGTGCAAACTGTATTTATACGACTTGTGATGTGATATGACTGCAATTTTTGTTTATTTGCATGATACAATTTCAGGAAAAATTTCTGTTTGCTTCATAGTTTATGAAAACAAAATGCTAGCGCACGTTTTGTTATTGCATAAAATTATTTGATTAATTATGTATTACCATGCTTGTTATTGCAATAATGCAATTTCAGCATATTTATGTATGATTTGTGTCATCCTAATTATTAAAAATGCACACGTGTTGTCTGTGCATAATTGCATAAAATTATTTGATTAATTATGTATTACCATGCTTGTTATTGCAATCATGCAATTTCAGCATATTTGTGTGTGTGTGTGTGATTTGCATCATCCTGAGATATTTGTATCTGTAAAGAAAACTAGATGAATAAAAAACAATTATAAAATTTTTAAAATTTCTTTATTATAATTTTTTTTTTAGGTTACATTCGTGCAATTTAGCGTACGAACCACTAGTACAACAAATTTACATGATCTTTGGCGCAATTTAACTTATTATTGGTAAGTAAATTATAATGATTTTGAACATAATTTCGTTTCAGTATACTTAAATTCGGACACGTAAGCTGATCTAAATCTATAATTTGATTAGTTATAATTTTATTTAACACTTTCTCCTTGTCGAGTCCCTTCACGAAGATGACTTTGTCTCCGACGATGGATTTGATGTAGTTACAGATGTTTTCCTGCGGTAAGTAGTAGTCGACCGAAGTATCCCAGTCCAGACCGTGTAAATTCCTAGTTGTCCAATCGACGTGACTCCTCAATTTTCCACGAAACCAAGACGAAGTTTGCGGTGACGATCCGAAGACGTGATGTGTGAGTTTCGTCTTCATATCGAATATCGCCACTTCCTTGATTATAAACTCGCTGTCTTTGTACTGGAAACCTTGGATGTCGATTATGTACATTTTCTTTTCTTGCAATAAACTAACAAGTGCAAAGCTTTGTTGTTTTTTTTTTGTACTAACAGATTACGGATGCTGACACCCTTATATTGTTTTTTTTTTTAGCTGACGCAATGTTATTTTATCTTGTGCAATATTATGCAACGTTATTCTTATCTATCCAACTGTTATGCATATTATTGAAACCTAACCATTTCACAAACACTTTATTTTTATTTTTTTTTTAATTTTCTCCACAAGATAAACGTCTGGATATTTTATTTTTTGCAATTGTTCTCTATAAAATCTTCTTAGAGGTATCCAGGTTAATAGAACGTTGTATTATAATTTCAGAAAAGGAAGACAGTTGTATTTTATTTCAGAAACATATTACGAGATGTAGATAATCCATTGGAAAAATACACGAATACTGAATTATTGCAACGGTATAGGTTTACGAGAGATACAATACAAAATATATTGTTACCACTTGTTTTTGATGGGCATGAAGCTCAAAATGAACGAGGTTTACCTGTACCAAATATAATGAAATTATGCATAGCATTACGATTTTATGCAAATGGTAGCTATCAGGTACGTTTATTACCACATTAATACATAATAATATAATTGAATAACATTTATAGCGAGTGTGTGGTGACTTGTTGGAAATAAGTCAGGCATCAACGTCACGAATAATAAAAGAAATATCTGAAAAATTAGCTCACCACTTGGGCCAGTTTATAAAATTTCCAGAAACAGAAATTGATACACAAAGGAACCGCACTATATTTTTTGAAATGGGTAGATTTCCAGGGGTAATTGGATGTGTTGATGGAACACACATCGAAATCAAAAACCCAGGAGGCCCAAATGCTGAAGTGTACCGGAACAGAAAAGGATGGATGTCAGTGAATGTCCAAGTAGTTGCAGGTCCTCGGTGTGAAATTTTAGACATCGTTATACGGTGGCCTGGTTCTGCTCATGACAGCAGAATTTTCAATAGTAGTGCAGTAAGCATGCGTTTACAGGAAGGCCGTCTCCATGGTATTTTACTTGGTGACAGTGCAAACCAACAAGCTCATTATTTATATATACCAGTACCAAATCCAAATACTAGGGCAGAAGAACAGTACAACTGTGCACATATAAGAACACGCAATACTGTTGAACGGACCTTTGGTATATGGAAGAGCAGATTTCGGTGTCTAATTCTGCGATAGGCTGTAGTCTTCAAACCACCACAAGAATAATAGCTGCTACAGCAATACTACATAATATTGCAATAAATCAAAGAGAACAATTTCAAGATGATGTAGAACCCAGAATTGTTGCAAACCCACAACCCATACTAGAGCATAGAGAAAATCCTAGAGGAAATATGATTCGTGCAGCATTTATCCAGAGACATTTTGCCCGATAAAAGAAAAATATAGATTTTAACGTTTTTAAGTGTAGAATTTTTTATGTCCAACATTTTGTAGATGTGTTTAACTAATTGTAATTTTTTTTTTGTTTTTTTTTATGGAAACATTTTTCATCTTTGGTACTATCGTATGAATATTTGTAATTCACATACAAGAAAAGGTAAGTTTATAAATCACATGTTGATAGTATATTTAATTATTCAATCAGCACCCTAATCCACCAACAACTTATACAATTTTGCACTTTTCACTTTGTAAAATTTGAAAAGCATAGTTTATTTTGGTTCTACGAACATTTTAGCAGATTACAAAATTACCTTGCAATTTATGAAAAGTATATTAATTTGCAAAAAAGTGTACGTTAGTGTAACGCTAAGTATAATTGCAAAGTGAAAGGTGCAAAGTTGAAAAGTTATTGGTGGAATAGACTCCTGGTATATAAAACATATATTACAAATATACAGTGTGGAACAAAAGTATGGAAACCTCTAAATATCTAGAGCTATCGAAGCGAAATTTGAAACAGTTAATTTAGGTTAATTTAGTTAATTTAGAAAACGCCAACTTTGCTTTTTAAAAATACGTGCGCGTTTTAATGTTACGAACTTACAAATGTTGAAGTATTTCGAAAACAGTGAACATTAGGTATAGGACATGTTACATATTATATGTTAATAGTAATAATTATTGTTTAAGCAACTTAAACAAATAAAAAAATATTGGTTGTCTCATTTAAAATTACAAAGTTGGCAATACTGGCGAAAAATCAGAAATATTGACAACATCGCAGACATCATCTTGACATTTGTGCTATCACCTAATTTAACTGTTCCAAATTTCGCTTCGATAGTCCTAGCCGTTGTTGAGATATTTAGAGGTTTCCATTCTTTCCTTCCACACTGTATTTTAATAGTCACGTAGTGACAAAATGAAATACAATGTATGTGCTTCTTTTATGAAATTGTTTGTATATCTCTAATCAAAGTGACCAAAATGTTGAAACTTTTTTATTGTAATTACCAATAATGCTTGATATTGCCTGAATTATCATTTATTTTCAATAAATTAAACATGCATATTACTTTCACTGATTTATTTATTATTCTACAATTTATTTTGTTTTAAGGATGCCGTTTTTAATATTTCCTGTTGCAGCTGTTCTTCTGCGATTCTTTTCCTAATCACCTGCTCTTCATACTTCATTTTCTCTGTTTTCAACTTCTCCTCTTCTTGTAGTATGTGAAGTTCATATTCTCTTAAACGCAGAGCATGAATTTCATCTTCATGCATTTTTAGTAAATCATTTCTTTGCAACCGCACCTGAAGTTCCTTTTCCAAAGCAGTTGCCCTAGTTAAACCCCTCGTAGATGGTGTTTTACTGATTTTCGAAGTAGAAGGGACAGGATCTTGTGGCACGATTTCAGCTTAAACAAAAAATTAAACATGAATACATAATAGTATAAACAGGTATGTTACTAATATTTTCTTACTTTCAATAATTTCTGTATTATTTTCAGTGTTAACACTTGCTTCATTTACAGTTCTTTCTGATAGAGGCTGTAACTCCTGACTTTCATTGATGATATATGTTCCCTCACCAATCTGTGACAATGCTATTGTGTCACTGTCTATGCTGTCTTTTATTTCTATATCGATACTGCTTAAAATATCGTCGATGTTGTTGTCTTCAGTAACACTTTTGTATGGTCCACCACCTGTAGCCATCAATTGCCTTTTCTCTTGTGCCAGCTCTTTTTTACGTCTTGCTTTCATATTCTCCCAACATTTTTTTAATTTTACAGGAGTTTGCTGTAAAAAAGTATAAAATTGGCAACAATTTATTTTAAATAAGAATACTGGTTACTTGCATTTGAATTTTCAGAAAGTGAATTAAATTCCTTGCTTAATGCAAACCATGCTTTTTTCTTTTCAGCAACATTAACACAGTCGGTCTTTTTTGATTCCAAGGTATCCTTATATTTGTGCATTAATTCCGTTAAATATACTTTTTCATCTGCCGACATAAAATATCTCTTTCGCTCCATTTTTGCTAACGTATCACACAGAAAGTTTAAAATAATGAACTATTTCAACTGCAGATGTCTTTTCGAATATTAAATAGCCCTCCCTTCTTACTTACTTTTATTTATTATTTACTAGAAATCCTTTGTCGTGCACACGAACGGAATGGAACAATCCCCACAGCTGATAAACACGTGTCAAAACAAACCGTGGCGGGTAAATATGCAAGCAAATGGCGATATGCAACGTCATTAAACGTCATTATTATTACTACGTCGATTCTTATTTTCCCCTTATCTAATACTCAAGTTAGTAACTAATCTTTTACATTTCTGAATGCCGAAATGAGAAAATAAAAAGTAAAAGTCTTACTTTTTCTAAAGTAAGTAAGATTTGAGTTTTAAATAAGATGAGAATTAGTGTCACTAATTTTATGTTTCTGAATTTGGGCCTTAGTCTTTCATTCGCTTGATAACCCCCAACCTAGTGAAATGTCGTCATACACGTTCACGTTGTCAGGCAAAGAGTCTGTGCTGAGTGCACAAATATATCCACCAATTATACTAGATAATGAGAAGTCATACGTTCTAGGACTGATTGATTTTTATTCATTCAATGCAATTCCTAACATCGATGAAACGAACAATAAATTTTATATAGACAAGTACACCATAGAAATTCCCTCAGGTGCATATGAAATTAAAGACATTGAAAATTACATAAAATCACAATTGATTGATATTAATTCAAAAAGAAAACGAATTATTAGTAATCAGACAACAACAACAGTTAGCGCTACAAATAATACGACCGGACAAATTTTAACTACTGTAAATAAAAATCTACCTGATGATGATGAAATAGTATTAAAAGCAATCACCAATCATAATACATTAAAATATGAGATAAAGAGCAACAAAATTATACATTTCGAAAAACCGAATTCGATTGCACCGCTATTAGGATTCGATAGGAAAAAACTAAAAGCAAATAAAATATACAAATTTAAATTCTATTGGTTAGAGACCTGGAAGGGAGGGGGATGACGTATGACAGTTGGATATAGGATAGAAAAGTGTCCCCCTTGGATTATAAATCGATCTGTTTTTGCGTTTTTTCAAACAAAAATTTTCTTGGAAGATATTCAGTCTGACTGTTTTCGTTGGGCCACTCTGTATAACTATTATATGCTGCTACTTTTTGGGAATAATGGTGGTTTGAATGATTATGTATTGTAATATCTGTATGTGCTGGTTTATGGAAAATCGAAAAATTATGTAAATTATTCTTTTTACTAATTGTTAAATCTAAAAAATTTATAGCATTACAAACTTCTATTTCTACATTAAACTTTAGAGCCGGGTGAATATTATTAATAAATTGTAAAAAGAATTCTAGTTGTCTTTCTGTACCTGTAAAACAAGCTAATACATCATCTACATAACGGCACCTGTACAAAAATTGTTTACTTAGGGGATTATTGTGTATTATTGTTTCTAAGTGATTCATGAAGATTTTTGCCAATAATGGGCTTAAGGGATTTCCCATTATTAAACCTTCTTTGGAAATATAAATATTACCGTTAAATTCAAAATGGCATTACATTCAGATTGAAATTCTAAATTCAATTTCTTAATTATTTCTAAAATATATGATAAAAATAGAAAATAAACTTTATAAACAGGATTTTTCAATGCGTTTAAAATAATGTGAGCAGACTGCACATTATCTTCAAGTGAAGCCCTGGTGAAAAAAGTTCTAACCATGACCAGTGTTCTACAATTCTATTGAAAACACTTTGCAAAGAAAGCCATTGAGTTTGGCTTGGACGTAACATGACTTGTGGCTTTTCATTAGCAAATACTTCACAATCTCTTAGTTCGATACATCTTTTACTACTGTTGCTGAAATAATTGTAAATGTCCCTACTGAGTTGCTCCACACTTTTAGGGAGTTTTCCACAAGCATATGGAGAACATAAATGAAATGAATGGCAAGAGCAACCAATTGTTACTATGTTAGGATTTATTTTTTCAAATAATGCCTTCACTCCATTTATGTTCCCCATCATGACTGCACAATTGTCAGCACCTAAACCAACAACATTTTTCATGAGAATTTCAGCAGTTTCCAGAGAATCTTTAATAGCATTAAATATATCCTTGGCAGTACATGACTGCATTTCAATTAGGTCAAAAAATCTGTCAATAACAGTATTATTTTTATAATACCTAATAATTACAGCAAGACATTTTGAAGTGCTGATATCAGTTGTCTCATCAATGATTATTGAGAAGAAATTTTCTTTCATGTATTTTTAAAATTTTCTTGATTTGAAGGTCCTAATACACTGGTAGTTAGTTGCGTAGCTTTCTTCCTCTTCATATGTTGTTTCAATTTTTTTGCTATTTTTGAATCAAGACACACATCAAAGTAAATGGTAGGTTATGTTCTGCTAGAAACATTACCAATTTAAGTTCTTCTTTAACATGATCATCAATAGTTTTTTCTGCAGGTTTCAGAAGCATTTCTTTAACTGATACTGAAGACATGGCTGTCTTGAAATTTTTCTGATGTGATTGTATTAATTCATGTCGTCTTAGATGTGTTACGCTACCTGTAATTTTGACCCTGCATACTTTACAAAACGCTTCAGTTTCACTTTGCCCTTCAACCCATTTAAATTTACTTTTCCATGTTTCCTTAAATTTGTGTTTATAAAACTTTAATCCTTTTGTGTTCTCTGTTGCACTACTATTCTCAGAAATCATAGGATTCACCTTCAACACTTTCTTCAAAAGTTTCTTCATCTTCATGAAGAATTGTGGATGATGCTCCTGGCACAGAATGAGGACTTGACAAGATATTGTCGCTTTGGCTTTGACTAGGATTGTTCAATTTTTGTTTCTTTATAATAAATCTGCAAAAGCAACCAACACAAAATCAACAATTTTAAATTTTGACTCAAAAATATAGATTTAACCTATTCATGCTTAAACATTAACATCGGACGGGATGGAGCGAAGTGATGTCAAAAAGCGACGGTTAGCGACCTAATTAACGTGTTAAATTAACGGTCTGTAATCTGTAACGACACAAAGTAAGCGCATGAATTCCACCTGCCGACCGAGCGATAAAGAACAGCAATCCAACAAGAAAAATAAAACTGAAACTACTAAAAGGCACTAGATCCAAAGTAACCAAACTATTTAAACAAAAATCCCTAATTGTATCCACGGACCACGGCTTCTGTGAAATATACTCGTACTATACTGAGAATTTTTTTACGTAAAATTCTAAATCGCTCAAATGAAAATTGAGCACATAAAAAATGGATACCAGTTTTCTCAAAGGAGTACCAATACAGTTTAAAAAGTACCAGATTTGGTACCAAAGTACCAGTTTGAACAAGCCTGGTCACAAGTGCCGCCGTGGGCATCTCCGGCGAACCAATGCAGGCAAGAACACGTTGACGATAAAGGCGCGCGGAAAGATTTGTATACAGCAGTAATAAAACGTACTACATAATTGCAGAATAGTGTGCCACAATTTATTGTGGCATATTATTCTACAATTGTATTACATTTTACTACTTTTGCATCGGAATCACAGGAAAATATACTTTTTAGTTAATTAATTTACGTACCCATTTGTAATTCTGCGTAGTAAAAAAAAGAAGTAAAATTTACTGCAATAATTGTAAAAAATGTTGCAATTTATTAGGTACATAGGCGGTCAAAATAATAGCAGTGGCACCAAATTCTCAAAAAAATATGTATTACTCAAAAGAAATAAATTATTTGTAAAATTAATACCATCTTATTAATTAAATTAATTTCACTATCTCATATATAGATAAGTGTTTTCAATAATTAAAGGGAAAGATATATTTTTAACTGTCTTGGCGTTCTACTGCTATTATTTTGACCGCATATGTATACAGCGTTATCCACATAAACCGTTCGTTAAGTTTTCAAGGTTACAGTTCACGTAGATATTTGAAATTTATGGAGCAAAGATTTTCCGTAGAGATCTCTTTAAATAAAATAAAATTGTCTTTGTATCACTTCCGGTTGTACCGGAAGTCGCTATCAACTCGCTTATTTTGAATATCTTCGAGTGAAGCGGTGCGTTCTAGGCACCCTGTAGCTTAATAGATTATACTTATGGAATTTTTAAGAACCTTAAAGCTTCAACTACACTATCAGCTATTACAAATAAAATTGCTTCAATCATAGCTTTGTTATAATTTTTTGAAAATCAGATTGCAGAATCCAAATTTTTAAAGAAAATTCAAAATATCTCAAAAATGATGCATTTTAGAGATAGGGAAATGTATTGCAATTTAACATATTTTTTCACGTAAAATTTAAAAACGTGATAAAAAATATGGCATTCCATTTAAAATAAGCGAGTTGATGGCGACTTCCGGTACAACTGGATGTGATACAAAGACAATTTTATTTAAAGAGATCTCTATGGAAAACCCTTGCTCCTTAAATTTCAAATATCTACGTGAACTGCAACCTTGAAAACTTTTAACGAACCTGGATAACCGTGTATATTTAACTTAACTTATGACAAAAATGTTATTATCTGAACCTGATAAATAATACGACATGTAGTAGGAAGCATAGTTCTTTATATAAAAAATTATTTGTAAATGTAAATTCTGTATAATAATTAGAGTAAATATTCCTGCAAAGACTTATTTAAATTTTAATTTAATTTTTAAGTAACATATATTGCAAGAGTACTAAATTTTCTTGCAAAAGTTTTCTTACAAAATTATATGATCTCTTATAATAAATTATTTCTCTATGAATTACAATTTGCAATAATTTTGTCTACAATTTTAATATTACAAAATTGCAATAAATTTTTCCTCTTCATTTTTTTCCGTGTAGGGTATTCAATTTTATTGTTTAGTTCTTCCAAGTTTGTACTTAGTTACCTTTTATTAACGAAGTATTGTCGTCAGCAAAAAGGTTATGTCAGTTTCGGGGACTGCACGTGGTAGATCATTAAAGTACAGTAAAAGTATACAGGCCTTAATACTCAGCCTTGTGGAACACCGTGATCATCCAAAACTACCTGCTGACTTCTTCCTCGCAAGTAAGAGTTAAGTAGATTAAGTAGTTAAGTATGCGGTCAAATGAGATACATTCGAAAACTCGTATTAAGTCACAAACAACTGCAGATGCACAAGTACATGCCTCAGTGGCAGATAGGGATTTTCGAAATCTGCACTATGAACAGGTAAGTATACAGAATCGGAAATTTGGGTACTGTACACAGCAAGTCTGCTTCGATTTGGTTCGCGGAGAACTAATTGCCAATGGCCCGGTGGTGACCAGTGACTAGCATCGAAAACAAGTGGGCGTGATTAGTCAAATTTTTCTCTTTATTTTTCTAGTGCGCTCCCTGTCGCACGCATTAGAACAGGATGTCCAGTTGAACATTTACCGAATCTGTATATTGGTCTATCAGATTGACACAAATTTTTTTCTTCATTGCCAAACAATGGAAATCGGACGAAGATTATTTGGTTCATCCAGAGGTCCTTTTTTATGAATAGGAATTACACGACTGATTTTCAGGATTGACGGAAAAACATTTTCCCTTAAGCAGTATATACAATTTTGTTAAAGGCATAACCATGTACTGAGCTCTAACCTTTATTATTTTGTTGTTCACCCCATAAGTGTTTTTAACGAAAGGAAAAGCAACTTCTTTTTTATTTAAAACATTTATTATTAAATTATTTGCCTATCAGACTGAACTTGATCACATGAGGAAGAAACAAATTCGGAAGCGGGCGAATTTCGAAAACGGCAATTACCTTACAACATGTGTTCGAATAATCTGCGTATTCTCGAAATGCGTTTCTGAGCTGCTATGAATCCGTCCGATGATTTGTTTTAGTATCAACAAGTAATTTGTCTTCATCAGAGAGGCGGTTTCTTAGGTGGTTTTTGCTTTTTACGGTACTCGAACAATTGATCTGTTTGGGATCTTTCTCAGTGCTGTATGTAGGAGTTATTGAACGAGTTGCCTCAATACTATTCTCCTCAGTGTGCGATACTTTTGTGTCGTTTACGGTTACGAGCATGAGAACTCGATGCGTTATTTTCTTTATTTATTATTGAAGAGTATAACTAGAATAGAGAATTATATAGTTACATTGCATTATCCCATAAGTTAAAGCTATTTATTTATTCTTACACCACGTACCGAAGTACCCAGTAAAATGTATTCCGCAGGAATGCCAGTGCTTGTAGTTCCCTTATGTTAATCTTTCTTTCAGTTTCTGGTCCACCTCCAGTGACCTCTCATAGAGTACGTTTACACGAACGTCTAAAGCTGCGGTTTCCTAGGATTGTCCGCTGAGCTGAACAGAACCGAAAGCGAAACGAAAACCGAATCTGTCGCGAACTATTCGGTCGCGAAAGTTGTTTCCTAGAATACGCTTTAAAATGAAACATTTTCGTACTGAATTGTCATCTGAGATGGACATAAAAAAGAAAATGTGTGTGTTTTTCTTATTAGAAAAAGAGGAAGATTTGTTGAATTTAATAAAATCTACAAAAAGACGAAAAACCAGTCAACCCTTTTTAAATCGAATAAAAGAAGGTATTGATTCGCATATCGATGATAATGAATCAATGCACTTGCTGTTGTCACTAACCTTTAGTATTACTTATTTTTTATTTAAAATTCAACCCAATACGACTTAATATTAAAAAAAATTAAATGAGACAAGCATTTGCAAAAATCAGCTAGAAAACAGATATTCAGCAGATATTCAACAGTATCCAAGACACCAATTAAAATGTCAATATTTCGTTTAGATTTAATATAAGATAAGATAAATGTAATGGTATCCTTTTCTTTTTGTTTATTTCTTGAAATATGGTTCTTATTAGAAGTTGTAAACTATAAGTGCAGTATCTCGAAAAGCATGAGCTTTAGACCAATTCATTTTACGTAGTATTAGAAATAGAATTTGATGAGCTATTCAACTGTGTTAAAATGTACAGGGTGTCCCATACAAATTTTTTGAGAAAATTTAAATTTTAAGTTTCAATTGTTTCTATGTACCTAAATGCACATGAAAAATGTTAGTTTTACACACTGATAAAAGTTTCATGGTAAATTTACATGAATAATCATTGCGGGTATTTGTGACCACTGTTAATCATGGTAAAAAACTGTAAAAATACATGTAGGTTTACCACGAAATGGTAAATTTACATTACTTTTACTATGAAATGGTAAATTTACATGTATTTTTACAGTATTTTTACCATGATTAACAGTGGCCACAAATACCCGCAATGATTATTCATGTAAATTTACCATGAAATTTTTACAGTGCACGAAGAGATTACATATTCTATTATATATTTATAATTAATTATGCACAGTGATCGTTAATTATGAATAAAATACTTCCATATTTCAGCTCTTTCATCCAATTGAATAGCTATAGATTGCGAATGCTTTGATTTAGAGCTTTTGAAGAAATCCATACCAATGATGCACGCTATATAAATTGTTGGCAATACACACCCGATTTTTTTTTAACTACCTGTTTTCCCAAGTTTTTCTGCGATTTTTTTCCAAATATTTGTATTCACTACCATGTCTTTGTAACTTTTAAGTTTACATTCAAACAAGGCAGGATGCTGTTTCACTAAATTAATTAATACTCAATATGTTTATTCATTTTGTATCGTTCGCTCCGTTCAAATCTACCATCGATTGATTGGAACTGACAACGAAAACTGACACAAATTATGAAATTTTTCGCTATAGAAACGAGTGCAGTCTAGTCGCGGTGGGTTTCGGTCGCATGATTTCCTAGGAAACCGTAGCTGAAACCTGGCTGAAACTAAACCGATGACGAAAACTGACACAAATCAAGATATTTTTCGCTATAGAAATAAGCGAAGTCTAGGAAACCACCATCATTTAATTTTGTGCATTTGGTCAGAGCGAATGTCGGTCGCGGTCCGTTTCGGCCGGCCGAATGTCCTAGAAAACCGTACCTTAAAGTAGGTTTTATTACAACTAACATTACTATAACCGTCGTCAATGGTTGTGTAAATGAGGCATAACACCCGTTTTAGTAAAATGGGTGTTATGCCTCATGTATACGACCATTTACGTCGGTTTTAGTAACGTTGGTTGTAATAAAAGCTACTTTAGCCGTTCGTGTAAACGTACTCATTGCTTTTTAATCTCACAAGCCTTTTTGCCTTGTAATCTGTCCAACTCTGTAAATTTTTGCTGGAAGTCGTTTATGATTGCAGTGGATTCTGTTGTACTGCATTACGTCCTGTTTGTACTATCGATGAAATTACATTTAAAACTACATCATCTATAGGAATTAAATGAACGTTCATTTAATTCCTTTTTAAAATTTGGCGCGTTTTATATTGTTAACTGTGTGTATTTTCTTTCGAACGCAGCAACGTCTACTACCTTCTTATCTTGAATAGACTAAATTACATTAGTTCTAACTTTATTTACAGTTGGTTCTTGTTAGTTCTAACGCTATTTTGTACTGATGTAAGTAATGCTTGTGAAAAAGCATAAAGTTATATTTAACATGTAAGTACATACATGAGGAGTTCAGTTATAAAGTACAATAAGTAAAGTTTTTTTTTTCAAAATTGACTTTTACATCAAATAAGTAATAATGACGAGTAATTAACACGTTCCGCCGTTACTTTGTGATATTCCATTATAACAAAAACAATACACAGATAATTACTTTGTTAATATCACATTTATTTGTCACACAGTGACTGCAGTTTCAACATTACAATGTCATTTTCAAACTGATCATTTAAACTGAAACCTAGTCTATATATACACCAAGAAAACTAAATTCTAAACTATTGACAATAACTACGTAACATCTGGAGGGATTTTTTAATTACAAGCTTCGAAGAAGGTAGAATACATTAGGTCAGTTTGGTCGTTCAATAAAATTTCTTCGGAATTACTCGCCGCTTTACGAATTTCTAGTGACTCCAGTAGGCTTAATTTAAGGCTTTTTTCTGCGTAATGTAAAATTTGTGTATTGTCTGAAGTGAAAGAATGTTTTTCTGCAATTAAATGGTTGGCAAAATTTGAATCGGTTTTTTGTAGATTGAAAGACCGAATGTGTTCTTGAATGCGTGTGGCAAAATTTCTCCCAGTCTGACCTATGTAGACGCCTTTACAATCATTACATTTAAGTTTATATACGCCAGATTTTTTAAATTTGTCTATTTTATCTTTAGTGTTAAAAACCAAATTTGAGATTTTATTATAGGGTTTATATGCAAGCAATATATTTTGATTTTTGCTAATTATTCTGCCGATTTTTTCGGATATTTTACCAAAATATGTAAGTGAAATGTACTGTTTGTTGTTACTCAAATTTACCTTGGGATATATAGTATTTAGTGTTTGTTTTTCTAGTTTATTTTTTAGAATTTTGTCAATAATGTTGCTGTTGTATCCATTATTAATAGCTATTTGTTTTATGGTTGTTATTTCTTATTAAGATTATCTTGTGAAAGTGGAAGATGAATGGCTCTGTGGATCATAGAATTAAATGCTGAAAGTTTTTGTTTGTGTGGGTGCGAAGAATCTGCAGGAATTACTGAATCTGTGTATGTGGGTTTTCGGAAAATATCAAATGTTAAATTATTGCTGTTTTTGGTTATAGTTACGTCCAAAAAGTTTAAATTATTATCCTCCTCTGTTTCGACTGTGAATTTAATATTAGGGTGTACTGAGTTAATATAATTTAAAAAGGTTTGTAACTGCCTAGTTGTACCACTAAAACATGCTATTATATCGTCCACATATCGATACCAGAAATGTATATGCTTTTTACTTAAATCGGATGACAGGATTGTTTGTGTAATATAATTCATAAAAATTTCAGCCAGTAACGGGCTTAACGGTGAACCCATTGCTAAACCTTCTTTTTGTATATAAAATTTATTTGAAAACATGAAATAATTTTGATTAATAATTAAATTTGTTAATTCTAAAATTTCACTTGAGATTAACGGATTTATTCTTTTTTCTACCATGATATTTTCATTAAATCTAAGCAGTCTTTAGCGGGTATGTTGGAGAACATGTTGGACACATCGAATGATACTATTTTTGCATTATTTGGTATTTTTTCTTTCTCCAGTTTCTTAACTAGTTGAATAGAATTTTGAATAGATGTGGGGTCCGAGAAATTCGTTTGATGTTTAAAAATATTATTTATTTTTTCGGCTAATTTTTTAACTGGACAATTTAAAAATGATACTACGGGTCTGATAGGGGCCTCGTTTTTATGAATTTTGATTAAACCATATAATCGCGGCGGTTGAGGATTCATTTGTGTTAGCCAACGCTTTTCTTTATCTGATAAAATACTATTGCAATCTTTGAGTGTTTGTTTAACTTGTGTTTGGTATTTGTTCGTGGGGTCTGTTTTTAATTCTTCTATGTTATCATTGTTAATAAATTCCAATACTTTCTTTTTATATTCTGCCTTTGGTATAATTACTATTGTGTTCCCCTTGTCTGCTTTAGTTACTGTTAAGTTGTTATCTTTAATCTTTTTGTTGATACTTTTAATTATGTGTGTGTCAGTAGGTTTTTCTAAATTATTATTTTTAATAGTATTTACAATTTTTTCTTTACTTAAATTACTGATTACCAAATTTCTTAATGCTACTTCTGATTCTACAGCTAACAGTTTTTTATAGTTTTTACAAACGGGTTGAGGGGAGTATTTAGGACCTTTTTCTAATAAACTTAGTTCTTTATCTGTGAAAATTACATCTGAGAGGTTACTAACTCTAGGATGGAAATTTTTGGAATTATTTTTATCACTATTGCAGTTGGATGTTTGAGATTTTTTAGCTAAATTATTCAGTTTTTTAGTTTGGATTAAATATTTCTTATGTATATTGCTTGCATATAAACCCTATAATAAAATCTCAAATTTGGTTTTTAACACTAAAGATAAAATAGACAAATTTAAAAAATCTGGCGTATATAAACTTAAATGTAATGATTGTAAAGGCGTCTACATAGGTCAGACTGGGAGAAATTTTGCCACACGCATTCAAGAACACATTCGGTCTTTCAATCTACAAAAAACCGATTCAAATTTTGCCAACCATTTAATTGCAGAAAAACATTCTTTCACTTCAGACAATACACAAATTTTACATTACGCAGAAAAAAGCCTTAAATTAAGCCTACTGGAGTCACTAGAAATTCGTAAAGCGGCGAGTAATTCCGAAGAAATTTTATTGAACGACCAAACTGACCTAATGTATTCTACCTTCTTCGAAGCTTGTAATTAAAAAATCCCTCCAGATGTTACGTAGTTATTGTCAATAGTTTAGAATTTAGTTTTCTTGGTGTATATATAGACTAGGTTTCAGTTTAAATGATCAGTTTGAAAATGACATTGTAATGTTGAAACTGCAGTCACTGTGTGACAAATAAATGTGATATTAACAAAGTAATTATCTGTGTATTGTTTTTGTAATAATGACGAGCATTATTTATATAATAATATTTACAACTGAGCTAATATTTAGTACACTTTTTCTCTAAGATCTGAAACCTACTTTTATTTTTGTTCCTGGATCAACAGTGTACCTAAAGCTAACTACTCAGCTAGGTGGATTGCGGTTAGCGTTTTGCGCTTTTTTAAAACAAATGTTACCGTGGCGTCAACTTTCGACTACACAGTTTAGCGGCGATGAAACAGCGGCGGAAGTTTATATATTCATCTGTCTAAAATCTCTAAAAACAGAAACAACTCTGTTTTGACGCTAAATATATATTTGATGTGTAACCGTGCAGTGTTTTTACTTTTTAATGTGTGGAAAGAGTTTAATTAAAAATGAATAGTGTGGAAGTTTACAATTTATAATATGGTCCAGTGGTATAACTATCTCTATGAAATGAATAATTACCAAAAAAAATTGTTATGTACTATTTTACTGAGGAAACTAAATAGAAAACGAAAGCAAGTAAAACGTATTTGGATTGACAATATATTTACAAAAAGGCATGAACAAAGGTGATAGCAGCAGGTGATAGTATGGTGTCAATTTCTTACAATTTTCGTGTAGATTATTCAACAGTATCATATATTATTTACGAAACATGTAGTAGTTTATGGGAGATTTTAAAGGATGAAGTTTTAAGCAAATGCGAGAAAGAAAATTGGTTGCGTGTAGCTGAAGGATTTGAAAAGCAATGGAACTTTCCACATTGTATTGGTGCAATTGATGGAAAGCATATTCGCAATCAGGTATTATTAGATGTTGCATTTTGTAGGAATTAATTTTTATTGTTATTTTTTATAGGCTCTACCTCAGTCGGGATCGGGATATTTCAATTATAAAAATTTTAGCAGTATAATTTTATTGGCAATCTGTGATAGTGATTATTGTTATACAGTAGTACATATTGGAACTTCAGGAAGGCAAAGTGATGGAGGTGTCTTTAGAAATTCTTCTGTTGGTCAAAAATTCTTTACTTTTCATTTACCTCCACCTTCATTCTTGGAGCAAGATGGACATTAATGACATATATCTTAATTGGAGATGAAGCTTTTCAGCTTACAGAAGTTATGATGCGATCATATACTGGTGGCCGAAATAATGGGCTAACAATTGAACAAGAAATATTTAAATACAGCCTGAGTAGAGCTCGCCGGATAGTAGAAAATACATTTGGGTTAATGGTAACAAAATGGAGAATTCTACAGCAACCGATAACAAGTTTAAAAACAGCAGAAGCTGTTGTACAACCCATTGTAATACTGCACAATTTTATAATACAATCTGAGAAGAATTTCCTTCCATCAGCAAGAACATATTGTCCACCAAAATTAGTGGATCACATTGACAATAGTGGTAGTATGATAGAAGGATCTTGGAGACAAGAAGAGCAAACACAATTAAAAAGTATCAGCAAGAGAAGTGCATCAACTTGTGCTAGGACTTGTTTCTTCTGTGGTGTTTTACTAATAAAGCTGTATGCTCAATATTTGATACAGTTCTAAAAATACGTTTTGATTATTTTTATGATATAACCAAGCCACAGATGTTAGTCTACTTTAGTGTACTTTAGTCACTGGTTAACTTTAATCTTTAGTTTAAAGTTGGCTCTTGTCCGATGAAAATTGTATCACAATTTTTCTGACGAAGCTATCGAACGACGGCGAAACGTTAAGTGTTTGTGCGTTATTTAATGTCCGTTTAAAAGATTTTGTTTAATCTTTAGTTTATTCCCATAAATACATAGAAAGTTAAGGGTATTTGTCAAAACTTGACAAATTTTAACTCTGAAATATAATTTTGGTGTTCAATCAAAGATGGACATGTCCTATTTGGCTAGAACGCACCTCATTTATCAATTAGATGTTACAGGCTCTAGTGCAATTGTGCTAATTTAGGTAAGCCCAGTTATGCCACACAGATAAAATAAATAAAAATTATTTGTACTTTTTTGGAGATTACAGTATCCCTGAGAAATAAAAGTTGTGGATAATATTTCCACGGTTTTGGACTGTTAGTTGTTCCGGAACTAGTGGGTTTGTAACTTGTCAATTCCTGATGCACTTTCACGAATTTGTCTCTTAAGTTTTTCCATTTTTTTTTATTTCTATTACAGAGGGTATACCTGTAAGCAATTACAAATTTAGTATGAAATTGAACTTAAGTAAAAAATGTGTAATTACCATCTGCATATGCATCTGTTATTTCTTGTCAGAGCGAATCTTTAATTTTTTTTGATCGTTTGGACAATGGCAATCTGAAATCCCATAACGGTGGACGGGCTTCCACACAGGCAATAATTATTTCCTGTAAATTTTGATCCGCATGTGTATCTGCATAAATAAAATATCAATTTGCTAATTAATATACAGGTAGTTCAATTTGAATCGTTCACTATTGCTAACGTTTTATTTTTAAAGATAGAAATTCGATAAAATTAGCAAAGATTCTGAATTTCTAATCAAAAAAATAATTGCAATGCTGATGATTTTTTAAAATTATTTTATTATTTTATAAGCAAAATTAAGAAATTTTGTACAATTTTAAAATATATTGATCAAGAGGGGCAAGGTGATTATACGTAGATCATGATCAGCTGTAATAGAACGTCATGTGATGAAAGAACAAAAACTTGTCGGATCAAGCACGTTTTGATACACTTTAGAAGTGCGAAAGAAAACACCTATAATAGTATACAAACTCGAACTCATTTTCTTGTACTTCATCGTTATAATATTCAATAATGATCAACAAAAATAACAGTATATTATACATTCTAACGACATGTAGGTACAACAGAATACTTACTTCTTCAATATTTTCTTCATTCATTTTGAATACCTATTTTGACAAAAAAACAAACAGAGGTTATTGCTATTGGCCGCATGGAGACTGAGGCGATCGAACCTCCGGTTGCGACACCTCAGACTTGCGAGGACTGGTGGGACGAATTGCAAATTCCATCACTGGATTCCTATTCCAGTGACGAATTCTAAGGTAATAAAATAAGTCCAATCCTCCCTCATAAGTCCTCATGGTGGGAATAAATATCAAACAATTAAACCTGCATCATTGCCGTGCGGCTGCAGCAACCTTATGCAGACGCCTTGGGAGTAAGCCGGACATTGTTCCAATTCAAGAACCTTGGGTAGTTAAGTCTAAGGTTTCTGGTCTGAGCAATCTGCAAGATACAATCTTCGTAGATAAAAAGCAAAACAATCCTAGGACATGTATCTATGTACCGTGCAATTTTCAAGCCCTTCTAGTACCACACTTGAGCAGCCGAGATATCACGGTTGTTCAAATCAGTTGTGACATACGGGGAAAAAATGAAATCTCTTTAGTATCAACTTACCTCCCAGGAAACTCGACTGATCCCCCTCCCACTGTGGAGATGATGGAGGTCATAAAGTACTGTGAGAGAAACAAAAAGCATCTCATAATTGGATGCGATTCAAATGCACATCACACAGTATGGGGCAGTGCCAATATTAATCCACGGGGAAGATCACTACTGGAATACCTTTCCGGTACAACCATGGAGATACTTGATAAGGGTAGTGAACCTACTTTTGTAAGTTCCCGAAGCCAGACAGTAATTGATATTACTTTGGCTTCCCCGAGTATCTCCAACCACATAGAAAACTGGAAAGTCACATGAAATTACCATGTCAGACCATAGAATGATTAGCTTCAAAATTAAAACCTGCGAGGCTATTCCGAAGGAGTACAGAAATCCGAGGTCTACCGACAGAGCGCTTTACCTGAAGTGCCTGGAGGCTAGACTCCGGACTCCTCCTACCTCTGATAAAATCCAAACAACAGTAGAGCTGCAAAGAGAAGTTGATTTTCTTGAAGACTCTATTACAAAATCTTATGAACAGACATGTCTGGTAAAAACAGTCCAGGCACGTCAGCCCACCATATGGTGGTGTAGACAGCTTGACAAACTGAAATCTACCCTGGGTAAACTGTTCAATAAAGCAAAAAATACTAGAAATACGACTGGGTTGCGTACAAGCGCCATCAAAGGCTGTATAAAAAGAAGATTAGGGAAAGATAGAGAGAGAGAGACATGGAGCTCTTTCTACAATACAATTGAGACTACCAGAGATTCTGCTCGTCTCAACAAAATACTAACCAAAGACCCACATCAGCAACCAGCTAGCCTAAAACGTGAGGATGGTTCCTTTACCACCAACGTTGAAGAAACAACAAAGGTACTGATGAATACGCACTTCCCAGGTTGCAATATCAATCCCGTGCCTGCATGGGTGGAGGCTCCCGATACACTCCTGACGGAGGAGGATTGGGAGTTTGCCGGCCAGGTGGTAGGGAGAGAAAGAACAATCTGGGCAATTAAATCCTTTCACCCCTTTAAATCACCAGGATTGGACGGTGTTTTTCCTGTTCTCCTCCAATGGGGGCTAGAAACTATTTTACCCCACCTGATACGCATTCTTAGAGGGTGTATCGCCTGGAGATACATTCCTAAGAGTTGGAGGGAAATAAAAGTGAGTGGTATTTATACCTAAACCAGGACGAGAGGACTACTCTCAAAGCTAAATCCTATCGCCCAATTAGTCTCACATCCTTCCTTTTGAAGATTTTGGAGAGACTATGCGATAGGTTCATGAAAGAGGGGGCTTTGGTCGACAAACCGTTGCATTATAACCAACATGCCTATCTAGCAGGTAGATTAAAATTGTCAACATTTTCCTTTTTTTCTTTCGACACTGTAAGCAGTTCTTTTGTTAGAGTTAGTGATTTTTCCAAACGTTTAATTTTGGTCATCCTGCTACTCTTTTCTTCAGTTTGACGTATTCGTTTTTTGGAAGCTGGAGCTGGTGTTGCCTTTATTTATTTCTTCATTATAGGTAAATTTAGGTGTCTCCACAGATCTTTGCAATTCGAAGGATTGCAAAAAAATAAGAATATTAAGTATGCACATTGAGAAGTAACTTAAAAATTAAATAGAAAAACTGCATATAATTTTTTATTTTGCTAGAGAGAATATCTTGCAATGTTTTCCACAAATTCCGAAACTTCACTCATACCGAATTGTCACTCAAATTTACAGTTTCATCTTTCATTTGAAATTTAGAAGCGCTTCAATTTTCATTTTAATGATTTTTTGACTCCCTTTGTAAATTATTGATGATCAAAATACCCTACACTGACCATATACTTGCTTATACAAAAATGGGATATCTCTAATTTCAAATAACGTCAAACTGTCAAGCTTGAGTGTGAGTTGAGTATGAGTGATGTTTCAGAATTTGGCCCTTAGTCTATCATTTAACTTAATTACTTCCAACATTCCTAACAACATACTAAATATCACAAGCTTACCTCAATTTCTATTACTTCATTTGCACTACCATGACTGTGATCTTGGAGTTGTGGCAACGGTTGCTCTTGTTCCTGTAATAAAAAGAAATTTCAGTAATGAGCACATTTTTTTAACTATAATGATGTAATAATATCAAATAAACAGAAAACGATATAGCTTTGGCCAGTATATTTATATTTAAGCTCCTACAGATGCTCAGGTTTTTACTCCGGTTTGTCTGCACAGATATAACTTGTTTAGATCAATTGGAATGTGTATGTGTTACATAATTGTTTCAAATTTTCCAAAAAATTTCAACAATAAAAAAATTTGAATTGAAACACTTATGTTAACATTCACGTTATAATTTACCTAAACAAATTACATCTGCACAGAAAAACCGGAGCATCTGTAGTGGTTTTCAAAGGTAACAGCAATAGAGTTAAGAAAACTATAGAAATATTATATAGATTATAGAAACATTTTCATTACAGTTAGTGCAGTGTTAAGAAAATGGTGTAAACGTTTTCAATGCAAATTAAGAAACTTACATCAAACTGAAACACAGTACTAGATTCTGTGACGGCATTATTTCCTTCAATCACTGTAGACACAATCAAATTCTGTAGAATATCCTGTTCAGTGTCTGTCATTTTTGTGCTACATACTGCACCTCCACCAGTGCCCATGGCATGTTGTCTAATAATACTATTTTTTGCCTTCGCATTCTTTTTGAGATCCTACCATATCTAAAACAAAAGTTTGCAGTTTACTGTTGCAGCTGCTGTTCAATGTTAAATTATTATGAACAGCTAGGATCGTTTATAAATTCAGTTGTGGCTGCTGTTCGCAGTTTATAAACGATCCTAATCGGTAACATTAATTTAACATTAAACCGCAGTTATAAGTGAATGCAACGACAAGGCAAAGTTTATAAACTCACCTTTTTATCCTTCACAACAAACAACACTTTATTTAAACAAACTATTCAAATAAATAATAACGAGTACATACCTTACCATTGTGTCCACGTTTTTTGAGGGGCTGCTGGCACAGCGTTAAGTATTACAGCTAATTCTTCCCATAACTCTTGGGCGTGTGCTTCTGTGAATGATGGACTAAATTTTCCTGTCTGAAGGTCCTGATGGCTCTTTATAAAGACTTCTATTTTGTCTTTCTGTGCTTTTTTTACTGGACCGCTTCGAACGTTTTCCATTTTCTCACTTTACGCACGCACGTGTTACATACAACAGGTGATAGAGCAGCTCAATTTTGATTGGTTAAAATCTAAAAGCAGTATTGGCAACACTGTAAAAGTTCTCGCATGAATTTCATCACATCCCCATTCAGAAATATATTCAAGAATAGTAGTTTGACAAAGAAGAGAAAGGAAAGTGAACTTTCAGGGAAGTGATTTCATATTTTCTCATGAGAAGTGTCAAGTTCTCTCAATATCAGGAATAGAGATCCTGGATGTTTTCGAACGTCTAAGGGAAAACTTGAGAAAACGGGCTATAACTTGCATTGATAATAATAATAATAATTTTTTTTTTTTAATAGTATAATCTTTATTCATAAAGGCGTCCATACAAAAAGAAAAAGAAACGAAATATATAACTAAAAATAAGCTACTACTAAAACTTAGAATAACAAGAAAATAGTAAAAAATAAAGAGACAAAATAATAACTAAAAGTAATCTAAATTAAATAAAAACAACCAAGCAATATTAAAGAAACGAACGCAAAAGGTTAAACTCTAAATAAAAATAAACTTGAGAAAAGCCCTAAATTTTAAATCTGAACGCATCTTTGTAAATGCTTCGCGCAAGCGCCGCTAAGCCACAATGGCTTGTCAGCAGCAAAAGAAAGTCACAGTTTACAAATGTGGTTAATGGAAAAAAGAAACGGTAAACATCATTGAGTCAGCGTCAAACACTGTGTAAAGCAGGTTCCAAGAGGTACATTTGTCCACCTGCACAGAAGCCACAACACCATGACCAAAGTTAGAGGACGGGTAAGTAGTAAAACAGAATTCATATTAACTATTCCGTTTTCAGCAATCAGTCTTTCACTTTCATCTTCAACACGTTTATACTTTGAAGATTTCGTAGGGCGATAGGTATGTTGTTTAATATTTTTACAATAACCACCTCGTTCCTTCTATCACCATATTTATTTCTTGCAGCTGGAGGTTTGAAGAAGCCCGCGTCCATCAATCTGGTTGCGTGATCATGGGCCAGCGTGCTGAAGTTATTTGTCTTGAAATAGTTTTCTAGTATTGTTCTATAAATGAATAGTTTCTTGACTGGAAGTATATTCAGGGAGGAATATATATCCATGGTGATGAAATTTTCTCCAAGGATATTCCTAACTATCCTGTTCTGTGTATATTGTATGGTTTGTAAATGGCTCTCTGATGCACGATCCCATATAGTAATGCAATAGAGTAAAATGGATTCCGCTAAAGCATGGTAAGTAATTTTTAAAATTCTAATTGGCAATATGTCTTTTTGGTAGTAGAAACGACCTGCAATTTGTCTTAGTCATAATAATAATAATGATAATAACAATAACAATAACAATAACAATAATAATAATAATAATAATAATAATAATGGTCTTCAGTTTGAGCATCTGCTTTGACAGGTAAAACCGGAATTTTTAAATTATTTATCACAATTATTTTTTATTTATTTCATAGTACGACAACCACAATTTAAAGCATAAAACACTCAGCATTACGAGCGTAATGCAGGATGTTTTATGTTTTAAATAGTTACGGGGATACTGTCTTTTGTTGAAACTGATTTTAGTAGGATCTGATTTAAATGTCCCAGCGGAGTGACGTTCACAGGTCATCGTCTTCGTGCTAGTAAATTAATGAATGCTCGGATAAATTTAAACAAGTTTCAGGCAGATCATTACAGCGGCGTTCCCTCTATTAAATAAGTCTCACGGTTAACTTTTTATTTCTCTGGGTAATAAACACAATAGAAAGTGCGAAAACACGATACCATAAAACTTACAATTGCGACGAACTCCATACACATTGGCGTAACATGCTTTTTGGGGTCATTTTTAATTAATTATAACTGTAGGAAACGTGTCTATTAGGGGAACGGTAAGCAGAGGCTGTCCTCAAGGTGGCGTTCTATCACCTCTACTGTGGAACATAGTAGCAGACAGCCTCCTCCGTCGACTTAATGAGGCAGGCTTTTACACAGTAAGATATGCAGATGATATACATAACTATCCTGCTTAATGGAAAATATGAACAAGTGCTGTACAACCTAATGCAAACAGCACTCCAATTGACCGAAAACTGGTGCGCAGAACACTTTTTGACAATCAATCCCTCAAAGACGGAAATGATTCTGTTTACGAAAAAGAGGAAAGTTGAGATCTGCAGAGTTACCAAACTTTTCCAAACTGAGTTAACCTTTTCAGATGAGGTCAAATATCTGGGAGTTATTTTTGACCGGAAACTGAATTGCTGTAAACATGTCAATGTAAAAGTGGCAAAGGCGTGCGTCGCTCTCTGGCAGTGTCGCCGTGCGATGGGCGGACTTTGGGGACCATCACCAAAAGCTACCCTTTGGCTGTACACTGCCGTAATTAGGCCCATGCTTTGCTAGGGAGCGTTAGTCTGGTGGCCCAGAGTCAGACTATCGACAACAGCATCGGAGCTTTCGCATGTTCAAAGACTGGCATGTATGAGTACTACCGGTGCTCTTAAATCTACTCCCACTGCTGTCTTAGAGGCTGTCCTTGGCACTGGGTTCAGCCCTGAGGTTTCCGGCAAAAAGGGTGTGGAACAATAGAGGTCTCGGAGGTAGACACCACCTCATCTTGGAGGAGGCTCTACAAGAGACTCCTTTTCTTGGGGCGGAAATCGACTCCCTTCCACTCACTTATATATTTAGGAAGCACTTCAACATTTTCTTGAACGCTGAAGACGCACCCAAACCCGACATATCCATCTTCACTGATGGATCTAAGACTTTGGAAGGAACAGGCGCAGGAATTTTCTCCGATGTGCTGGACCTTCACATAAGTATAGCACTCGGCCAATTGACAACCGTTTTTTCAAGCGAAACTAGTTGCCATCAGAGAAGGTGCAAGAGCAATTCTGGATCAAGGTGTTCAGAACAAAATCGTTAGGATAGCTAGCGACAGCAGAGCTCTTAGCTCTAAATAGCAACAAAATATCCCTAGGAATAACACTCCAATGCCACGGCACACTGGAACAAGTGGCCAAATACAATACCCTGCAACTCACTTGGGTTAAAGGACACGCTGGAACAATTGGCAACGAGCAGGCAGACGAACTGGCCAGGCAAGGATCGGGGCAGCACTTTTGGGGTCCTGAACCGGCCATAGCACCATCATCAAGCCTGTTCAATGCCTTACTGAAACAAAGATCTCAAAATCGACATATCGATAGATGGGTCAAACTAGATAAGTGTCACCAAGCGAAAAAGACCATAACGGCCCCCTCGCCTAAATTGACACGATTCTGCACGCAACTACCTAAAAGAAAACTACGTCTATTCGTAGCAATACTTTCAGGCCATTGCAAACTGAATAAACACATGCACCGCATAGGTTTAGCAAACAGCCCCATTTGTAGGGGTTGCAACTTAGAGGAAGAAACAGCTAAGCATATCCTCTGTGATTGCCCTGCACTCGCTTCGATTAGAGGTTCCATGTTAGGGGAATTCTGGCCTGACATGGCTGGAATTCGCAGTGCCCCTCTGTCAGACGTTCTTCGTTTCATCGAAAGAGTGGGATGGCTCGAATAATGCTAACAATCCTACACTGCTGAATATGGGGGTAGTACAATGGGTCAAATTGTGGCCTAAGTGCGTGTGAATTCTCTTTCACCCCCCTCACCAATCCAGAATGGCTATTGGTTTTGGTTTTTTGGTAGTGTTAATAAATCTGTAAAAATGCTGTGAAGTTCAGATACCAAATAATGATGCGTGGTGGATTAGAATAGGTAATGCACTGCCTAAGCACTGACGTCACAAGTGGGCGGAGCTTATCGGACATTTCCAAACAAACCGGCGACGTATGTAAATGGCCATAAAGACTTAGTTTTGTGTTTATTTCTAATAATACTTTGAATAACGGTTCATAGGTTGATATTTGGATAAGTGTCTACATATTTAACGTGTTTTTCAACAATTTGATCGAAGGTAAGACTTCTATTATTCTTTGAAGTAAATTAAACAATTTTGAGGTTATATTGGTATTTTCCCTGCGTTTAGTTCATGGGCGACGTTGTCGATTTCGTTTAGTCAAATAGTCAGGCAACCACGGTGGGTATGAGTTCCGTTTAGAAGACCGTCCGAGCTCGTTAAACTTTGACGGTTCGTCCATGAACATCCATCAACTAAACGCAGGCTTTGTTATTAGATTTGTTTCAGCAATAGTTCGTAACCAGTTCGAATGTTCGAAACCGTCAAAAGCATGTAGTCATCAAAATTGTACATTTGACGGCGACGTTAAAATCGGTCATTACTTCGGTGGGCAACTATTTTTAACGAACTAGTTATGAACTGTTGCTGGAACAAAGCTGTTGTAATTTTATATTTACTGTTTTCAGATATTACTGATTTCAAATATCGTTGGCCCATTTTCTCGGCACATGTTAACAAAATGGCAACTACAAACCAATGAATTGTTTGATGGTTCTCTATCTTTCCTTCTATAAAATAAACTTGTAAGTTAAAGAAAATACTGTTTATATATGACAAACATCAAATACCTTATTAAAGAAATCCATTTTTTTCCTGTGTCTTGGATCTGAAGGAAACAAAAAACTTGCAAGTTTTCTTCTCACTGTAATGCCTGTAGTCGGGTGCAAAGCACATAACCATATTGGAGCAGGCCTTAAATCAAAAAAATATAAAATTACAAGTAAGGGTCATACTATTCGGGGTTGCAAGTTACAACTTGGTATGATATAACTTCCGAGCACTATCGAGACTGCACAACGTTGTATCCTGTTACAACCGAATATTGCCGAGATTGAAGCTTCTTAACAGTTGCTAAGGAGGTACATACCGTAGAATGGGGATATTTTGATCATTTTTTTTCTTTAAAGTTAAATATCCTTTTTGTTGTTGACGATAAAAATTAAGAAAAAAAACTGTAACATCGGATTTTAGTGTTTTAATGATTACTGAAATTTGAAGAAAAAAAATCCAGTTGATTTCTAGCAAAAAACAAAAAACTGCGTGATCAAAGTTGTACTGTAAGTGGGGATACTTTGATAACCCTCGTTTTTTCAATGAAATGCTAAAGTATCCCTAGCGTTTTGAAAATGTGTGTTTTTAAAAAAAAATTATCTCTTTTATTTTAGCTTTTATGAGCAAATTTAGAAGGCGGGGGAACATTGATCAACCCAAAATTTAAAAAAATAAACTATTTTTCGGAGTATTTAAGCACAACTTGAAAAAAAGGTTCAATCATAACATATCTTATAAAAATAAGTATTTTTCTTAAGCTAGAAAAACTGTAACAGTTATAAATACCTAACTAATTTTTATTTGACACTCACAGCCACTTCAAGCACTTGAATACTTTTGTTAAAAGTGAAAATTATATTTTCATCTTCATCTAATTCCTGGGATGGTTGCGGCAATATCTCTATAATCTCCTCTTTTTTAATTTCTGAGATATCATTAGGAATTCGTCTAAATTTTGATTTACTCTTATCGACTGATTTGAGGCCTACAACTGTGATCTCATTCTCTATCTCAACAATTTGACACACATATTTGTACGTTTTCTTTCCAAGTTTAGTAAAAAATTTAACTAAAAGAAATTGCCCCACCTGTAAATTTCTGCTAGTTTTGCCTATTTCATTATCGCTATTATCGATCCCAACTACCTCATCCAAGGATGGTTCATTTTCATCACCAGAGTCTGCTAAATTAATTTCATTTTTGCTATACGTACCGGCACTGCATCCTGGTGGAACAGTAAGTTGTTTCTTTTTTCTCTCAGGACGGCTAGGCCCGCCAAATCTTTGTTCTCTTAGAAGACTTGTTAACGCAGACTCTACGATTTCACCTGGATTCCCTGTCTCCTCATCAGGGAGTTTCTGAAGAACTTGGTTTCGATTAAGTGGGAATAAACCACAAGCCCGAAATCCACTTTTTAAATTTCTTTTAATAGCCTCCTGTTCATCATTATTATTCCGTGGTGGTACACTGTTTAATCTGACCAAACATTTTTTGAGCAAGGCAGGAAACATGTCTTTGGGTACAGTACTTAGCCGCAAGTTTTGAAGCTTCCATTCCGACAAAACAGCACGCCAAGCTGTTTTCATTGGGCGAAAGTGCAACATCGAGTGGCTGACACAAATGTGTCGAGTTGGGTACTAAGCATACAAAATCAATCTCGTTTTCATTGCAAAGTTGTAGTACTGCGGGGTTCATATGCGACGATAAATTGTCGCCTATCATAGCTTTCCTGCCTTTTAAACGTTTCGCATGTGAAAGAAATACCGTCTTGAACCATTCTGTAAAAGTTTCACCGTCTAACCATCCACTTACGGTGCGGTTGTAACGTGTTCCTTGACTGCAGCAAGCCTTTGTACAACATGGATTACCCACAGGGCCATTTTCTTTCCATGTATCATATAAGTGAAGACTTTTATATATGACATAGGGTGGCAACAAAGTGCCATCTGCAGAACCGCAAACCATTATTGTTGTACAGCTATTCGAATGGTTCATTACTTTTTCTGGGTATTTCACTCCCCTTCTGTATACACTTTTTCTTCCCTGGGTCGTCTGCAAGATTGGATTCATCATAATTAAGTATGTTCGATGAAGGGAGGTTTCTAACGATATTTTCTATATTATCGAAAAACTGTTCTAAAGTTTCTTTCGAAACTGTAGCTCTCTCTGGTCCTCTTAATGTTAGTTGCCACTCTTTGTCCATAAGCGTTTTTGTTCCTTTCGAGCAAATTATATGCCCAGTCAACTCCAGGTATATTATTTTGAAATCTGGTAATAACAACTCCTTTTCTATCTAAATAGTATTTCGCCATCAAGCGTATATCGAAAATGGTTAAAGGAAAACCCCAGTCTCCGCATTTTGCTGCTGCTTGAAGAATCGCTTGCTCCTCCCCGTAACTAAATACTGGAGGCCGGCCAAGTTTTCGTCCATGCTTTCCTTTGAATTTATTATACAAAGTGGCAAATGGAATTTTGTACTGGTTGGACGCTGCCCGAATGCTTAAACTCCCATTGGCTATTTCTTCAAGGGCTTTTTCCAACGTCTCTGGCAAATAATCCGCATAAGAACGAGATCCAGCTATTTTGTGTTTACGAGCCATTTACTACAAGAAAATAGAGGAAAATTAAAAAAATACTAATATTACCACATTTAAAAATGCTTGGGGTAACATTGATCACACGTACGCTGTGATCAATGATACCCCATACCCCTTATCAAAGTTACCCCAGTCACCAAATATAATGAATATACCAGTGACTCTACATATATATCTGATTTAATTATGTAAGCAGTTGCACTAATAGTCAAACAAAAACATAATATCATAAGAATTAAAAATTATCTAAAACTTACCTTTGCAGCGGGAAAGTTATTTCACTCAGAAAAAATACGTAAAATAATCGCTGACCTTACGCGATGCCTATTCTGCATACGGCAGTCGACTGAATCGCGTGGGCGCCGAATTCCGTTGACAAGGTTCTGCAACTGTCAATAGGGTGGGAGAAATTGGTCGCATTCAAGCGCGTTCGGAAATACAAACTCCATTGTATCGAGGCGAAGTTATAATCAAAGTATACCCGTGATTTAAAGTATCCCCATTCTACGGTACCACTGATGCTAGCACATGCTAGGTTGCAAATACAATTACAATGATTCCCTATATTTATAACTCAAAACAGAATAATAAAATAGTAACATAACCTGCACATAGTTTAATCTGTTTAAAAGAGTAATAAAAGTCTTACCTTCAACCAAATTGTTGGAAAAACGTTAAATACGTACACTCTTTATCCAAATATCAACCTACGAACCGTTATTCAAAGTAGAATTTTTGAGTAGACACAAAATTAAAAATCTTTATGGCCATTTACATAGCTTACCGATTTGTTTGGAAAGGTCGAAGAAGCTCCGCCCACTAGTGTCGTCAGACTTAGGCAGTGCATTGCGTTTATAGTTATTTGAACTTTAACATCATGCTTTGCGTACGTACATATCCAATGAAGCTAATTTGTGTTCTATTTAGATATAACCGCCTAAATTAATCAAAGGTCCCATTGATTAATAATTACTTTGCTTAGTAAAAAAACATGATACACATAAATGACAACGTCAGATAAATTACGGCAAGAACATGTTGCAAAGAGTTTTCTGTTCTTTCTTTTTAATGAGCGAGGTATCGGGTTGTGGAATACTCTTCATACCTCTGGGCGCCAACTGCTAGGGTTACATTGCCAACCTTACTAGAATTTAGCAGAAGCCGGAGGAATTACACCCATGTTAGGAATTTTTATCGTGCCGAATATCATATTGACAATGGGCCTACGTTTTTACTTCCTATTCGAGAAGACAGGTTTTGACTTTTCATTCACAGTTGAAAAGCCGACACCGGTTTACAAGTTTGGAAAGAATTTTATGGGTAAGTTTTTTTAATAAAAATGTTTGTAGTTGGACAATAATATTTCTTAGAAATTAGAAATTGAAATGTTGTAACATATTTTTAATTTGATTCATACTTAAATTGCTACTTTAAATATTTTTAATATTACAAATATTACGCGTTCTCGGTTCGTTATTTCATTCTTGAATGGTTGTAGATTGTAAATTTCTAAATTTAAAAAGGAATAAGCAAAGAATAAGAACTCATTATCCGCATACCCTTGGTTATGTTTTCCACTAATTTACCAGATGGCGCAATGTTATTAGCCTAAGCTGGAAACCCTATCATTCCTACCTTTTTTGTTAATCTTTGATAGTAAAGTACTACAGGATTGCTCGATGTTCAGTTAACGAATCGGGTACTAGTTTTGAGTGACCTCAACCAGTGATCTAAAATTTAAAAACTAAGTGCTTATACAGGTTGTTCTTTTACTGTATGCAAATATTTAAACCTGTAATACATCAGCATAAATGGCAACCATTAAACTCATATGTCCTTAACAAAAGTTTTACACATTTCGAAAAAATCGCAGTTGAAAATCGGGCAAGAATTAATCGCACGTCTATGTCTTTGAGGTAGGTCAAGAAAAGGAAATTTTATTGCGACCGCAGAAAGCATCTGTTGGAACAAAAACAACAGAACTGCAATCGAGCAGTGACCCAGTGACCTTTGCCGAGTTCGGACGGCTAATAAAAGCATTTTTTTTTCACGTCGCAGTAAGTCGTATCGTAGCCAAGGAATTTGCTTCATTTTTCATGACACACAATTTATTGCTCCGTATCCTTTGGGATCAAAAGTTTAGTTTGTGAAAAGTGGTTGAACGAGTTAAAGCTAAATATGATTACTATTTTTTGTGCTTAGTATTATTTATTAAAATGCCGCAATTCACGAACGGCGAGAGAACAGATGCTCCTCATCTACGGCCAGGCTCGCGCAAATACTGAAGAAGCACGGCGGATTTATGGAAACACATTTCCAAATCAATGCAAGAACATTTAAAGCTAATGTCTCCGCATTTACGCGATTATGGAACGTTTCGAACGTTTCGTGTGTGTATCGCTAATGATGGATGCCACTTTGAACAGTTGTTTTAAACATTCCTAAATTACTGTAGTGAACGTTTGAATGTATTCCTCCACACGGATATTATTCGGTGAGTGAGTGCGCCTTTGTATATTAGTCACGCCTGCGATGTTTATTGCCTACGATCAGCGAAGCAGATTCCGTAAGTTTTTTGTTGTTTCATGACCGACGTATAAGGGGCGGATAAAATAATTTTCCCCCCTGTTATGAAAAAAATTTTTTTAAAAATTTTTCCGTGTTCTATGTGCTCTCATGGTAATGTGGTTAAAATTTTTGTACTTATTTTACAAACACACTGTATAGTTCGTATTTTCGATCTTACAATACAGTTTTCTACTAAGTATACATATCAATCAACGAAAGTAATTCTAGGAAAAAGTAAAAATATTTATAGTATAAGAATAGACATGACTTATTCTTCATCCTTATAAAAATTAGTCTGTGACGTACGAAACCTAGCCAGACAAGTTAAAATCAGATATGGCTGAATTTAACTTTTATTATAAAAAATATTATTTATTGTATGCATTAGATTAAATACATTTGGCTTAAGCGAATCTATTAGAAAATATTCTAACACATATAAATAAAAGCCAGATTACATGCAATATGCAACAAGAAAAAGTTAAAATATACAGGGTGCTGCATTGATGAACGCAATATAGGAAAACCCGTGTTAATTTAAAGGTATTCAAATATTGGCTTCCCTAATTATTTTACAGAAAAATTCTATGTAGGGTTTTTAAAGTACACTTCAAAATGAATCTGTCTATGCAGTTTGAGAATTTTTCATTTACTCAGTTTCAAGATATTTTAAAAAGACTCAGTAACCAATACATAAATTCAATTTATATTAAACTATCAGCACGGCCTTGATCAGTGAATGTTAAAATAAATAACTAGCGACCATCAAAGTAACCTGGCTTTATTTCTGTCAAATTTTGTAAGTTGCTTAAAAATACAGTATGTGAAGCCTTTTTTAAAAATGAGGCATACCATATCAGAGAGAATTCTTTTAATAAAGGTGCATTATGCTGAAAACATCTGTAGCGGCATTGCATAGCAACATAATAATAATAACAGTAGATGTTATTCGACTACGCATGTCTTATAGAACATTCCTCTCGGCCTAAAAAATTCAATTTATTTACTAAAAAATATAAATAAGAGTATAATAAAATTACATAACAGTTTATGCGGACCTAGAACCACATTTGATGACCCCGACACCGACTTGAATTAGCATTAGCAGACTTGAATAGAAGAATGTATACTGCAAGCACAAGTCAACAAATACCAGCAGATTCGGAGAATATAACTAATATCCCAGAACGTCCGCAAGTCTAAACTGCACATTTTACTTTACTACCATGCTGGATTATGAAATTGGAAATTTGGTTCGCCGTGGTGGAGGCCAAGTTTAATTTAGCGATACCGAAAATTACACGAGAAGAAACAAAATTCAGCCAATGTTTTTTGCAAGTCGGTTTTGATTGCAGTGGATTCCTCGAACATCCTCTATACAGTTCTTCGTCAGCAGAAGCGTAGCTCGAGAATTCCACTGCGAGCCAAAACGACCTGTCCTAGGTTATTCGCTATAGCTATGTAAAACCTAGTTAATTTAAAGTATTTTTCATTGAATTTATTTAATTGTTGAAGTATTTGTCTTATCACTAAAATATCTATTTTATATTTATTTTAGTGATAAGGCAAATACTTCAACAATTAAATAAATTTTATATAATCACTATCATGGGGAACCCTTTACAATTAGTTTTTATTGTTTAGTTTACTGAATTTATTTTTATCTATCAATCTTTTTCAAAAACAATTACATTTGTCAATCATCTGTCAAGTTTTCACATTCACTGATCAAGGCCGTGCTGATAGTTTGATATAAATTGAATTTGGTTACTGAATCTTTTTAAAATATTTTGATTCATCTTGAAGAGTACTTTAAAAAAATCTAAATGGAATTTTGCTGTAAATTAATTAGGGAAGCCAATATTTAAACACCTCTAAATTAACATGCGATTTCCTATATTCCAATGCAGCACCCTGTATTTGCAAATATGCACGAAAATTGTGCATTTTCCATTTAATGCATATTTTGGACATATTTGCATGCATATTTTAACTTTTTGTTAAATATTGCATATAATCTTATCTTTATAAATAAATATTAATACCTGTCTACTACATATTTAACAACTGTAAATATACATATTTAACAATTTTTATAATTTTCTTCATTACTTTACTATTTTCGTTATCTAGTTTTCTGTTGTGTCTTCTTGAATGTGTATCACTTCTTTTAATATTAACATAATTAACTTTAATAATTGTTCATAATTTAACAAATCTATAAATTACGTCTTCTCCTAATTCATAGTTATTCATTCATACATTTTGAAATAATAGACTCACAAACAGTTTTAACAACTGACTTTTGTTTAATAAGAGATTTCCCATGGTAATTTTTAAAAATACTGTTATATGTCTTAACTCAGTTGGCTGGATCAACCTACCACAAGATAAATGCTGAACTTACGTTGGTAAACAGTAATCGTGAATGGTTGGAGATAGTTTGTACTACTCCTAAATTATAGTATTTATTCTTAAATCTTTTTTTTGCCAAATAACCTGGAATATACAATAACGAATCAACAGTCATTTCATTTTCGTTACATGTTGAACTGTCGACAACTGAATGATTAACTGCACAATCTTCAGAACAATCTAATGATTGAGGTTCTTCCTTTACATTGTAAGTGTTTGGATCGAGGTCTGCTTTTAAATCAAGTGTTTTTAAAACTTTGGCCACGATGTATTCCTCATGAACTTTATCCTCTGTGTTCTTTTTTCCCAGATTAATCATCCAAACTGTATATATAGCATTTAAAGGAGATGGGTGTTCATCACCACGTCCTCTATTTCGCAACTGGAAAAAGAAATTGCATTGTCTCCATCCGCTCATTCATAACAACCACAGTGGCCTTCACACCTCCGCTCTCTGCGGCAAACACACGAATCCAGCCAGACAATCCGCATACACGCTCTTCAACAACATACGCCTCCTGCAACAGGACCAGAGTCTCTTCAGCCACCAAAACACCTAAATCATACATACAACCGCTTGCTCTTCTACAGTTCACTTGTAAAGCCTTGCACTCCCATCAGAAACACAATGTAACCACATGTAAGAAATTAAACAAGTTAATTAAACCAAACAAAGGAACTGTACAGCTCTAAATCGTCAACCCGACTGCCCGCCGCATGTATCATTTTATGCTTTTCCTATAAACACTTTTTTGCCCCGTCTACATTAATTCTAAAAATAACTCATACACTTGCTATTTTAAAAATAATCGCAACAATTCTCGAATTTTCCACACACAGCCAAACACTATTAAAATGTAAAACACGTAAATTGTTAACTGTTAGGTCACCGTACTACTCCACAGATCGCCAAAGCATGAAACAAAATGTTCAAATTCGAAGTGAGCAATCCCTGTTGCACTGCAACAAGTTTTCGAACACTTGTATACCGTAAAACGTGGTTACTTTGAACGGTTTTTTGTTTTAAATCTACATATTTCAAGTAAGGTAGCGAATAAAAAACTCCAAAAAATATATGTCACCGACGTCAGTTAAAGCTTTCTATTGACAAAAATTGGATTTTAAAATGATCAATAACAATTTTTTTTCAATTAATTTATGGGTGTTCAAAGTTACCCTACGGTCGGGGTTTCTTTGAAAGCCTATAATGAAACCATGCAATTTCAATGTAACCTCTCAGTTAGTGTTCCTTTGAACACCTCAAAACTAGAAACTCTTTGTTTCCGTGGAAAAAAATTTATGCAACAGAAATACCTACACAATTTGCATAGAATAATGTATTTTATTATTCACCAAGAGTATATTATAATAAAACATATATACAAAAAAAATAGTATTCCAACAAAATATAATTTAAACGAAACTAAACTAATATTTGGCAATAATTGCACGGTTTTTCAAAAAAAAGGAGTTCATAGAAAACAATGAACTATGTATTGCAAACTTTTCAGATATGGGCGAAGAAGATTTTCACCAAACAAGAAGGCCCCTCTCCTGTCCTGGTTGGACATTAACCTTCTTCTTCTGTCTCTGTGTTGGCACATCAACACCGCGAAATTCTTTTAGCACTTCAATTACGGCCGTAGATATATGTACCTGTACTCGTGCTTGATTTTGCTTGATTTTGCTCAGGTTGATAGTCGGTTGATAGTGGCTGGACAAATTATCTCCAATAAGAACTTTGGTTCCTGGCAGTTTTTTCGCGACCGGTAGACAAATTGTGTTGAACCAGTCGTCGAATGCGAACGCATCAAATCATCCACTCTTTATTCTACCATAACGGATTCGTGCTGGACCGCCTTCCATCCATGTTATCCACAAATTCTCAGATTTATAAACTATGCGAGTAACATTTGTCTCATTGCATCTCCACAAAACATGATTGAGGTGGCACTTTTTGAAAAATCCCTGATTCTTTCGGGATATTTTACCCCACGTTTAAATAAACATTTTTTTATTCCTGGATCGTCCGACAAGTTTGTTTCATCGTAGTTGAATATGTTTGTTGGCTCAACGCCGTGAGTAGTTTCTTTTAAATTTACAAAGAATTCCGCCACCATTTTTGCTGAACCGACTGATCTATTTTTCTTTATATTTTGGCAATTTCGTAAAGTTAAATGATCCTTGTGTCTCTTTAAAAATCCCAACGCCCACTCCTTAGATGGATAATTATTTTTAAACGGGTATGTTTTTTCCGGCCTTCGATAGGTAATAAAAGATCAATTTTCTTATGTCTTATGTTAAATGTAACGGGAAACCCCACTCTCCCAGGGTCTGAGCGTTTTTGACAATATTAATTTCCTCTTCTTCTGTGAGGGCAAAGGGGTGACCAATCTTGTTGGCATGCTTTCCTAGTTTGTGACTTAGCGTCCCTAATGAAATTCCATATGTTTTAGATGCTTCACGCAAAGACTTTTTTTTGGATTTTATTTCATGGAGAGCTTTCTCTAAGACCTCTGGAGTGTAATAGGCATATTTTCTTGCACCAACTTTTCTTTTGTACGTGCGGACCATTTTCTATAAGAAAATTAATTTGTATACTCTGTCCGTCGATAGATTGGAAAATTTCAAATGTGCTACCTAACATAAATAGGTACCCTAGAATCGAGTAACGTTAACCAATAGTATTAATTCGCGGGCATTTATACCAACCGCAATCGCATGATGTGCTCACTCGATGCTACTCGATTCTAGGGTATTTTAATATGTTAGGATATTTGAAATTTTCCAATCTATCGCCAGACAGAGTATAACCTAGGGCTTCATTGAACGCGTTCACAGTGACCCCGAAAACGATATCTAAGCAAAGTGTTCTGATAAAAAATTTATAAACAAAAAGTGTGTTGAAATATTTTAAATTTTTTTAGCATAGCTTTGTTAGGATATCGTATTGTTATAGCAAATACATTTTGTAAACGTGTGGTGCAAATACTTACGGCTACAGCAACAAAAGTTTGCAGACCTCTTCTAACGTCGGTTTTGTAGGAGAAAAGTTGTCAGGTTTGCCAACATCACAGAAATTAGTTTCAAACCAGTCTTGCCATACCATTCTCAAATGTGTAACGAATTGAGTGGTGAAAATTGGATGTCGCTAAACTTAATGGTTATATGACAAAATACACAGAAGAAAAACTCTCAAGTGAGGGTAAAGTTTGCGCATCCAAATGGCGCAGATGCATCGGCCATGTTTTAAGAGGAGATTACAGTGTCGTAACCGACATTATTAGCGTTTGTTGCTATAATAATTACTTGTATTAGTATTTCAGTGGCGGTGTTTTATTTGCGGTAGTTTGTGTTTTTTTTTATTTCTTTGATTAAACATTTATAGACATTAATATTACCATGAGTAAGCGTAAAAGTGGAATGGTTTGTGCGACGAAAAGATGTGAAAACAATCCCTACAATGGTTATTTGGTTTTCTTTACATTTTCAAATGAAGGAGCAATGTAAGAAATTATTAAATTATAACTTGTGGAAGTTCAGACTTCGGGCCCACATTTTATAAATACGGGCCTGATGTTCTGCTCCTCTCAAAACATGGCTGCCGCTGGCTGACAGAGATCGAAGGCGGCATCGACGAATTTGCCTTCTGATTATTTCTTATTCTGTGGTTATATCACTATGAGTCAGTATAAGAAAATTTATTTTTTGTTCAAAGTAGCCACGCGGTTCAAAGTAACCCCATCTTACGGTACATCGTTGTGACTGACAAACTGAAAGTTATCGAACGACTTTGAGAGGTTTTCATTCCAGAGCGTTGTTCTTGAGCACAACCCTGTATGAATCAGTAGTTGTTGTCATGCGAGCCTGCTCTTAATTTCAAAACTGCGGAGGTAAATGTAGCTCACGGTAGAGGGTGACGCTCAGCTATGGGCTAAAGGCAGTAGGTGATAGTTTATCCGAAAAACAAGGGATTTCTTACTTTGTCCGGTTCTCGGTCTTTAAAAAGGAGGGTCCTCTTCAGAAAAACTTCCGCTCCCCTATTAGACTTTATTGAGCACCTCTTACTATTGAACCACCTTGCCGAGCTACCACCTTCCCAGACGGCCCCAATCGACTGTCTCGCGCAATTAATTAATTATACTTAGCTCAGTAAAGTGACTCGGTTAGCAATTATACACAGCTGTCCCAAAAGAGCCTTCGTGACATTATTACTAAAGGCCGGATATCAGAGAGCGTTGACTGATCGACCACAAGCATACTGCTTAAAACCATCAACATTAGGTTTATTCGATTTGGATGTCGGCGTTAGTTGCAAAAATTTATTTTGTCACGTAGCGTTTAGTTTTGTTGCAGTATTAGCTATTCAAGATTTGTTTTTCTCAGAGAGTGAGAATTTTGACTCAAACAGCGTCAAAGAAGACATAAAAGTTAAACGAAATAGTATACCGAACTTTGTAGAAGAATCGGTTACAAATTATTCAAATAAAATAGGTAAGTTATAAATTTTGCCCAAATAAATAATACACTAATTTAACGTGTTTCCTAGATATTTTTTAAAAATTTTGTGCACAAAGTGATACCTATCAAGCACTTGGCACATTCAGGTAATTCATTTTGAGAACACAAGCTACGGTTATTCTGCTACTCGCTATCGCCATCGGGTACACGTGTATTTAATACAAAAACACATCCGTTGCTAGGTAACCTGGATTTGAACGTACCGAACGGACCCGTGTATTATATCCATGTGCACGTAGAATAAGAATTAATTACACGTGAATTAATAACACGTGTATTTAACTCGCGAATGTCATTACACGGATTTCCGTGTACACGTGTACCTTTAAAACACGTTCAAAACCGTAGACTCTATTTTAAATCCCTACTTTGAGTAGTTCAACTATATGAAGTTACTATGAAAATGATCGGTAAAAACTTGTTTGTAACCGGAAGAAAACCCATCTCAAGTGAGAAGCATATCTTAAAGGGTAATACTTTATACAAATGCAAATGTTCATTGTCAAAATTCATAGACGTTTTTATTGGATACCCTGTATATATCCGTGACGCAAAGTGTTTTAAATTCCACAATATATCAAACATTACGAGAAAAATGTTGAGTTTGCTATAAACTTTTGAATGTATCTAAAATAATTCAAATTCAAATTCAAATTCAAATTCGTTTATTTCATATAAGCTGTTACAAAAACAGATATGTTCGTCAAAAAAGAAAACAAAAACATCATTGAAAATACACAGCGGTATCGGAAGCTATACACCAAAATTAAAAAACTCATCAAGAGTATAAAAAGAATGACGACATAAGAAGTCTTTTACACAACGTTTAAAAGTATTAAAGTCACTTATGTGTTTCATTTCACCAGGCAGGTGATTGAAAATACGAGCTGCTGCAAAGCGAGGAGACCTCTCAAAAAGAGTCATGCAATGTTGGTCAGTTTTAAGCAAACCACCATATCTCGTTGGGTAGCCATGCATAGTGTTGTCACTGAACAAGTGTCTGTTTATATAGACAAACTTAACACAAGCGAAAATGTAGATACAAGCCAGTGTCAATAATGACTGTGATTTAAAGAATGGTTCACACGAATTCCTTGCAGGAATCCCAAACATTATTCTTAGAAGCCGCTTTTGGATGATAAAAACCCTATTAACATTAGTACCTTGTCCCCAAGCAATAACATTATAAGCTAGATGACAGTAAGCAAGGGAATAATAAATGCTGATTAGATCATTGCTGTTAACAAGAGATTTAAGCTTCGATATTGCAAAACATGCTTTATTTAATTTCTTGCAAGCATTGTCAATTTGATGATTCAAGTCAAAGCGGAATCTAGATAGATTCCAAGGAATTTAACACAATTGGAAATGCAGAGGCCTCTTTGTCCAAGATCTAATACAATGTCTTGAGGTAACTCTCTCTTTTTAGAGAAGAAAACACATTCTGTTTTTTTGAAGTTGACAATGAGCTTGTTTCTAAAACACCAATCTTTAAAATCCTTCACCACTTCAATCACATCGTTTCGAAGTTCCTCAGGGTTCGGTGAGGAGACCACAATAGAAGTATCATCGGCATAGAGAGTTATAGCGCCTTTTTTGATGTTATCAGGCATGTCATTAACATATAAGATAAAAATAAGTGGTCCCAGGACCGAACCCTGTGGGACTCCTAAGTTAATATTGTGGTCATCTGATAAAGAATGGCCTATTTTAACACGCATTATCCTAGAAGACAGGTAGGATTCAAGCCAATTTAATATCCTCTAATTAGGGGAGAGTGAGGATCATTGGGCAGCCGGTAGGTATGGGCACATACGTATGATTCAAATATTACAATTGGCAACTCAACATTTTCTATCGGGTATTTTACGTTTTACACTAGAAGCATAGTCACCGACAAATTAATTTTTCAGTTGTCCTTGCTGTCAGATTTAAGAACGGTTATTGTTTTTCTCCGTGAAAAAGTAAAAAATTTCAATAGATAGTTTCAATCTCAATATAAAAAAAAGTTTATTACGAGGTTATTACTTTTATTTTTTTATTTTTATATATCTTTATTTAAGAATATCATGACCCATAAACTATATAAAAATTGTATCACAAACTCTTTTAAACGGACACTAAATAGCGTAGTTTAGTATTGTTTCATGTAACAGACTTACTTATAACTGTGTGAGAGTGACGGTTAATACTAAGTAATTAAATTTTTTGTAATAATTGAAAATACGAAATAGGAGTAAAAGTTAAATGAATAATGAAACAGACGTGAAAGCTTTTCTAGCAAGCTGCATGCATACAGCTAGTGGACCGTTTTCTGTAGGTACAGCCGCCGTCAAAAATAAAGCCCAGGTTAGTGGCGCTGGTAACTGTGGTGCACCAGTATTGGACAATCCTTAAAATTCTGCACTGATGTGGGGGTTTACGCCGTTGCTTTCGCAGGTGACTGACCCTAAATAATAAAATTAACTTCGATAATGAATGAATTATCTACATTGTGAATAAGTAACTCGTGTCTAAATAAAAACCTGGTCAAGTAGGCTACATTTAATAATTTTGCTATGTAAATGCAATGGATAAATTCTCGATCACAACCCACTTGACCAGGTTTTTATTTATACACTTGTTAGGCCTGGGCATTGCTTTTTTCGGCAGGTGCACATAACCTAATATTAAACAGTTAGGTAATTAGCGCTAACAATTTATTGCTCTATCGCTTTAAACAATAACCCAGTCGATAATAAAAGCTTCGGACTGCATTGGAAATTTTATTGGAAGATTGCTTGAGCTTATCATATTCCGTGGTAATTTTTCTTTCCATTCGTTTACATTTTGTAGAGGTACATGTGTATAAATCTTTGGTTTTAGATAACCTCAAATAAAAAATCATTAGGAGCCAAATCTGTTGACCTGGCTATTGATCCATTTCTACCAGTCCATCGTTCAGGAAGATACTGTGTCAAGAAAATTCCTTACCACCACCATAGAATACGGTGGAGCATCATCTTGTTGATATCAGGGATTTTCATAGCAAGTTGCTGTATTTGAGGAACTATTGAGTTTCGGAGAAGATTTAAATAAGAGTGCGAGTTCAAAGTGCCATTAATAAAAAATGGACCAATCAGTGTGTTATTTATTATTCCTAACCAGACGTTTACTTTACTTTTTCTCTGTACTGTATGTGAGTGCGATTTGGTAAGTGTAAATTTTCTTGTGCCCAGTATTTAATAATTTTAAAAATGGATTAAACTGAACATAGTTGAAGAGTAGAACTAAAATTACCAATAATTTTGTGAATTTCCGCTTCAGTTTAAAGGAAATGTAGCTTAATTTAACTTCCGCGGCTGTCGTCCATGTTTGAATTGGCTTCCGGTTGGAACCGCGTCACGTTGACTTCTTCTACTGCCGACGTTTCGTTCTCCATTGCAGAAGAACTTCCTCAGGGCTGCTGCTGCTGGTGGTGTTGCTGCTGCTTCTCGTGGGTCGTTGAGACTGAGTGGGTATGTCTGTTGTCGTGGTATTTATAGTGGTCGGTGGGGGTAGTGGGAAATGTAGCTTCATCAGTAAAACAAATCCTTTGTAATAATTCTTCATTGGTATTTAATAAATTAAACATTGTGTCACAAAAATCTGTATGATTGATTTTATCAATTTCAAATATTTCTTGGTGATTTTGTAACTTATAACTTTTAAATTTTTCAAGTTTAAGAGCTTTTCTAACGTTTGACGGCGAGATTTCAAAAATTGAAGCTACTTGACATCCGCTTTAAACTGTAATTGTTCAGTGTGATTAATTTTATTGCACAGAAGAGTGTGTACCTCTCTAATTTGTTAATCTTTTGTTTATCTGAGTTTAGTATTCTTACTTTCCAAAGCTCCAAGATGAAATGTTGTAAGGAAAACAGAATAATTTTAAACTTATAGAAGAGTACATTCGGATTCATAATTTATGACATATCCTTCACGGAAAAATTCATCGTGGACGTTTTGTTCGTGGTTTCCAAGTAAAAATGAATTAACGACATCCCGGATTCACTTCTAAGTAGTAAGATTTGAGTGCATTCGACGTTCATAGTTTTAAAGCGTCATGAATTTTGTTTGCAACTGTACCGTAAGCATTAATATTTGTGGAACTACCAGGTTTCAATTTACAGGGACAAACAAATTTGCGAACACGAACGAATATTATTTCTTGCCTGCTAAGGTAAAACAGTATAATATGTGAAAAGTGAGTTTGGAGGAAAATAACTTTTTATCTTTCAGCGCCCTTTAGTCATTTTTAAAGATATATCAACGAAATGTGGAACATACATAGAAAACGGTAGTACCATAACTTTTGCAACCAAAATAAGTAAATTAAAAGAAAATGCGTAAATTCAAAACTCATTTTTTTTCACATATACTGTTTTACCTTAGCAGGCAAGACTTACACATTTGTTACTAGTATTTTTGCTATTAACATGTTTTTGTTATTTTTTCGGCGTACACACTAGGGTGGGTCAAAAAAAAAATTGTTTTTTCATCGTGTTCTAATAGTGCTTAAATGTTGTATATTAAACTCAATAAGTGGGCTGTAAAAGATTATAATGTTATTTTGATTGTAATGGCCCGCGCAGTAACTTTGAAAATTGACAAAAGTCAAACATTTCAAAATAACTTTTTTTTAATTTACAATCTTCAATCTGCGTTGGCACATAACTTTGTCACTTTCTTTGTTTTTTTTTTGAGGCTTTATATCTTGATCGCATAGTTGTGACAATTTTGACGTAATAGTGACAAGTGACGCTGTCGTTTATTCTTTTCATAAGTTTTCATTCTAAGATCAAGATAAATATTAAAATCATTCTAAACTGTAACTGACAGCTGTAATTTTTATTTAAATACAATGGTGAGAACGAGACAGTATCAATGCCGTATTTTTGGAAAAGTAGGAATTTAAAATCAAACTTGTTGCCAAGGTATGAAGATGTAATAAAATGCTACGAATGGATCAGATTTCATTTGAAAATTGATAGAAATACTAGCCAAGAACCATCATTTTCTGATATTGCCGAAATAGTGTGTTTAAAAGTAGAAGAAGTTTGGACAAAAACATCGATTCCGATAGTATCACATACTCGAGTGATACAGCTACTGAAAGCTTACCATGCTAAGTGTAAGAATTTTATAATCTCAAAAGAGAATGTCTGAAGAACGAAAGAATACATTTATAAATCAAAGTAAGTTTTTGTTTGACATTTGCTCGTGCAAGTGTAAACTATCTCAAAAGTGCAGTTGTCCCAGGGAAAAAAAAGTACCAAAAGAAGAGCAGGACTTTTTGAATGATCAGAGATTTGAGAGGAAAATGGTAATTGGCGTTATAGATCGAGTTATAACAACAAAACCACAAGAGAAATTAGCTAGAAATGCGAAAAGAAAAGTTTTTTGTTCTAACAAAAACAGCAATGATATTGTAATGATTCGTCGGCCGGCGCCAGCCAGCCAAATTGTCTCTTGCGTCACAGCTATCCAGTCGACGCGTGTCAGGCGACAGCCCAGAGGATTCTGACGGCAGAATAAACTAGAATAGAGAGTTCGGGCATTCCAGGCGATTCCCGAAGAAAGAGCCGGTTTATAAAATGTACGCGGCCGGGGGGTGGAGTCAGTTCGATTAGAATGCAGCGTTAGAGTTCGACACAAAAGTCCGCGTAATAAACTTTCGCTCGGCTGTTATAAATAAATTAGATTTAAGGTTGTAAATAAATTATTGTTAAATGTTAGTGTTAAATTAGTTTGCTTGTAAATAAATTAGTTATTAACTATTTCGTGTTTTGTTTTAAAATAAAAATTAATGAACCTTTAAAAATCGTTACATTGGTGCCAGGTGTGTGGAGTTAAATTAAATTAAATTTAAATAAATTATTAAACAAAGTGCAGTGTCGAAAAAGAAACAATGGCTTCAAAGCAAGTGCCGTTAAAAGACTTAAAAGTGAACGACTTAAAAACCGAATTAGAAGAGCGCGAATTGGAAATTTCTGGAAAGAAATCGATTTTGCAACAAAGACTCCATCAAGCGCTACTAGAAGCAGGAGAGGACCCGGAAAACTTTCTTTTTGAAATCTCGAGCGGACCTGCAGATTTAACTAAAATATTAGACGAGAAATTTCGAGAACAATCTGGAAATTTCAAGGACGAATTGCAAAATAAATTATTGGAACAATCTGGAAATTTAGAAATTAAATTGTTGGAACAATCTGGAAATTTAGAAATTAAATTGTTGGAACAATCTGGAAATTTAGAAGCTAAATTAAAGGAACAATCTGGAAATTTAGAAATTAAATTGTTGGAACAATCCAGAAATTTAGATGAGAAGTTTCGAGAACAATCCGGAAATTTGAAAGGCGATCTAGATAAATTAATGGAATATTCTAGAAACACGGAAGAAAATGTGAAAATTTTAGAAGAAAAACTTGAAAATAAATTGATACAACAGTCGACAAATCTGGAAAGTAAATTGCTCGAACAATCTAGAAATTTAGAAGATAAACTTCGAGAACAGTCTGGAAATTTGAAGGATGAATTTCTAGAGCAATCAAAGGGGCTCGAAGATAAACTAGTTGTAAAGATATCAGAAGAGACAAGGAATCTGCAAGAAAATGTCGAAGAAATACTATTCCAGCAGGATAATAAAATTAAGAATCTCGAGCAAATCATGGCAGGGTTGCGAGTGTTCGGGGATCCGTTACCAGCAGGAATGCCAGAAAATAATGAGGCCCAAACTGTGGTAGGACCAGCGGAAACTTCTAAATTGAAAATAAAACCACCGACGTTCGATGGGAAGTCTTCTTGGCCTAACTACTTCAAACAGTTTGAAGCTGCAGCAAAAGCGAATGGATGGACGGCCAGGGAAAAGGCCACTTCGTTAATTGTGGCCTTGAGGGGGGACGCTATCGATGTGCTACAAATGATGCCGCTAGAGGAACAAGAAGACTTCAACAAGCTGGTGAACCGGCTGGAGATGCGTTACGGCCAGGCGCATCTGGCCGACGTGTACCATGCGCAGCTGAGAAACCGTTACCAGAAATCCGGAGAGAGTCTTCAGGAATTCGAGGCTGATGTAGCGCGCCTAGCCCGGTTGGCATATCCTGCAGCTCCTGATGATTTCCTGCAATGTTTGACGCTGCAGACCTTCGTGGGTGGAACCCGTGATCCGGACAATCAGCAGGCATTGAGAATGTCCCACCCTAAGACATCCAAGAACGCATTGGCCTACGCCTTGGAATACGAGGCGACGAAGCGAGTTTCAAGAGGACACGTCAAGGTACGAGCTGCCATGGACTCCCAAGAAGAAGAACCCGCCAGCGTCCAGGTGCGATCTGCTGCAGAGGAGCGGCCCAAGGATTATACCACCACGGAGGATGTTCGCCGCATTGTGGAACAAGCCTTGAGGCAGAAGAATCCTCTGGTGTGCTGGAATTGTCAGGAAGAGGGACATGTTCGCAGGCGGTGTCCCAAGGCCAGGCAAGAGCCTTCACGAAGGAAGCCACAGGGAAACTAAGCCGGGTCGGTGCAGAGGGGCAAACGTCGACCCGTATTCAAAGGCCCCCAAAGACAAAAGTCACGAAAGTGATAGCCCTGCTGCAATTAACCAGCAGTATCTTCGTGGATGGCACCATTGATGACATCCCTCACACCATGTTACTGGATACGGGTGCGACAAAGACTATCTTAAGACCCGACGTTATCACATCATCAAAACGCACCGAGCCATCTAAGTGGAGACTGAGGACAGCAACCGGAACATCAGCCACTGTCCATGGTGAAGTTGAGGTGACTGTTACAATTGGATCGACCCCCATCAAGCACCGTGCGCTGGTAGCGGAAATAGAGGACGAGGCGATTTTGGGCATGGACGTTATGTGTGCCCATGGATTCCAATTGGATCTGAAGCGTGGCGTAATGGCGGTTAACAACGAGGAGTTGGTTCTACATCAACGAGAGGACGTGGCCGCTCGAGTTGTTCTCGCAGAAGATGTCGTATTGCCCAACAGAACCGAGGTTATAGTCGACGCAAACCTGAATGGCGCTTTCCAAGATGGGCAAGTCATTATGGTCGAACCTAATACCGACGATCAGAAGATTGGAAAAGGAGTTCTCGTTGGAAAAATGTTGTTGACAGCGAGGAAGGAGATACCAGTCCGGCTAATGAATGTGAACTGTTTCCCCGTCAACATCAAGAAAGGTACGGTCTTGGGAAGCTGTGCCATGGTATCCTCGATCTCCCGCCAACTAGAAGCAAACGTGAAAGAGGGGAAGGTCCCGAAGAAGTTGTTGGAAATGGTCAAGTCAACAGCCCAGGAATTGACTCCAGAACAAAAGACAAAAGCGAAGGACCTGATATGTCGCTATCAAGATGTGTTCGAGGTAGAAAATGGACCTAAGGGAAGAACCGACATCGTCAAACACAAGATAGAGACCGGGGAAGAAAGGTCCATCCGTCAAGCTCCAAGGAGGTTACCATTGGCGAAGCGTGAGGAAGCAGAACGCATTATTCGTGAAATGGAAAAAGACAATGTAATTGAGCCATCGAGGAGCCCATGGGCATCACCGGTAGTGCTTGTGAAGAAGAAGGATGGATCCACACGATTCTGCGTAGATTATCGCTTGCTCAACAACGTCACCAAAAAGGATAGCTATCCTCTGCCACGGATTGATGACACCCTGGACACTCTGGCTGGTTCAAAGATCTTCTCGACCTTGGATCTAAAGAGTGGTTATTGGCAAGTGGAACTAGCGCCCGAAGATCGAGAAAAGACGGCGTTTTCCATTGGTATGGGGCTATGGCAATTCACAGTGATGCCGTTCGGGTTATGTAATGCCCCAGCGACATTCGAGAGGCTAATGGAGACGGTTCTGAAGGGTCTCTCCCGGACGACGTGCATGGTATACCTGGACGACATAATTGTGGTGGGAAAAACGTTCGACAACCACCTGAAGAACCTGGAAGGAGTGTTCCAGCGGCTTCGCGGAGCTGGACTGAAGCTTAGTCTCAAGAAGTGCCACCTGTTCCAGAAGGAAGTTAATTATCTAGGCCATATTGTTAATGGGAAAGGCATCGCCGTGGACCCAGTAAAGATTCAAGTCGTGAAAGACTGGCCAACTCCCAAGAATAAACACCAGATAAGGAGTTTCCTAGGCCTATGCACTTACTATCGTCGCTATGTTCCCGGATTTGCGGATATTGCTAAACCGCTGACAAAACTCACCGAAGAAGGACGTCCGTTTGAATGGGACCAACACTGCCAAATTAGTTTTGAACAACTAAAACAGTACTTGATAAGTGCTCCTATTCTGAGCTACCCTCTCCCAGAAGGCAAGTTCGTCGTAGACACAGATGCTAGCAACGTTGGTATCGGTGGCGTACTCTCCCAGGTACAAGATGGGCAAGAGAAGGTGATCGGCTATTTCAGTAAAGTCCTGTCAAAGCCGGAACGGAATTATTGCGTCACTAGAAGGGAATTGCTAGCCGTGGTAAAGACGGTAGAACACTTCTACAAGTACTTGTACGGCAGACACTTTCTCCTCAGGACGGACCATGCCGCTTTAAAATGGCTCCTCCGATCAAGAATCCCGAAGGACAAGTCGCACGATGGATCGAACGACTTCAGGAATACGATTTTGAAATCCAGCATCGGGCCGGAACTAGCCATAGAAATGCCGATGCTCTGTCGAGAAGACCTTGTGCCGAAGACTGTAAGCACTGTAGTCGTCTGGAGGAGAAAGTAGCCACGACTGCGAGGACGGCCGTCGTAGACGACAAATGGCAAGGTCAAGAATTGCGACGAGACCAGGAGAACGATCAGGATTTGAAATTGGTGCTGGAATGGAAAAGTAAGGAGGCAAGGCCTACTTGGGAAGAGATAGCACCGTGTGCACCATCCGTAAAATCGTACTGGGCGCAGTGGGACTCCATAGTGCTGGATCATGGTCTTCTGAAACGAACCATCGAGAACCAGGAGGGCACGGAACAGAAGGCACAGTAACTGATCCCCAAGAATAGAGTGCCCGAAGTTCTGAGGGAACTTCACGATGGAACTTCGGGAGGGCATCTGGGAATCAAGAAGACTATGGAAAAGGTGCGCGAGCGATTCTACTGGGTGAACTGCAAGGAAGACGTAAAGGACTGGTGTAGGAAGTGCATAGTCTGCGCAGCTAGTAACGGCCCCCAGAGACGAGGCAAGGCTCCTATGAAACAGTACAATGTGGGAAGTCCTTTTGAGAGAGTTGCCATAGATGTAGCCGGCCCATTTCCACAAACGAATAGTGGAAATAAGTACATTGTCGTGGTGATGGACTACTTTAGCAAGTGGGTTGAAGCATACGCCCTACCAAACCAAGAGGCGATAACTATCGCTGAAGTCCTTGTCCGAGAATGGATCAGTCGATATGGCGCGCCCATGGAGCTGCATTCAGATCAAGGAAGGAACTTTGAATCTGCTTTATTCAAGAACGTGTGTACTCTGCTCGGCGTCCGGAAAACTAGAACCACTGCACTTCACCCGCAGTCAGACGGAATGGTGGAAAGATTCAACAGAACCATCAACCGACATTTGTCGAAGGTAGTCTCCGATCATCAGAGAGACTGGGACACGTACATTCCCCTTTTTCTACTGGCATACCGTTCGTCCGTTCATGAGACGACAGGAGAGACACCAGCAAAAGTGGTATTTGGGCGAGAGCCAAGACTGCCCTGCGATCTGAAATTTGGCGTGAAGCCTGGCGAAATCCCTGCCGACGAAGACTACGTGAGCGGTCTACGCAGAAAAATGGACGACATTCACAATCAAGTTCGTCACAACATACAGACAGCCAGCGACCGAATGAAGGAGCATTATGACATCAACGCTCAGAATGGGGGATACCAACCTGGAGCGCTGGTCTGGCTTTATAATCCTCAAAGACGTCGAGGTCTATCGCCAAAACTGCAGACATCTTGGGAAGGTCCTTACAAAGTGATGAAACGGATCAACGATGTCATCTACCGCATCAGGAAGATTCCACATGGCAAACCCAAAGTTATCCACTTCAACCGAATGGCTCCTTACAACGGAGAAGAAAATGAAGGGACAGTACAACGGACGCAAGGTTCCGAAGTGAACTTCGAAACCTTCATGTTTCATCACGCCACAGGAAGTAAGGCACGATTCGGAGTAACCACAGAGAGGCAGCAAGACCTTTTTCAAGTACCACCAGAGTACAGTCTGGCCCACTGTGTGGCAGAAGACCTAAAAATGTCCAAGGGGATAGCCCAGGTCTTCCGGAAGAAATTCGGTCAGGTCGAGGAACTCCGAAGACAGCATCCCATGGTGGGCAAGAGCTTGCAGATCATCGACACGGAAGCAGGTCAAAGACGACACGTGTACTACTTAGTCACCAAGAGAACATCAAGCGGTAAGCCCAACTATCGCAACGTTTGGAAAACTTTATGGAGCCTGAGGAGACAGCTGGTAGAAGACAAGGAGACGAAATTAGCCATTCCTAAATTGGGTTGCGGACTAGACGGATTGGACTGGAGGGTCATTCGAAGCATGATAGAAATCATCTTCAACGAAACGGGAATTGAAGTCCTAGTCTGCAGTCACCACCCACAGGCAGCTGTCGGCAGTAAGAAAACCGTGGACTGCTATTTCTTCCAGACCGGAAGTTGTAAAAAGGGTCCAGCATTCTGCTTTCGACATCCTCCTTCAAGGCTGTCACGAGGAACGTTCCGAGACGAAACGTTTTTAAGAAGGGGGCAGTGTAATGATTCGTCGGCCGGCGCCAGCCAGCCGAATTGTCTCTTGCGTCACAGCTATCTAGTCGACGCGTGTCAGGCGACAGCCCAGAGGATTCTGACGGCAGAATAAACTAGAATAGAGAGTTCGGGCATTCCAGGCGATTCCCGAAGAAAGAGCCGGTTTATAAAATGTACGCGGCCGGGGGGTGGAGTCAGTTCGATTAGAATGCAGCGTTAGAGTTCGACACAAAAGTCCGCGTAATAAACTTTCGCTCGGCTGTTATAAATAAATTAGATTTAAGGTTGTAAATAAATTATTGTTAAATGTTAGTGTTAAATTAGTTTGCTTGTAAATAAATTAGTTATTAACTATTTCGTGTTTTGTTTTAAAATAAAAATTAATGAACCTTTAAAAATCGTTACAATATGTTGAATAATATAGCTGACGAAGAGACCACGGCAATTTCAAGTGATACGGATGACTCTGAATATGTTTCACCTTGTCTTTCGACTTCTCAAGTGACTGGGAAAACAACGAAAAAGTCAATTAACAGCTTTCCTGCGTTGTCCAAAACGTGTGACCGTTACGGAATTTCTGATAGAGCTGCTGCAGCTATTACTTCTGCAGTTTTGTATGATATCCAATCGGATATTGGAGTTATTGATAAATCTAAATTGCGCAGAGAAAGAAAAAAAATTCGTGACAAACTGATGTTTAAGCAAACGTGTGGCGACATTCCTGCTTTGTATTTTGATGGGAGGAAAGACAAAACCTTACAAATTATAACAAAAGGCTCCAAGAAATCTAAGCAAATTATAATGCAAGAACATATTTCTGTTCTTAAAGAACCAGGCTCGTTGTACGTTGGACATGCCTGTCCTACTCAAAGTTCAGCCCAAACTATTCAGCAGGCCATCTTGTTGAATCTGAAGAGGTTTGTCTCGATAACTTGGTGGCAATTGGTTGCGATGGAACGGTTACAAATACGGGAAAATTTAATGGTGTCGTAAGACTAATGGAGAAGAGACTTAACCGGCCATTACAGTGGATTATATGTATGTTACATCTAAATGAGTTGCCTTTGAGACATCTTTTCTTACACTTAGATGGCAAAACTACCGGTCCGTCTTCATTCATGGGTACTGTTGGAAAGATGTTAGAAAATTGCGAAACGCAGCCAGTAGTTAATTATAAACAGATAGAAAGCAAGTTACCGGATATTTCTTCAAAAGATTTGAGTACTGATCAAAAATACTTATTCGACATTACGGTGGCTGTTATAGAAGGTAATTGCTCGTTTGATTTGGCAAATAGAGCGCCTGGAAAAATGTCTCATGCGAGATGGTTAACAAAGGCTAACAGAATATTGCGACTATATATTTCAACAGTCGAACCATCGCAATGTCTGCAAGAACTTGCTACATTTGTGACTAAAGTATATTCTCCCATATGGTTTGAAATAAAAACACATCCTTCATGTAACGATGGATCACGAAATTTTTTTAAGTTAATTGAAAATTCGCGATATCTCTCGCCAGAAATCAAAGCAATAATAGACCCAGTCATTCAACGAAATGCTTATTTTGCTCACCCGGAAAACCTACTTCTATCGATGCTTACAGACGAGAAAAAACATATTAGAGAGCTAGCGGCTAGAAGGATCATGAAGGCACGATACTCTTCTCGGATGGAGAAAACGTCTCGCATTTTTGAAGTACCTAGCATAAACCTGAATGCTAACTCTTATGTTGATTTAATTGACTGGCAACAAATAGTTTTTGAATCACCACCAGTTCTCCGAACCGTCAGCGATGAGGACATTTTTTGCATAATAACGTCTGTACGAAATGAAAAGCTAAATCTTTTAAATTTGCCTTGTCACACGCAAGCCGTTGAGCGTGCTGTTAAAACAGTGACAGAAGCATCATTGCTTGTATGTGATAAAAAGTCAAGAGAAGGGTTTATAAAAGCAAAGATAGAGTCCCGAAAACTTATGCCCAAATTTGACAGTAAACGCGATTTTGAGGTTTAAGATTAAAATTAAAATACTTTGACATATACCGTAATATATATTATTTGGAGTAAACTTTCCTCTTGTATATCTGTTGTTTTATTTGCGTTTTCAACTTTTTTCACTGTTAAACTTAATATTGTTAATGTTTGAATTAGAGTTGTTTTTCTTTATAAATCATAAAATTTAAAGTCACTGCGCGGGCAGAAGATCTTCATCAAATTCAAAAAGTAAGTTTAATTATTCCGTGACTAGTTAAGGGATAACATTTTATCACTATTAGAAAAAAAAATTTTTTTTTCATATAAAAATGACCCACCCTAGTACACACCTTGATATAAAAACTAGGAAGTAGCTGCACATGTGTATTTTGACAACAGCGAGAGCTTTAAATTAAAAAAAATACAATTTAAACAAAAATTAAAATCTGAATAAACTAGTAATAATGAAAACGAGAAAGATAAAATAGATAAAATTTGATATAATTGTGATATAGCAGTGTGCTAACTGACAAAAAATAATTTTACCTCCATTATTTGTGAATTCATAGACTGCTTTTTCTATAAATATCCAAGTAGCTTCACTTTTTGAGAATTTTTTATCAGAAAGGATATTATACATCTTAAAACATATGTCTATAGCCTTCAAAGGTGTTTCTACTTAATACAAAATGTCATCTATATTTACGTAGCACGAATCAATATTTTGATAAGTATGAACGACGATTAGTATTGATTGTGCTGTTAACCCAAACAGAACCAACTTGTCTCTTTTTTTTGGAGTTCCAGCTATAAAATAAATTCATTTCTCATTTCTATTTTTAAAGGCTTCCAGTTGTTACTTGGTTTCTTACATTTCATACTGATACAATTAAATATACCAAGTTAAATCGTTAACCCTTTGGAGCGAGCGTCTCACAAATTTTCATGACTGGTCGCGTCGCGGCATTATAACAAAATCCGGGTAGGTATTATTTTTATTAATATTAAAGTAACAACAATTTTAAACATGACTTCACAAAATATAGCTATATACCTCACTTAATTTTATTAATATTTACTGTCATAATACATTATAAATTATGCAGTTCCCATTACCAGGAATTTCCGTACTTAATGCTTATTGTATTTCCGTGCAAGAACCAGTATCAATCATTTAACATTTATTATTAAGAATTTATTTTTCTTTATTTATTATTTATGTAATATAAATTAGCAAAGAAAATCAAAAAGTAAATTGTTTACCAACATGTTTATATTGAATTTTTTTAAATAATAAATATTAATTTTTATTTTTAATCTAGTGCGCATGAAGTAAATAAAATAGATTAGAATTTGCATGACAACATAAATGTTCAGAAATTAACAGATTACCTGCTCTCGTGAATGAATTTTATGACCCTGCTCAACCACTCGTCGAGAGAGAGAGAGAAACGGGGAGGCTCAAATGCAGAAGGTTCTAAATTCAGACGGGCTGTTTCAATAAGGCTCAAATTCCAACAGATTTACTGCTTTTCGTCTTAAAACTTTTCGACACCAGTGTACAAGTTTCATTCCAGGTCACATATTAGCTAAATTTTTTATTAGCAAACTCACGTCTATTATCGCTTTGAAGTATACATGGCGCACCGAATAAACGAAATATGTCCATGAGTTGATTGGCCACTTCCTCAGCAGTTTTCGTCTTAAGAGGACGCAGGTAGTGGCTTTATTTTTAATATTATATTCTTATCTTTGTCTATATGATTGGGAATTTTATTTTTTAATGGAACAATTTGGTCAAGTTATCTTGATAGTTCATAATAAATCGGTATTCATTATCTGACTCTAGTAGAGGGGATAGGCCGATTCTGGAACCTCCTCAATGAGGAGAAACGACCGGAAATATTCCAGGTCAAGGTCGCAGGAGGTTCCAGAATCGATCTGCCTTTGACTTTGATTTGGAACCTCCTGCGACCTTGACCTGGAATCTTTCCGGTCGTGTCTCCTCATTGAGGAGGTTCCAGAATCGGCCTATCCCTAACCTAATTAATATAATTTTTATTTGACAATTTTTGCTATATAAGACCGTGGGTTTGACCTGGAATCTTTCCGGTCGTTTCTCCTCATTGAGGAGGTTCCAGAATCGGCCTATCCCTAACCTAATTAATATAATTTTTATTTGACAACATTAAAATAATCACCTTACATGGCAAGCGTGTTAAAATTTTACAAAATTAAGGTAGGAATTTTATTAAATGACCTTCCCACAGTGTTTTTTACTTGTTGGAATTTGTCTGACGTTAATACAATCACCTTATATGGTGTGAGCCAACACACACGGTTGGCTCAAATTTTTTTACAAAAGTAATTTATTATACTCGTTTTATAAAGTAATTAAATTAATTAAAGTCTTACTTTGAAAATATATGAAAGTTTCTGTTGCAGCTCATTACGGACGTTGAATCCGTTTTGGCATATCAGACGATCGAAAAAGTTTCCTGCAATTTAATTAGGACCGTGTTTTCGTATAATAATGTGATTATTTACAAGGGCTCGCGCGGTCACAAACAAGTATTCGTGAAAGTTGTTATTCTTGCATTCGTGATTAATTATATCGTGAATTTAGTTTAACATGTAGACTGCGGCAGATATAAACCTTACCTTGGCGTTAACTGTGGTACATTAACGCTGGTGTACTGTGCTCAATTATTTTTGTGTATTCAACAAGGTGCCATCTATTTCAGTGTTCAAGAAATGTTTATCAGCACATTTACGTAGTAATTCACATAAGGGTAATGCTTTTATAATCGTTGATAATGGTGTCGAAAAAATAGCTGGTGCATTCGGTGACAAAATTGTTACATACCGGATCACCGAACCCTATAATTATGTGGATGTTGACGATTTTGCGCATAATGTTCGAGAAAAAGTATTAACGTTGGTTCAAAGCTTATTAGACATCCATAAAGCAATAAAATGGAATGTAGAAATTTTCGGACTATATTTCTTAGATTCTAAGGAAAGCACTGAAATAAAGTCTTTTAACACGAAGAATAAAATAATTTGTTTCGGAACGGACATCTATAGCATATATGGAGACTTCGTAAATGAAATCCAAGTAAAAATGTCCGAATTTCAAGAACGAGACTCAGGTAAAGGAGGTAATAAATACATTCTTCTTACAAATAATACTAATGTTGCAAGTATTATTACAGGGTGGACTTTGTTCAGAATTCTGTACATGGAAGTCAATATTAATAAGTATAATCCATTGAAAGCATCCAGCTTCATGATATTACCACCTTCAATAAACGTGAAGAAAGCTATTATAAATGTTAAAAATAATGACAACGCTTGTTTTGCTTGGTCAATAACATCAGCATTATGTCAGCCAACAGGTCTTCCTCAAAGGATGTCTTCATATCCACATTATAATACAGGGGCGGATTTTACAGACTTAGAATTTCCTTTGAAAGTATTTGACGTGAAAAAATTTGAAAGGAAAAATAACATTTCTATAAATGTGTATGGTTTAAATTCTCAGTATAATAACGATGTTATGGTGGATGAAGTTGTGGGACCGCTACATTTCACTAAAAACCGAAAAGACATTCACGTAAATTTATTGTTGGTTGATGATAACAATGGAAACAGCCATTACTGCTGGATCAAAAATTTGTCACGTTTAATATCAAAACAGACATCACACCATGGTCACGAGAAATACATTTGCGAAGGATGTTTAGTACATTTTTCATCTTTGCAAAAATTACAGCGTCACGAAAGAGAAGATTGTAAAATTATAAGAACCGTTTTACCATCAACAGAATTAAAAATGAATAAATATGGTGACTCTATACCAGAGAATATATTGCAATTTGAAAATTTTGAGAAACAATTGAAACTCCCGTTTGTTGTGTACGCTGATTTTGAGGCTTTACTAAAACCTTTAGACAGGGTAGAACCAAATCCTAATACGTCTTTTACAGTGAAATGTTACGAACATGAGCCATATTCTTTTTCATATTATATTAAATGCAGTTTTAATGAAAATTTATCGAAATTGAACTTATATCGCGGAAAGAATACGGCTACAGAGTTTATGCGGACATTAGAAAAGGATATTAAAGACATACGAGAAATATTTAGATAAAATTGTGCCAATGACTGACTTAACACAAGAAGAGAAACAGGCATATGATCTTGCAACGCTGTGTCATATTTGTGAAAAACCAATCTTGGACGTTAAGGAAAAAGTTCGCGACCACGAACATTTAACTGGATCGTTTAGAGGGGCTGCTCATTCGGTGTGTAACGTTAATTTTAAGGTACCAAAATTCATTCCCGTTTTCTTCCATAATCTTTCTAATTATGATAGTCACTTATTTGTGAAAACCATGGCATTAGAAGGAGAAGAAGTCGATGTGATCGCACAAAATAAAGAAAAATATATATATTTTTAAAAATAATACACGTGGGGGAGAATGTTGACTGTAAAGGAAAAAGACGTAGAGTGTATTTCAAAATAAGATTCGTTGATTCGTTTCGTTTTATGCAGTCGTCTTTGCAAAAATTAAGCTCGTACTTGGAAGATTGGCAATGTAGAGAAATTAGGAAACATTTCCAAGATGATGAAATGTTCAAATTAGTACGTCAGAAAGGAATATTTCCGTACAACTTTATTGATTCATTCATGAAATTGGATTTTCCGAATTTACCTGCTAGAGGAGATTTTTATGACGTGTTAAATGATGGACACATACAAGATGAAGAGTATGAAAGGGCACAACATGTTTGGAACTTATTTAATTGTAAAACTATGGGTGATTACAGTGACATATATTTAAAATCAGACGTCTTACTTTTAGCAGATGTGTTTGAAAATTTTAGAGATCTCTGTATTAGTAATTATAAACTAGATCCTTGCCATTTTTTTTACCGCTCCAGGATTAAGTTGGTATGCAATGTTACGAATGACAAAAATTAAGTTGGAATTACTAGAAGACGTTGATATGTTACATTTTTTCAGAATGGGTATTCGAGGAGGTGTGAGTATGTGCACTAAAAGGATTGAGAATGCTAATAATCAATTTTTACAAAACTTCGAATCTAGGAAACCAACTAATTTTATACTGTACCTCGATGCTACAAATCTCTATGGTCATGCTATGTGTGGGAGATATCCATGGGGAGGATTTACTTGGTTAAGCCCAGACGCAATTAATAATCTTAATATTTCAGAGTTAGAAGAAGATTCGGATGTTGGATACGTATTCCAAGTTGATTTAGAATATCCTACTCATTTACATGAAAACCACAATGATTTCCCTTTTTGTCCAGAAAATATAATTCCACCAAATTCAAAGTACGGTAAACTTATTCCAAATCTTTATAACAAAACCAAATACATAGTTCACTATTTAAATCTAAAACAGTGTTTGGAACATGGTTTAATATTAGTTCGAATTCATACATTTAACTGTAAATGATTATAAAGAAATCATTGAACAAGATGGTTTCATTTATAAAAAAATGTATGTATTTCATTCCGATTTTCATACGGTGTACACTGAGTTAAAAAATAAAATTGCATTATCTTCAAAAGATGACAAACGGTATATTTTAGACGATAAAATTCACACTCTGGCATGGGGACACCATAAAATAACTGAACTAGAGAGAGATAAAAAATTAAAAGAATTAATTCGGGAGTTGGAGAAAGAATTGAAGAAAATTGCTTGAAATGTTATGTAGACTAATTGTAAGATGGGAAATAAAAATGTTGTACAAGAAAATTTCTAAAATGTATTTATTGTATGTTTGCAAATGTAGTCAATAAAAATGTTTCATAAAACATTGCGTTTTGGTATCCATGCATTATGTTTAGAACTTAATCCTAAATAACTAACTAGTGCTTTATTACCTTTTTTTCTCAGCACATTAATTAAATATACATCTGGATGTTTCACTTTTTGTAACTCGTACTCATAAAACCCACCAAGTATACCTTCACCGTCAGCGTCTTTAATTAGGTATGTTCGGGGATTAGTATTCTGCACTGATGAAATTGTAAATATTTCGTTAGACCAATTTGGAGTGTACATTTTCGCAAATGCTTGCCGATATTTGCTGATGCGCACATGATCTCCAACTTTAAATTTTACACTTCCTGGATCCACAATTTTAATATTGTTGTAGACGGAGTGTAAAATAATTTTCGCATTTCTTTGATTTATCTTACTAGGTTTGTAACCCGTTGTACTGTGAACTGTGTTATTGTATTCTTCGATTAGTTGTGGTAATAACTTGAACCAGCTGAAATTTCCTTGCATGCTAAATTCTTTCCACATTTTTTGTTTTAATGTTCTATTAAAGCGTTCAACTATCGAACTTTTTAAATTAGAATATGTGCTGTAGTGATTAATTCTATACTTCTTCATTAGATCTTGAAAGTCTGCATTGTAAAACTCCTTTCCGTTATCTGTTTGCAGATTTGTCGGTATAGAATTTCTACCTTCAGATAAGATTGTTTGAAAAGCTTTGGTTACTTCTTTACCTGTCTTGTTTTTTAATGCTATTCCCCAAGCAAATTTAGAAAATGTGTTGATCACAGCTAGAATGTACTTGTATCCTTTGTTTATCTTTGAATAAGGAACCATTTCAATTAAATCTGCTTGGAAGAGATCTCTGAGACCTTTTATTATAACTCGACGACGGCGAAAGTTTTTCCTTGCTGGTTTGTGCAGTTCATCGACAACAACACGTTTTACACTCGATGATAAATTAGACATTTTCAGTTAGAACTCGTTTCCTTATAATGAATTCAACAAATAATGTAGTTGCACAAACTACAGCTGTGCAAGAAAACGAGAGTTTATCTCCCACATTCAACGTTCTTCCAATAAATTCGCCTTGGGCATTTAACTCGTCACTTCGAAAGTCTAATAATGTTTCGTAAAATAATTGTCTAGAAACAATATGCTTGAGAACTGTATGTTTAGTAATGTGCCTTCCAAACTTATCAATGGTCATCGTGAACTGACCAACAAAGATGTGAAACTGAAGAATGACCTCGATATCATCCAGCTAAATACTTAAAATTTACGAAATAATTTTGGCTTCTTTCAATTCTTCGATAATAGCTATAATCTCATTGGTATGTCCTGTATGACCTACAGATTCTGATGCTTTCAATAAACGTAATCGTTCTACTAATTCATTAGCATTATCCCAGTATTGATACTGTGTACAACTGTTAGGTATAAGTTCTTTTTCTAAAGCCCCACCTGTTTTCCAGCTTCGAGCCCACCAAACGTTTGGTGGTTTTCCCTGCATTATTGGTTTTATAATATGTGTTTACTTATATCCTTTACTTGCAGATATTCGGCCAGAAGGATTATAATTTACTTTAAATGCATGAGTTCTTCTCAATATATCTCTATAGTCACGCACATCATGAAATGTAAATTTCTCAGGAGCTTTCTTAAAAATCAGTTCATATAAACCTTTTGTACCTTTATATGTTAAGTCTCCTATTACAAGATCACGACCATCAAACGCAACTTCCGCGGCACCAATCAACAATTTCCCATCATGTTTTCTTATACCGTATTTGTGTCAAATTCACTTTCCACATCAACATTAAATCGTGTAATATAATCACGTGGTAACGGATGAATTTGTTATAAAGCAGCCTGTACCTCTGGTGATTGTAATTTAGATTGTAGTAGTGATTTCCGTTCTTGTAAAAGAGTACGAGCATGAGCTTCGGATTCGTCTAAAGGGACACTACTGCTATCTGTATGAAACTCTTCAGCTTCTTCATAAGCAGATTTTGATGGTGGAGATTCAGGTTCTCCATGAGAGATGTGAATTTCTCCTTCTTCTAAGATGGAAGGTTGTTTCTTTCCAATTTCACGACCAACTGGTGTTGAAGTACTCACGTCATGCTTTTCTGACCATGTAATTTGTGATGAAGGATCAGATTTTAATTTATAAAAAGGTCTTTTTCGTATGAAAGAACTTTTCGGGTCCCCTTTAAAGCCTTTTTCCCTGGCTTCGTACGATTGTTGCTCTTCTTTTGTAGGTAAAATACTGCGAACAACATCTAGCTTATTGACAATATCTCTTAGTGGTTCCACAATAGGTGAATAAGTCGCCTGAAGGTATTTTCTTGATTGCTCAATATGATGTTTTGATCGTTCGATATCGGATTTAAGTGTTTTTCATTTAGTACGCAAACTTTCACGTGCAGTAGCTAATTCATCTTTAAGTTTATTACTCATAGCGCATCCGTTTCCTTTAACGCCTCTTACAACACTGAAGAACAATGTTAAAATGTAGTGGTTTTAAAGGTTTATATAATTGTAGAATCCTTTACGATATCTACCTCCGTTGATAGTACAGTCAGTATCAATAACTAAAAAACCAAACGGTTCCTTCCAACAAGCGTAGCATATATCACGAAACTGGTCAAAGGTCATGTCTCCATACACATGGTCATCAAATACATGTTTTAGATTTGTAGAATCTTGCCGAAATAACACTAAGAAATTACAATTATCACGAATCATTTGTTTTGGAATTGCACTATAAGTTTGACTTAAATACAACAAACAATCGACATTTTTATGGCGTCCAAAAGAGAAGTATTCTTTAATTACATTTTGTGTAGTACATTGAACGTCATCAAAAACAACAACTGAATATTCTTTTACATTTGTAGGGGATACCATCTTATCGGTATCAGAAATTTCAAAGTAACCTATCTCCGGCACTGTTGGCAGCAAGTGTCTAAGAAAGTTATACTTTTCTTGAGATAAGGTTTTACAGCAAATGTATAAATTTTTGAAACGTAACCCATTCGGATGCATTAATAATGACAATAAAGCATTACTTTTCCCCGTTCCCGAAGGTCCGCTGATAATTGCACGTTTACTTGATCCACCGAAAAGGTTGCTATGCCGTGTAAAGGTTTCATTTATAATTGCATCATCGAAGTTTTGTACAGGTAATTGTAGACTCTGTTGTTTAAACTGCATAATTCAGAAAGCTTCAGAAAGAAAGCTTTTAGTGTTTACCGTTTGCACGATTCTATTAGTATGTTTCAATTGTTAACAACAGTTGTTATTTAAAGTAAAAATAAATATTTCTAATAAAATATTTATTTCTAAAAAATATGATAATTTAAAACTAGGGTTAGTAATTTCTAAAACTAATATATAATCCTTAAACTAAAAAACTAAAAACTACCTAAAACTAACCAGAGCGTTTCACTGCAAACAATTATAATGTTATGAAAAGTAATCCAGAATAATTGATATTTAACATACGTCCCAAGATTCCTCCATTAAACGCTCACGCACCCGTGCACGCATTCGCTCCACGAGTGCTGCTCGCCGAGTTCTTGTTACTACCGGTGCAATCGGAACTACCGGCGGTGGCGCTGCAGCTTCTGGCGTGCACGGTGGATTAGGCGGATCATTGGTGGGGGAATACGACGCTGGCACCGGTGGAGACAATACCAGCGCCCCCGCTCTGCTCTAATTATTACTCCGGTCATAATCTAAAAGCTAATAATTAAAGAAAACCCTTCCTTATTATACTTGTAATTTACTTCAATTTCGAAATTGATGAGTTCAATACGGAACATCTGTAAATTCAAAGTGTATAAGTCAAAATTAATATTAAAAATATAAATATACCTTTTTTTCAATTGGAACAATAATGAAGAACAATCAATCAGAAAAAATTGCTACAGATGTATTTACTTTAATGCATCCACATTAATACCTTCAAATTAATGCATTTACATCTGTAGCAAGATCACGCATTAAATTTTGAATGTGTCGTATTCGATCGTGGACATGAGAAATGTTGGTAAAAATTTTCTTTAAAGACTGGTCAGCCTCAGACTTTAAGTTAATTTTACGCAATATTTCCTCACACCACCGCAGTCTGAATTCAACACCGTCCAAATTTTTGCACCATCGGAACACCGGCTGATGATCTCTAAGACGATTTTATTCCAACAGTCCTGACCAGCTTTTACAAAAATATTCGCTAAATCGGATGTGTCAGGATTTGCAGGTGAGGTGATAGGAGAAGGAAGCGTACTATTGTCCGCTCCTATTAGGGGTGCTCCACTTTGAAGTAATTCAGCAAGTAAATTATTCACAACCGTTTCACAGCCAAATTGATCTGGAATTGTTTCGCTAAGAGATGATAGTGCAAAATTTTCCAGCTCTACAGGAGATGGCAAATTTTGAAGAACCGTTTCACAGCGACCTTGACCAGGAATAATTTCACTATGATGCGATAGTGAAGAATTTTCCAACTCTACAGATAATGGTAAATTTTCACAGTTAGCTTGTTCAGGAATAGTTTCCTTTGTAACTTCGCTATGAGATGATTGTGCAAAATTTTCCATTTCTAACATATAATTTTCTATTGCCTGCCCAGACATAATTTCAGGGTCTGAATCTAAACATGAATGTGAAACATTTGATAATCGCGTTAAATTTGAAACTGAATTTGGAATTTTGCTTGAGTCTAATTGAAGTGGAGGCACCGCAAAATTGGATGGTATGTTCATTTGATTACTAATAGGAGCGGACGTAGACATTTGAGATAATTGCGATACCCTCATCGACGAATCGGATATTGCAACTATATCCGAATTAGAGGATGAATTTAGCGGAATATTGTCTGTAAGAACTCGAGGTCCTGACTGACCTTGCAACCCCGAAGTCAAATATAAAGATCGTTGTCGAGTTAAAAGTATTTGGTTGTGAGGTAAACACATAGGTGAAGAAAAAGCCCGCCGATTGGCTCTCCTTTTGGTCGAACGTTGACGCCTCTCTTCCAAATACTCTTTTCTAGACAAATACGGTCTTTTGTTGGAACAACCTGCTTTAACTTGGGTGGTAGTGGGTTGATTAATTTCATCAAGAGATTTTGCAAGACGCTCCACCTCTTGAGAAGTCAAACGCTCACACATATCACGTAAAGTAAAAGCAGTAAAACGGCTTCCCTCCGATAGGCACATTTACATTAGTATTTGTAGATGTGCTTGTTGAAGCGATCACAACAGGTGCCCCAGAGGGAACTTGTTCTGATTGTTGTTTGCTGGTCTCCATTTCTATTGACAAAGACATTATTAAAACTTCAAAAGTAAATGATTATATTTACTCACTTTTGATATGTTTGGTATCTGAAAAGAAATAATTAGGAATGAACATAACAAATTGGGAATGAACATACACGGAGAGAAAATCTGGTTAAATATGACCTACGAATTTAATGAACTGAATTAAACTACAATAATTTAAACTCAACAAGGACCACGAATCCAAATTACAATTTTCTATTCAAATAAATGCACTCGTTGATAATATTTAACCGTAAAAATGATTAATTTAATACAATTATTTTTCTCCGTGTATAATGCGAAATATTTATAAGGAAAAAGCACTTACCAAATTAAAATCTTGACGATACGATGTGTTATAGACTTTAACACGAGTATAAGTTCTTACGGTACGAATTTCGCTTATATAGCAAGTGAGAGTTTTGGAAAGCAAGGTGAACGCCTTGAAGGAGAGTGTGGACTTTTACTTTCGTTCACTATATAAGGAGATTGTTTGGTGCCAAATTACATTTATAGTCAGTCGTTACAGCCGTAACTTCAAGATTTTAATTTGGTAAGTGCTTTTTATTATAAATATTTCGCATCATACTGGGAGAAAACTAACTGCATTAAATTTACAATTTTTACGGCTCAATATGGGACAGTTCCAGTGTAAAATTTTTAAGTTTCTTCATTTAATATATTTTAACCCTTTTACGAATGACTTTATTTGAAGCAATTAAACAAAAGTCTAATAGTTAAAGTTTAAAATGGCCACACCCGTGAACGCATCCGCTCCACGAGCGTTGCTCGCCGAGTTCTCTGACATTACATTCAAACACTTGAATAGTGCACGTTATTACCGATATCAAATAATACAACGTATCCGTTCAGATTTATTTTATTGTTTCATAATTAAATAACAACACTTAAGAATAAATACATAAGTGGCAGTTCTTCTTGCGCGGGGGGGACCATCTATTTCATCTACAGCAGCTTCGATATGGTTCCAATGTTTTTGACAAATTCTGTGGTTTTGTAAATACTTATCTTTTTTGTAATTATCTGGCAATCTAATCCATACAAACTCCAGATCAACGGCCCTCACTCTTTGAGAGAGGTACGTTTTTGGGAAATAGATCAAGTCCTTGTCTTCTATACCACTAAACGAACCATCTTTTTCGTATTTATCAATTACTTCACCAACTTTATCTACAGTGTGCTTTATAATTTGCTTGCAAAACAGACGGCATAACAAATCCATCGCGAAGATGAGCTTTTCTTACACTAATTATGGAACCGAAGTTCCCTCATAATATATCGCAAATGCTTCTTGAAAAAATTCGTTCTTGTAACTTTGTTTGAACAAATCTATATAAATCGTACACGTTGGTTAGGGCACACATGCACTTTCTTTGTAAATGAAATGGAGCACTCGGTTCCGATTTTTGCAACTTTTGTATGTTTCCGTAAATTTCGTTTAAGTCCGTTACGGGTATCACACATTTACCTCGCGTGAGAATTCCTCGTAGAAACAATGTCTTCTCTATTCCTTTCACGTAAACAACTTTGACTGTACAGCACAAAGAAGCGATGATTGCATCGAATTCTGCTAAGGGAACGAATCCGATATTCCAATTAATGCAATGATGGTTGCTCATTAACCAATTTGCAACGTTCTGATATTTCCTGGGCACTAATGACAAACTGGTAGGCGGTTGAAATATAAAATGACTCAGTCTATTTTCACTATCGTAAGAAGCCAACTCTTTTGGTATAAACTGATTGTCTTCCACTTTAAAACCTTGGATATCGATAATAATGAACTCCTTCATGGTTTAGTTGATGTTGCTTCGTGTGAAATCAAATTACTTTTAGCTTATATCCTCTCTGTTTATGATGATATTACCCTTCAACGTTTACATCAACTGACGCACGATTTTTGTAAGAGGTGAATAAGAAAATGCTTTGTCGTGCAGAATTAAACAGTAAGCGATAGTATCGACCTTGACGTTTTCTTTAGTTGTGAACTCGATTCTTATTTCCACTGCGCTTTTATGTAAAGCGTCTTTTTGAAAAGTACAGTTAACCCCAATCATCGGACTTGCGACCAGTTCTTTCGGAGTGAACCAAGGTTGACTGCTTCCGTGATGGTAATAATGTTCTTGGAATCTTGAATACATATCGTAAACGATGGCATATTTATTATTTTCAAAATCGATATTTAAATTATCGTATGGATATCTTTCACCGTTCAGAAATACTGTCAAGGATTTCAACTTAATGTCGTCGAACGTGCTAATGTTCATATCGGCAACACCCTTTCTCTTGGTTTGAAAACCGATGATTATATATCTTGGCGTCTCTAACTGGGGAGCTGTTTTTACCGCCCATGAATGATTTGTTGTAATTGGAAGCGATGGATATTCATGCAATTCCCAGTTTCTGAAGGGAATTTGTATGGCGATATCCCTGTCGGTTATCCTCGTTAAAGACAACTGTTCCCGCAAGCCTACTGACACATGTGGCATCCTCCACACTATTTTATCGATTGTTAATTTGACCTTTTCGGCCGGATTGGTTTCGATAATCGCGTCCACGTCGTCGTTCGCTCTAATCAACACCAATTCCTGTCTCATATTCATCACGATCTTTTTATAATCTTCGGCGAAGCCCAACAATGTCTTCAAAGGTACGCTGGCCGTGAAATTACCCTTATCGAGCACGTTGCTTGTTCCTTTCTGAAGCCATCCTGCCTTTTCCAGTTTCACTGCATCGTTAGGGGTGAAGGAGAAAAACCCTTTCAAGGTTGAAGTTACGCCGACGTTTCGTACCGAATCCACCGGTACTCCGTTTAGAAGATATCTAATCTCGCTAAACATATAAGCCACAGGATTATTTATCAACTGTGCTGTAGGACTGTGCTTGGTATTATCGCTCGCCAAACGAAGTCTTCCCTCTACGTACAAATAGCTTTCACATGGTGAAGCGTAATTGTCAATTTCCGGAACTGCTATTCGGACTTCATCGTTGTTATCGAAAGACATTGACCCGAATGGTAAGTGTGAATGATACTCCACACTAGTTATTGAAGTGTCCATTTTAATTTTGTCAGTCACTCCCAAAATATCCATTTCGTTCCGAATAGATGATAATTGATTTACGTGTAAGTGTGATGCTTACCCTTTCACGGTTATCTCGCTTCTACAGTACAATTCCTTCTATTATTCTATATTAACACTTTATAACCTAAACTTTGTAAAAATAATCGATTTTCTCTCTTCAAGTTAATTTTTTTCTTTCGATCCAACACTGCGTATTTTCGTGGTTTAAATAATACATTACGTCTTACTCTATTCCATTTTTTTTGTGTTGAACGACCGCTTTCATAAATAATCATTATGTAAATCTCCTCAAGTGAAGTCTTATAGTGATCAACTCGTTTCTAAAATTAACAAAACGATCCTCTTGATCCACGAGCCGGATGACTACTCTTGTAATCACCTTCACGGTCACTGGTAGATAAATAGCTTCGAGAGGGGATTCTATTATTTTAAATCCGGGAGGTACATTCGGAAAAAAATGATACAAAACGTGACCAGGTTGTCCGTTATTGTAGGATCCACTGGTCAAATTACACTCTATTCTTATAGCATTCACTTTGTTTATATCTACGGGATAATCGCCCTCATTATTTACGCCTTCTTGTAATATTCTCGGTTTAAAGCCCAACATTCTCCCCACCGAATTTGGTTTACTAAAATCTAGTTTAACTGTGCTCTTAACGGTCGCTTTTAAAGTGTTGTTATTTCCTCGAATAATAATATTGTCTGTCATATTGTTACTTTGTAAATAGTCTTGCAAATATTGATTGATATCGTCGAGTTCATACGTCCCTGTAGGTATCTCGATGGTCTTCAAAGCGAATGTTTTACTTTCTTGATAATGTATCAAATTATTGCTTTCGTCTATGTTAGGTATTGCATTAAACGTTTCGAAATTTAACATGCACATTTCATACGCCATATCTTCGCGAAGATATATTGGTGGATTAAAATCACAACTCATCACCCGTCAGGGTAAATGTGTACGAAATCGGTGACGATTCCATGTTGCCCGCCCTTCTACAACTAAATCCTTACTTAACTTCCATGGATTTTAAAACTTGTAGACATAATTGTCCACAATTTTCTGAATTTATTTTTTGATATCTATTATAATTGTACGTATTAATTCCTACCCCGTTCGACCGAAGGTATTTCTCTATTTCAACCGGAGGCCGTAAATCTCCGTAACTGTCAAAATACTTTATCGTGCCGTTCCTTTTGTAGTATGTTACCCAATGCGTTCCTTTTCCAGACTCATTATCTAAATTTACAATACCACTTTCACCCTTCCATATCTTTTTTGGTAATGTGTCTCTCATAAATACACCTCGAAACCATGGTAATTTCCATATTTTAGCGTACTTTACTATATCAATATTAGTTAATGGATGACGAGGTATTTTTTTCAGTTTTTTGAATTGGATGGTAAATACAAGCCACAACCAGTTTTGTAAGGTTTAATGTAGAAACCATTTCCCACAGCTTTTGTTTCCATAGCACGATTATGCCTCTCTGCCTCCTTCAATTGTTCTTTTGCAGATTTTGCATCATTCACGGGCTTCGCAATTGCAGCTGCTCCTCCTCCCAGCGATCCTAATGCCCCCAAAGCTGCAAACAATGGAATTAAAGGTAGAAAACCACCGCTTTTAGGAATTGGTATCACTCTTTGATGTGGTGGTCTTATTCTTTTGTGATGTTTCTTTAAAACTCTTCGAGCCAACTTGACATTGTCTAAGAGATTATTTTTACCACCATGTGAAATTGCATGTCGAGCTTTTTTAACGGCCGCTGCAAATGATAATAATTTGCCACCTCGCCTTTGACGCTTCTTAATATGTTTTCTTGTTCTTAGACCTCCCATTCCGAGTTTCTTTTTTGTGCCTATTAATGCTGCTACAGAAAGGGCAGCTGCTTTTTCTCCAACACTTGCTTGTTTGCTCTTAACTCTTTCCACTGCCACCTCGTACAATTTCCTATCAGCCTCGTGACGCTTTTTTAACTCGTTGGTTAGTGAATATGCAATTATCGTGATCTTTACAGACTTCGTCTAATGCATTAACACCTCTATTGCCTCTTTTCAGGCGAAGGTCAAGTTTTGTACCTGGCCCGCAATAGTTACAACCTGGTATATGTAATTCTATTGGCAGCTTATTAATTAAAGTATTAAGTAAGCCACGACCTTTTTGCTTTACTTTACCCTTATAAATGCGATCTCTCTTGACGCGATACTGCATTTATATCTTTCTATATCTCCTTCAGCGGACAATACCAACTATTCACTACTTCAGTATTCTTTTACCTTGTCCTTATATATGATCCAACAGCCACATTAAATAATTCTAACGTAATAAAAAACTTCCAAATTTATATTATCCAATTATTTTATTACTAACATATTTACATATCAATAATTAACACACGCCAACTAATAAATTAACAACTTAAATTTATTCCGTAATAGCTTTATGCATACTTATATCAAACATTATCTTATTCATTCCATACATTACTAATTCCTTCGTAATTGCACCCTTTTCTGATATCACGTTATTCAAGAATCTTTTAATATTTATTTTTATGTCTCCTTCAAATGTACTTATACATGAAATCATATCAACATAAAAAGATTTATAATTTACTTGTTTTAAAACCTCCAAACGGTATGGAATAATATCATACAATTTCCACAACTCTATTAGACCTTTATAGGATATATACATATAATGTTTCTACACCTCTTTCTAATTTTAAAATTTTTGTTCCTTCGATGCGCTCAAAAGATAGCTTTATTGAATTGATCTTTATTATAGGATAAATATTTTTTTTCTCCGTGAAATATGTTTTCAGTGCATAATTTTGCACATTAAATTGTTTCCACTCTTCTTCATTAAATGATATACTTTGCCTCTTCGTACCCATAATACGTATAACAGGATCAAAAAATGTGTCAATGCATAATCCCACGCTGACCCATTTCGTGCGGCTTTTGTTTAAGAAATATACACTTTGTGTTAATAATGGTAATTGCTCGATCTCTACCATTTCCCTCGCTTCGGATATTTCTGAACATGCTTTCTCGCTTATCTCACAGTGACGAAAATCTTCATCCGTGAAAAAAGGTTGAGAAAATATTTCAAATAATTCGTTTTGAGGTATCTGCGATTCATCTTCGCTCTGGTTTTTTGTATCTTTTGTCTCATCCTGCTTCTCTGCTTCTGGAGTTTCGAAGTTAAAGTTTGGAATTTTTTTCTTAGACACCACATCACAGTCATCATTTAACGGTCTTCTTTTTTGGGTGAAAAACATTTCTGTTTGTCTAGCTGCCACTATTACATAAGTAAAAACGAAATTAAAAATTATACAATACCAAAATATAATTTTCTTACTCTTACACTGCACTAACGAACTGTTGCTCGAATTATAGTTATTTCTCTCAGCTTAGCACTGAACTTCTTTTATGGTTGAAGCTTCACGGTTGTTCACCAACTGAATTTATCCGTAAACCCACGGTCTTATATAGTAGAAATTGTCAAATAAAAATTATATTAATTAGGTTAGGGATAGGCCGATTCTGGAACCTCCTCAATGAGGAGAAACGACTGGAAAGATTCCAGGTCAAGGTCGCAGGACGTTACAAATCAAAGTCAAAGGCAGATCGATTCTGGAACCTCCTGCGACCTTGACCTGGAATCTTTCCGGTCGTTTCTCCTCATTGAGGAGGTTCCAGAATCGGCCTATCCCCTCTACTGACTCTGATTGCATATCAAGCAAGGCTCTCTGACATCGAGAATTCATACAGTCATTTTTGGCATTTTTTTCTTCAATTGACATTGTTCATACAGAGTCAGATAACAGTTTATTTCACGAATAATATTGCAATACTTTTTTTTTATTTCAGCTTCCATAACTCTAACAGAAATAAGAATAATGTAGTAAAAAATTATAACCGTAAAATTTTGATTGATTTTTTATTAGCTGCTTACATACAGGCTGTCTTACGAAAAACGCCCCAAGCCATAACTCCGTTATTTATGGACTTATCTTAACAAACAAAAAGGCAAATAAAATGAGACTAAAAGTACTATAAAGTGAGTCCAGTTTCAATTTTTTTAATAATTACCTTCAAGGTCAAACGACTGTCAACTTTTATTTTTCAAATGGCTCTGTATATTTTTTATTATTATATCTGGTAGAGATTTTTTTTCTAAGTCCAATAATGTGCAACACTTTGATATTTAGAAAACATTTTTCGTAAAAAAAAGAAATGAACTAGTCTATTACGCAAAACGTGCTTTTCATAAAAATGTTAAAGTTTGTCATGAAAACAATGTCACTGAGGTTATTTTTCACAGATGTTTTAAACTATCAAGTTGTTCTACTTGTACGACTTATTGTTTCCTAAAAAGAAGCCGATTATGGATAACAATCACCTGACTGACTTATTGCAAGTACATTTTGAATGCAATAAAAACAGCAATCAAGCATTACAGAAAACATTAATGAAATAATTAAAATTAAGTCTACAACTGTGTAAGTTGCTTTGGGAAAAAATCCCTGTCTATAGAGACGCACTGCTTGTGTTTTTATTGCATTCAAAATATGCTTGGAGTAAGTCAATCAACGGAGTATTCCATAATCGGCTTTTTTTAGGAAACAATGAATCATACAAAGAGAATAACTTGACAACTTAACTTGAAACAACTGTGAAAAATAACGCTCAGTGACATTGTTTTCACGACAAACTTTAACATTTTTATGAAAAGCACATTTTGCGTAATAGACTAGTTCATTTTTCTTTTACGAAAAATATTTTTTAAATGTCAGTGTCGCACATCATTGGATTTAGAAAAAAAATCTCTACCAGATATAATAATAAAAAATATACAGAGCCATTTGAAAAATAAAAGTTGACAGTCATTTGACCTTGAAGGTAATTTTTAAAAAAATTTAAACTGGACTCACCTTATAGTACTTTTAGTCTCATTTTATTTGCCTTTTTGTTTGTTAAAATTAATCTATAAATAACGGAGTTACGGCTTGGGGCGTTTTTCGTAAGACAGCCTGTATATTGCAGGCAGTAACTTACCTCTTGTTCTTTTATGCCCCACGTTGATATGTGCTGCCTCCAATACATCAAACAGTTCATCTGACTTACAGAAGTAACGAATTTTGGAGTCATCTTTGCTACCAGATCCACTTTCAACCAGTTTTTGAGTATCGCCAATTTTTAAAATATCGTACCGCTTAATGCGACGATATTGCTTTGATGACAGAGGTTGTTTATTTTTTTTTTTTAGTAATTGAGATTCTGCCACTTGCAGTAACTTTTCTTATCTCTCGCTGTCAATATTTACACTCCTATCCGTATTATTTTTCCCAGTTCACTCAATGCGTCATAAAATATTTTCTTTCGATGCGTCATCATGAGAAAAATCAACACGTTCATAGGTTAGAAACACAACAAAGGCGCACCCACAACGCATTTGAAAAGAACCACAACACTAATTTCGCTTTGTGGCCGTTTTAAATATGCCAGATTGCGTTGCGGGCGTTTTAGAAATGTTCTTAACACGAATTTCGCGTTGTAGTTAAACATAAAAGCTCAGAACGCGTTGTGGTCTATTTTTTCGCTCAATGAGCGTTTTCGGTCTTTGAGCCTAACAAATACACCGACTAGTTAATGTACGTGTTACCGTTAAAGCGTGTAATCCGATATTTTATGAAATAACTAGTTATTTCATAAAATACCGATCTGCGGTAATTAAATTATAGAATAGTTTTACTGTTTGATACTTTAACTAGTTATTCTGTAAAATAACGTAGTTGTACAAAATATGAAGTATGAAATAAATAGACGGGACGAAGATTATAACTTGAGAAATTAGATATGTTTCAGTACTTAATAATTAATAAAAGGACAACAAATAAATTATAAAAAAAAGGCAGATATAAAGCCTGTTTTTTTTACTGTGGGCAAATATTTAAACCTGTAATACATCGCCATAAATGGCAACGACTGAACTCATGTGTCCTTAATAAAAAGTTAATAGTTTTCGAGAAAAATGCATTGGCAGATTTTCACCAAACCGTTTGAGAACTTCTGGCATAGCTAACGAGTGGATGGTGGCTTAACTCGCCGCCTATTTGAATGACGAAGCGAATATAGGTCAGTGTTTAACATTGACCATGAACGATGTCGTAAACGAACACATGTTTGATTCGTATGACGCGTATTAACAGATCGTAATAGTAGCATTCCTTGTCACGTATTATAACAGTTCGCCTGAGTTTAACTTGAAGGCTTCCGCGGCCGACGTCCATGTTTGAATTGGCTTCCGGTTGGAGCCGCGTCATGTTGACTTCTTCTACTGCCGACGTTTCGTTCTCCATTGCAGAAGAACTTCCTCAGGACTGCTGCTGCTGGTGGTGTTGCTGCTGCTTCTCGTTAGTCGTTGAGACTGACTGGGTATCATCATCTATGTTTTATTTGGTAGGTGGAGTTTGGCCTTGTGCCATTTACTCGACTGTCTATTTGCATTGGGTTGCTGATTTTGATGTTATTGTATTAAATTCTTAGGTCTTTTAATACGGCTGGATGATATTTCGTAGTTTACTGCGTTTTTTAGCAGGGAGTTTTCGTGGGACTCAGCTTTTTCTATTTCGTCTCGGGCTTTCTTGGTTATGTATTCTTTAAGGCTGGTCATTTTTAGGTCTTTTCTTATTGTATCGTTTCTTATGTACCAGGGTGCTCCGGAGGCCATTCTTAGTATTTTACTTTGTAGCAATTCTAGGATTTTTAAGTTTGATTTTGCAGTTGTTGCCCAGGAAGTGGAGGCATACGTTATTGCTGTCTTAGTATTTGTGTGTATATTAGCTTTCTGTTTTTTAGGTTTAATTTGCTGTTTCGGTTAATGAGGGGAAATAGTTTTCCGAGGGCTAGTCTTATTTTGCGAGATGTTTTTTTGATGTGTTGCTTCCAAGTGAATCTTTTGTCTATTGTGACTCCTAGGTATGTGATGGTGTCTTGCCAGGGTGTTTGATTGTTTGCGGTTTGTAGTTTTTCTTCAGGGTGAGATTTATGTTTGGATATTAGTATTGCTTGGGTCTTATCGGGATTTATTTGGATTTTCCATTTGTTGAGCCAGTTTGTGATTTGGTTTGTGGAATTTTGGAGGTATTTGAATGCATATTTGGGGTTGATTGATACGGAAGCGATGGCAAGATCGTCTGCGTAGGCGAATATTTTAGATGTGATTGGTTTTGGGATGTCTGCTGTGAAGATGTTGTATAGTTCTGGGGAGAGCGGGGAGCCTTGTGGCACTTCTGCCTCAATTTGCCTTTGTGATGAAAGTGTTTGGTTGATTTTGATTTGGAAAGTTCTTTGTCTTAGGAAGGAGGCGGTCAGTTGTATGAGTTTTGGGGGGTAGTTTGCTTTATGCATTTTCCAGATTAGACCTTCGTGCCACACTTTATCAAACGCTTTGGAGGTGTCTAGTGCTGCTATGGCTACTGATTGTTTCTTGGTTAGATTGGTATTGATTAATTCTGTTAATCTCAGTACTTGCTGTTCTGTGGAGTGCCGTTCTCGGAAACCGAATTGCTCTTCTGGGATGATTAGGTGAGTTTTGTCGTGGTTTTTTATTCTTTTTAGAATTATGGACTCTGTGATTTTTGCTAGGGTCGGGAGAAGCGTAATTGGTCTGTAGCTGGTTGGTTCTGATGGTGGTTTTTGAGGTTTTTTGATCATCACGATTTGTCCTTTTTTCCATTGAGTTGGGTAGTGAGATAAGTTTAATGTTGCATTTATTATAGATGTCATAGCTGCTATTTGTTTTTTCGGGAGAAGTTTTACCATTTTGTTTGTTATTGTGTCGTGTCCTGGCGATTTTTTGATCTTCAGGTTTTTTATGATTTCTTTAATTTCGTTTGGCTGGCGTGATTGTTTCGTTTCTTTGTTTGCTGATTATGCTGGCGACTTTTCTTTTTATTTCGTTTTCGTGTGCCGCGTTTGAAGCGGTTGCTGGGTTTTTTGTGAATTGTTTCTCCATGGTCGATGCAAAATTTTCCGCTTTTTCTTCGTCTGTTATCGAGGTTCCAGTGGGGTGGCGCAGAGGGGGAACTTCTGTTTTTGTTGTTTTTATTGCTTTAATCATCTTCCAGACTGAGTTATCTTTAGTGCTGAGTGTTGAGAGCTTTTCTTGCCATTTTTCGTTGTTGTGTTCTTGAATTTTGCTTTTGACTTATTGTTGGCTTCTCTTTTTAGTATCGGGTCTTGTGTTAGTCTTGCTCTTCTTAGCATTCTGTTTTTGTTTCTGATCGCTTCCTTGATGTCTGGCGGAATTGCGTTTGGGTTTGTGGGTTTCTTAGTTTTGGTGACGGTGCTTACTGATTTTGCTGTTTTGATGTCAGTGGTTATTTTTTCAATGGCTTTTTCAAGGTCTTCTGGATTGTTTGTTTGTGGGTTTGGGCCTGTGTTGTCTTTTAAATAAGTTTGAAATTTTTGCCAGTTTATGCGTTCGTGGGATTCTAAGTCCTCTGTGTTGGTGTGGTTTCCTAGTGTGATTATCAGTGGTATATGGTCTGATGAGAGTTCGTGGGCGCTTGTGATATTTAGGTTTTGTTCTAGGTTTCTTGTGAGGACTATGTCGAGGACGTCTGGGTCTGAGCCTTCAGTGAAGTGGGTTAGTTCTCCTGGGCTATCTATTGTTTGGTGATTTTCTAGTGCGTAGTTGTATAGGATTCTTCCATTTGTATTGTTTGTGTGGCTTTGCCATTTGGAGTGTTTTGCGTTTAAGTCTCCGGCGATCAGTATAGGTGTGTCGTTGTTGAAGATTTTGTTTAGCTCGGGGTGTGTTAGCGTTTTGTTTGGGGGGGTTGTATGCGGATACAATTTTTATTTTTTGATTATTTGTCATTTCAATTTGGATCTGTGTCATTTCTATATACTGTGTTGGCGGTGTGTCTAGTTGATAGTGGTGAATGTTTCTTTTAATGTAGATGGCCGTACCGCCTCCGATTCTCTCAACTCTGTCGTTTCTATATTCTTTAAAGTTGGGGATGCTGAATTTGTCTCCTGTTCTGAACCATGTTTCTGTTATTAGCATTATGTCAATGTCGTGATCTTGAATAAAGTTTATCAGTTCGGTCTTCTTTTTGGCAAGGCGGTTTGCATTCCATGCTGCGATTTGAAGCGATTTCGGTTTTCTGGTTTTATGTTCCATATTGGTTTTCCTTGGCTCTGCTGAATAACTTGTACATATTCTGGCATTGTACTGCCATTTTTTGGATTTGTATGAGTGCTTCCTTTATATTTTTGGGACTGTCGATTATTTGGTCTTCCTGGGAGTGTTTTTCTGGTGCTTTGGTCGTTGCTGAGTAAGTGGCGGTTATTGGGGTTTGAATGTGTGGTTTTGTGTTTATTTTTGGGAATTTTGTACATCCCCTGTAGCTGGCTGAGTGGGGCCCTTGGCAGTTTGCGCATCTGGGTGGTTCGTCTTTTGGTTTTCCGCAGTCGGAAGTGTGGTGGCCTTTTCCGCATTTGACGCATCTTGGGGGTGCATGACATCTGCCTTGTGAGTGTGCGAAACGTTGGCAATTATGACATTGGGTTGACTGACTGGGTATGTCTGTTGTCGTGGTATTTATAGTGATCGGTGGGGGTAGTGAGTCGGAACGGTAACCGGGGGTTGGTCTGTTGGGGCGTGACGGATCGTTAATGAGATGTTTCCAGGCATTGTGGAGGTAAAAGCCAGTATCACGGTTTAGGTTATTGGGATGTTTGAGAATTTCTATGGATTCATGCATTTTACGATTGAAAAAATGAGATGAGCGGGCTAGAAGTTTTGTGTCGGAGAATAGGATTTGGTGACCGCCTGAGATTCCTCTCACCCCTCATGCACCATTTTATGAGGTGGTGCTCGACGCCTTGTGATGTGATTTAAATTTTGTATTCCTTTCAGAAGAGTACAGAACAGTCATAGATAAATGTAAGAAGATAGAAAGGAAACTTTTAACAAAAAACTAGTAATACGAGTGAGTGATACCATCTGTAGGCTTGGGGAAAAGTAGCGACACAAAGCGCGGGACATTTAAGCGTTATGGAACACCTTGTAATCCAATTATCATTATTTATTAGTTTCTATTTGATTCTGAAAAATAGTAACAGCTGAAATTGCTTAACATAACAATGAACGAAACCAAATCGCATGAAAGTGAAAGGTAAAATAAGATGTGCAAAAACAAGGCATATTGAATAGAAAAATGATCTGCTGAATACTTGTGTACAATAGGGGACTTTCATTTTTTTAATGTATTTGGGGTCGGCGTGGTAGCTAGTAAGTTTAGGTATGATACGTAAAGTGTCCAATACACTATCAATCTGCCTCGCTTGAAAAATGTCTACCCATTTTGCCTGCATTCTAGTGTCGCCCAAAACAAAAACAATATCTCCAGCGAGTAGATTGTTTCTTATACCTTTCATTAAGTGGGGTACATCAAATAACGGAATTATTTGTGTACCCTCAACTTCGAAAAAGTACGAACGAAATTCTCTGTTGCTGTTGACATATGCTGCAGCTGTATCTGACAGAAGATATTTTATTGCGGCGATATTATTTGTGCCCTGATCACACACTGTAGCAACAATTTCCAGGCCGGCATCCTTTGTAGCCTTCACAATTGTTTTAATGCAGTGCACAATGTCTACATGTTTTGCAGCACTACTGACAAAATTATAATATACAGGCTGCTTCAAACGCTTATGTACACTTTTTTAACATAAATACCTGTTGAACACAATCAATACCCATATCATGTAGCATAAGAATCAAACTAATCAAAGGCGGTTGTTACAAACCTGAACATGATCAACAATTTTGCATGTTCTTCGATATCCAAAGTTTTCAAAACCTTCAACCATATCTTGAGTTTGGTACCATGTTAACTGTGCAATGCTCATTTCATCAAATATCAGGATACAATACTTGTCTAGCTCGCTTTTGAAGTTTTGTGCCTCTCCTCTTAACAATTCAAACACAGGTTGCTTTAAACCAGGATGTATGGGGATTCTGTTTAGCAATGTGGTTACCGTTTTTCTTGATGGGAGTGCAAACATTCGAGCTAGAAACTTATAGCCTCTTCCTGTTTGTTTTTGCAATGCAAGAGCTAACAATTTATCCTGAAAAGTGAAACGTCGTCCTTTGCTTCTTTTGGCTACATTCTGTACTTGTGATGCAAAAAAACTGCGCACATATTGGACTCAGTGCTCGAATAGCACGGATAAACTGCATATGTGAACATTTCGTTGCAGTTTGCAATCGCTTTTTAAAACTTGTGCACGCTCGTTTTCGAGCAGCACTTTGAGTTTTATAAAATTTGCTTATGTAGCAATAGCTCGCTGGGACTTAACTCGCTAATTCGGTTCACCCTCCTGTTTCGTAAATTTTCTGTATGCCCAGCACCTGTAATGTCGACTGATTTTAAAAAAAAATTTATCAACTCTTGCTTTGATATTTAGCTTTACTCTAGTTTCTTGACGTTTGTTGCTGACAGCCATTGAAATCTAACTTCTAAAAAGCGCTTCAAAATGTTTGTCGAACGCAGTCAGATTGGCATCTACGTTGTTAAAATTGACTGCCGTAACAAATTGATTGGTGTCAATGAATTTAGGAATTCTTGTTTACAATTTTGTAGCCCTAAAAAGGGCAATTGAAACGTGAAGAAAAAGTTGTGAATCTAGAGAAGTTGTGGAAAATGGTTGCCTTCAGCTTGCAAGCATAAATTTATACGGCGTTTCATATTGACAAAAATGTTCTGTAAAGTTTCTGGACGTATAACAGTATATAATTTTGAAATACGTTGTTGTAGGTTGAATGAACCGGAGTTTTAAACACTGTGTTCTTCAAATAAGGGAAAATGAAATAATCTAATGGTGTTAGATCAGGAGAACGTGGAATATCGGAACCCAGGCTTATGATACGATTGTCATAAAACTCACGTAAGAAATTCAAAGTTTCTCGTGTTGTGTGAGCTGTGGCCCCATCGTGTTGGAAATATCCATGCTGTAACTCATCGTCCAATAATTGGTTTACGAAAACAATTAAGATGTTGTTCTTGTATCGTTCCGCAGTTACAGTTTCATCAAAAAATATTGGGCCAATTAAACGTTTTCGAGAAACAGTAATCCATACTCCAACCTTTATTGGTTGTAAAGGTGCTTCAATGAAAATGTGAGGGTTATTTGTGCTCCACAACCTGAAATTTTGTGAATTGAAATATCCAGAAAGGTGGAACCACGCTTAGTCTGAATAGAATGTCCGATAGGGTGGGTCAAAAAACCAAACTTTGAGATAATCTTACCTAATAGCAAAATTATGTTGTCTTTTAGTGATATTATGACACCTAAGAAATATTTTTGAATTTAATTAATATTTAGAGGGTGCGCCTTACGTTTGAATTTTTGAAATTATACAAGAAAGGCCATATAGTATGCCATGAAAAATTTGTATTTGTAATAATAATAATAACAGAGTTATCATCAAAACTGTATACTAAAAGGGCAAGAGAAGGTGGATAAAATTAAAACTCGAATCTCACAGCAATGCCTAAATTCGATAGCAAGAAAGATTTCAATATTGAATGATTTTCATTAACTTTTCTGTTGCATTATTTTTTTAATTATTAATGAATGATTATTTTATTCTAAAAACCCTATTTTCCTTCAGACATTTATGTTATATGACTACCAGAATATATTCAAGTTATTCGTATTTCCAAGGCAAAGCGCAACCTGAAAATGAGGTGCTATTTACTTCAAATTCTAGCATTACACTGTTTTCATGTAAAGGCAACATAATTTTGCTATTAAAAATCAAAAGCTCAATATTCGTTTTTCTCCATACAAAAAGACCCACCCGATCTAAAACTAACCGACTAAAATACACAGAATGAAAAAAACAGCTTAATCTAATATTTTACCAGGCCCCCATCGTGCAGTATCCATTTTTCGATACGTTTCCTATTATTCTTTACAACTTTGTTTAATTCCTGGGGTGTTGTTTCAAGACAAGCTTGACGAATCCTGTTGCGTAGGTCTTCTGCATTATTATTTAGTCGTTTTAGTGTTTTAGTCGGTTAGTTTTAGCGTTTTATAAAACTGTAGATTAACTTGAAATTCAATTTTTTTAATAATTAAAAATTAAAATTTTTCAACCAAATTTGTTAATTAGGATTATTTCGTAATTCTAAACAACTTTTTCTAATAACTTTTTTTGATCAAACATGCCTACTATGTTTTCTTAATTTTTTCGACTTTCTATTAAAACGCAGTAGGTCATGGCTTGCAATACAAAAGGTTTCAAATTTGAAAAATGTGTGTTTAAGAGGATGTTCATCTGCCGAAAATTTGAAATCGATCCGTTAATAAATATAAAAACTCAGGGGTGTGTAGATGAGAAATGAAACACATTGTATATAATATTTTTATTCATCTATTACTATAGAATATTTTTGCGCAATAAATAAATGTGCATCTTCATCAAACACTGCCTTAAATTTAGGTATTTCAGGTTTTTTTATTACTTTGTTATCTAAAATTTTAATTTTCTTTTTAACACTACCATCCTCATCGCTTTTAACTGTATCAGGCGTCCATTTAATTTCTTTCTTCGATGTTCCTTCATCCTCTCCTTCTATCATACGTTCATCATCGTCTTGCTGATTAATTGTGTTGAAAAAAAATTTCATCATCGCCTGCTGGAACAAAGTCATCTCTTCTTCCGACTGCAATGCCAATCGTACGTATTGAAGCGGTAAGTTCCCGAATTTTTTCGTTAGAGTTTCGCTTTTAGGCGAATAACTTAAACTTATTTTAACCTGATTCGTTCCCTTCATCTGTAATGACCTCATTCCATAACTATAGAAAAAAAAATTAAGCAACTTATGTTATAAATACAATGAAGAAATCTTACCTGAACAATTGTTTGCACACAGCATATAACATTTTTATCGGTAAATCGTTTACATCATTGCTTTGTACTATCAACTTGCACGGTACGTTTGCCATTTTTTATGTTGTTGCTGTTGTTAATGTTGTCGGTTTTCTGCCGGGTACTTTTTGGATACTAGCTCTCTGTGAAACTCTGTAGTATTTATATGAAATTTAATCTAATTTTACATAAATTCAACTATTTTTATTGAAAACAATACGTGTATGCTATTAAAAATGATTTTTACAGACATTCTGATATTTTGCTTATTTGGAAACAAATTGAAAATAACACGTGTATATTTTTATAAATATTCTGCAAACTTTGTGGAAAACATCATTTACTTAGAAAGCATGACACATGTACTTTTTTTATGCAATTAAGCACTTCAACTTTGTTGCTATCTGAATATTAAAATGATTTTTACAGACATTTTGCTGATGTCAATTGAACATGTGTAGCTATATCATTTTTTACAGATATTTTGCTGACGTCAATTGAACTTGTGCATATTTTTATAAAACATTCTGCAAACTTTGTGGAAAACATAATTTACTTAGAAAGCATAACACATGTACATTTTTTATGCAATTAAGCACTTCAATTTTGTTGCTATCTAAATATTAAAATGATTTTTACAGATATTTTATTGACGTCAATTGATTCTGAAATTAAAATTTGTTGTACCAGCACACAAATATCAGTGTATAAATAACGCTTGTATAAATCCCACACACATAAAAAGTGTGAATCATGAATTTCAGTCAGCAGTTGGGCGAAATCTTGAAGAAAATTGAAACTGTTGGTAAGTTAGTTAAAACAAAAAAAGATTATTTGAAATGGATTAAATTCATTAAACAAACAATTTTTTTAACCAAGAAATACTTAAAGCTTTTAGATAAAGAAAAAATTCCAAATTATTCGAAAATCGAATCGTATCTATAGCATATTTTTTACTCTGTTCATATAATCCAGCACTTTCAAAATTCAGATTACATACTGGGAAAGATTGTGTAAACTGGTTTGTCAATGAACTAGAAAAAATTGGCTTAGAAATTAATGATATTTTTTCGAACGTGATACAGTGTGAAAAATTAACGGTAAAAGAAGAGTGCGAATATCAAAATGCCGCACATTGTCACGTTTGTTTAAAACCATTCAACAATTTTACTGATATAAAAGTACGCGATCATTGTCACTTAACTGGCAGGTACCGAGGAAGTTGTCATCAAGCGTGCAATCTAAATTATAAAAACAGTAACGCAGTACCCGTAATCTTTCACAATATGTCAGGTTATTTTATAATAAAAGCGTTAGCTACGGAAATTCCTGGCAAAATTGATTTATTACCGATTAATAAAGAAAAATATATTTCATTTTCTAAATACATTTCAAATACTAATATTAATTTTAGATTTTTAGATTCTTTTCGATTCATGGCCAGTAGTTTAGATAAACTTTCATCATATTTAGAGAGCGATCAAAAAGTAATTACCAAAGCACATTGTAAAAATAATATAGAATTTAAATTGCTTGAAAGGAAAGGAATTTTCCCCTACGAATGTCTTGACAATTGGGAAAAATTACAAGATACAAATTTACCACCAAAAGATAATTTTTTTAGTAAAATTAATCAATCCCACATTTCAGACGGTGAATATGAACACGCATTGAACGTATGGTATACGTTCAATGTTCAAAATTTACAAGAGTATGCAGAATTGTACTTGAAAACGGATGTTTTGCTTTTAGCTGATATTTTTGAAAATTTCAGGTCAACATGTTTGCAAATCTATCACTTAGACGCGTTACATTATTATACAGCACCCGGCTTAGCTTTCGACAGCGTGTTGAAAACAACTTCTATTACCTTAGAATTATTAACAGGCCTTTTTCAATAATGTTTATCGAAAAAGGCATCAGAGGTGGGGTATCACAGTGTTCTAATCGTTATGGTAAAGCGAATAACAAGTACATGAACGATTTCAATGCTGATGAACCTTCATCATTTTTAATGTATTATGATGTTAACAACTGGTATGGCACAGCTATGTGTCTACCTTTACCTTTTGCTCAATTTGAATGGATAGATCCTTACTCGATAGATATTATCAATGTCTCGGATGATGCTGAATTTCGTTATATTCTAGAATGTGATTTACTTTATTCCGAAGATTTATTTGAAGAGCATAAAGATTTACCACTTTGTCCGGAACGTTTAGTACCACCATCTTTATCTTCAAAAGTTCCAAAATTATTAACAACTTTATTTGATAAAAAACAATACGTTATACATTACAGAAATTTAAAACAAGCAATCCAATTAGGATTAAAAATTGAAAGAGTCACAAGAGTATTAAAATTTAAGCAATCGAATTGGATGGAACCGTACATAAATTTAAATAATGATTTACGTAAAAAAAGTAAAAATGATTTTGAAAAAAATTTTTATAAACTAATGAACAATTCGGTGTTCGGAAAGACTATGGAAAACGTAAGGAAATATAAAGATGTAAAATTGGTGACTAAGTGGGAGGGACGTTACGGAGCAAAATGTTATATCTCAAAACCAAATTTTCACAGTTGCACCATTTTCGATAACGACATGATCATTATCGAAATGAAACGATTGAATATTAAATTTAACAAACCTATATACATAGGTTTCGCTATATTAGATCTTTCTAAAACGTTTTTGTACGATTTTCACTATAATTATATTAAAAATAAATTTAAAACCAATGCTAAATTACTCTATACCGATACCGATTCGTTAACTTATCATTTTTTCGTTGAAGACATATACGAACACATCAAGGAAGACATTTCAAAATTTGACACATCAGATTATTCACCTAATAACAGATATCAAATACCTCTTCGTAATAAAAAAAATTTAGGATTGATGAAAGATGAAAATAATGGAAAATTAATGTTGTTTCTTAAAGAATTTGAAGTGTACAGAGATAGCGGTACTATAAAATGCTTTGCCAGTAAATAGCTCAATAGAAGACGACCAACTCTTCCGTTTCCATTCGAGAAAGGATGTATAAAAAGAACTCTGATAAAAAACCAGCTCCATATTTAACACAATCTGCACAAGTTTGAGTTTGCAAATACCTGCTGACACTCTTCAAGCAAGGTTTGGAGACGATTTTCAATCAAATGAGGACTCAAATAATAGAAAATCTCTTGCGCAGGTTTCGAGACTTTTGTTCGAAATTTTCCAGCACTCGGAACTCCCTTTCCCACTTGTCGATGCAATTTTGTAATTATCATAAGACCAAATACAACTAACAATGAAGACCATAATGCGACAGCTTCTTCTTCTCATTCTTAAACTTCTCCCGATATCGAATAAATTCTTCCTTATGCTCCTTCAACAATTTATCTCCTTACATTTTCAATAAATCCGCAACCTCCATCTTCCAACAACGCGCTTCTCCCTTCAACTACTACCACGTATAACGCGCTGGGGGGGTGGGGGGGGGGGGGGGGCATCTAAGGCCCGTACCTATAGTCAAAACTCGGCCTTGTGCTTGAGATCTACTTGGCGGAGAACGACTGCAGCAGAGAATAATTGAGCCAACCTATAGTGCAGCCTTCGTGAATGCTCGGTCGAGTAGTAAACGGCATATGAATGAAGGTGAATTTGATAATTGTTAGGCTTTATCATAGGTTATTTTAAGCAAGTTGCTAGGTTTTGCAGTTGATTATTTATATAACCCCAACAAATTATGTCATCCATTTAATACATATTATTTAAAAGTCGGCTGTTTGAATGAGATACATACTCGTGCCGATAGTCAGCTGCCGTTGTTGTTATTAATTATTCCTCTTATTAGTTTATTACTATTGCTATTATTAGTGGAGAACAGGTGAGCACAATTTCAAAAATGTATGCCGGTTATACAAGTGGTCCAAAAGTAATGGGACATAGAGCAACAGTGGATTCCTGATATCAAAATAATGCTATTTAGTTAAACTCAGTTAGTCCAAAAGTTGATAATAAAGAAGATACAGAACGTTAAAATCGAAATTTTAATTTCTATTTTCTTCAATAAGGCCCAATTTTACAATCGTGGAATAAGGACGGAATAACTATTCGCCGAATATCCTTTAATGTTCCTCCATCTCTACGTCACACCTGCGTCACGTTATTCTAAGAATAATGCTTATCCGACGATTGCAAAATCGGGCCTAATAAGTTTATGACATATTGCCTTAAAAATTTACGTATGGGGATTTCTTGGAACGAGAAATAACAACTGGCCTTAATCTTGATTTTAACGCCCCGTACCTCTTTTATTATCAACTTTTGGAAGTGAATTTAGTTAAATTGCTATATTTTGTTGTATTCTCCTAAGTGTTCTGCAATTAATTCCGACACTTTTTATTATCACACTAACGGATTACTGACTAATTCCCCTCAAATCACCGCATACAATCTAGAACAAAAATACCATTACTTTACTATACAGGGTGGTCCCGAAATAACGTGCCAAAAAGAAATCAGTTATAGGAGATAATGAGTAAAACTCATACAAAAAAATATTCTAATAAAAGTCTTTTCGTTTTTGAGATAAAAATAATTGAAAATTTGTTGAAAATTTGCTGTATGTTAATGAGTTTAGATGTTACAGGTACCGTTGCAAAAAAAATGCAAATATTGTCGCCATACAACCAGAATTACCTTTTCAATCCGATTAACATTAGTGTATAGCAAATTTTCAACAAATTTTCGATTATTTTTATCTCAAAAACGAAAAGACTTTTATTAGAAAAATTTTTTGTACATGAGTTTTACTCATCATCTCCTATAACTGGTTTCTTACGTTATTTCGGGACCACCCTGTATAACACTACTTATTAATTATGGTTTTACTGGAAGTTTCCTGTTGCATAGAATCTTAAACCAATTAACAATTGAATAACTGGTGGAAATGGTAATCCACGATTATTAACTTTTACCAGTCTATTATAAATTAGGGGTAAAATTACATCGAGCATTATATTTATTCTTGGTAAACCGATAGCAAGAGCGAAAATTTTGGTCATCATAAAATTCAAGTAGATTTTCGGCATCATGAAGATAGCGTTTCGGCATTCGGACATTGTTTGCGTTTTCTATTCTATTAATACATTCCACAAAATCTAAATGTTCTTCTCTGTCCAATTTAACCAAAGTAATGTGATATGTCTTTGTTTATCAAAAAAAAAGCAGATGCTGTCACGTGTCATAAGAAATAACAGTTATCTAATAGGAACTCATAACAACAAATATTAGCAATAGTAATGTAACAAATAACAAAAATCAATAATATAACAATAATTTAGGTAAAAGAGAACTCAACGAACGTGAACGTAATGTCAAAATTTAAAAAACAGCAAACCGAGATACGTATTGTTCAAGGTTGGAAATTACTATACTCGAGTAAAGATAAGTCGAAGCACGGACGAAGCATTGCTTGATTGAGAAGTAGTGATTATAAGTAACCTAAGGTATCTCCATGAGTACTTGAGACTGAGATTGAGCGAAGTAACGACTATAGGTACGGCCCTAAATCTATTTATCATTATAGACGTAGTCGAGCTCGACGCATTATAAAAAATTCTTTTGGAATTTTATCTTCTATGTGGAGAATATATAGGCGTCCCATTATAGCGAGAGAGGAATTGGTAAAACGCATCATACAAGCAACTGTATAATAAATAATAATAATAAATGCTTTTATTGGCTAGACCATAATACGTACATAAATGAATATCATAATTTAAAGACAATTAGCCAAAGGGAGCGAATTCAAAATATCTTTGGGAGGCCAAAGACACTTGCTCTTCCATCCGCCCCTGAAAATCAATAATTATACTGTAAACGCACATATCAAATTCTGTAAATACATATGCACACAAAAATAATAGATATAAAAATTCATCACTCCTGACATTGGAAACACGATTAGATGTTCAGGTGTTCTGTTCTTCGATCAAAAGCCGTTTTAGGTTGTATTTGAATGAAACTACACTGTCTCTCTTAAGATTAGATGGGATACAATTTAAAATGTTGGCAATGTTATAGGAAAATCCCCGCTTGTAAAATTCGGTTTTATGACATGGTACTGTTATAACATGCTTATATCTAATATTTATGTTGTGAATGTCCGTCCTAAAACTGATTTTATTATATAAGTACGGAGGCTTTTTGCTGATAATTATAGAGAAGAATGTTGCAGAATGAAGTCTGCGTCGATTAAGCATATTTAGCCAGGAAGCCAATTTAAGTGTATGAGAGATATGTTCATATCTTCTAATGCCATAAACGAAACGAAGGCAAGAGTTTTGTACCCTTTGCACTCTACCCACATCCACAGAATCTAAGCAAGGGTGATATAATAGCACTAGAGCATCACACAGCTGCAGTTTTAAACGTTGATTTAAACTCTTCCTATTATCAAACAGAATTTTTAACGTTGAATAAGCTTGTTGAAGTAATTTAGAGACGTGACCTTTAAAACGTAAGTTTTCATCAATTACTATACCCAGATTTTTGGCGTGTTCGACAACAGGAAGAGAAACGCCATCAATAGTGAGATGAATTTGGTTTTTGAAATCTACACGTTTATTTTTATTTCCGAAAAGCATTACCAACGACTTGATAGGATTCAATTTCAGACAATGTTTCCTTGAGAAATCGGATAATGACTGTAAGTCGATATTGATTTTACGGATTGCATTAGTAAAATCCTGTGGGGAGAATGAGTAAATTAGTTTGTAACGTTCTTTATTACTTTCGGTGTAGCTCGTGGAAATATTGAATAAGTCCAGGTTCAAATAATCACCTATACAATGTAAAATAAATAGACACTTAAATAACACATATATCAATACTGGCTCACTAACTCCTCCTTAAGGTGGTCTTGGTTCTCGCGGACGCTGCGGGGCGGTGTAGACGGACGACTGAGGGGCGGTGTAGTTGGACGATGTAGACCACCTTGGCTGAGACGGGCGGGAGACCGTCAAGTAACGGTAACGGTAGAGGCAGTGAGTAATATTCCGCGGAGGACCAGCAGAATAGGTTCCAACAGGAGAGAATAGCGGGTTGACCACGCTGGGTAACGGTAACGGTACTTGGTAATATTCCGCGGAAGACCGGCAGAATAATTCCCAACAGGAGAGAATAGCGGGTTGACCACGCTGGGTAACGGTAACGGTACTTGGTAATATTCCGCGGAAGACCGGCAGAATAATTCCCAACAGGAGAGAATAGCGGGTTGACCACGCTAAGGTAACGGTAACGGTACTTGGTAATATTCCGCGGAAGACCGGCAGAATAATTCCCAACAGGAGAGAATAGCGGGTTGACCACGCTAAGGTAACGGTAACGGTACTTGGTAATATTCCGCGGAAGACCGGCAGAATAATTCCCAACAGGAGAGAATAGCGGGTTGACCACGCTAAGGTAGGTTTGGGTTGGCACTCCGCGGATGACCAGCAGAGTACCGCTTGAGTCTTGGATCGCTTGGTCTTTTATAATGGGTAGCGCCTCCCATCTGGTGACGTATCCTGAGGTAGGGCAGCGCGAACAAACAGCGCGTTCGATGCAGCAGTTGACCGAACCGGTCCACGCGGCCGATGAAAGGTCACGCGTAAAATCCACTTCGTTACAAGTTGCGTATCGTCCGCATATAAATGAGTCCGGAAATATTTCAAGGCAGAAATAACGTTTTTAGTATAAATATTAAATAAAACGGGACCAAGGATAGAGCCCTGAGGTACACCGGATTCAGTAGGGTGCGAACTCGAAATTGAATTGGACACTTTTACGCACTGACTTCTGTTTTGACAGGTAGTCACAGAGCAAGGATATTGCATTTTGATTCAACCCAATATAGCGTAGAATTGCTAGCATAAGTTTATGATCTATGGCCGTATGCACAGACAAATCTCAAGGTGGACTTGATACTTAAAGCTAACTTCATATCAAACTGTTCGCCGTATAGTTACATTGTTCAAAGTAAAGGTTTACTTTGGCTTAAGTCTAAAGATTTGTCTGTGCATACGGCCATTAGTGTGTCGAAAGCCTTGCTATAGTCCAGCAAAACTAAAATTGTTAACTGGTTGCAGTCAGTTGCTTTTATTATGTCATCAGTGATATTGAGTAATGCTGTTGCGCAACTGTATTTAGATCGGAAACCAGACTGATTGGGAGGTAATAAGTCATGATTATTCAAGTATTTTACCAATTGTTTTTCAATAACTTTTTCAAAAACTTTCGAGAGCGTTGGAAGTAAACTAATAGGTCTTAGATCTCCATATCCTGACGAATTGTTAGTTTTTGGTACAGAAATAATAATAATATTGTCTTTATTGAATCATAGATACAAGAGACCATAAAAGACAAAAATTGATAATATGGGTATTCAGAGGTAGTATAAATGAACAACACAGCTTTAAAAGACTAATGGAAATACCGTCGGAGCCAGATACATTTGAAGTAATTGTAGACATGATTATAGCGACATCAGAATCAGTTACTTCTTCGAAACTTAAAGTTAAAAAGGGTTATTTTTATAATAATTCAGAAGTTCAGGATCGGCGACACCGGCATTTACAGAATTAATAAAATAGCTATTAATATCATCAGCATTACAAATATTTGCCGGAATATTGACACGTTTTTTACTAGTATGAATATCCATGTTTTTAAGCTCCTTCCATAGTTCTCTAGAAGTAGCAGTACGCATTTTGTAATCAAGGTATGCTTTCTTTTCTTGGCCGATTGCATAATTTGTATAATTACGTAATTGCTTGTAATAACGAAAGTCAGCAAAGAAGATTTAAACTTCTTTAAAGCTTTATCACGTAGTGACATCAACATCTTGATATTTTGCGTAATCCATGGGCAATAAGGTTTTGTATAAGTACGCGTAAGTAAAGGTGCATTAGCGTTAAACAGATCTAAGAGAGTTTGGTTCAAAAATTCAAGTTTGAGATTGATATCTTCTAATTCAGTAATACGGAACCATGGAAGTTAGGTCAAATCATTATAAAAGTTATTGTAGTTAAAAAATGAAAAGCTTCGAAAAGTTCGAGTAATTGTAGCCGGGCCGGTACATTAAAAGGGATAGTACAGATGATAGCTGAGTGATCAGAGATTTCATGTACGTTCAATTCGTCCCAAATTACTACAAGTGTTTCTTTAGGCAGAATTACATAATCTAATAAGGAGCTAGAGAATTCGGTTATTCTGGTAGGTCTGCTAATTAATTATTCTGTCTTAAACCGTACATTTCAAGGCAAGTCAAAAAATTTAAGTACAGCGAATTATCCATAGATCCATCTATATTGAAATCGCCTAAACATAAGAATTCAGCCGCAGTATGTATGAGAACAGATAGGCTATCTTCAAACAAATTACGGAAAGTTGCATATTTGGAGTTGGGTGGTCGATATATGACTCCGATAACTATCGGAATAGTAGAAATTGAAAGCTTAATCCAAAGCTGCTCAATACAAGGATCAATCATAGTTTTAACAATATTAAATTTTATATTTTTCTTAATGTAAAAGGCAATACCGCCCCCTCTACCCTGCCTTGCTATATGCGTGAAATTATAGTTCTCAATTTGTATTAGACTGATATCAAAATTAGGAGATAACCAAGTTTCCGTTAGAGCTACAACATCACAGTCATTTAACAAAATGAAATTTTTAAAGTCATTAAAATGTGAGGTCAAAGAGCGAACATTCAAATGCAGTAGTTTCATATCTGTCAGCTAGAGTGATAAATTAGAATAAAATGTAAAGAAAGATTACAAGCAAATACAGAAAATGTGCGCAAAGTTACTAAAATTATAAACGTATATACAGTAATCGTAGCACGAGGATCGCGCTCCCTATAAATAAACTAGAATTCAATAAATTCCATGGCTGAATATATAATATCAATTGACAAATTAATGAAATTAAACCCAAAATTTAAATCCATTGATTAACAAATTAAAAATAATAGTAACAATAACCCCAAAGTGTAAACAAATAAAATTAGATGGAAATATATTATGCGTTTAGCAAATCTGAACAAAACACCGAGTGCAAGAACAATCGCAAAGAAAGTTGCGGTATCGATAATCGATAATACATGACTGAGCTACAACAACTTACTCTAGATCGACCGCTTTAATTAAGGAGAGTTCAAGTAATTATTTTCGCTAGGTCAGCAATTTTATTTATTTTATATCTTTGATTTTGATGAAATATAGTAATCTGACCATCGAAGGAAGTGACATTATTTTTTCCAAATTTCTTAATCGCTTCTAAAAACACTGTCAATCTGTACTTCGTGAGATCTTCTTTAATCGAAATCGGAGACCCTTTCAGAAATTTCTTGGCACTATAAACTAGGAATTTCTTCCTGTGAGAGACAAATTTGACTAAGATAGGTCTGGACTTGTTGTTCTGGCGATTTCCAACGCGATGACTTCTGTCCAAATCTTCCAACGTGATTTGAAGACCCATGGTACCATTAAAGATGTCGAGAACCAGTTGGTCAGTGACTTCATTAGGTTTTTCAGTTACGCCGAATAATCGTAAACTGTTTCGACGGGAGTATTGCTTCAAGTGATCAAGTTTATTATCAAATTTATTAAATTTATCATCATTTAAGTTCACGGCTTTTTTTATATCCTCTATAGATGAAAGGATAGTATCTAATTTAAGATTTAGCTTTTCATCTAGTTTATCAAATATCTGATTATTAATTTTACTAACAATGGTATCAACGAGAGCTGAATCACTATCATTGCTAAGAACTTCCACGTCGTCCGGATTTTCATCCCTCTTGGGTAAATACTTTTCTTTTCGTTGTTTAGTTTTACTCATCTTGATCGAGCACCTTTATTAACTGGTACGACTATTGATATCACAGCAGGAGGTAGAAAAACTGGGAGCCAAATACTTCTGATTACACAAAATGCAAATGCGACTGCACCACTGGACTGCACTCACGTAGCATAGGTGGAATAACTATAGTCACAAAAATAAATTTGAAACTCGGAATAATTAATTTTAAAACGGAGCACGATCACACACATCTACTCGCACACACGCATTTAGGATCGCTATGTTTACATAATTGGTTGCTAAAAGAAGATTATAACAGTAGACCAAGAAGACTAATGACACCAGGATTCGTTGATCATGAGGATGCAGAAGGATATATAACCCCAGGGACGTGGAGAGTAGAAAATGCAGGTGCCAATTCAGCCTTGGTAAATTTGCAGTGAGTTGGTGGAAACACAGCCCTGGCTTCTGTCCAGACAAGGCAAGAATTTACAAGGTACTTACTAATGAAGGGGCTATTCCTTGGCAAAATAGAGTTTTGCCAGAAGTATAGTGAATGTGTATATGTATATAATGTAACTAGGATAAGAAAACTAGCAAAGATGTACAGCTGAAAATCAGTCGAGCGTAACGTAAACATAAGACGATAACATAAACATAAGAATGACTCACTTGCAATTATGTAACGTATGACTCACCCGCAGTGCAAAAAGATGCACCTGCACATATTACAGCGATGATTCATTCGCGGGCCGTGCGCAAAATCTTATGACTCATCTAGGGGCACAGATCTAACGCAGGGCCGTGTGCACAAATGTCAAGGCAATAATTGACGTCACGAAACCCTTATAAAAAGGCGACAAATCGAACGTTAGCGCATAATTAGAACAGTTCTAGTTAGTGTCAACTAGTCTAATTGTCCGTAAGTGCCCCAGATATAATGTAAGTAATTGTACTTGTAATTGGTTGTAATTTACTGTTAATAAATGTATTGTTATATTAAGCTACGTCCCTTATTTCATGTTACTTAAATTATTACCGTAACATTTTTGGTGGAGGCGCCTAAAGCCCAAAAATCAAATTTTTCAATTTTATTTTTCACTATTTCAAATTAATGTCTCTCTTTTCAGTAGTAGGGATAGGCCGATTCTGGAACCTCCTCCGACCTTGACGGAAAAATTCAAGGTCAAGGTCGGAGGAGGTTCCAGAATCAGCCTATCCCTGACGTGACCTTCGCCATAACCTTGACATGGAAGAGGTTCTATCGGGATGACCTTGAAGTGACCTTGAGGTGACCTTGAAGTGACCTCGGGATGACCTTGAAGTGACCTTGAGGTGACCTTGAAATGACCTTGAGGTGACCTCGGGATGACCTTGAGGTGACCTTGAAGTGACCTTGAAACGACCTTAAGGTGACCTTGATGTGACCTCGAAATAACCTTGAGGTAACCTTCATATTACTTTGAATGTAACCTCGAAGTAACCTTAACATGATCTTCAAACCACTTTAACCTTAAAGTATGTAGCATATATAAGGAGGTGTATAAATTCGTACCTACAGATGAAGTGTGACACTCACGTTGAGTTAACCTATTGTATTGAACGTGATCGAAATAACAGTTCTAAAAACATGTTTAAGTGTAATCAGTGCGGAAAAGAATTTACGAGAGTTGATAATAAGAATCGACACATGCGTACAGCATGTCACGGTAAACGTTTAAAATTAAATGAAGCCGGTCCATCCAAAGTTCTTGATCCCGTGAATGTCGTGAAATGTGATGTGTGCGAAATATACGTTAACAGAAAGTGTTTGTCGGCACACCTACGTAGTAATTCACATAAAAGCAATGCTTTTGTAATTGTTGATAATGGTGTAGAAAAGATAGCAGGTGCATTCGGTGATAAAATTGTTTCGTATCGTATCACGGAACCCTTCAACTATGTGGACGTTGACGACTTTACGTATAATATTCAAGAAAAAGTATTAACTTTGGTTCAGAGTATATTGGATATTCATAAAGCGTTAAAATGGAATGTCGAAATTTTCGGAGTGTATTTCTTGGATTCTAAACAAAATACCGAGATAAAATCTTTCAATACCAAAAATAAAATAACTTGTTTTGGAACTGATATATATAATATATATCGAGACTTCGTGAACGAAATTCATACTAAAATGTCAGAGTTTCAGGAGCGAGATTCAGGTAAAGAAATTAATTAATACATTCTTTTGGAATAATGTATAATGTTGTAAATATTGTTGCAGGGTGGACTTTGTGCAGAATTTTGTATATGGAAGTCAACATTAATAAATATAATCCTTTGAGAGCATCCAGCTTCATGTCATTACCGGCTTCAATAAGTGCGAAAAAAGCAGTCATAAACGTTAGAAATAATGACAACGCTTGTTTTGCCTGGGCGATAACATCAGCGATGTGTCAACCGACAGGTCTTCCTCAAAGGATATCTTCGTATCCCCATTATAGCACGGTAGCAGATTTCACAGATTTAGAATTTCCACTGAAAGTTTGTGATGTGAAAAAATTTGAAAGTCAGAACAATATTTCTATAAATGTTTATGGACTTGCTTCCCATTATAACGGTAACGTTATAGTCTATGAAGTTGTAGGACCGCTACATTTTACTAAAAATCGAAAAGATATTCATATAAATTTGTTATTGGTTGATGACGGTAACAAAAATACTCACTATTGTTGGATTAAAAATTTATCGCGTTTAGTGTCAAAACAGACGTCACACCACGGTCACGAGAAATATATTTGTGAAGGATGTTTAATATACTTTCCACGTGTAGAAAAATTGCAACGACACGAAAGAGAAGATTGTAAAATTATCAAAACAATTTTACCATCAGCAGAGTTAAAAATAAATAAATATGGCGAATCTATCCCAGAAAATATATTACAATTTGAAAATTTTGAGAAGCAATTGAAACTACCCTTTATTGTGTACGCTGATTTCGAGGCTTTACTAAAACCATTAGATAGAGTTGAACCAACTCCAGATAAGTCTTTCACAGTTAAATGTTATGAACACGAACCTCATTCTTTTGCGTATTATATTAAGTGTAGCTTTAATAACAATTTGTCAAAATTAAAGTTATATCGCGGACAAAATGCTGCTACTGAGTTTATGAAATCGTTAGAAAAACATATTAAAGAGATTTATGATAAATATATAAGTAAAATTAAACCAATGCTTGATTTAACACGAGAAGAAAAAGAGGTCTACGACAGCGCAACGATGTGTCATATTTGTGAAAGACCAATATTGGATGTTAAGGAAAAAGTCCGAGACCATGAACATTTAACTGGAGCGTTTAGAGGAGCTGCTCATTCGGTGTGTAATATTAAATTTAACATACCAAAATTCATTCCAGTTTTCTTTCATAATCTTTCTAATTATGATAGTCATTTATTTGTGAAGACGATGGCATTAGAAGGAGAGGACGTTGATGTGATCGCACAAAATAAAGAAAAATATATATCTTTTTCGAAATTAATACACGTAGGGGATAAGATAGATTGTAAAGGAAAAATGCGCAAAGTCTATTTCAAAATAAGATTTGTAGATTCTTTTCGTTTCATGCAATCGTCTTTGGAAAAATTAGGCTCATACTTGGAAGATTGGCAATGTAGGGAAATTAGGAAATATTTCAATGACGATGAAATGTTTAAATTAGTACGGCAAAAGGGGTTTTTCCATATTGTTTTATTAACTCATTCGAGAAATTAGATTATCCCACCTTACCTTCTAGAGAAGAATTTTATGACGTGCTTTATGATGAACACATTAGTGATGAAGATTATGAAAGAGCACAGCGCGTTTGGAATTTATTTAATTGTAAAAGTATGGGTGATTACAGCGATATATATGTAACATCAGATATTTTATTATTAGCAGACGTATTTGAAAATTTCAGAGATCTTTGTATTGATAATTATAAACTTGACCCTTGCCATTTTTTCACAGCTCCGGGATTAAGTTGGGATGCAATGTTACGAATGACGAAAATTAAGTTAGAATTATTACAGGATGTTGATATGTTACACTTTTTCAGAATGGGTATTCGTGGTGGAGTGAGCATGTGCACTAAAAGAATTGAAAACGCTAATAATAAATTTTTACAGAGCTTTGATTCAAGCAAGGCAACTAATTATTTACTTTATCTTGATGCTACAAATCTCTACGGGCATGCGATGTGTTCGAGATTTCCATGGGGAGAATTTACTTGGTTAAGCAGAGAAGAAATTAACAATCTTAACATTTCAGAATTCGAAGAAAATTCAGATGTTGGATACGTATTCGAAGTAGATTTGGAATATCCGACTTATTTACATGAAAAGCACAACGATTTGCCGTTTTGTCCGGAAAACATAATTCCACCAAAGTCAAAATATAGTAAACTTATTCCAAATCTCTATAACAAAACCAAATACGTAATTCACTATTTAAATCTAAAGCAATGTTTGGAACATGGTTTAACATTAATTCAAATTCACAGGGCAATTAAATTTAAACAGTCTCGTTGGTTAAAAATATATATAGACTTTAATTCGCAGAAACGAGCTGAAGCGAAAACGAATTTGAAAAAATTTCTACAAGTTAACTAATAATAGTGTCTTCGGTAAGACCATGGAAAATGTTGAGAATCGCGTCGACATTAAATTAGCTACCAGGTGGGAAAGTCATAATCGGAGACCGGGAGCTGAATCATTGATTGCTAAACCGAACTACAAATCGAGTAAAATTTTTAGTGATCACCTGGTCGCAATAGAATTAACCAAAGTACAAGTAAATTATAACAAACCTTTATACGTAGGATTTTGTGTTTTGGAAATATCGAAAACAGTAATGTACGAGTTTTATTATAATTTCATAAAACGAAAATATAACAATCATGCAGCTCTATTATATACCGATACGGACAGTTTAATATTATCCGTTAATACTGGTAATGTGTACGAAGATATAAAGCAAAATTTAAATAAATTTGATACTTCAAATTACCCAACAAATAATATTCATGAAATGCCTCAAACTGAATCAATTATTGGAAGATTCAAAGATGAATACGCCGGACAAGTAATAGAATCGTTCGTTGGTACAGGCGCGAAAGCCTATTGTGTAAAGCTTACTTCAAAATGTACTAAGAAAGCGAAAGGTGTTAAAAAATATGTTATAGATAAATACTTAACTGTGGATGACTACAAAGAAATTATTGAACGAGATGGTTTCATTTTTAAAAAAATGTACGTGTTTCATTCAGATTTTCATACGGTGTACACAGAGTTGAAAAATAAAGTTGCATTATCATCGAAAGATGATAAACGTTATATTCTGGATGACAAGATTCATACTATCGCATGGGGTCATTATAAAATAGCTGATATAGAAAGAGATAGAAAACTGAAAGAATTAATTGAAGAATTAGAAAAGGAATTAGAAAAAAGTAATAAAAATAGTAAATAGATTAAATATATATATATGTTAGTTCGTAAAATATATTTATTGTAAATAATGTATGTTTCTAATTATAGTTAATAAAAAGTTATTATAAAACATTGCGTTTTGGTATCCAAGCATTATGTTTAGAACTTAATCCTAAATAACTAACTAGTGCTTTATTACCTTTTTTTCTCAACACATTAATTAAATATACATCAGGATGTTTCACTTTTTGTAATTCGTACTCATAAAACCCACCAAGTATAGCTTCACCGTCAGCGTCTTTAATTAGATATGTTCGAGGATTAGTATTCTGCACTGATGAAATTGTAAATATTTCGTTAGACCAATTTGGAGTGTACATTTTCGCAAATGCTTGTCGATATTTGCTGATGCGCACATGATCTCCAACTTTAAATTTTGCACTTCTTGGATCCACAATTTTAATATTGCTGTAGACGGACCGTAAAATAGTTTTCGCATTTCTTTGATTTATCTTACTAGGTTTGTAACCCGTCGTACTGTGAACTGTGTTGTTGTATTCTTCGATTAGTTGTGGTAATAACTTGAACCAGCTGAAATTTCCTTGCATGCTAAATTCTTTCCACATTTTTTGTTTTAATGTTCTATTAAAGCGTTCAACTATCGAACTTTTTAAATTAGAATATGTGCTGTAGTGATTAATTTTATACTTCTTCATTAAATCTTGAAAGTCTGCATTGTAAAATTCCTTTCCGTTATCTGTTTGCAGATTTCTCGGTATAGAATTTCTACCTTCAGATAAGATTGTTTGAAAAGCGTTGGTTACTTCTTTACCTGTCTTGCTTTTTAATGCTATTCCCCAAGCAAATTTAGAAAATGTGTTGATCACAGCCAGAATGTACTTGTATCCTTTGTTTATCTTTGAATAAGGAAGCATTTCAATTAAATCTGCTTGGAAGAGATCTCTGAGACCTTTTATTATAACTCGACGACGGCGAAAGTTTTTCCTTGCTGGTTTGTGCAGTTCATCGACAACATCACGTTTTACACTCGATGATAAATTAGACATTTTCAATTAGAACTCGTTTCCTTATAATGAATTCAACAAATAATGTAGTTGCACAAATTACAACTGTGCAAGAAAACGAGAGTTTATCTCCCACATTCAACGTTCTTCCAATTAAAGTATCAGTACAATCTATACCGTTGATATATACTTTCCTGTTCCTAGGTTTATGAAAAATTACTTTTTTAACCACGCAAGTTTCTTGAATCGTATACGTCGTTTGATTACCTCTATTTGAAAGAATAAATTCGCCTTGGGTATTTAACTCGTCACTTCGAAAGTCTAATAATGTTTCGTAAAATAATTGTCTAGAAACAATATGCTTGAGAACTGTATGTTTAGTAATGTGCCTTCCAAACTTATCCATGGTCATCGTGAACTGACCAACAAAGATGTGAAACTGAAGAATGACCTCGATATCATCCAGCTAAATACTTAAAATTTACGAAATAATTTTGGCTTCTTTCAATTCTTCGATAATAGCTATAATCTCATTGGTATGTCCTGTATGACCTGCAGATTCTGATGCTTTCAATAAACGTAATCGTTCTACTAATTCATTAGCATTATCCCAGTATTGATACTGTGTACAACTGTTAGGTATAAGTTCTTTTTCTAAAGCTCCACCTGTTTTCCAGCTTCGAGCCCACCAAACGTTTGGTGGTTTCCCTGCATTATTGGTTTTATAATATGTGTATACTTATATCCTTTACTTGCAGATATTCGGCCAGAAGGATTATAATTTACTTTAAATGCATGAGTTCTTCTCAATATATCTCTATAGTCACGTACATCATGAAATGTAAATTTCTCAGGAGCTTTCTTAAAAATCAGTTCATATAAACCTTTTGTACCTTTATATGTTAAGTCTCCTACTACAAGATCACGACCATCAAACGCAACTTCTGCGGCACCAATAAACAATTTCCCATCATGTTTTCTTATACCGTATTTGGTGTCAAATTCATTTTCCACATCAACATTAAATCGTGTAATATAATCACGTGGTAACGGATCAATTTGTTGTAAAGCAGCCTGTACCTCTGGTGATTGTAATTTAGATTGTAGTATTGATTTCCGTTCTTGTAAAAGAGTACGAGCATGAGCTTCGGATTCGTCTAAAGGGACACTACTGCTAACTGTATGAAACTCTTCAGCTTCTTCATAAGCAGATTTTGATAGTGGAGATTTAGGTTCTCCGTGAGAGATGTCGTGAATTTCTTCTTCTTCTAAGATGGAAGGTTGTTTCTTTCCAATTTCACGACCAACTGATGTTGAAGTACTCACATCGTGCTTTTCTGACCACGCAATTCGAGATGATGAAGGATCAGATTTTAATTTATAAATAGGTCTTTTTCGTATGAAAGAAGTTTTCGGCTCCCCTTTAAAGCCTTTTTCACTGGCTTCGTACGATTGTTGCTCTTCTTTTGTAGGTAATACACTGCGAACAACATCCAGCTTATTGACAATATCTCTTAGTGGTTCCACAATAGGTGAATAAGTCGCCTGAAGGTATTTTTTTGATTGCTCAATATGATGTTTTGATCGTTCGATATCGGATTTAAGTGTTTTTAATTTAGTACGCAAACTTTCACGTGCAGTAGCTAATTCAGCTTTAAGTTTATTACTCATAGCGCATCCGTTTCCTTTAACGCCTTTTACAACACTGAAGAACAATGTTAAAATGTAGTGGTTTTAAAGGTTTATATAATTGTCGAATCCTTTACGATATCTACCTCCGTTGATAGTACAGTCAGTATCAATAACTAAAAAACCAAACGGTTCCTTCCAACAAGCGTAGCATATATCACGAAACTGGTCAAAGGTCATGTCTCCATACACATGGTCATCAAATACATGCTTTAGATTTGTAGAATCTTGCCGAAATAACACTAAGAAATTACAATTATCACGAATCATTTGTTTTGGAATTGCACTATAAGTTTGACTGAAATAGAAACAATCGACATTTTTATGGCGTCCAAAAGAGAAGTATTCTTTAATTACATTTTGTGTAGTACATTGAACGTCATCAAAAACAACAACTGAATATTCTTTTACATTTGCAGGGGATACCATCTTATCAGTATCAGAAATTTCAAAGTAACCTATCTCCGGCACTGTAGGTAGTAAATGTCTAAGAAAGTTATACTTTTCTTGAGATAAGGTCTTACAACAAATGTATAAATTTTTGAAACGCAGCCCATTAGCGTTTACCAACAAAGACATTATCAAATTACTTTTACCACTCCCACTTTTACCACTGATTATGGCACGTTTAGTTGATCCTCCGAAAAGAACACTGTGACGTTTAAAGGTTTCGTTTATGATTGCATCATCAAAATTTTGTATAGGTAACTTTAGAGACTGTTGTTTAAACTTCATATTTCTAAAACAGTAGTTTTCTGATATGGTACTTTCACTCTTTACCAAATGCGGTACTTTCACTCTTTACCAAATGCGACACTCTGTTATTATGTTATAGTTATTAATATCATCTGCTATTTATAGTAAGAATCCGTGTTGTAATTAAATTATTTATTTAACACATAAATAACAAACTAAACTATAAATAACAAACTATAAACTATAAATAACTTAAACTATAAATAACTTAAACTAACTTAAACTAAAGAGCGCCTCCACCATAGTCTCGCCCAACCGACAGGGCGATCTACCGCTCTATCTAATCTAATCTGGATCACTCTAGAACTTATTCTGGCCAATAATGTTGCTATAAGAGGGTGCTGCGGCCTTCGAAATCTCTTGTCCATCCAAGTTCTAAAGTGATCCAGTTTACTGTCATCTTCACTGTAAAAGTAATGTTATTAAAAATGTTGAAAAATGTAATAATAAAAAAAACAAACCCATGACTCATCCATCTCGGTGGATGACGGTGCAGCCTTCGCTTCCACCTGCACAGTTTTAGGCGCTGGTGCAGGGAAGAGCGGCTGAGGCTGCGACCCCAACACAGGCGGCGCAAATATACCTCGTTTAACAACGCGCCTCAAGCGTATGCGACGTTGAGGCGCCGCCACTTGCTGCTCCGGCGGTGGCCGTTCCGGCGTCGCCGGCTGCGTTGGTGTTGGGGTATATGTAGGGGAGACGGGTGAGACCTGCGGAAACCGCAACGAACAATAATTGATTGTTGCGGTTTCCGCATTTAATAGTGTTCCATCTGTTAACTGGATGAGTACAAAAATTAATATACCTGTAAACTGTAAAACTAAAAATAATTGACTCACTTTCATTTCCACTTGCTGCAGCACAATGGACTTCATTGCTACTTCACTATTACTGGAAGACATCTGTAAATTGAATAACATTAATAATACAGATGTCTTATTAGGTATACTTTATACCTAATCTATCTCTTGGGAACAACTTCATTCGATGAACAATCCATTTAACAACAATTTAAACACAGACATATCGCTGCCTTGGAGTTACAAGGTTCTGTTATGTATGATTGATAGATATAACATAGAATCTTATAACTCTAAGGTAGCGATATATCTACTTTATGATGTCTGCAGCAAGATTATGAAATAAATCTTTGATCAGACTCAGACGGTCGCGTACAAGCGAAATTTTATCGTATTGTTCGCTCAAAGCCCGGTCAGTCGGAGACCTTGGGCGAACTATACGCATAATCTCTTCGCATGTTTCTAACTCGTCCGTGACTTTTCTAAGATTTCTCTCACCCTGTAAACAATAATTCCTTACTTCAGGCATTATTCCATCATAATAATTTTGGACTGCTGTTGAGATAATTTTAGATAAATTGGAAAAGGGTTCTTGTAAAGGAATAGAGGGTAAGGGTTCTTGTAAAGGAATAGAGGGTGCTAAGCGTTCTTGTGAAGGAATAGAGGGTGCTGGTGCTTGTGAAGAAACGATAGGTGTAGACATTCGGGGCTGCAGTGGTTGTGGTGGCATTTGAGGTTGAGGGGGTGGTTGAATCTGAATATTGGAAATAATGTTAGAATTAATATTATCCCCAATAGGTGATAATTGAGATATCTCCATTGATCGGTTTGATATATTAATTATCTCAGAATCATCAGATTCATTAGGATTTATCGGGATATTATCTGCAACAACTCGAACTTGCGACTGACCTAACAACTCCGCACTGGACTTTTGCTTAGACAAAAACATTGAGTCTGAGTCATTTTGCGGCGAACGTAAAGATGAAAGGATAGCTGCTCTTCGATTAACTATCCTAGTCATCCTTTGTTGACGCCTAAATAACGCATACTCATGCTTAGGCAACCACAAACTTTCAGCGGTCCTTAGATGAGAAGATTGACTACCTCGGGTACATCTGCGACTACCCCGCGTACATCTGGATTCACGAGATAGAACGTTATAAAGTTCAGAAATAGAAGCAGGTGCAAGTGTAGAAATAGGAGCAGGTTTAGAAATAGGAGCACATTTAGAAATAGGAGGTTTAGAAATAGAAGCAGATTTAGAAATAGGAGCAGATTTAGAAATAGGAGCAGATTTTGCAGTAGAAGTATTTGCGGTGGAAGTAACGATAGGAGTAACTATTGATTGTTGGGAAACTAGTGAAAGGGATTGAGTGGGCTTTTGGATAGGTTTAAGAAAAGATGAAATAAGGGGTTGTGGGGCTTGAACGGAAACTGCTTGGGGTTGTGCGGGTTGAACGGAAACTGTTTGAAATGGCTTTGAAGGAATAATTATAAATTGTGTTTGCGGATGTACATGCGGATGTGTTTGCGGAATTTGAGTTTGAAGGGGTTGTATTTGAGTTTGAAGGGATTGTGTTTGAAAAGAAGTAGACGGGGTTACTTGAGTTTGAAGGGGTTGTGTTTGAAGAGGAAAGGATTGAATTTGAAAAGAAGTAGACGGGGTTAGTAAATTTTGTTGAACAGGTTGAATTTGAAAAGAAATATTCGGCGTTAGTAAATTACTTTGACTTAAACGATCTATCTCGTCACCAAGTACGGTCAAGGCAGAATCAACTGCACCTTCCTGGAGGAATAAACCATTATCAAAGTCTTTCAACCAGGATGGTACAGCATTTGCTTGAGTGGTAACTGCACTCAGAGAACTTTCTGGAAGTGCAGAAACCACGCTAGTAGTAATTGAAGTAGAAGGGTTTTTATCCTGCAAAAATTGTTGCAAAATTGAACGTTCATCATTTCCGCCACGTTCATCATTTCTGCCAATATTCGACATTACTGTTATGTAAAAACACGGGTGCATTAAAACATATCATTTTAGTAATCATATATAAAAAATACAAAAATACTCACTATTAGATTGTAGAAAAAAAGAAAGATATGAATCACAATGTTAGATCTACAACAAGAAATAAAAACAGTATTAAATTAAGGAACAAAAACAGTATTAAATTGTATTATCTTCAATTGTATAAAGAATTAACAGCATTATATTAAGATAAGTAATAAAGAATTAAAAGAGGACTTACCAGTACTGTTGTAGAAAGCACTTATGATGTTAACTGAACGGAAAACTTCTTATATACCCGAAAAGTGAACGTTAAACCTTCAGAAATGATGTAATGGAGATTGCTTCATATTTGTAGGAATTGTTTAACATTTGTAATATCGAAAGGTTACATAAATGATGTAATAGGAAATTTCTATCATGTATTTCAATAACATCTAAAGGTTACATACCAGACGGGTGTGGGAATTTTTATGATATCCTGTTTCCAAGGCAAAACACAAGGAGAAATGGGAGGAGACTAGCCAAGGGGAAATGGGTGGAGACTAGCCAAGGGGAAATGGGTGGAGACTAGCCAAGGGGAAATGGGAGGAGACTAGCCAAGGTGAAATGGGAGGAGACTGATCAAGGTTTAGTGGGTGGATTCGCCCCCACCCCAAGTACCACCACCATATCGGTTCTGAAGGGAAGGGGTGAGAGTCAAAGAGGGTGACAGAAAAGTGGGGTGAGAGATTTGGCAACATGAGTTAATGAGTGGAAGGAGAAAGAAAAGAAATCAGTCATAAGTCGGCAACTCATACAATAAGAAGTGTTTTTATTAAAAAGTGTTTGTGTGAATAATTATAATAATAATTAATAATTATATCACTCATTACAAAAGAGTCTAAAAACATGGTCGGGTATGTTACCTTTAGATGTTATTAAAAATATAAAATTTCATTTTCTTCCTTTCTTCTCTTCTTTACATAGTACTAAATGTAACTCTGTTAGATCAGAAACAAAAAACAGTATTATACTACGTGTTTTTTTTTAATGTCATAAGGGGTGGCTGTGGAAAAGGAAATTCATGCCTTAGCTCCATTCATATACTCTAAATGGTTAGTTTTGACATGTGTTAAATGGTAAGTAACCTTTATAACATTTAAAAAATACATCGTATTACATTTATAAAAAAAGAATCTCACCTGTCTGCAGGATTGTAGAACTACTTGTGAAGAGATTGACTACAGTTTTCATACTGAATTTAAAGCAGACGTGATTCTGTTTTATAGAAAAAGTGAAGGTAATAAAAACAGTTTCTAATCGTTTCGCTAAATTGACAGCGAAATGTCAATGAGATGCAATGATCTTATGCGTTTTAGAAACTTTATATTGCATAAAAAATCACGTACCATTGTAAACCAATCGATCAATTATTCAGGAGCGTTGAAAATGAAAATCACGTTCTTTTTTTATATTGTTAGACTTTACAAAGGTTTCTTCAGTGCTCGCGTAACAAAATCTAACTCCATTACTCGCGTGGATTACAAAATTGCGCATTATTGCATATATACATACGCTTATCCAAAATTACGACTTTCGTAAGGTTACACCCGCGTCATTCTAATCGTTTCGCTAAATGTTAATTAATGCAACAGCGAAATGTTAATGATATGACTGCAATTATGCCGAATTTTGATGACTTTCAAGTCCGTGTTACATGCATAATGAATGTCGTCGTTTTTACGATTCGTTTTTATATAGTATACAGGGTATTTCAAAATCTTAACGCTTCAGTAATTATTATAAATAACGAATAAAGCAAGGTGTTCTTTTTGATTTCCTTTAATAATAATAATTAAGCATGATTACATAATTTACAATTCATCTTACGGGGCGCTGGACCGTCTATTGCGTCGCTAAAATCCAATTGGAAACAATGATGGTGTTCACAGATTCTGAACATTTGTAGCTCAGCCTTCAAACGATCAGGAAGCTTATTGTAGACAAATTCTAGATCAGTAGATGTGACCTTCTGTGCTAAGTACCATTTGGGAAAATAAATCAAATCCTTGTCTGGAATATCGGTGAATGAATGATCCGTCTCGTACTTCTTCATGACATCACCAACCTTTTCTACTGTGTGTTTTATAATTTGCTTGCAAAAAAGACGTCTCAGCGAATCCATCGCGAAGCTGGACTTTTCTTTCAATAACTAAGAACCAAAGTTCCCTCACACTATATCACAAATGCTTCTTGAAAAATTACGTTTTTGTAACTGGTTCATTACAAAATAATATAGATCATACACGTTGGTTAATGCACACATACAAGTTCTTCTTAAATGAAACGGACACTTGGCTTCGGACTGTTGTACATGTGTAATACCTACATGTACTTCCTGTAAGAATTCCACGTAGAAACCGAGTCTTCTCCGTTCCTTTAACGTATACAACTTTGGCTGTACAACACAAAGAATTGATAATTGCATCAAAATCCGATAACGGAACGAATCCCGTATTCCAGCTAATGCAATGGTGATTAGTCATTAACCAGTTTGCAACATTCTGATATTTTCTGGATACTAATGACAAACTGGTGTGAGGTTGAAACATAAAATGACTTACTTTATTTTCACTATCGTAAGAAGCCAACTCTTTCGGTATAAATTTATTATCTTCCACTTTAAATCCTTGGATATCAATGATAATAAACTCTTTCATGGTTCCGTTGATGTTGCTTCTTACAAAATCAAATTACGTTGTTTAGCTTATAGCATCACTTTTAATAATGTTATTACGCTTCAACGTTTACATCAACTGACGTACGATTTTTGTGAGAGGTAAATAAGAGAATGCTTTGTCGTGCAGAATTAAACAGTATGCGATAGTATCTGCCTTGATATTTTCTTTAGTTGTAAACTCAATTCTGATTTCTACTGCACTTTTATGCATCGTATCTTTTTGAAACGTGCAGTCAATTCCTATTAAAGGACATCGAGCTAATTCCTTTGGATTGAACCAAGGTTGACTACTTTCACGATGGTAATATTTTTCTTGAAATCTAGAATACATATCGTATAGGATGGCGTATTTATTATTCTCAATGTCGATGTCTAAATTATCATACGGATATCGTTCACCATTTAGAAATACTGTTAAAGATTTTAACTTAACATCATCAAACAGACTCATGTTAACATCGGCAACACCCTTTCTCTTAGTCTGAAAAGCAATAATTATATATCTTGGCGTTTCTAACTGTGGAGCAGTTTTACAGTCCATGAATGATTTGTACTAGTTGGAATGGAAGGGTACTCGTGTAATTCCCAGCTCCTAAAAGGGACTTGTATTTCAACATCTCTATCTGTTATCCTCGTTAAAACCAATTGCTCTCGCAATCCTACTGATACATGCGGCATCCTCCATACAATTTTATCAATTGTTAGTTTGATTTTTTCAGCCATATTACTTTCATAAATTGCATCAACGTCATCATTCGTTCTGATCAACACCAGTTCCTGCCTCATATTCAAGATTATCTTTCTATAATCTTCCCCAAAACCTAACAATGTCTTTAAAGGTACGCTTGCTGCGAAATTTCCCTTAACGTCGAGTACATTGCTTATTCTTGCTTTCTCCTGAAGCCATCCTGCATTTTCCAATTTTATTGTTTCGTTGGGAGTAAAAGAAAAGTAACCTTTCATCGTGGACGTTATCCCAACATTTCTTACCGAATCCACCTGAACTCCATTCAGAAGATATCTAATCTCGCTAAACATATAAGCCACTGGATTATTTATCAACTGTGCTGTAGGACTATGCTTGGTATTATCGCTAGCCAAACGAAGTCTTCCTTCTACATACAAATAACTTTCACATGGTAAAGTGTAATTGTCAATTTCCGGAACTGTTATTCGAACTTCATCGTTATTACCAAATGATGAACCGAATGGTAAGTGTGAATGATACTCAACGTTAGTTATTGAAGTATCCATTTTAATTTTATCAGTTACTCCCAAAATATCCATTTTGTTTAGGTAATAATTGATTTATGTATAATGATGGTGCTCACCCTTTGACGGTTATGTCACTTCTACAGAATAATTCTCTTTAAGAGTTTTTAAATGGTACTGTTCTCTTTCTCTAGATTAACACATTATAACCTAAACTCTTTAAATACTTTTTATTTTCTCGTGTCAATTTCATTTTTTTTTGTCGACAACAATTCAGTATATATTTTCGTGGCTTAAATAATATATTACGTCTTATTCTATCCCACTTCTTTTGTTTCGAATAACCACTGTCGTAGATAATCATTATGTAAACCTCTTCAAGTGAAGTCTTATAGTAACTACTTCGTTTCTAAAGTTAACCAAACGATTCTCTTGATCTAAGACTCGAACGACTAATCTCGTAATTACCTTCACGGTCACTGGCAGATAAATAGCTTGAAGAGGGATTCTATTATTTTAAATCCCGGTGGTACGTTTGGAAAGAAATGATACAACATATGACCTGGCTCTCCGTTGTTATAAGAACCACCGGTCAAATTACACTCTATTCTTATAGCATTGACTTTGTTTATATCGACTGGAAAATCACCGATGTTATTGTCGTTTTCCTTCAATATTCTGGGTTCAAATCCCAACAATCTTCCCAATGAATTTGGTTGACTAAAATCGAGCTTAACCGAACTGTTTATGGTTGCCTTTAAAGTATTATTATTTCCATGAATGTTTATATAATCAGGAATATTCTTATTTTGAAAATAATCTTTCAGAAATTTATTAATATCATCGAGTTCATATGTGCCTGTAGGTATATCGATAGTTTTCCAAGCAGACTTTTTCCTCTTTCTTCATAATGTATTAAATTATTACTTTCATCTATGTTAGGTATTGCGTTAAACGTTTCAAAATTTAACATACACATTTCATAGGTTGCGTCTTCGCTCAGGTATATTGGTGGATTAAATTCACAAACTAAAACCGATTCATTTCCCGTTAGAGTAAATGTACACGAAATCGGTGAAGATTCCATGTTGACCATCTTTCAAGAACTAAATCCTTACTTAACTTGTAAGGCTATTAAAAACTGTAGACATAATTGTCCACAATTTTGTGAATTCGACTTTGATATCTTTCATAATTATAATTAATAACGCCTACTCCGTTTGACAAAAGATATTTTTCCACTTCCACTGGAGGTCGTAGATCTCCATAACTATCAAAATACTTTACAGTTCCACCTCTTTTGTAATATGCTACCCAATGTGTTCCTTCACCAGAATTGTCATCTAAATTTATAATTCCACATTCCTGTTCTCTTTTTTTTTTAGGATTTGTATCTCTCATAAACACTCCTCGAAAAAATGGTAATTTTAATATTTTAGCGTATTTTAGTATGTCAAAGTTACTCAATGGTCGCCGAGGCAAATATTTCAGTTTTTGAATTAGATGGTAAATATAATCCACATCCTGTTTTGTAAGGTTTAATGTAGAATCCACTTCCCACTGCTTTTGTTTCCATAGCCCTATTATGTCGTTCTGCCTCTTTCATTTGTTCTTTCGCAGCCTTTGCATCGTTTACCGCCTTAACAATTGCAGCTGCACCGCCACCGAGTGATCCTATTGCTCCCAAAGCTGCAAATAATGGAATTAAAGGTAAAAATCCTCCTCTCTTGGGAATTGGAATCACTCTTTGACGTGGACGTCTTATTTTTTGTGGTTTTTCTTTAAAACTGACTGCGCCAATTTAACATTTTCTAAGAGGCTCTTGTTACCGCTGCGCGAAATGGCATGTCGAGCTTTCTTGACAGCTTCCCGAAATGATAATTCACCACCGCGCTTACTCGCACGCTTAATCGCACGCTTTCTCTTCCCACTGTTCCCCATTCCGAGCTTCGTCTTAGCTCGCATTATGGCGGCTACAGATAATGCCGATGCCCTCTCTCCAAGTCCCGCTTCTGAACTTTTAACTCTTTGTACTGCCGCTTGATACAATTTTCTATCTGCTTCGTGACGCTTATCTAAATCGTCACTTAACGAATATGCAATGTCGTGTTGCTTACACGCTTCGTCCAATACATTAACACCTCTGTCTCCTCTTTTAAGACGAGTATCTAATTTTGTACCTGGACCGCAGTAGTTGTAACCTGGTATATGTAACTCTATTGGCAGTTTATTAATTAACGTATTAAGTAAACCACGACCTTTTCGTTTTACACTACTTCTCAAAATGTGGTCTCTCTTGACGCGACGCCGCATTTATGGCTTTTGTTTCTAACAGTTGACGATGATAATGTGTACTACTCTGATACTCTTGTCGCTAAACATTATATATCAAAAGTTATTAGGTGAGTAAATGATAAAACTATTGTCAGAAAATTTTATTTTTAATTTCATATTACAGTAATATGTACATAATGAATCAAAACATTTACATAGTAACGGCTTTATGCATACTTATGTCACACATTAATTTATTAATTCCGAACATTATTAATTCATTTGTAATCGCCCCTTTCTCAGATATTTCATTATTGAGAAATGCTTTGACAGTTAGCTTCACGTCACCATCCATAACACTCACGCATGGAATCATGTTGGAGTAGAATGTTTTATAATTCAATTGCTTCAAAACCTCCAAACGATATGATATAATATCACACAATTTCCATAATTCCAATAAACCCTTATAAGATATATACAGTGTCTCGTCACCTCTTTCTAATTTCAATATTTTTGTTCCTTCGATACGTTCGAACGATGCCTTTACTGAACTAATTTTCATTACCGGATAAACAGTTTTTTTCTCGGTAAAATATGATTTTAATGTGTAGTTATAAGAACAAAATTGTTTCCATTCCTCTTCTAAAAACGATATGCTCTGCCTTTTAGTACCCATAATGCGTATTACTGGATCAAAAAATGTTTCGGCACACAGTCCCACGCAAACCCATTTCGTGCGACTCTTATTTAAAAAATATACACTTTGAGCTAACAATGGTAATTGGTCCACATCAGCCACTTCCCTTACTTCTGATATCTCTGAAGGTGCTTTCTCGCTAATGTCATACTGACGAAAATCTTCATCCGTGAAAAAAGGTTGAGACAATACTTCAAATTGAAACTCGTTTCGAACTGAGGACATATTCAAATCTTGCTCATCCTGTTCTTTTGGTTTATCAACGTTTTGAGTGAGAAATCTTTTCTTCTGTACATCATCACCTTGATCATCCACGTGTCTTTTCTTCTGCTTCAGGAAATATTCCACTTGTTTAGACGTCACTATTAAATACATCAAAAATATAAGAATTGTATATGATTAGAAAAATTTAATAAACTTACTTTTATATAGATCGACGATACACTATTAAATTTGTATAACACAACTCACAGTTCTGCAACAACTGAAACAATTCACAAAATAACGGCCTTATATAACAAGATTTTAGGTGGGGGTAATACTAATTTAAATAATCACCTCCTCCAACCACAAGGTCACTAAGCAGAAATCAACACTATAACCTCCTCTGACCTCAACACCATTTCAAGGTTATCTCACTCTGGAACCTCCTCAACGTCAAGGTTATGGTGAAGGTCAGGAGTAGGTCGATTCTAGAACCTCCTCCGACCTTGACCTTGAATCTAGAACCTCCTCCGACCTTGACCTTGAATCTAGAACCTCCTCCATGTCAAGGTTATGGCGAAGGTCACGTCAGGGATAGGCCGATTCTGGAACCTCCTCCGACCTTGACCTTGAATTTTTCCGTCAAGGTCGGAGGAGGTTCCAGAATCGGCCTATCCCTACTACTTATATGTATAACATTCTTGAAGTGTGCCACGATTTAAACCCAAATATGCCAATGGAGCAAATATTAGATTACTTCGAAAATGGATTACACCCTATTTATACAACAAAACTTCAACTTCAACTTCTTTATTTTGTACGTAGCTTTTTTTACAAAAGATGTACACGTCATTCACTACCGCTAATACATATAATAGTAACTAGTTACCAGATATGGCAAAATTAAGCCATATCATCTAGAAATTCGGTAATTGAATAGTAAGCCTTATTCACTAACCAATCTTTGAGAGAACGCTTAAAAATAATAACATTTTCTTGTCTTAGGGTTCTTGGCAACATATTGAACATTTTTGTTCCTATGCAAGATGGCATTTTCTCAAATTTTGCAGTGCGGTGCTGCACCATAACTAAAGAGTCACCATGCCGTGTATGGTATGAATGAAAATCGGAATTTTTATCATATTTTGCCATATTGCGCTTTACGTGCAATAGACATTTATAAATATATATTGAAGGGAAAGTTAAAATTTGATGTTTAATAAATATTGGTTTGCACGATTCTTGTCTTCTCAAATTAAATAATATACGTATTATTCTTTTTTGAGATATGAAGACTCTAGTGGCATTATTACCATAGCCCCATAATATTACATTGTATGCTAAATGGGAATAAACCATTGAATAGTAAACTTTCAGCAAACATTGTAGATTAACTGCATTTCTTAGTCGCAATATGGCAAAGCACGACTTATTAATTTTTTTACATATATTGTTGACCTGCATAGTCCAGCTCAAAGTCTCATCAATGTGGATGCCCAGGTATTTTACTGATGTGACCGAACTTATTAAAAGCTCATTAATAGTAAAGGTTTGTGTGTCACAATCGGCAATTCTATTTGAAACCGTATTATATTAGTTTTTTTGTAAATTTACCATTAACTGATTCTTAGAACACCACAAATTAAATTGTTTGGATACATCAGTTATTTTACAGCTGAGCTCCCCAGGATTTCTCGCTGAGACCGCCAGAGCCGCGTCATCGGCAAAAAATATCAAGTGACTACTGTTGACCTGCTTCATAATGTCATTTATATATAGGAGAAATATTAGCGGTCCCAGCACGGAACCCTGCGGAACCCACCTGGACATGTCATGTTTAGATGATAATTCATTATTTATTTTTACACATATTTTTCGATAATTTAAATAGGAAGTCAACCAGTTCAAAATTGGTCCACGTAAACCTAATGCGTACATTTTTTGACAAACAAAATCTACGTTTACAGAGTCAAATGCACGAGACAGGTCAAAGAAAAGCCCTGCCACACAGTTTCCTTTATCTAATTCATTATAAATGTATTCGGAAAACTCAGTAGCTGCACTTTCCGTTGACCTGTTCCCTCGAAATCCATGCTGACAATTATCTAGAACATTGAATTTTGTTAAAAAATTCATTATTCGGTCATATACAACTCTTTCAATAATTTTTGATATAGTACTTAATATAGATACTGGACGGTAATTGTCGATGCACATATGGTCATCCCTTTTGTATATAGGTACAATATGCGCCACTCTCAGTAACGATGGAAATTCACCAACTTCAACCGATCTGTTTATAAGGTGAGCTAACGGACGGGCAATGTAGTTACTAACACATTTAAGCATTTTCCCTGTGATTCCGTCTTCTCCCGCACTTGGTTTATTATTTAAATTATTTATTATTGATATAATTTCGGCCTCACTAGTTTGAATGAACACAAATGTATTGTCATTATGTTGACCAACACTACAAGAACTAGATAGATTGTCACCAAAGTGTTCACGAAGGTTCCTTTCAGTTACACTAGCAAAGTATTCCGCAAAGACTTCACTTACTTCTTTTGCTTCCGTGACTAATCTTCCATTATACTCCAGAGTCAATTCAGGAGTTTTCTTTGTTCGTCCTAACTGTTTATTAATTATTTTCCAGGTTGTTTTTTCAATATTTGACGATGTATCAATTATTTCAAATAGATAATCCTTCTTAGCTTTATCAACTGTTTCATTATAATTCTTTTTCTGAAGTTTGTATTGGGCTCTCAGATTCGAATTATTTGAAACTTTAGCCAACCAAAACAAATTTCTCAGTTCGTTACCTTGTGAAATTATTTCATCGCTAATCCATTTATTCTTCTGCACTACTTTAGGATTTACTTTTTTAGTTACTGTAGGAAATGCATATTCAGCAGCATAGGATAATTTGTTTATAAACGCAGTGAAACAATTATTCACGTCATTGGAATTCAAAAACACATCCGAGAAATCACAATCTTCTACATGGTCTTTAAATACATTATAGTTATAGGTCGATAATTTTTTATATGTATGTTTTGTTTGTACGTCATTATTGATGACCAGTGTCGGTAGACAGACATCAAGTATTAATGCAAGGTGCTCACCCAGATGCGGCTGTACTACAGCTGATTGTATGAAAGATTTTTTGTCCAGGTTAGTTAGTATATAGTTAATTTTAGTTTCTGTTCTCGAACCGTCTTCATTAATTTGAATTCCGGTAGGTTCATCAGAAGAACATTGCAGATTAAAAGCCGTTACTAAATCACTTAAATATCGTTTTGCCAGTGTTTCCTTGGTAAAATCAATGTTGAGGTCACCACATAAAATTATGTTGTCAGTTATTTCTCCACAAAGTATTATCGTTTCTGTCAGTTTAGTTATAAACAAGTCAAGGTCACCCTTAGGAGATCTATATACACTAATTATACAACATTTATACGTACCAAGTACCAGTTTTATTGCAGAGCATTCAAAGTGCAGGTCTTCACACGTTTTATCATTGTTCAGTTCAGAAAAAGAAGATATTCTGTTTTCTTTGACATAAATTAATGATCCTCCATGCAGATAATTTTTTCGACAATGTTTTGCAACAATATGATAACCATTCAATTGCACCAGGTTTAGAAGTTCTTCAGAGCACCAGTGCTCGACTACTGAGATAATGTCAGGATCCTCTTTTTGTGTGAATGCTTCCATTCTGTTCATTTTATTTAACAAAGATTGTACATTTACATGCAAAATTTTTAAGGATTGTTTTTTCTTTAAGCAATCTACTAGGACGATGTTTGTGTCAGTTTTTTTCGATGAAAAAACCTGTTGATACAGGTTCCAACAGGCCACATCTGTGGATCCAGTGCTTTTCCAAGATTTATTTCCTTAATAGTTATTTTAAACGAAGAGTAGTGCTGAGGAAATTTAGCATTTAGTTTTTCACTTGCTACCTCTGGAAAATAAGGTTTTAAGTATTGAATCATTTGCTCATTCGTAGTTTCTGGTTTTAGTTTATACACATGTAAGAAAGCTACTTTTGGGACTGCCGATATGGCACAGGTGCTGTTGGCAGTTGAAGCTCCCACAATGGGTTTATTTGTTTTTGATTTCTTTTGATGTTTGCTCACTATTTGCCATTCATCAGTTGGCTTTTGTGATGGTTCCAAATTAATGATGTCTTGGCATGTATTCAGTGTTTTGGCTTTCAATACCGCCGAGTATACCTCTTTTTTGGAGATTTTATCTGCAGTACCGGGTTCTACTTCAACATCTACGGAGGTCTTTGTACCTTTACTCACAGATTCTTGTTTAGTCAATGGTTTCGGCAAGATATTTCTTGCATGTACATGATTCTTCTTTTTTTGAACATCTAATGAATATTTCTCTATTGCCTTTTCTCTATTTGGCGCCTGAGAATTATTTATTTTATGATTTGATTCATATGTTTCTGTTCCATATACCTTGTTTAATAGGTTTACTTGAGATTTCAATAGTAATATCTTGTCTTCTAGATTTGCAATAATTATGTCTTATTCTACGATTTTCTTTAAGTATTTAATTTCAATTTTACTTACACAAGGGTCCAAGTCAAATTCATCCTCCCTTGTAGTTTGAGCCGGTCCGTCTTCAATTAACAGTTCCGCTTCATTTGGTTTGTCATCAGTACTGCACAATTCTCCTTACTTACAACCCCTAACATGACTATTACGGATTTCAAAACAATTGTCACAAAACTTAGTGAAACACGTAAACGAGCAATCGCCTCGCATTTAGCAAATCCGGAACTTTTTTTCCAAAAACATAATAAAACTCAAACTTCTCCCAATAAAGCGTTTTCCGCAAAACCTACAACTTCATACCGAAACACTCGAACGTTGGATGGCAGAACAATCTGCTTTATTTGTAACAAACCAGGTCACCTTTCCTACACTTATAACTTTAATCAAAATCGTCCAAATAACACCTACCAAAATCGTTCAAATAACACCTACCAAAATCGCCCCAACGATTACTTCCAAAACCGTTCAAATAACCCAAAATCTTCACAGTGGGTCAGACAACAACCGAAATCGAACCAACAGAATTCCTCACAACAACGCAACCGTTATTTCACTCCAACAAACCAATCTACCCCAAACGTACAGGGACGACGCCAATAGAGTCTAGCGTCGCCCGAAATTATGCCAAAAAAGGGCTCCACTCGTTCTCTACATCTGGCATTGTCACTATCCCCACATTTTTAGAAAATCGACACTTAAAAGTTATAATTGATACAGGAGCATTACATAATGTAATTAATTCCAACTATGTTTCTAACTATGCACCTTTGAAAAATTCTTTAAATATAATTACTGCCGGAAATGAACCAATAAAAGTAATCGGCAAAACTTTTATTAAATTACAAATTTCTCAGGCAATTTTTCCTATACAAGTCCTTGTAGTACATGACCTACCAAGGCCCTTAATATTAGGAACTTCTTTTCTGCGGAAATCGAAAGCGATTATTAATTTTCCCCAAAATTATTTAGAACTTTGTGGTAACATACGAGTCCCATTATGCAAAGATATTACTAAATTAGATAATTTTTATTACACTCTAAGAATAATGGGATTACTACAATTAATAATATTACAACAAATAGCACGAAAATTAACCTTAAAACAGATGTGCTCATTCACCCCAATAAATCTAAATTTATTGAAGTTATTTCTAACAACACTCCCAATCCTTCCAAACCAGTCAAGAATAATTTTATTCCACGTGACAATTTTCTTCTTTCAAAAAATCTGACAATTACAAAAAACCCCTTCCGAACAAAAAATTGCTTTATGATAGAATTAACTAATTTGGGAAAATTACCGCAAAAATTATTTGCTAACACAACAATCGGATACGTTGAAAAATTACCAAATCCTACAAAAAATAATTCTGATCTTTTCCACCAAGTAACCACAAGCAAAAGTATAAAACCTTTATTTGAACGTCAACTATACTACCGAGTGTCCCATAAGGAAAGAGAAATTATTAGCAAACAAGTGAAAGAAATGTGAATAATAAAATTATTAGACCTAGTCAGTCTCCTTGGTCATCCCCTGTTGTTTTAGTACGAAAGCCTAATAATACTTATCGATTTTGTGTTGATTACCGAAAATTAAATAACGTAAGTCGGCAAAAGAATCTTTATCCGCTACCATTAATTGAAGATTGTCTAAATTGTTTACAGGGAGCTAAATATTTTTCATCGTTAGATTTATTTAGCGGATATTATCAAGTAGGATTAACAGAGCAAAGTAAAGAAAAAACCGCTTTCATCACAACCGACGGTTTATACGAATTTAACGTCCTCCCTTTTGGTCTTTGTAACGCACCTGCAACCTTTCAAAATTTAGCTGATAAAGTTTTTGTAGGAATGAAATGGAAAGAAGTTTTAATTTATTTAGATGACATTATTATTTTTTCGGACACCGTCGAAGAACACATGAGAAGATTACAAAAAGTATTTCAAAAACTCCGCCAAGCCGGTTTAACCTTAAATCCTGATAAATGTAAATTTTTACAAACAAACATTAAAATTCTCGGTTATGAAATAGATGAAAAAGGCATTCGCCCAAACGAGTGAAAAATTAAAGCAGTAAAAAATTTTAAAGAACCTAAAACTGTAAAACAACTCCAACGTTTTCTAGGCCTCTGTAATTTTTATAGAAAATTTGCTCCAAATTTTGCAAAAATTGCTTTTCCACTTTATAATCTTTTAAAGAAAGATGAAAAATTTATTTGGAATAATGAAAAACAATAATCATTTGAATTATTAAAACAAAAACTTATTGAAGCTCCTGTTTTGGCTCGTTTTGATCCAAAATTAAAAACTGAACTAAGAGTAGATGCTTCTTCTAAAGGAATTGGAGCCGTTTTATTACAAAATTTTAACGGAGAATCACACCCTATTGCCTATATCTCTAGAACGTTAACAAAAGCAGAGAAAAATTATTCGGTTTTACATTTAGAAGGGTTAGCCATTATTTGGAGTCTCAAAACACTAAGACATCTAATTTACGGTAAACCAGTAGAAATTATAACTGATCATCACGCGTTATGTTTCTTAAAAACACTAAAAAATCCCAAAGGAAGAACCACACGGTGGATACTCATATTATCCGAATATGATTATAAAATAATTCATAAAAAAGGAAAATTAAATCGTCAGTGATTGCCTAAGCCGTTGGCCTGTAAATGAAGCCCATTAGAAGATGAGCAAGTAGACCAAGATTTACCTATTTTTGTTTCCATCCCTGATAATTTCATTACTTCCCAAGAGTCTGACGCCTTTATTAGTGAAATTAAAAATGCCTTATTGAGCCCAGAAGAAAATTTAACCGCCATTATGAGGAGAAAAATAAAAAATTTTGTTTTAATAGATAACATTTTAAAACGGCTTCTGATCGCGACTGCGAACTTAAGGCACAATTGAAGATCTAGCAGGATAGCAGTCAAAAGGGGGGCAATTAAAAGTTTACTCTTGTTTGATTGCCAAGCTTTCGGAAAGTATTTATTTCCTTCATCAGGGCGGCTATAATGTTAATATGAACGTGTTACACAATTGAAAATGATGATTTTAAAATTCTACTTACATCTAAGTGAGGTCATGAGAGCTAAAGTTGCACATGTGAGCAAGCCAGGAATAAATTTCTTAAGTAGTAACCATTATTAACAATCCATAAAGTTGTGTTGTAAAACAAATTAAAACAGTTTAAAATGATGGACAAAACATTTAAAACGTTAACGTGCACAATGGCGCCTAACTGGTAACGCTTGTAGGTTAGATTAAACTCAATTGGAGGGAAAAGATCCCGGCGGGAAATTTGAAAAACAGACTGTAATCCTGATAGAGTTAAAGAGAACAAGAAATTCTTAAAATTATTAATTAGATACAGAGATTGGTGCTGGTACAAAATTTGTGGAAATTTGACTGTAATAAAGGGACAAAAATTAGTTATACGTTCAAAAATGTTAAAAAATTAAACTACTCAAGTTTGTATCAGAAGTATTGTGTGTGTTAATATTTGTTAATAAATTATGATAAATTAAACTTAAGTTTGAAATATCAGTTTGTTTATTTATACTATTATTATTTATGAGAATGTGATACATTTCTAAGAAATTACGTTTGAAGTAGTTGGGTTCGATAGTTAAAATTTCGGAATTTTCATAATCGAAATTGTGTTTGGTTCAAGGCCTTGAACCCAGTATGCAACACATTTCCATTCCTAGAATCATTGCTGACTGTGAGTTTGCAATTTCTCATCTCAATCAAAATGATAAAAACCAATGCAGAGCACGTTTAACTAATGCCATAACTAATTACACTTATCACAACAAAAAGCACAATAATTATTACTATAAAAGAACCTTAGTATGCAAACGTTTTCTTAAAGAACATCCTGACATCATTTTAGTTCAATCTGATAAAGGTAATGTCACTGTCACTATGGACAAAAAAGATTACATTGATCTCTCTGACAATCTTCTCAATGACTCCGACAGTTACCAACTTCTTGACCGTAACCCCACTAGCATCTACCAAAGAAAATGCAACACTGATTTCTGAACTAAAAAAAGAAAAATTAATTAATAACAGTGAAGCAAAAGATCTTATGACATACAATTCCATTGCTCCTAAGTACTACGGTCTTCCAAAGATCCACAAGCCTACACTTAGTCTCAGATCAATTGTTTCTTCTATCAACAGTCCTACGAACAAATTATCCAAATTCGTAGCTGACATTTAAAAAAAATCCTATCAATTTGACAATCAATATTACATCAAAGACGCTTTTCAATTTGTAGAATCTATGAGAGACTCCACACTGCCCCAAGGTTATGTTCTAATTAGTTTAGACGTTGTGTCACTCTTCAGTAATCTCACGTATCAGCAAGTAGCCAACAGTATAACAAATAAATGGACTTACATCAAACCTAACTGCCAACTACCCTTAAGTAAATTTTTAGAAATGATTAAATTCATTTTTGACACTTCCTACTGTGTTTTTGAAGAGAAATATTACAGACTGAAAAAAGGCTCACCCATGGGCAGTAAACTTTCCCCAATCTTGGCTCAATACGTTGTTGACCAGTTATTGGATGACTGCATTCCCAAACTTTCATTCAATATTCCGTTTCTAAAGAAATTTGTTGACGATATAATTTGTGCAATACCTGACAGTAAACAAGACGAGATCCTTGACATCTTTAATCAGTATGACCACAACATCAAATTTACTATTGAGTGTGAAGAAAACTGTAGTGTTCCCTTCCTTGACACGAAAGTTATCAGACAGGACACCACGATCTTAATTGATTGGTATTCCAAACCTATTTCTTCTAATAGGTACATAAACTATAACTCCTACCACACTCTAAAAATGAAGATCAACGTTCTTAAAGGCTTACGGTTAAGAGTCGAAAGGGTTTCTGATTCATCTTTTCTTGCTGCAAGGTTGGTACTTGCCAAACTTAAATCGATTTTTCTTGAAAATGGTTATCCTGTGACTTTGGTCAACAAAATAATGAATCAATCTAACAACAATAACACTTTCAATTTTACACATATGCCTGGTATTGAATCCAGACAAAACGATACTACCAACGTTAACATAAACAATACCAAATTCAGATCATTGGCCTTTATTCAACATCTTACACCCAAGTTACAAAAAATTCTCTTACTTTATGACCTTAACTTAAAAATAGCCAACCGACAAATTTTAACCCTTAAAACTATTTTCAGTAAACTAAAAACCCCTACTGATAAATTTGACCAATCCAATGTGATCTACAAAATACCTTGTGAACAGTGTGACAGTGTCTACATAGGTCAAACTTGTAGGTATCTAAAATCTCGTATCTCGTCACACAAAAGTGATTCTCATAATGAACGAAAAATTGGTTGTTGTGCCCTTGCTGACCACGTCAAACAAACCAAACACAATTTCGATTATGAAAATTCCGAAATTTTAACTATCGAACCCAACTACTTCAAACGTAATTTCTTAGAAATGTATCACATTCTCATAAATAATAATACTATAAATAAACAAACTGATATTTCAAACTTAAGTTTAATTTATCATAATTTATTAACAAATATTAACACACACAATACTTCTGATACAAACTTGAGTAGTTTAATTTTTTAACATTTTTGAACGTATAACTAATTTTTGTCCCTTTATTACAGTCAAATTTCCACAAATTTTGTACCAGCACCAATCTCTGTATCTAATTAATAATTTTAAGAATTTCTTGTTCTCTTTAACTCTATCAGGATTACAGTCTGTTTTTCAAATTTCCCGCCGGGATCTTTTCCCTCCAAATGAGTTTAATCTAACCTACAAGCGTTACCAGTTAGGCGCCATTGTGCACGTTAACGTTTTAAATGTTTTGTCCATCATTTTAAACTGTTTTAATTTGTTTTACAACACAACTTTATGAATTGTTAATAATGGTTACTACTTAAGAAATTTATTCCTGGCTTGCTCACATATGCAACTTTAGCTCTCATAACCTCACTTAGATGTAAGTAGAATTTTAAAATCATCATTTTCAATTGTGTAACACGTTCATATTAACATTATAGCCGCCCTGATGAAGGAAATAAATACTTTCCGAAAGCTTGGCAATCAAACAAGAGTAAACTTTTAATTGCCCCCCTTTTGACTGCTATCCTGCTAGATCTTCAACTGATAACATTTTATATAAGAAAAATCCTAATGCAACAGGTTCTGAAAATTTATTAGTAATTCCCGACACCTTAAAAGAGGAAATATTATTTGCCAATCATAACGAACCCTTAGCAGGTCATTTAGGGATTGCTAAAACTTACCATCGTATTAAAGATCGTTATTTTTGGATCGGGATGTTAAAAGACATTAAAACTTATGTTCGTGGTTGTCCAGATTGTCAATCCCGAAAAGACTATACTTATAAACCACCCCCCGGATTATTACAAACCATTCATGTAGGGTTACCTTTCCAAAAAATTGGAATTGACTTGTTAGGTCCTTTTCACATAAGCTCAAAAGGAAACACAACGATAATTGTAGCGACCGACTACGCCACACGATGGGTAGAAACGCGGGCTTTACGAGACGGTAAAGCTAATTCAGTTGCTAAATTTTTATTTGAAAATATTATAAGTAGGCATGGTTGCCCGAAGGAAATTTTAAAATCATTTTATCATTTATCAATTTTTATGGTAGCGGATAAAGATTCTTTTGCCGAGTTACGTTATTTAATTTTCGGTAATCAACACAAAATCGATAAGTATTATTAGGCTTTCGTACTAAAACAACAGGGGATGACCAAGGAGACTGACTAGGTCTAATAATTTTATTATTTAACATTTCTTTTACTTGTTCGCTGATAATTTCTCTTTCCTTATGCAACACTCTATATGGTCTACTAGAAACCGGACTCGCTTCTCCCACGTCAATGTGATGTTTGAGTATCGTGGTTAGGCCAATTTGTGACATATCTGAGGCAAAAATATCTGTGAATTTAGATAATAATGTATCGAGTTGACGTTCAAATAAAGGTTTTATACTTTTGCTTGTGGTTACTTGGTGGAAAAGATCAGAATTATTTTTTGTAAAATTTGGTAATTTTTCAAGGTATCCGATGGTTGTATTAGCAAATAATTTTTGCGGCAATTTTCCCAAATTTGTTAATTCTATCATAAAACAATTTTTTGTTTGGAATGGGTTTTTTGTAATTGTTAAATTCTTTGAAAGCAGGAAATCGTCTCGAGGAACAAAATTATTCTTGATAGTAGGTGTGGTACTTAATTTGTTGTTTGAAACAACTTCAATAAATTGAGATTTATTAGGATGAAGGAGAACGTCTGTTTTAAGGGTGATTTTAGCGTCGTTGGTTTCGTTTTGAACATTTTTGTTATTCCTATTTTTCTTAGAATGTAAAAAGAAATTATCGAATTTAGTAACATCTTTACAGAATGGAACTTGTATATTACCACAGAGTTCTAAATAATTTTGAGGGAAATTAATAATTGCCTTTGATTTCCGAAGAAAAGAGGTTCCTAGTATTAAGGGCCTTGGTAGATCGTGTACTACAAGGACTTCTATAGGAAAAAGTGCTTTAGAAATTTGTAATTTAATGAAAGCTTTACCGATTACTTTTATTGGTTCGTTTCCAGCTGTAAGTATATTTAAGGGTCTTTGTAAAGGAATATATTTGGAAACATATTGAGAATTAATTACATTATGTAGAGCGCCAGTATCAATTATAACTTTTAAGAATTGGTTTTCTAAAGTTGCTGGGATACTGACTATTCCAGACGAAGAGAAAGAGTACAGATTCTTTTCTTTATTTTTTGAAGTGAATTTAGGTTTTACTGAAATACGTTGCTTTGATTTTAGTGACGCCGTATTTTGATTTTGCTTTTTATTAACTCGAAAGTGTCGCGGGGAAAAAGTTTGTTCCCTAATAAACTGTTTAGGTTGCTCCCGGTTATGACTGAATTTCTGTGAATTATTATTTATTTTATCAGAGTGTTTATAAGCACACGTATAAGAAAAATGACCCGGCTTATTACAAATAAAACAGATGGCCTTGATTTTGCGTGCGCGGTTGTTTAGATGAGACCGAGCCGCGAATGCAAATTGTTTATCTGCAAACGGTGCATTTTGTGCGGGCGTACCTTGAAGAAATAACTCGGGGTTTCTTAGCTGTGACGCTACAGTCTGTTTTCGTGTGTCACTTAATTTTTCTACAAGAGCTTTGAAATCTTTTAATGACATATCGGGGGCTGATAGTAACGAAAATTGAGTTATGTAGATAGGATGTAGTCCATTTTCGAAATAATCTAAAATTTGTTCAAAAGGCTGTAACGAAGTGACCACTCCGTTACTATTTTTGTACATATTAGGTTAAGTTTTGTATATATTAATTAGCCTGTATTTTTAGGATGTGTTTGCGCAGAATTACAAAGTTTAATTTAGGTGGGAACTCCAAGAGAGTGGGGCGCCCCACCACGCGCAACCCTTTATAAGCGCGCTCGGCGCACGTTTTAATGAGTCCTCCGCCGGCTCTTGAGCCGACGGTCGTGGCTTCGCCGCGCTATCAAGCCACCGGACGTGGCTTGAAGTTAGTGACTTACCGGGTATTCCGAGCCACCGGACGTGGCTGGAATGCAGTTTTTCTCGCGGAGTCATTCATGTGTCGATGTTTTGACTCAAACTCGTTTAACCATCTGTGCTACGTTCGCGTTACCTACAACTGCTCCTCCTGTTTTATCCTGACCTTTCTCTTACCGAGTGTGGGCGTCTCACACATCCTGATCCCAGAGCGGGAGTCTCGCTCTCTCTTATCCGATGCGGGCGTCTCGCATATCCTAGAGTGGGTGTCTCACTCTCTCTTACCCGATGCGGGCGTCTCGCATATCCTAGAGTGGGTGTCTCACTCTTCCTTTATCCAGTGCGGGTGTCTCGCATATCCTAGAGTGGGTGTCTCACTCTTCCTTTATCCAGTGCGGGTGTCTCGCATTCCTAGAATGGGTGTCTCACTCTCTCTTACCCGATGCGGGCGTTTCGCATATCCTGACCCTGAGTGGGCGTCTCACTCACAACCATACCACCGATCCGATCCCTAGAGCCTGTACCAGAACGTATGCACAGTGCGTTACCGTCCTGCGATTAGTGTCCGTAAGACACACCGTTTCCGGAACTACCGTCTTGCGATTAGTGTCCGTAAGACACACCGTTTCCGGAACTACCGTCCTGCGATTAGTGTCCGTAAGACACACCGTTTCCGAAACTACCGTCCTGCGATTAGTGTCCGTAAGACACACCGTTTCCGAAACTACCGTCCTGCGGTTAGTGTCCGTAAGACACACCGTTTCCGGAACTACCGTCCTGCGATTAGTGTCCGTAAGACACACCGTTTCCGAAACTACCATCCTGCGATTAGTGCCCGTAAGACACAGCTTGTAAAAAGACCTGTAAATATAGACTATGTTTGTAAATAAAGTTGTTGCTAAGTGATCGACGCTTTTATTTCCGCTGAACCCGGACACCGACGAGCACACCCGAACCGCCGGACCGACGTCAAGCAGAGCAACGATCGGCAGTAACTATAGATCCACAGACCAACCCGAAAATGACGTACCGTTACAAGGCATTTTTGTATTTAAATCATTACACATTTCTAAAATATCTTACATATATTTTAATATATCTTCGTCTTCTTTTTGACTTCGTTTCATTAATTGAATTTTAAGTTCTCGAATACAACATGTAATTCCAAATTCTTTTTTAAAATCACGGACAACATCGTTCGAAGTTTTATTACTATTTTCTGCTGCCGAAAGATAATTATTATACCAGATATTTGCAGCTTCATGAAGAAATGAACCGAAAAAATTTATTTTATGTACATTTGACCAGTTATGATTAGTAGCACATTTTTTATAACTTTTTATAAATTCAATTACATTTGTCGTTGCTGGTATAAATATTTCAGGACTAATGAATTTAGGAAACCGTGGATTTTTATTTGCGTCTCGCGCTAGAGCGATTGTAACAGGAGCGCGAGCGTTTTGATTTTCAATCATAATTACGGGCGATCGTGATACGTAAGCAGAATTTGTTTTAATTTAAATTTTTAGTCTGTTAATATAAAAAGTTACTTGTACTTGGAGATTTTAATACATTATCGATACTAAATAGATATTAAATATCACGACAATTATTTAACAACGCTAAAAAAAAAATAATTAGCATAATTTATTAATTACTATTAATTAATTTATTAATTAATACGCGTCGTATTAAAAAAAAACAGTTAAATTTAACATTGCCTCTTATTACCTCGTTAAATTCTTCTAAAATAAAACTTTCTTTCTAAAAGAAAACTTTTCTCCAAAAAAAAATTTATTTTTTGGAAAATAAACTAGTGACTACATTTTGGACTTTAGGCGCCTCCACCAAAAATGCTACGGTAATAATTTAAGTAACATGAAATAAGGGACGTAACTTAATACAACAATACATTTATTAACAGTAAATTACAACTAATTACAAGTAGAATTACTTACATTGTATCTGGGGCACTTACGGACAATTAGACTAGTTGACACTGACTAGATTTATTCTAATTATATGCTAACGTTCGATCTGTAGCTTTTTTATAGGGGTTTTGTTTCCCGGGTATTACGTCAATTGTTGCCTTGACATTTTGCACCCGGCTCTGCGTTAGATCTGTGTCCGTAGATGAGTCATAAGATTTTGCGCACGGCACCCGAATGAATCATCGCTGTGATATGTGCAAGTGCATTTGCTGCACCGCGGGTGAGTCATACGTTACATAATTGCAAGTGAGTCATTCTTATGTTTATGTTATCGTCTTATGTTTATGTTACGCTCGACTGATTTTCATCTGTACATCTGTGCTGGTTTTCTTATCCTAGTTACGTTTTCCCCCCTCGCAAAAAAAAAATTTATTTACATTTGGAATGAGTGAGGCAATTTATCTTAAAGAAATCAATGAAGTTATGATACCGTATAGAGGTAATATAAATAAGTATCTTGTCCAAGATAAGGTTTGTTATGGAAGACGCAGCAAATGTAAACTTAAGGGAAAAAAGTATCTCGGATTAATTAAATAGTGGGTTAGTCTTGTGGTTGACCTGGGGCTTGATGGATTGCTTCTGTAGGTTAATCGTTGTTTCATCGGCTGGTACGCTGTTCTTTGGACTTCGTATGGTGTGTGACGAATGTACTGGCAAGATGTGCATTGGACCTTGTATTACAGATGGTATGGAGAGTATCGTTGGAGTCTTTGGGCAGCCGTAGCAGAGGCAATCCAATTCGCGAAGTTTTGAAGCGTGAAAAGTGACATTGAATAATTTCGTTGTTACCACGTCAGTGATAAAAAATGATATGCTTGCTTGTCAGACGGAATGTTTGAAATTTATCAACTTATAAAGGAAGAGCACAAGTTGAAATTAATAAATTGTGGAGGCAATATTTTGGATTCTTCAATTTGCGGCCCAACAGCAAGGCGATGCATCCGGTTGGTTCGAGTGACCAGACACAACCGCAGAAGGTCGGCAGGAGGTGGCCGTCCACGGGCGGAAGTGCCGATCCCGATGCCAGTGTAGTGGAAGGTGATTGTTCGGGTTCACCTTAGCCAAGACCTTCCAGGACCCAAGGGTTGAACAACTGTCGGCACCCGCGACGGGGCGCTCACTAGGGCAGGATCTTGAGCGGTTCAAATTAGAGGATTTGCCCCTTGCTTCTGAGATTGAGACGATTTTTCGCGATCTCTTTGAATAATGTGCTGTGAGACTGTAAAATACATTATTAGGTTTAGCTTAGAACAATAAAGTGCAAACATATTCACTAGTATATCAATTAAAGTCTTAATAATCTTAAGAATAATACAAAATCTTAATCGAAATGAAATACATTCTCAAAGTTAATTAAAGGTTCCATAATGACAAGTAGTGTTGCATGACCAGCAAGATGGATTAAAAAAAAATTTAAACACTTTATGTTTAGTAAATTTAGTAAAAATAAAGGAAAGTTACTTACAATATTTGCGTGGAAAGAAAAACAAATCTGCGTTTGATTTTGTTGCCATTCTGTGGCCATTAAACAACTGAATGTGTTTTGAAAAAAGTCAAAGCTGGCTGGTCAAGTGAGCTAACGTTGCTTTATGTTATCTTATCTTATAATAATAATAAACTAAACTTTTTATGTTAATTGAGAAGGTACATTGGAATGCTAACCGGTTCATGAGTGGTTTCCGCGCTTTAGCAGATTTTCTTCTATTTACTTACAACAATATAAGATTATTCCAGCAAAATAATAACAATAATCTTATCCTAATTTTATGTTTACTAAAACAATTTTTGTTGAATGAGATTCAATAATGATGGTGTTCGAATGGTCTCTGCGCAGAGTGTGAAATGCGATATTTAATAACAGCAACACGAAATTATCTCAGCACGCGGTGTATAAGGCCTATTTACACCCGTAGTGATATAAAGAGGTGTATATGTTCATTAAAATACCAAATAATGCTTTCAATAATATTAAGGATTAACTTAAGAGTCTAATAAGACATAGTAATAAAGTTAATAATTAAATAAACAATCAAAGTACTTTGTAATTTTTTCTTTGTCTTATAAACGTAAAGATATATGTACAGGAGGGGGTATTTAAAAGTTGAAATTCTTTGAAAAAGTTTACTCTTTGTGAAATGCATTTCATAATATACGTAACTTTGCTAGCAATAAAGACAATCGTTTTAATTTACATTCATTTGTCTTTGAAAATAAGAAGGATTTGGTAAATAGAAATTTCAATACGACTAAGCTCGCTGGGCAGTTCAAGATTGCAATTGTGGCCTACTCATGTATTTCACACGAGTTTACTTGAAAATAGTATTGGGGAGGAAATTTCTTTCGTCGTATGTGTACGTAGTACTTCGTGAAGTAAGTATTAATTATGGTGAAGTATGTGCACAGGGTGATCTGAAATCATCAACATAAAAAAAATTTCAAATAAACGTAGGCCTGGTCTGTATAGCTGCAACAATAAACCAACGAGTACACGGAAATTTCTGAAACAGAAATAATATTTAATGTTTATACACGTAAAAATTTTTTTTTCTTTCTTTCTTTTTCTCCCGAATCAATAATAAATAAATAATTACATATGTATCTACATAAAACTTTTGTCTGTTTCACGTATCTCTTCATAACAATTGGATTATTAATGCAATTAGGTCACTCTAGCATTGCGATAATTGCATATGATTGTGAAACCCCCACTAGTAATATAACAATAATATCCCTACGCAACGTAGCGGATTGTCCTAATCCTTTAAAAGATTACAACGCCACTCAACAAGAAATACAAGTAATACAACAAAACAACATACTCCAAACTACTATCAACTCATGTCTGTAACACGCCGACGTGCTACTGTTTTTGTTTACTACTTTCGGACAACTAAACAACTAATAAAATGTCCAAACAAATAAACAATTTGAATTAATTTGACAATATAATTAACTGGACCGAAAATTTATTATCTGAAGGATTTTAACTCGTAATTACTGTACAGTTTGCTCGGCCAGTATTCCTGAGACGAATCGCTATTAGTTTTATTGGCTTCCTACAACATGCAAGTTAATCTACCCCGACGAAGGGACCAAGTACCTGCTAGCTACAGATGCGTCAATGACCTAAATGTAATAATACTACGCCGCCCGGCGAGACTTCTCAGAAATACTTTGATATCTAGTAATATTTGATTTAGCGCGTGATCACTCTAATTAGCTTGCCTTGTCCTACCTGTCCTACGTTGTTATCTAACTCAGTCCTTTTTTGGTGAGACGGTAAAATATAACTTGAGAGAGTTTTAGGGATTAACTACTGATAATTAAAATACGGAATTTAAATTTAATTAATTATTTATTGTAAAGCAAGGCAAAAACTCCGATTTCTAGCCGCACTGCAGTCTAGAAAAATGAGCGGAAAAACCTTGTCGTTTAAACAATTACAGACACAAATAAACAATACGGGAAGTACAGTGGGGTCCGCTTAAAAGTATTCACTTCCAAATTTCGTAGCGGCGTATTGACTTCAAAATCACACAGTTGGTGGCTTTGTTTATGCACCAGCGATTAGTGTTTGGAAAACTCTGTTCCTCAATTAATTAACAATTAATTAATTCAATTTAGATCGGTCTTGGTACTAGTGTTTGTCACTTCAGATCGTACCCTAAGACACGCTCTGCTCAATCAACCAACGTACAGCGTGACCGTGTGTCTACAGTGTACTTAATTAATGATCGTAATTAATTAATCAGATATTTGGGGAAGTACGTGATACAAAATGTCGCCCAGGCGATCAATTTGCGAGAGGATTAATAGTAATCGCTAGTTTTTCAAGGGAAGGTGACCCTACTGAGTAGGCGTCGGACCCGATTTGTTTCTAACCTAATAACGCAGCGAAGAGGGAGATTCTCAACCGTTCCTATCGCTAAGAGGTGGAGGTACAGTGACTCTCACTTCATTTGTTAACCTCTGATTGCGTTGTTTTCGACGATAATAAACCTATGCGCGATGACAATAATTGACCGTTTTATTTGATACTCTACTGTGGGTAGTTATGATCTTTCGGTCTCTCAGCGAATTACTTCTAATTAACCCGCAAATCTCCTGACCAGAACTACACTTCGGTCCACACACAGGGTGTGAGGGAAGCTCAGTTAAGAAGATGGCTATGAATGTGATTCAGAGTTGTTCGGCCTCGTAATTTTACGAGATTCGTAAAGACAATAAATTGGCCTTGATTTCTGTAATTGGACGGTGCTATGCACTCGTGATTTATCGGCAGATATTAATGCCTCTGACTCGTGGTGTAAACGGAGATTTCCTGAGCAAGCCGGAATACACCGGTTAACGTGTTCCCAACTTGACAAAGAATATCTCGACAGGTAGAATTATATTTCACAAAAATACACTGTAATCAGAATTTCGAAATAGATATAAAATAGTTAAATTGAGTTGGTTGGTTAATGTGCAGAAACGTGCAATCACGTGAACTGAATGACACACCCTGTACATATACTAATTCAATACGCAAACCGATCTAAGAAATCATACAACAACTAAATTACAAATTTTACAAATGTGATTACGGCTTCGACTTGTTTGCCAATGATACTTTAATTATAATTCGTCTAAGCTCGGCAAATACTGACTTTCAGTATACGTTAATACAAAATTAAGGAATCAATTAAAATAATTCTGAAAACAATTTAAACCACCAAATATGTGAAGAAGAAATATAGACAAAATGTTACCTAAGCCCGCGCCCGCGAAGTTAAGATCCGATACACTCACTACACTGAAGTTTTTACCTACACTCGCGGTTAATTTACCGTACGCGACCGGCTAGTTTTAAATTTGATTAGATCGCCTCTCAAACACTAGAATTTTAGACGTCCCGATATAAAATGATTTAACTCTATTGTGAAATCTAAATCAGAGAACCAAGTGCAAAGCAATCCGTCAAGCCCAAATAATACGACTGATCGTTTTAAAAGCTCGGAGCTATCTGTCTGTCATTTTAATTTTCATCTTTCGGCTGAACAAAATTAATTTCCCTTCCTCCTATTAAAACTAAATTCAAACACCCCCTGAGCAATAGAGCTGTGTTTTGCGTTCAGAAAGATAACGCCCATCCGATTCCAAGAATGTATTTTTTTCTCTAAGCTTTTAACGACCCCCCGTGAGCAGCCCACGTGTGCTGTCTTTCCAAAATTCACAACAATCTTCTTAACTACAAGTACCCATCTGACATCTTTATGTCTTCCGCTTATAGGAGAAACTCGGCGCCCTGACTGCTTTTGTTTAGACGCACTTGAAAATCCGCATGTTATTTCCCGTTACGCCCCGGCGATAATTTTAGTTTTCAATAGAAGTATCCTTTTACAGAAACTTAAACGTGTCAAATTGTATAATTTCTAAAGAACACCCGATGACCCTTAAGAAACTCGTATGACAGATTTATATGATTTCAACTCAAGAAAAATTTTAAAGTCCCACAGTGTTACAAGAATTTATGACATCCCCTCGTTATATTGCACATTGCCCGACCGTCGTACGGACCACCCTGCCTTGACGAAATTGCCTCCGCTTGTTTGTTCTCTTACAATCAAAATTACATCAAACATGCTTTTTGTTTTATAAACAAATTCGCGACCGTTTCATGTCTTATAGAAATTTCACGAAATATTTTTTACTGTAGCATGCACTCCCACAACTCCGCAGTTGCAAATGGTTCTTATAGCTATATTTTACCTTTAACACCTAATGAATGCTTACAAATTCACGCAGGTAAGTCTTATAACATTTTCGGAAAACATCTCATTACCAATATTTTACCCAATTCTACTACATTTTCATCTTTTACACTAGCTGGTAATGTTTTACATGATGGAACGTGTTACCCAGCTTCTTATTCAGAATTCGGTGAAACATGGAACAACGTATTTGTGTTAGCTTCTATTAAAATCCAAATTTTTGAATATATTACTCCTGTCAAAATTAACGAAAATGAAATTACTCTCTATGGAAATATCGTTTGCCCCTTTATACAAGGATACTGCATCAATCCAAATACGGGCTTATCAGTTTGGAACACCATACAAGACACCTGGTTCCCCATCACACGTATCAATATTATTGGAAGGCACCGGAAATTTTATCTCTATCAACAAAAATAATTCTATAACAACACTACCTACTTATTTAGTAGTAGAACAAGATAACTTTATTTTCGGCCTTACAATTACTAAACCTAGTATCTTCTGTCATCTAGTAATACTACAAACAGAACACCCCCAAATATTAATACTTCAAGAAACTACTTCCCATCCATTTCCGTTTACCGGAACTAGCCCCAAACAATTTAGTGATGCGAGTTTAATCACTTACATTAATACTAAATTTCCATATGTTATAACCAAATAATTCTTATTTTGTTTTACTTTTCTAACGGCTTCCAGTTTGTTATTGGAGAGCAAAGGTTGTGGTTCGATTTTATTAGATTCAAAAATTAATAGAAAACTAATGTTTAAAAAAAATGAGCGCCACCAATTTTTTATATAACGAGGCAAAATTGGAAACCTCTTTAAAATTTTAAGTGTATAGTTAAATACGGGCTGTAAGCAATGCGTTCCACGCAAAGTAAGTCTCCATAAACAACACCACTTTGTTTATGTATCCGATAACGCATATCTTACAACGTCACGCTGAAGAAATAGAATGTCATGTACCAACACCTGCGTTATATTTTATAAATAATAATTGGATTGCTTTAAATCCACATCCAGAAACATCAATAAAACCAATATTACTACAAGTAGATCAAGAACCCGATTTTATTTTCCAAAACATTCAACCGTTAGGTTCTGGAGGAATTTACACGTACGTTGAAATGAAAAAATTACAAAATAATTTAATGTTTAATTTTGAACGTCCCGCTATTTCCAACATAATTGTTCGGAAAATGGCAGGACTAAATACTGACACACAAGGATTTTCCACAATTTCTCTATTTAACCCAGAGGAATTCCAAAATTTTGCTAGGTCAACTTTTACGTATTTTTGGAATTCCGCAAAAGATATTGGATCCATTATCTCATTTCTATTAGGATTTTATATAATTTTCAAGATTATTAAAACTTTAATTAGTATACTAATAAACATGTTTACACTTTATCCCTCTACGGGGATGAAATGGGCCCTTTTAGCCGCGAGTTGGGATAATCTTGTATTCCTGTTATTAAATAACAAATCTCGAAATGAAAATCCCCAAAATAATCTTGAAACCCAATTAGATTAAGCGTTCATATCAACATATAATTTAGATAAGATTATTATTATTATGCTTATTCACCTTCTTGTCTGTCCTGCACATTTCGATTGTACTCCACTCCATAGTTAATATTTAGTAAACCTATGCACGACAGCCATGAAAGACGAAGTTGGTTATTTGAATAACTTGTTTTTGTTTTACAAAAAAATGTAAGTTTCTCTTATATCCCACATATTCTAGTTATACATTAAGATATTATATTCAACTATAAATAGATATAAATCAAAACTTTCCTGCTTGACTTGCTGAAATATCACATACAATATAAGCTTATTTTTCTTTTTTTTTTTTAGCGGTAAAGCAAAACGGTCAGTCATGAAAGTTCCATTATAACACAATAGAAACTTTTGTTCTGCTGTTAGAATTAATTAATAATTTATGATAAAATTAGCACTTACCAAGTAAAAGTCAGCTGTAGATACACGCACCCCACTATATTGTTCTGTTCTTACATTAATCATTAAAAAATTTTAGTCTCGCACATTATTCGAGGAGATTCCGAATAATCGCCTCGATATCTTCAATCTCTTCGAGGTCCTCCAACCGGAACGGCGAGTCCCCCAACAGGGCCAGCGAAGCCCCATTTGGCCGCTCCCGGGCCGGTTCCACAACGCGCCCGGTCACGGGTACCGACAGTCCTTCAACCCCTGGATCCGCAATTGCTTCAGTTGCGGACTCCAACGGCTGCTGCGTGGGGGATGCCATCACGTTATCCACGGTGACGTGCCAGGAAGCCCCGTGTTGCTGAACCAGTCGCCTGGCACTTCCTGTTGGCACCCCCTGGATCCCGGAAGCAGCTGGCTGAGGGGATAACGGCCGTTCACCCCCAACTTCAACCCCTACATGCGGTGACGACGGACGTTCTACCTCCACCCTCGACTGAGGTGTCAACCCTCGAACACCCGCCAACCCTGACATCGAGATTGCAACTTCCGGCCGTGGCCGCCTACCAGTTTCAGCCCTCCTGCGATGGTGTGTTGTCACTCGAGTCAAACGGGTACGACGTCTCGCTGGTTGAGCCGCCTCCATAACCGCAGCCCAAAGGCTCCACCGATACCGTCGATAACATTCGGTGTACCCGCTGGACCGTAAAGACAACACGGCCTCCATCACGGGCCGCCTTGGAAGGCGAGGTCTTGGTACAGCACAAAACCGTTGAAGCCGCCTCATTCCTTTGTCCACGGCACTTCCCGGATGAATTCGATGTGTTAGCCGCATTACGCTACATATCAGCACTGCGGTCTCCACAACCCGTCTTCGCAAGATCGGATCAGCCACCCGCCCCAGCAAATAGATAATTGCAGCGTACACCACGAAAACCCGCATGGTCAACAATGCGACAACAAGAGTCTTCGAAGCTACAAGCCCCAGGTCAACCGCAAGACTAACCCAATATTTAATTAATCCGCAATACTTTTTTCCCTTAAGTTTACATTTGCTGCGTCTTCCATAACAAACCTTATCTTGGACAAGACACTTGTTTATGTTACCTCTATACGATAGAATAACTTCATTGATTTCTTTAAGATAAATTGCCTCACTCATTCCAAATGTAAATAAATTTTTTTTTGCGAGGGGGGAAAATGTAGCTAGGATAAGAAAACTAGCAAAGATGTACAGCTGAAAATCAGTCGAGCGTAACGTAAACATAAGAATGATTCACTTGCAATTATGTAACGTATGACTCACCCGCAGTGCAAAAAGATGCACCTGCACATATTACAGCGATGATTCATTCGCGGGCCGTGCGTAAAATCTTATGACTCATCTACGGGCACAGATCCAACGCAGGGCCGTGTGCACAAATGTCAAGACAATAATTGACGTCACGAAACCCCTATAAAAAGGCGACAAATCGAACGTTAGCGCATAATTAGAACGGTTCTAGTTAGTATCAACTAGTCTAATTGTCCGTAAGTGCCCCAGATACAATGTGAGTAATTGTACTTGTAATTAGTTGTAAATTATTGTTATATTAAGCTGCGACCCTCATTTCATGTTACTTAAATTATTATCGTAACATTTTTGGTGGAGGCGCCTAAAGCCCAAAAATCAAATTTTTCAATGTTATTTTTCACAATTTCAAATTAATGTCTTTCTTTTCAAATTTAATTTCATTAATTCTTCTAAAACTTAAAGTATTCATAGTTGGAATTTTGTTAGCATTTTTAACCGCATGTCCTGCTCCTACACAGGTCATTATAAGCGAAATAACATTTTGTCCCCCTTGTAATCAATTCTACGCTCGAATTAAGTGCCCGCTTCGACGACGTTTAATAATACGACCCAGAAATTTTGTAAACTCTTAATCTACATATTTCCTTTTTAAATCATTTTTTTTTTAAATGTACTAATGTCCGATCAGGAAGGTTATTCAACACGATCCAAGAAAGTAAAAGCACTCAAACTCAACATTGACACTAAAACACCTTCTTCTTTCGATCTGATTTTTATTTGCTCACTTTTTACAACTTACTAGCCAAACAACAACTTCATTGGGGGGTGGGGGGGGGGGGGGGAAGTTATTTTAACCCTTTACTGCATGATTTTTTATTTTTGATTGGAAAAAATCGAGAACCTTTGGGACATAGTGATAATTGTGGGAAAAATATTGAAAAAAATCAACCTTTAATTTTTCCTATAATTTTTCAAAAAAATTTAAATGTCATAAATTTACAACACCATGCGAATATTGCATTAAAAAATAGAAATGGTTATTTTATGTGAAATTCTTTAAAACAGTTTCTTTTCTTAGTGAAGCACAAGGCAACACCACACTTCTCACAAATAGTTTGCGAATATCCTTTACAGCTTGGAAATTTGCACCGTATCTGTTTATCAGCCCAGGAGAGCCAGTGGCCAACTTCATCAAGTCGCACGTCTTTTACCAGGATATGCTGTGCAGCTCCTTTTTTCTTTTTTTGCTGCAGCATCTGTTCTACTATTGAAGAACTAGGACGTCCACGTTTTATTCCGGTACTACACTGACCTGCTAAACTCAAAGCTTCAGCAACATCCGTTTTGAATTTTGAGAATTGGACATAAGTGCTGCTATTATGTGTCTGTACACGTCGATATAAAAGCCAACTATTTGCAATTGTTAAATCAAATAAATGATAAAATATTCGCATATACCATTTTTTGCTGCGAGTGCAAGTTTTGTAACGTCCTATTATACTATCTAAAAGATCTACTCCACCCATGTGGCGATTGTATTCCTTTATAATGAAAGGACAGTTTACGTCAACTTTCTTCTTTTCCTTTCTATCAAAGCGTTGTATTGTTTCGGATGGATTTATACCAGCAAAAGTAGAGGCCAAAGTTACAAGTTTATTATCTTTCCATACCTGATGAAATTTCAACTTCATTGCTTATACCTACATATTCTACACTGTAACCCCTGTTTTCTTTTTTCAGTACCTTTTCATCTGGAAGCTTACAATTCGGAATGCGATTTCGACGTATTGTTCCTAAACTATAAATTCCTCTATTTGCTAAATATTCTAACAATGGAATTGATGTATAGTAGTTGTGGAAATAAACGCGATAGTTTTGATTAGTAGGCACATTTCTACATAATCTAACTACTACATTCGACGAGGCACCTAAATTAGGTTCGTTATTCATTCTCCATTTTCTTGACCTGAATAAATTTCGAATTTATATGCATATCCAGAACTACCACATAACACGAAAAATTTGAAACCCCATTTGTGTGGCTTATTTGGTAGATATTGCTTCAGATGATGTCTAGCTTTAGATGAACATCTTTGTTCGTCAACAGACAAATACTGTTCAAGACTAATACTTGAGAATCTCTCATTGAGGTTAACAATAAGTGGCCTAATTTTAAATAATCTATCGTGTTCTTCATTACCTCGAGGAATCATATCATCGTTATTATTGAAATGAAGAAATTGGCGAATCTTTTCATACATATTGACAGTCATAATGTTTTTTACTTTGTCAAAACCTAAATCATTTGACCAAAATAGACGTGTATGTGGTAAATGGATCAGCGACATATAAATTGTAATACTAAGAAATTGTCTCATTTCTGATACAGACAACCCTAAAGGTTTACTGGCATCTTTTTGGATAGAATATCTATTGCTCTCATTTACTATCATTTCTAGCAGACTTTCCGTAAAAAAGTATTTGAAAAATTGTAGAGGTCCGTCAAATTCTAAAATATTATCAGATAGTATACTGTTTCCATGAAATTCTAGCTGGTGTTCGTTTAGAAGTAATTTTTTTCTTTTCCAGGTGATACCTATAAAAATATACTGTAATATGAATTATCAACAATCAACTTTTTGTAGATACTTGTTTTAGTAATGCTGCTTTTCTTTGATGTCATATTGCTATTACAATGATTTTCTTTAGATCCAGTAGATGTATACATTGCTGAATTTATATCTACAACTGCTGCATTGGCTTCCGATTCATAGTTAATTTCTTCGTTTTCATTCTCTGATGGTACATCTTCAATTTCCAGATCAGACTCTAAATCCGGTAAATAATTTGGGTCAACTAAACTAACACATGTGCGCGACATTGTACGGTTAAGACGTGTTTCTTATCTGGTTATCAATTTGCTTATTAAGTTCTGCTATTAATAGTATAAATTATCGGACTTTGTTCAAAATGTCTGATCCTATTAACTGTCATAAGTGTAATAATTTAATATCTGGTAGTCGTGCGAACAGTGGCTTAAGTTGTAAAGTATGTGCTAAACCGATCCATTATAAATGTATTGGTATCACTCCTGATAGCAAGGCCGCTCAGAACTTCAGATGTGGTTCCTGTAAAAACTTTGCATTAAAAACCGCTACAGATAATTCAGAAATAACTGGACCAAAAGAATTTGAAAATACTGTAATGATTCATCGACACCAGCGTCACTGCCGCCTAGTCGACGCGCCTTAGGCGAAGCCCAGAGAATTCTGACGGCGGAATAAACTAGAATAGACAGTGGGCCGCCTCCAGAATGTTCGAGATAAACAATCCCGGCTTATAAAACACGCGGCCGGTAAACGGAGAGGGCATTCAATGTTAGATAGTTGGATTAGAATGCAACGTGAGACAGTTCGAAATTAAAAGTGGCCTGTTAAACTTTCGCTCGGCTGTTGAAATAAATTACGTATAAGTCTGTAAATAAATTATTGTTAAATGTTAGTGTTAAATTAGTTTGCTTGTAAATAAATTAGTTATTAACTATTTCGTGTTTTGTTTTAAAATAAAAATTAATGAACCTTTAAAATCGTCACAATACCGAAGACAATAGCTACTCTCTAAAGGATGTAATCAAATTACTTATGGAAGTTAAATCTGAGATAAACTGCATAAAATCGACGCAGAATGATATAATATGTTCAATTGATTTTTGCTCGAAGAAAATAGATGAATATGAAATAAAAATGACTTCTTTCGAAGAAAAAATTCGTGATTTTGAATGCCTTAAACAGAAGTATGCTTTACTGGAAAATACTAACAAGAATTTAATTGATAGGATGGAAAACTTGGAACAGTACTCTCGTTCGAATAACGTGGAGATACAGGGTATTCCTGAACGGAGCAATGAAAACGTTCTCGCTCTTACGATAACTCTATGTGAGAAACTAGGCTGTGATGTCTCTACTTCTGATATCGATGTTGCGCATCGAATTCGGAATCAGAATAAGGAAACTGCACGTCCCAGGGGTGTGGTTGTTAAATTTGCATCTCGGCAAGTTAAGAACAAGATTATGTCGATTAAGATTATTCCAAGAAAACTGTTAGTACCTCAGATCTGAGTTTTCCAGGAGAGAACAGAAGAATTTTCGTCAATGAGCATTTGTGTCCTTCCAAGAAAGACTTACTTCATGCGGTAAGAATGAAGTGCCGCGAGCGGGGGTATAAGTTTGTGTGGGTGCGTGACGCGAAAATTTTGACTCGCAAATCTGATAATTCTAGAATTGTCAGAATTGCGAACAAGTCTGATCTTGATCTTATTGTTTAGTTGATTTCTCGCTTCTTGAATATTTAAATAAACTAACTGCTAGAATGGCTTTATCTATATACTATCAAAATGTAAGAGGTCTCAGGACTAAAACTAACGATTTCAAGGTCCAAGTGTCCGTAAATGATTATGATGTCATTATATTGATTGAGACCTGGCTGCTACCTTCTATTAGTTCGAATGAATTGTTTGATTCTCGTTATGTTGTTTATCGTACTGACAGAAATTATGATGCGGCTGGTCTTACTCTTGGCGGTGGTGTGCTAATAGCTTTTCAGACTAAATATTTTGGTAAACTACTCTTTAGTAATGATTTCTGTTCAGAGGAATTATGGATAAAGCTGGAGTTTTCCGTTAATAATGTTAAGAGTTTTCTGTATCTTTGTGTTGTTTACTTTCCTCCAAACTCTTTAACAGAAATATACAAATCCCACTTTGACAGAATTCGAGACATATTTGTAGACTCTAATAATACTGATACATTTTTTATTCTTGGAGATTATAATATTAGTGATCTCGAGTGGATCTCTGAAAATGATGATGATAATGAAAATAAGCTTTGTTGTGTAAATAATACAACACTTGTGTCAAATTTTTTAGTTGACTCTATGGCATTTTGCGGTCTCAGTCAATATAATGGCATCCCCAATGTCAATCGCAGAATGCTCGACCTAGTTTTATCAACTTTAAATATTAATGTGGCAACCTGTCTAGATGGAAGTCTTTCGCGAGTTGATCCTCATCATCCTCCGCTGTGTTGTGATATTGAGCTAAATTTATCTAAAGTTATACAAAGTATGAATTACAGTTGTTATCAGTTCAGAAAAGCGAATTACTGCGATATAGTTAATGAACTTGCAACAATTGATTGGTCCTTGTTATTGAATTGTCATGATGTTGATTCTGCTGTTGAAAATTTTTATTTCATACTTAATAATTGTATCAAGAAACATGTTCCATTAATAACTAGAAAAAGTAATAATTATCCTTCATTTTACTCCACTGAACTCATTGCTTTAATTAAGCGTAAGAATAAACTTAGACTACGCTATAAACGATTTAAAAACAGGAATGACTACATCCAATTTGCTAAATTACGTTCTGATATCAATATCTTAAGTAAGCGATGTTACATGAAATACATACGGAATACTGAGCACAATATTAAAAACAATCCGAAATCTTTTTGGGCCTATGTGAAATCAACTCAGACATCTTGTAGCATTCCTGCTTCGGTTTACTTTGATGATTTTCATGCTTCTTCACCAGATGCTGTATGTGACGCTTTCAGTCAATATTTTGCCTCAATCTACGAGTCTGCCGATGTTAAAGTATTCGATGCGATTCTTGACTCCGAATATTTTAATACGTCTACACTTTCTAATGTGATTTTAACTGAAGCTGAAATATTATCTTCACTTGATGAGTTGAATACCAATAAGTCATACGGTCCAGATGGAATAAGTCCCTTATTCATAAAAAAATGTCGACAAGTTTTGGCGTACCCTTTATCGTTATTATATAATAAGTCCCTCGCCATGGGTATTTTTCCAAATCAATGGAAGTTAGCATATACAGGGTGCCCGTTTTGCGAGCCTAACCATGGGGATCTCAGTTATTTGAAGAGATACGAAGTCGGTTAAATTAGGGCAAAGTTGCGTCTTTTTATGCTGATTAATGAGCTGAAAAGAAAATTCACATATCTTTTACGGTTTTCAAGATATTTGAAGAAAACGAAAAATCGTGATTAGTGGGCATAGAAGGTACTGCGGTTATGATAGACGATGTTTTAATCGGAGCTCACAGTTTAAATGAATTGAAGGCAAGAATTGTAAAAGTTCTTGAAAAATTCAAGGATGCTGGTCTCACTGTGTCAGTTAACAAATGCGAACTAGGGAAAAAGTCGTTGGAGTACTTAACCCTTCGTCGGGCGCACATGTATCTCACAGATACACAGCTTTATATTTCTACTGCCATTTTTGTGTTTAGTGTGCAATACCATTGCCCTTCTAGGTATGCTATCTCTGATCATTTGACAACAAAGGACAACTACTGCGGTTTATAAATTTTTAGTTTTAGTGTAGCAAATGAAGCAGAAGATGCGCTTTGTGTGTGGTAGATACAGCGCGACCGGTCATATTTGTTCATCGTAAGTCATAAGTATGTTCATTTGTCATATCTTTTCGTTATCAGAATGGTCAGACCTAAAATAACAACACCATAACCACACAAAACCATTCAAAAATCGCAGCAAAAGTGGTACATGCGAGTTAAGCCTAAGTAGGATGAAACAGCTTGACTTACATCAATATTTATTTATATTTATATTTATTTATACAGTAATATTTTGTTTTAAATAGACAAATCTAAATAAATAAATATAATAAACAAATAAATTCATGTAAATAGTTAAAATTATATACTATTAACCGCATGTATCTGAGGGATACGGCGCGACCTCTTACGTTTCAAAAGGCGCGCGCCCGACGGAGGGTTAAGTTTCAAGATTGTTGCCGAGGGTTTGCATTCGACCAACGAGAAAGTAAGGGCTATTGCAGAAGCACCTGAACCGAGGAACGTGAAGGAGCTCCAAAGTTTTCTGGATTTCGTAAATTTTTTGGCAAAATTCTACATATTGAACACTTACCAAGCCAACAAAAGAATATTTCACTTCAATAAATTGTCCTTAACACGATGTATACAAGATAACAAAATCTACTAAATGTCCAATAAGAATCAGAACACAAAATAACACTCAAAAAATAATAAACAAACAGTTGGCATCACACATATAAAAATATTAATTAAAAATATTAAAATTAAGAAAAATTGTGTGCAAATCGGTTAGGTCAAAAAGCGATTGCAAGATGTCGCTACTTAAATTGTTTATTAAAATTAAGAAAATTAGGTCATCAACATCTTAAATGTTAAGAAATAGATTTAATTACCTCGTATTTTGGGCTGAAATGAACATGATTTTTCATATCATATTCCAGCAAAATTTATTGAATTAATAAAGTAAATCATTACGTTAGTACCTATAAGTGCACTCTACCATGACAAAGGGCAAATTCTGTCATCAAATCCTTTTTTTGTTCCTCTGTTACTTCATTATTAAGGACTGAGGCTGTAATTATAAACATACAAATTAAATAAAATTTATTCTTCATAAATTTAAGTAATTTACCGCAACTTCCATCAAATATACACTCTTCCTCTTCTCCGTCATCTTCCTCATATATTCTTTCCTCGCCTATTCTATTGATTGTCAAACTATGTCCTGCAAGTAATAATTACAATTACAATTATCTAAATAATTTTTCCTCTCTTAACTTTAGCACAGAGATATAATATGATTGTTATGTAATGTTGTTCAGAACTCACTGTTTCCGTTATCTTCCAATTTTAAGCTACTGACAATTCAAAATTTCCTAAATGAATTTTAGATATCAAACTCAGAAGTCCTTCTTCTAAGTCTGTTATGAATGTCTGTATGTTACGGCTTTTTCTTCTTGTATTGGCTTTCCACACGTTCAATACCTTTAAAACATTAATTAGAAAAAAGAAGTACGTATATAAACGGTGATTTAGAATTGTCTCCCGATATCTTCAGGGTGAATAGAACATCAAAAAATAAGGTCACCTTTTTATATAATTTTTTTTCGTTTATTCGTTTAGTTGCTTACTAGCACATAATCTCCACCATTAATTTTTTCATCATCAGTTAACGTAAAAATATAATTTTCCTTGTCACTGTCGAATTCAACACTCATTGCTGAGTCTGACGAGTAAATTTTCAGTTCATTCTCCAACTCGGAATTGCTGCTACTACTCCTCTCTTTGTTATATTTTATTTTCTTCTTTCGCCCTTTTACATTGTCAGTTCCAAACACATTTATAATAATAATATATCTTTATTTCATAACTAATCAGAGTAGCATGTACGAAACAGTATAAGCTGGGAAATCACTGGGTGCGGTTCATTAGACAGCCACAGAGACTGAGGAATGCTCTACCACCGAAACCTAAAAAAAAGTGAGAAAATGTGCACTCTAACAAAATGCCTAAGGTAATTAGCTTAAACTTAAACTAACTAAGAGAATAACTAAAATAAAGTAGAATAAAAGAATAATAATGTAAAAATAAATGAAAGAAAATTTAAGTACAAGGAAGAAATGCCTAACTCTATTAACTCAAGTAATAATAGAGAATGCATTTATAAAAGTAATAACAATTCTGGGACTGTGACTTATTTTTTATCTTTTTCAAAATTAGTATTTTAGTTTTAGGAGGCTTGATTGAAACCGTGTTGGACCATTGATTAATAAACAGGAGATTACGAAACTGTTTTTTAAATGAATTATACCGCAGGTTTTTGAGGTAAGCGGGTAAAGAGTTATAAACGGAGGAGATCTGATAAGTGAAAGTAGTTTTATGGGGTAATGGTTCCTTTAAATCTAATGTTGATATTATGGACATCCTCTCGAAATTTAATTTTTCTGAAAAGATACAGACGGACTTAGTCCGTAATAATTTTATGGGAGTATGTATTGGCTTTTTATCAACTTTTGACTCATGCTCTATTTAAGAGTATCTTTTAATTTATGAGATATGCGATCAAATTTACGTATGCTAAAAATAAGTCTCAAGCATAAATTCTATACTCGTTGAATTTTGGTAATCGTTTCTGGCGTTAAACAAGAGCTACATAATTCGGAGCAATAATTGAATTGAATCGGTTATTTCTTAAACACCGTAAGTCATTTTTATAGGTTTTCAGGAAACAAAAAAACGTTTTATCCTTAGAAACACAGAACAAACATTATTTACTTTCTTTCAAATTTTTATTTAACATGTTTTAGACATAATCTAGTAAACATATATTATATTAACTAAAATTATAATATTAAAGAAACGTTTCCAAAATTCTGACTTAAGTTGTTTCTACAACAAATGCAAAATTGTAATACAAGTTATACACTCGTAAGAACTATGCTAACTATTCCTTTTTGCAGCTCTCTCTTTACGTTTCTTTGTTTTGCTGGAGTTGATAACTGCTTCATAGAAAGGCTTATTTTCTTCATCAACCCATTGGATCAATGTTTGAAGATGTTCTAGCTTAGTTTCCAAAATAGGAATGCTTCCTACATAAGCACGTGATTCTGGAAAACAGACCGTTCTATTTTTCGTCTCCCTAGCATGCATTAAAGGAAATGTATGCCACACCCAACTACTGATCATTTCGCAAGCTTTTACATAACCAGCATTTGAAGATAAATGTATGAAGTGGTGAAATTTTGAGATGACAAATGTTACCTTTGCATCTCTAGAATTCTTCGCTGATTCCACGGAAATAGTTTCCTTTTTATAATAGCTGGCCACCAATTTTTGAAATCTAAAATTTCATCTCCTTTAACTTCCTTCACCGTAAAATTATTTTGAGAACTTGTTTTTACGATAATTTGTGTACAGGCATGTAAATTGTAAACTCATATTTTCGGAGGTTTCTTTTGATAATGCCAAAGTCCCTATCGCAAGGGAGAAAAGAGTGGCCTCTGATAGGGTAAAATTGTTGCACCTTCTGGAAACGGCCTGTTTCTGCTAAAGCCATACATAATCGAATAATGCAGTGATTTTTATTCTGCCCAGGGCAGTTATCAGAAGAGTCGCGTTCTTCAACTTCTTTAGGCAAATAGTTCTCAATAAAATCCATTAAGAATGATGCTACCTCATTGGGACACTTCGCTGCTATATTTTCGGTGTATGTGTAGAAATAAGCCATATTGGTTTTTAGGTCATGAATACAAAACACAGACACGCTTAACTGGGTGAGGTAGAACAAATCCTATACAGTAATTAAAGGGAGCTGTAGATTTTGCATAAAATAGAATGCTATTGCTCCAAGTTTTTCATTGCTTTTACATTCTTCAGTAGCTGTCTGAATTGCTTTGTAAATTTTTTGCACGACGCTTATGGACTAATTTTTCAGCTACTGCCGCTTTTTTTGACAATTCTCCTAAAGATATACTTTTTATTTTCAACATTAGTTCCTCACATTTATTGCAAGTATCTACCTGCGGCCGCACAAAGTGAAGATTGAAATTATCTTGATCCAAAATGGTGTCCTCAGCAAATTTTGAATTTAGGTATAAGAACAAAAAATTGAATTGAACGAATTGATTTATGGTTCAATCAGCTGACAAGTTTCGAACACATTTGTGTTCTTCTTCAGAGCCTCTGAACTAAATTATTGTGACATGACAGTTTAACAAAGCAAAACGCTACCGAAGGTAATGATTCAAAAAATTCATTAAGTAACAGGTTAGATATCAAAGAAATTTCATGAAGCAATGTTGGAATATTACAGTAAGCTTGATAGAACAAAACACTTTAAAATTGTAAACAGACAAAAGGCCTTAAGCACAACAAACGGTAAAAATTAACAATAAAATTTAACGAGCCATGTGGTTGGCAAATGACAGGAAATACAGAAACTGTTCTGAACTCTTTTGCCGATTTCAAATATTTTGATCTCCTCGGTATATGACAACAGGTATTCAAATTTTGATATGTGTATGTTGAGTTTGGGAAGATGCAGGGACTTTCATAAAGAATAAATTTTTCTGAGAAATCAATAATAAAAAAATTTCCCATATGGCCCGACTTATCTGGCGATCTCTGTATAATATGAATTACAATTTAAACGTTTAATTTCATAAACCACGTTAGGTTGTTTTAATATCGGTGTTTTTGTTTTCAAATTTGAGAAGATAATATTTAAATTGTTTACAGATTTGCTAGCTAAAATTAAGTTGTGTTTTTTTGAAAATGTACAAACGTGCAGGGTTAGTTTTATTAATGTTAACCCCCCTATTATTTTAATTATTAACCGTTTCAAAAAAATTAAAAATTGTTCTTATTTGAATTTTTATGTAGATTTCACATATACTATCAGTTTTGCAGTATCGTTTTACATATACCGGGCGGACAAAAGAAACGTGTTTTTTTTAATGGAACACCCTATATATTTTTACAAATTTCGATTCCTTGAGTTACTCTGATATCAAATATATATAAATAATTGTGTAAATGGTTCGCTAGTTTTTGTGTTATTCATCAATTTATTATTGAAAACTTAATTGTGGTTTTTTTAAATACTTTGCATCCTACCTAGAGGTGCTATTTTAAAAGATAGAGAAAAACTTTTAATACAAAAGCTGTAGGGTATTGTAGGTGTTGCGTCCCGCGTTAATTACTAGAATATATTTTATTTTTATTTTTTTTTTTAGTTGCGTTGTGTGTTGCCAATGTTTCATTCATTTTCATTTGTTTATTGGCTCGAATTTTGTTTTGTTTTGTAAGGCCGTGCCTTACTAAGCGTTTGTTTTAATTTGGAAAAAAAGAAATCCCAACGCTGTACCACCAAATGTAAGACCCGGGATACGGGAAAGGGTGATTTGAATTTTGATAAAAATGGCTTTCAACAATTAACCAAAATATTACAATTTATCCCTCTTGGACTTTTCTCACCCTTTGTTACCCAAAACTTTTACAAGCCGAATCGAGACGCTAAGGGCGACTCCTTTGTGTGTAGCGTTCCTGGAATTAGTGGAAAAGTAGCCAGGAGTCGTTCTCCGTCGCTCTCCTTGGATTCGGTATGAGTTTTAGCCCTTTTGATCTTCGGACTTACTACTTTGGAATTGTTGGATTTTCCTCCTCTCCTGGTTAGGTACTTACTTAATAAAAAGGTTCTCTAAACTCTACTGTGAATATTAAATGAAATTCGGAAAGTTTAACAAATAAAATTATATTGGAAATAAATTTGAATTATTACACATCGAAACAAAACAAAACAAAATTTACTAAAAAATAACCCGAAACTCGTCCAGGAGGAAAGATGGTGCGGTACATTTAGAAAAATGCGTTTCGTTAGTAATTGACAAACTTTTAAGCCGAAAAGACATGGAACTTACCGGGGACGAAACTCGAAGGATTTTTCTTTGGGTTTCGTAACTCAGGAAAAACACTAACGATTTAAAATTACGAATATTGATTCGTTAGCGAGCGAATTTAAAATCACTGACACAAAAAAAAAGAAACTACACGAGAACCGATATCAAACTCTGAAAAATTAAATCCAAAAATACAACCGAACTTAGAACAAAAATTAATTAATTAAACTAAAATTTCGACGAGAATTTAACACGCAAAACTAAGGGCAACCGGGAACTAACTCTCCCGCGCGCGGCCTCTTTACTTAAGCCCTCGCTACCGCCTTCGAATCCTGAAGTGGGGTCTTTTTCAAATTCAGCAAATTTTCGAAAAAGTCCGTGGTTGATTCGGGTTTTTAGCGGCGAGCCGCTTTCCACTAGGTGGCGTACGCGTGTTGCTTTTACCATTTTTAGCCACGTGTCGCGCGGTCAGAGCCAGAGAAGCTGGTCGCACGGTTTCTTGCTGATCCCTTAAAATTGAAAACATTCTTATCTCCGTAACTTAATATTTTCTCTAGTTGGAGAGCACGTTCTAGACTACTGAATATAATATGTTTTTCCTGCGTTCCGATTTCGCGAGATCAAGTGAAATTTTTAAGAAAGAATTTATAATGTTAATTTGGAAATTTTCCTACGCATTTTTCGGGTCCTTACAGTTTCATTTTTTTGTGGATAATTCTTTATTCATTGGCGAGGGAAAAACGGGTCGTTTTACATGTGACCCACACAGTTTGTTAAAACTCGTCGCTCGACAAACATCTGCAGCCCTTGGTTTGAAGTTTGCGAAGCCTGGAGTCGACTCCGAAGCCTGTAATTTCCGGAATCAAAGGTGAGAAAGAATTGTCCACTTATCTCACGTATTTTTTTGAGCCAATTTCTCACATTTTTTTGGTCCTTCGAGTGCCGGATGTACCGGTTTTTTGCTCATTTCTTGTTTTGGAAGTTACAAGTTTTTACTGTCATTTTTTTGGGTTTTGCTTGCTCAATCGAGTTAGATAATTGCCAACGCACAACGTACGTTAGTAGTTAACATCAACGGTGTATTTTTCGCCAATTTATGCTGCGCTGTTTGTTTCCGCATATCGCATCACGCTCGGCTTTTTATAGGTATCTACGGTGTTTTCGCACGTTTCGCTACTTTTTGTTTTCGCTTCGCACTTGTTTACGAGTTTTTAATTGCTTTGCAATATTCGCACTCGCTAAGTTTATAGTTTTTTCCTTTTGAATTCACGCAGTTGTTATAACTATTTCCCGCATTATTATACTCTCGTTGAAAAGTTGTTTCGCTGTACGCAGTTTTCATTTACAGTTTAGCGATTTCTTTGCAGTAAAACTTTTAATCTTGGTTTTTTTCACGTGCCACACGCTCTCTCTTTTTTGTAAATTTTGTTTGCTCACATTGACTTGATCATGGACGCGGAAAAACTTAAGAAATTCAAATTATATCGTTTATCCGAAAATAATCGTCTCAATGAAATTTACGACTTAGGATTATCTGCTTTAACAGACGCTAACTTACACGCCACTTTTCAAGTATGCGTAGATGATGTAAACTCCATTAAAAGTGAATTTTTTAAATATCATAATTCCATTATTGGATTAATTGACGACTCTGACGATGCCTTTAATACGGAAGATAATTTTCGTAAACAATTCGAAAAAAGATTTAGGGCGTTTTCACACACACCGGCAAAATCGGTGCCGGTGCCGGGACCATCGCCGGTGCCGGCCAGTGGCATCTTTCACACACTCCGGCATTGACGGTGCCGTTATTGATACCAGTTAAGGTGGATTTATAAAATTTCCACTGACATTGCAGTTCACTGTTGCAGCTGCCGTTCAATGTTAAAGTATCGTAAATACGTAGGATCGTTTATAAACTCAGTTGCGGCTGTTGTTCACAGTTTATAAACGATCCTAGACATTTACAATACTTTAACATTGAACTGCAGCTGCAACAGTGAACTGCAACATCAGTGCAAAGTTTATAAATCAACCTTTAGTTTCTGAACGTGGTTAAAGAACTATGTGTGCAGCTCTCAATGGACGCATACGCTTCCATCCACGCTTTTTGTTTTTCAACCTTGTCTTTGAAGCAATCTGCTGTATTGTTCCACAGACAAGGTTTACTTTCAACGAGTTCAATTAAGCTGACAACATCGTACTTAAACAATTTACTCATTTTCGAACAATTAAAAATGTACGAATATTATAAAATGAAAACATGCTCTGATTACTTTGAGGACAATGACAATACTGAAGTAAAATTAAACAAACAGTTCTCCGGCACCGGCACGTTTAGACCTGTGTGGACAAGTGTACATAAGAAAACATTGAAATCGATAAATCGGAAATCGATCCGGTATCCGGCTTGTCGAGATCAACACCGGCTGCATTTGCCGGTGTCGGCTGCCGGACCGGCAAATCTGCCGGGCCGGGCTATGTGTGAAAGCATTAATTTGATTGCATTGTATCCGGCGCCGGAGCCGTCACCGGCTCCGGTTTTGCCGGTGTGTGTGAAAACGCTCTTAGGGAAAACAAGGGGATTCATTCTAAATTGTTTACGGCTACTACTGCTACAGAACCCCGTCACTCTAGTGTGAAACTTCCAAAAATTGAAATACCTACTTTTAGTGGAGATATTACTTCGTTTCTCTCTTATCACGACATGTTTAATTCTAACATTCATTTCGCCACGGAACTTATTCCCATTGAGAAGTTTAACTATCTTTTAGCCTCTTTAAAAGGTGAAGCTTTGTCCTTTTTACAACATATTCCTGTCACAGCCGAGAATTATGATTTAGCATATACAGAGTTAGTTAAAAGATATAAAAACACTCGTCAAATTTTAAAAGCTCATTGGAACGCAATCGACAACTGCAAGAGAGTCAATTCAGAAAATTCAACAGAAATTCCCGCCGAAGAAGAAAAAAAAATATATTGAAATTAATTTGTACTGGTAGTCTGTTGATATGATTTGCGCCTAGGATCGACTTGCAATAACGAAGAGGGCACACGATTTCTTGTTGAGTGACGAAGTTCTTTCGTGGTATATTGTTCAGGTTCCCGTGTCTCTTCATCTACTGCTTCATTTTCGGATTCTTGCTCTTTTTCAATTCCTTTTGCACTATTGCTTGACAGTGTTTGTAAATCGAACGTTTCATTAACAATTTGAAGAATTTTAGATTCATTAGAAGCACGACTTCTTATTTGATTAATGTGGAAAGTTTTTATCGGTCCATCGAGAAGTCTGACTTCATACAAAACTCCTTTGACACTATTAATTATCCCAGATAGCCATGATTGTTTACCATGATGCCGTACGTAAACAGCATCTCCGATATTAAAAAAAACGTTTCTGGGCTCCATGGTGTCTATTAAATTGTTGCTCCATCTTCTCATCTCGTATGATCTCATACTTTTTATTGGACGGAAGTAATAAGTCGAGTGTAGTGCGTATCTTGCGCCCTAAAAACATTTCTGCAGGAGTTTTATTTTCTGGTAGGCTGGAACAAGGAGTTGTACGATAATTAGTAAGAAAACATTCAAGTATATTAGATACACTCCCCTCCCTCTTCAATTTAATGAACGAACGTTTAAGTGTGTCTACAAAGCGTTCAGCTTGTCCGTTTGACTGTGGGTGATAAGGTGGAGAAAATATGTGTTTGATACCATTTGTTTCACAAAATTTACGAAATTCTCCTGATGAAAATTGCGTACCGTTGTCACTAACTAAAATTTCAGGTATACCAAAACGGCTGAAAAGATAGTGAAGTTTCGTAATTGTTGCTTGTGATGTCGTTGATTTCATTTCAAATATCTCGGGATATTTGGAGAATGCGTCAACAATAACCAAGAAATACGTTCCATTAACAGGACCAGCGTAGTCAATGTGAATTCGAGACCACGGTTTCTGTGCTTTCGGCCAGGAATGAAGTTCTGCCTTGACTGGGTTACGTGCTGCTTGGTGACATGGTTGACAATCTTTGACATAATTTTCAATGTCTTTATCCATGTTTGGCCAAAATACGTAATTTCGTGCAAGGGCCTTCATTCTTTTGATACCTGGGTGTCCATTGTGTAAGGCTTTTAAGATTTCTTTTCTGAGTGTTTGGGGAACTACAACTCGTTCGTAATACATTAAACAATTGTCTACTATCGAAAGAACTTCTTTGTGACGCTTGAATGTTTCGACTGTTGGGTCGTTGCTATTCCATGTGTTATTTATAAGTTGTTTCACTTTAGTTAACACTTTGTCTGTTTTTGTTTCTTCAACGATGTCCTCAAACGTGACTGGAAGTTTTCGAATTGCATTGTTCAAAGGAATGCTTAAATCAGATATTTCTAGAATTGAGGCAATAACTTTCTCATCATCTGCTTCTGAATTATTACTAATAAGGCGAGATAAAGCATCTGCAAAACCAAAATCAACTGTGTTGCGATATTCAATTTTAAAGTCATATGCACTTAATACCCAAGACCAACGTTGAAGTCGATTTGCAGTGTAGGTTGGAATACCTTTATGATTTCCAAAAATTGCTAAAAGTGGCTTATGATCAGTTACCAAAGTAAAACGTCGACCATAAATCATTTTGTGGAATTTCTTGACTGCATACACTAGCGCGAGACCTTCTTTTTCAATTTGACTGTAATTTTGCTCAGACAGAGTTAAAGCTCTAGAAACATGATGTACTGCTTTAATTGATCCATCAGGAAGACGATGTTGTATTACGCCGCCGATTCCATATTTTGAAGCATCTGCTGCTACTATAATTTCTAACGAAGGATCGTAATGAATAAGCAGTAAATCTGATTTAAGTGTGCTCTTGAGCATTTCGAAGGAGGTTTGACATTTATCAGTCCAATTCCATTTGACACTTTTCTTCAGAAGATCGTCCAGTGGCTTCCGCTTATATCGCATGTTTGGGACAAAAGACTGGTAGTAGTTTACCATTCCAAGGAATGATCGGAGGTCTGCTGGCGCAGGCATATCTGTAATTGCTTGTATTTTAGATGGATCAGGCCTTCTACCGTCCTTATCTACGATGAAACCAAAGTACTTGATTTTATCCATCAAAAATGAGCATTTTTCTAAACGAATGCAAAAACCAAAATCTTTTAGGCGTTGAAGCACTTCTGTGATGTGTGCTTCATGTTCCTTTATATTACGGCTTGCAATAATTATATCGTCCAAATATGCTGTTGCAAATGGTAATCCTGCCAACATACTGTCCATTATTGATTGAAAAATTCCAGGAGCTGATTTGATCCCAAACGGTAATCTTTGATATTGGTAAAGACCTCGGTGTGTGTTGATTGCACACAATAGTTTTGAATCTTCGTCGAGCTCAACTTGAAGGTAAGCGTCCGACAAATCTATTTGCGAAAATACTTGTCCACCATTTAACGTCGCAAAAATATCACTTGGTAATGGAAGTGGATGCATGTTAAGTTGAAGAGCATTATTAAGCCCTGTTGAATAATCTACACACAGTCGAGTTGTTCCATTTGGTTTTGAAACAACCATGATTGGTGCTGCCCAGTCTGCATGCTCAATTTTCTTGATAACTCCTAGATTTTCTAACCGTTGAAGTTCCGACTCTATTACTTCTCGTACAGCATAAGGAACTGGTCTGGAGCGACGAAATACTGGAGAAGCGCCCGACTTCAGAACAAGACGTGCCTTCGTCTTCGTGCAATGTCCTAAACCAACCTTGATGACGTCTGCAAATTGATTTTTAAGTGAATTAATTAGTGTCAAATGCGTTTGATTGGTAACTACTGTAGTAGTGGTTGAAGAAGGTTTATCAGCTTGATTCCTAAGCTTTATTTGATTGATAAATTGAAATTCGTTGTGTAGCATTTTTTTCATTTCATCGAGAAAACCAAATTTATCCAATAAATCTGCTCCAAGCAAATTCAGGGAACCGCGCTTTGCTAAGTAGAAATCATTTATAATTCGTTTTCCTTTGAATTCGAATTCACACTTGCCTTTACCCAAGAAGGCGTATGTTGATTGTTCAAAGAGCCTAGCTTTCACTTTGCAAGGTTCAATTACTGGTTTTCCTTTTCTTTTCTTCCCGGTTGTCGTGATTTTGTAGATAGAAATATGCCTCATCACAACACCTTCCCGCCGAAGAAGAAAAAAAATATATTGAAATTAATTTGTACTGGTAGTCTGTTGATATGATTTGCGCCTAGGATCGACTTGCAATAACGAAGAGGGCACACGATTTCTTGTTGAGTGACGAAGTTCTTTCGTGGTATATTGTTCAGGTTCCCGTGTCTCTTCATCTACTGCTTCATTTTCGGATTCTTGCTCTTTTTCAATTCCTTTTGCACTATTGCTTGACAGTGTTTGTAAATCGAACGTTTCATTAACAATTTGAAGAATTTTAGATTCATTAGAAGCACGACTTCTTATTTGATTAATGTGGAAAGTTTTTATCGGTCCATCGAGAAGTCTGACTTCATACAAAACTCCTTTGACACTATTAATTATCCCAGATAGCCATGATTGTTTACCATGATGCCGTACGTAAACAGCATCTCCGATATTAAAAAAACGTTTCTGGGCTCCATGGTGTCTATTAAATTGTTGCTCCATCTTCTCATCTCGTATGATCTCATACTTTTTATTGGACGGAAGTAATAAGTCGAGTGTAGTGCGTATCTTGCGCCCTAAAAACATTTCTGCAGGAGTTTTATTTTCTGGTAGGCTGGAACAAGGAGTTGTACGATAATTAGCAAGAAAACATTCAAGTATATTAGATACACTCCCCTCCCTCTTCAATTTAATGAACGAACGTTTAAGTGTGTCTACAAAGCGTTCAGCTTGTCCATTTGACTGTGGGTGATAAGGTGGAGAAAATATGTGTTTGATACCATTTGTTTCACAAAATTTACGAAATTCTCCTGATGAAAATTGCGTACCGTTGTCACTAACTAAAATTTCAGGTATACCAAAACGGCTGAAAAGATAGTGAAGTTTAGTAATTGTTGCTTGTGATGTCGTTGATTTCATTTCAAATATCTCGGGATATTTGGAGAATGCGTCAACAATAACCAAGAAATACGTTCCATTAACAGGACCAGCGTAGTCAATGTGAATTCGAGACCACGGTTTCTGTGCTTTCGGCCAGGAATGAAGTTCTGCCTTGACTGGGTTACGTGCTGCTTGGTGACATGGTTGACAATCTTTGACATAATTTTCAATGTCTTTATCCATGTTTGGCCAAAATACGTAATTTCGTGCAAGGGCCTTCATTCTTTTGATACCTGGGTGTCCATTGTGTAAGGCTTTTAAGATTTCTTTTCTGAGTGTTTGGGGAACTACAACTCGTTCGTAATACATTAAACAATTGTCTACTATCGAAAGAACTTCTTTGTGACGCTTGAATGTTTCGACTGTTGGGTCGTTGCTATTCCATGTGTTATTTATAAGTTGTTTCACTTTAGTTAACACTTTGTCTGTTTTTGTTTCTTCAACGATGTCCTCAAACGTGACTGGAAGTTTTCGAATTGCATTGTTCAAAGGAATGCTTAAATCAGATATTTCTAGAATTGAGGCAATAACTTTCTCATCATCTGCTTCTGAATTATTACTAATAAGGCGAGATAAAGCATCTGCAAAACCAAAATCAACTGTGTTGCGATATTCAATTTTAAAGTCATATGCACTTAATACCCAAGACCAACGTTGAAGTCGATTTGCAGTGTAGGTTGGAATACCTTTATGATTTCCAAAAATTGCTAAAAGTGGCTTATGATCAGTTACCAAAGTAAAACGTCGACCATAAATCATTTTGTGGAATTTCTTGACTGCATACACTAGCGCGAGACCTTCTTTTTCAATTTGACTGTAATTTTGCTCAGACAGAGTTAAAGCTCTAGAAACATGATGTACTGCTTTAATTGATCCATCAGGAAGACGATGTTGTATTACGCCGCCGATTCCATATTTTGAAGCATCTGCTGCTACTATAATTTCTAACGAAGGATCGTAATGAATAAGCAGTAAATCTGATTTAAGTGTGCTCTTGAGCATTTCGAAGGAGGTTTGACATTTATCAGTCCAATTCCATTTGACACTTTTCTTCAGAAGATCGTCCAGTGGCTTCCGCTTATATCGCATGTTTGGGACAAAAGACTGGTAGTAGTTTACCATTCCAAGGAATGATCGGAGTTGGGCTAGGTCTGCTGGCGCAGGCATATCTGTAATTGCTTGTATTTTAGATGGATCTGGCCTTCTACCGTCCTTATCTACGATGAAACCAAGGTACTTGATTTTATCCATCAAAAACGAGCATTTTTCTAAACGAATGCAAAAACCAAAATCTTTTAAGCGTTGAAGCACTTCTGTGATGTGTGCTTCATGTTCCTTTATATTACGGCTTGCAATAATTATATCGTCCAAATATGCTGTTGCAAATGGTAATCCTGCCAACATACTGTCCATTATTGATTGAAAAATTCCAGGAGCTGATTTGATCCCAAACGGTAATCTTTGATATTGGTAAAGACCTCGGTGTGTGTTGATTGCACACAATAGTTTTGAATCTTCGTCGAGCTCAACTTGAAGATAAGCGTCCGACAAATCTATTTGCGAAAATACTTGTCCACCATTTAACGTCGCAAAAATATCACTTGGTAATGGAAGTGGATGCATGTTAAGTTGAAGAGCATTATTAAGCCCTGTTGAATAATCTACACACAGTCGAGTTGTTCCATTTGGTTTTGAAACAACCATGATTGGTGCTGCCCAGTCTGTATGCTCAATTTTCTTGATAACTCCTAGATTTTCTAACCGTTGAAGTTCCGACTCTATTACTTCTCGTACAGCATAAGGAACTGGTCTGGAGCGACGAAATACTGGAGAAGCGCCCGACTTCAGAACAAGACGTGCCTTCGTCTTCGTGCAATGTCCTAAACCAACCTTGATGACGTCTGCAAATTGATTTTTAAGTGAATTAATTAGTGTCAAATGCGTTTGATTGGTAACTACTGTAGTAGTGGTTGAAGAAGGTTTATCAGCTTGATTCCTAAGCTTTATTTGATTGATAAATTGAAATTCGTTGTGTAGCATTTTTTTCATTTCATCGAGAAAACCAAATTTATCCAATAAATCTGCTCCAAGCAAATTCAGGGAACCGCGCTTTGCTAAGTAGAAATCATTTATAATTCGTTTTCCTTTGAATTCGAATTCACACTTGCCTTTACCCAAGAAAGCGTATGTTGATTGTTCAAAGAGCCTAGCTTTCACTTTGCAAGGTTCAATTACTGGTTTTCCAACATACTCATACGTACGCTCATCCATTATTGTAACTTCTGATCCAGGATCCAGGTAAAATACAGCTGATTTGCCGTTTACCAAAAATTTTCCTTTCAAGAGATTGGAAGAGGCTGAATTTACGAAGGCTGTTGTCAATGTAACTGATTTTACTCTTTTTGATTTCCTTGAAAACGCTTTTATAGTTTCACATTGAGATTCCAAATGCCCTATCTTATTGCAACTTGTACAATTATGACTTCTGTGTGGGCAATCTTTACACCAATGCATTTTGTTACAGCGAAAACACGGAGAGGGCGGTTGTGGTTTCTTCGAGAAGTTTGACTCACTCTGAGGGTTGTGATAAGAAATACTTGTTTTAGAATTTCCATTTTTCGGTCTTAGGGTCTTCTTAAGACTATTGACATCACTGAATGCAGGCTGTTCTACAATTCTTGCATCTCGTGTCGTTGCTAAGTAACTGAAACAATCCTCTACAACTGTGTCAAATTTGACATCTGAACCTTCAACATTTAACTTTGCGAGTATGCGTGTTCGGAGAGTCGACATGGATGGAGATTTTAATGCCGTTAAGAATAACAGACATTTCAATTCTTGTTCTGTTATACGATCAAATTTACTTTTATTAAAAATGTTTTTGAATCGATTTATAAAGTGCTGAAAATCTTCATTCTCATCCATGATGACTTGCAAGCATTGATAGCGGTTGACAAAAATTGATTGACAGCGTGAGAATAATTTGTTTAAATTTTCGCAAGTTTCTTGGAAAGTGAAACTTGTTACTTCCTTTGGTAAGCAAAATTTTCTGTACTCACTGTAAGCCGTTGAACTTAACTTGGTCATGAGAACACTAACTTTTGTTTGATCTTCTAAAGGCGAAACTGTGCACCTTAATGCAATTTTAAATCGCTCAATCCATTCTTCAAATTTGGAAGAATCTTCATTATCTGGTTCGAACAGTTCTATGTCTAGCATCTGTGGAAAATTAGTCATCCTTTGCTCTACAAAAGAATTACTTTGAGTTGGTTGTTGGTGAGTGTTTTGAATTAGATGTTGCTGCAGTTGACGTTGAGTTTCTGTGTTTTCCCTTTGCGATTGAACCAATATTTGAAGTAGTTGTTGCATCGAAAACTGTTGTTCACTCACGGACTCCATCTTATAAATTCAAATTTTCTTTCACTTCCGGAATCCTCGTCGCCAATTTGTTGGGTCGCGTATTTCTTAAAATAGGTCAAGGACCCAACAAGATATCACTTGATTAATAGTTTTAGTTTATGAAAACTAAGTATTACATAAATACGTAATTAATTAAATTATTCAAAAAATAATGACAGTTATTTTTTTATCTCAATCTTGTTGATCGCCTCTCTTTTCTTTTCTTCCCGGTTGTCGTGATTTTGTAGATAGAAATATGCCTCATCACAACAAAAAACTTCAAAATGCCTGTCGATCTTGCGGATTTTCTTCTATTTTCCATGCTAATTAAACGCTGTGATACAACTCTGATTACTAGATTTGAGTTACATCATGAATCAGATAATATTCCCTCATTTGACGAGTTACTTAAATTTCTAGAACAACAGTGGAATGCTCTAGACAATGCCGATTTTACGATCAAATCCAAAAGTAGAAAGCCCGAATTCAAGAACGCACAACTTCGCCCCGCTACATCGTTGATAGCTACTTCCTTTACTGATCGACGATGTGCCTTTTGTAATAAGGACCATTCTATCTATAAATGTCCTGAATTCTCTGACAAATCACCCAAAGAACGCTATACTATCGTTAAGTCCAAACACCTTTGTGTTAATTGTTTAGGTAGCAAACACTCTTTAAGATTATGTAATTCTGGCTCTCGTTGCCACACTTGCGGTCAAAGGCATCACACACTTCTACATTTCTCGGACACGTCTTCGGTTAGTCCAGTCACGTCTGCTAATAATCCTACAACTTCTCAAGTTTCAACGCTGACATCTACCATAACGTCCGAACCTTCTCCTTATGTTATGTACTCTCTCGGAAAAAATGTTTTACTGGCTACCGCACAAATTGAAGTAATGAGCAGCAATGGAACTTATACAATTCTGTGTGCTGTCTTAGACTCTTGTTCGCAGACTTCCTTTAATACAAAAAAGGCTGTTCAAAATTTAGGTTTATCCAAGCACAATGTATCTTTAACGGTTAATGGTATCGGAGAGACATCTCAATTTGTAAATTCTGGCGCAGTTACTATTGCAATCAGACCCGTGGGTCAATGCACTCCGGTGTTTCACGTTGACGCTGTTATTTTGCCCAAAATTTGTGGACCTTTGCCATCTTCCCCTATTACCTCGAAACCGTGGTCCATTTTTCAGACCAATTTGCGTCTTGCAGATCCGGAATTTGATGTCCCGAGTAACGTGGACTTGTTAATGGGAGCTGATTTATTTTCAAAAATTTTATTGCCTAATAAGATCAATGGCCAAAATGGAGAACCCGATGCCATTGAAACGGTTTTCGGATTTGTTCTAACGGGAAACCTGCCCTTTCCTCATTTTTCTTCAACTCAAACTCTTTGTGCTCAATTAGAATCGTCTTTGCCGTTAGACAACGTTTTGCAAAAATTTTGGGAAATCGAATCCGTACCCCAATGTTCTGTCGTTTCTCCCGAGGATGCCCTGTGCGAAAAGATATATTCGGATACTTATTACAGATCTAAAAATGGTCGCTTCGTTGTCTCGCTTCCATTTCGCAATCCCGAACCTCATTTTCCAAGTAGCCGGGAATTAGCTATTCAGAGATTTTATTCTCTAGAAAAACGTCTATTAAAACAATCTGATCTTTACCAACAATACTCAAAGTTTATGCAAGAATATGTTGAGTTAAATCATATGGAACTTGTTTCTCCGTTGCCTGTCGCAACTGGTGGTCCTTCGTTTTACATACCTCATCATTGCGTTTTGAAACCAGAAAGTACTAGTACTAAGCTTAGAGTAGTGTTTAACGCATCTGCCAAATTACCAAATCAAGCTTCCTTAAATGATCATCTTTACGTAGGTCCTAAGCTTCAAAGGGATATTCTTGCTATCCTGCTGACTTTTCGTTTACATTCTGTAGTTTTCACTGCGGATATAAAAATGATGTATAGGCAAATACTAATACACCCTGCACATCGAGATTATCAAAGGATCATTTGGCGATTTTCCCCTGACGACGATCCCCACGAATACCGCTTGAGGACGGTTACGTACGGTATAAATTCGGCACCTTATTTGGCCATTCGCACTTTATTACAACTTGCAGCGGACGATGGTATTAATTTTCCCCTCGCTGCGCAAGCTCTCCAAACCGATACTTATGTTGATGATGTCGTTACTGGTAGCTCCTCGTTCAATGAAGCTTCACAATTAAAAAAGGAATTGATCTCCCTTTTAGCTCGAGAAGGATTTCATTTAAGAAAGTGGTCTAGTAATGATCCTGCTCTTCTCTCTGATTTACCTGACTCTCAACTCTCTATGGATCCTTTATCGTTTAATAATGAACACGATCCCTCTGTGAAAATTCTTGGTCTTCAATGGAGTCCGGGTCCCGATAATTTTAAATTTATCGTTCAGTCTATAAGTGGATCTTGTACCAAAAGAAACTTGTTATCGCATTTAGCCCGCATTTTTGATCCTTTGGGATTACTCAGTCCTATAACGTTTTTCCTTAAGCATTTGATACAACGCATTTGGAGTCTAAAACTTGACTGGGATGATAATCCTCCAACTGATATATTACGCGTGTGGGAAAATTACACCCAAGAGGTTGCTTGTTTAACAGAATTATCCTTGCCTAGAAAGCTTCTCCCAGAGGCATTTCGTACATGTGAGCTTCATGGTTTTGGAGATAGTTCTGAGAAAGGCTACTGTGCAGTCATATATTTTGTTGCTACCAGTTCCAATGGAGATATTTTCACCTCTCTCGTCTGCGCTAAAAGTAAAGTCGCACCCTTGAAGAAAATATCCTTGCCTCGACTCGAGCTCTGCGCGGCGGTGCTACTTGCTCGACTTATCCATTATGTTTGTCAAGTATACGAAAACAAATTAAAATTTTCGCGAATTTGTGCATGGTCTGATTCCACCGTAGCTCTGGCGTGGATTCAATCTTCGCCTCATCGTTGGAAGACCTTCGTGAGCAACCGTGTCTCATTTATCCAAGATACAGTACCTTACTGCTCTTGGTTATACGTTCCCTCACATGAAAATCCTGCCGATATTGGTTCCCGTGGACTTCTACCTTCTAGACTTCTTCATTGTTCATTATGGTGGGCGGGACCAACTTTGTTAAAATCCGATGAACGATTTTCGTCTCCCCTTTCCATGTCACGTGAGTCTCCTCCTGTTTTAAATGAAGCATGCAAAGTAACCCTCACAGTATCAATTGCTCCTAATTTTCTAACTGACCTGTTAGCGAATTATTCGTCATTTTCCACTCTACTCCGCATTTTGGCTCGCATCTTGCGTTTTGTACATAATTGTCGGTTTCCTTCTGAAAAAGAGATAGGTCACTTAACCTCCTCTGAACTTCATACAGCTCTTTTCACTCTGGTACGTTATGTACAAACTTCCTACTTCTCTAAAGAAATTTCTTCTCTTTGCAAGGGAAAATTGCTCTCAAAACCTTTTCAAAAATTGTCGCCTTTTTTAGACGATAATAAGATTTTAAGAGTAGGCGGAAGACTTCAACATGCTCCTCTTTTGTTCGATAGAAAATTTCCTGCTATTCTTCCCAGCTCTCATATTTTAACGGATGCTCTGATCGAATACACGCACGTTAAGTATTTTCACGCGGGCAATCAATCGGTGCATTTTATTCTTGCACAGCAATTTTGGATTTTATCACCCAAGAGAGCAATTCGGCGGGTTCTTTCAAAATGCATGCGTTGCTTCCGATCAAATCCAACCACAGTTCAACCCCTTATGGGTAATTTACCTGCAGTCCGGGTATCACAGGTGAAACCGTTTCTTCATGTTGGTGTCGATTACGCCGGGCCGTTTTTAATTACTATGTCCAAGACGCGTGGAGCCAAAACCCAAAAGACTTACCTGTGTTTATTTGTTTGCTTTGCGACCAAAGCTCTTCATTTAGAATTGGCGTCTGATTTAACTTCTGAAGTCTTTTTAGCAGCATTGCGTCGATTTATTGCTCGTCGAGGTCGGTGTCAGCACATTTATTCGGACTGCGGAACCAATTTTGTGGGAGCTGTAAAAATCCTAAAACAATTAATGCAAGCTGCTGTAGCCAATGTTTCATTCATTTTCATTTGTTTATTGGCTCGAATTTTTTGTTTTGTTTCATTTTTTGTGTGGATAATTCTTTATTCATTGGCGAGGGAAAAACGGGTCGTTTTACATGTGACCCACACAATTTGTTAAAACTCGTCGCTCGACAAACATCTGCAGCCCTTGATTTGAAGTTTGCGAAGCCTGGAGTCGACTCCGAAGCCTGTAATTTCCGGAATCAAAGGTGAGAAAGAATTGTCCACTTATCTCACGTATTTTTTTGAGCCAATTTCTCACAGTAGGTATGTACTTAAAGCTCTCACAAAAACAAAAGTGCATCGAAAAGTGGAGAAATAAATACAATGTTTGTTTTTTTTTTTTTAAATGAAGCACCCTGTATACATATTATTCGCTAAAATGAAAGACCATTTTTTCCTGATTTCAAAAATATATAATATTTTGATATTTGCACGGGCGGTTTGTGAGATATTTGATTTTAAAATATCAATAAATTAATATTTAAGAAGTCAGGGCCTAAAACATTTTTTTAATTGTTAATTCATTTTGTACTGCTTCAAATACAGTAAAACTCGGATATAACGAGAGCTCAAGGGACCGCACTTATTGCTCGTTATATGCAAGTGCTCGTTATAAATGACAAAATAAAATAAAATATATGCATATGTGATATGTACTATGAACACCAAAAGAATCTGGGACAACTTTACACCTGCATTTTTGAGTTTATTTAATAAACTAATAAGTTTGAATACAACTTTAAACAATTCATTTTTCTTTTCTATGGTAACGTAAAAAATACCCAAAAAAAAACAAACGAACAATTTTTTTTAACAATTAATTCGTCGTATTTAGATTTTTGTCGGGCAAAGTTCATACTACAATATCAAACAAAAAAATACTCATTTCTTAGGATGGCCTGACACTGTGAAGACATCCGGTATGGGGAACTTGAGATGGGTGCGTGCTTCCCTGTGTGGATTAGTGGTCCATGTTCGGCGAAGAGATGCCGATATTTACATATGATTGTATTTAGTTGGTCTCTTTGCTCTGGGTTCAAAGCGTTCCTTTCATCTTGAATCCGCAAGTTAAAGGTAGCAAAGTTTAATCGTGGAAATAAGTCTACCTCCGTTGATGCTGCTTGTTCATCGACCATATAGATGGCGTCGGCCCACATATACACTGTTCTTAATAATGGGTTTTCAACATTTGGGCAGTGTGGCATTGTTTCTGGTTTGGGTAGTCAAGGCGGTGTTTTTGGCAACGGTGAGATCATAGGACCTTAGTTGTTTGTGAGATCGGAACACTCATTACTCTTCATAATATTGTCACATTGCATCAATTCAAAATCATAATCCTCAATATCCATGCGCTCCTCTTTCTGAAAGTCTTTTGCAATGGGGATTGGGGCTCTATTCTCCTTGGATATGAACTGATACTTTTGTTGCGGTTGATCGAAGAAGTGATAGGTGCCATGTCTATAATCAACAACCATACAGACGCTTTGGGCGAAATCTATACCCCGCAGTGTAACAGCTTCTGGCCCACTGTTGGTGCAAACGAAGGGGGTTAGTTTTACTGGGACAATCGTGGTGCGAATTTGTTGTACTTTGGCTTCACCATTTGCTAGGATGACTCGAGCTGTCCTTTATACAAAGGGAAACCGATGTGCATTGAGAATCTTCTGAAGAGCTGGACTGGCAAAGCTCGTTCGTGCTCCGGAGTCGAGGAAGGCGGTGCCTGTAACTCCTACTAGCTCTATTTTCAGGGCTGGTCTTTCTATTTCTTCAATGCATAAGTATTGAAAGTGATGTGCTGTGGTTTTTCTTTGGGTAGTGCGCAGTTGGGGCAGTTTCTGCGAAATACTCCGGGTTTTCCGCATCCATAGCAATTTATCCCATTTGCTGCAGGAGTGTTATTCCCGGCTTCAATAGTTGTGCGAAATGCGTCTTTTTTTGTTTTCTTTCTGCACACAGAGATGTTGTGCCCAATTTTTCGATAGAAAGCGCATCTATCGCGTGGCTTGCCTTTTTGTGCAGATATTTTCCCCAAAGAAATAAAATTCAATAGTGTATGTACATAATTCGAAGGAATTGTTTATAAAAAGCCTACTTAATATATAATATTCTCAATCCAATTGAGTTCGTATGATTACGTCAATTATAGTACATGTGGAGGTTAAAAAGAGGACAGTTAATAGTAACATTGGATTTGTTTCTTTCGTCTTTACGTGTCTAAAGTGTTGGTAAGATTCTGTAACTATGCCTATACATCCTATTATTATTAAAAGTATGTCAGGCCTCTATTTGTGATAGTAGATGATAACAGGTTTCTGGGTTTCACCGCCACTTACTGCTTTATAGGCATTAGAATACTGACGGAGTTTGTGTCTATCAATACAATGATAACAAGGAAGTATCATTCCTTTACTACTGCAGGTCCAGCTTAGTGGGTCATCTATACAGTTTTCAAGATGAGTGCATACATAACTTTCTTGTTTCTTTTCATAAACGGGAAAAATTTCCTTACATGCTGTTATAGTAATATCAGGGTCCTCATTAGACTAGTAGTAGGCAGCTAGTGGTAGAGTCCTCTTGGGCAGAAATGATGATTGGTAGTATTAGGTATGATCCCATCAGATGTAATACCTTTGGATACATGGCTTGGGGTATTGATTTCACTTCAGTTATTAAAGAAGTAATTAGTAATTTGCCGGATTATTGTTTTTATATTGTTAAATAAAAAGGATTTTTTTCTATAGAACTTGTTACTGCTGTTGTGAAGTCATATCGGATCTGACATTATTTTACGCTGATGATTCCTTTCTTGAAGGGTACCTTCCACTTCTCTTGCAGCGGAAAGGAAGGCTGCGAATGTGTGGATCGTGGTGCGGGGTACACTCTCTAATTTCCATACGTAACAGTCCATATATGTATGAATTCTATTTGTCGAGCTTCCGTGTCGGCGGGTTCTATTCGTGATAAGAGGACTCGCTTTTGTGCCACGAAGAGTCCTGTTCGCATGGATGACTCTTGTCTTGTAAGGAATATCTCTTGATATATTTTGTAAGCTGGTGGTCTGGGTGCGAATTCGTTCCTCAGGGCTTCTTGTGCTTGGGTCCAGGTGGTAATTGAGTCTCACTCCTGTCCACCAGGTGAAACCATCTTCTTCTAGGTGCAATGGTAGTCCCTTGATGGCATTTGCGCCAGTTATTTTTTCTGAGGTTTTGAAGAAATCGGCTGCTGACAGGAAATCTTCTACTGCTTCACTTGTCCGTGTTCCCTTGAAACGCATTGGGCAGTGGTGATGTTTTTCTACTGTTTGCGGCGTCAGTCGTTTTATTTAGCTGATCTGCCGAGATGGCCGTTTTACGTGCTCTCGTTGTCGCCGGAATGATGCTGTAGTTTTGTTACCACTTTCAGTTGGCTTCAGTTCTGTCTGCAACGTTTTCAGTTCGGGCTCCACCGGTTGCTTTTGGTTTGAGCCGTGATGTTTTCGGTTCGGGCTCCACTGGTTGTTTTCGGTTCTGGCCGCGACGTTGGGCGTCAATTTATAACATGGGTATGAGATAGATTTATTATTACTCATTTCACGTTACAATAGACTCAATAATTAAATACTTGACGTTTTCAACTTCTTCAATCGTCCATAGAGGTCCTCTAGGGAGCGCATTAGTGGAGCGAAGGAAGATTCACTGCTGGTGAATTCGATCCAGAGGAGGTTATCAATTATATCAATGCCCTGTAATATGCTAGGAAAGGCATCATTGGTGCGCCATCTACTGTCAGATTAAGTGAACTCTGTATACAGGAAGGGATTGTTACAAGTTTTAATTTAATTTCTGATCTTAATTTATTAATTAAAATGTAAAGTCCTGCATAAAATCTAACATGAAAACTCTTTTAAATTATTTAATTATTTAAAAGTAATTATTATTATATTTCAGGGTTGCCAATTGTTTGTAACAAATTAGGATAAACTGGATTCTGTTTGTTGATTTAAATTACCTATTTAATAAATCATACCATTGTCTTTTCGTTTACGTAAAATGTAATAGGTAGGGGAGACCGGGGCATGTTGTCACAAAATTTACATTTTCGTATATTATGCAGTTCATTTCTATTTTATCCTATTACTCGTCAACCTATCTTACTTAATATATCTTTGGGAATATATTGCCGCAGTTTCAAAACAAAAATGATGAACTGTGGTTTTTAATTGACTTTTAAGTTGGTGAAGATTTTTGTGACAATTTACCCCGATCCGGGGCATGTTGTCACTGATGATGGGGTAAGTTGTCACGGGTAATTTAAATGCCCAAAACAGCAACTTTTCATTTAAAAAAAAATTACAATAAAATAAAACTAAATTTCAATTTTTTTTTGCAAATGTCATTAAATTGACTTAAATTAGGTACCCTAAAATTTTTAAAAATACTTTATTTTACTTTAGAACAAGAAGAAACTAGATTATAATAAATAATAAATAATATTATAATAAAGCATGACATCTGGTGGGATCTTTCGTCTGTTAGTCTTTTTCTCATAATTTCGAACCATTTTTCTTCTGAAACGAAAAAACTCAAATAAAAAACGTGAGCGGGACAAGTTGTCACACGTGACAACTTGCCCCCGACGATTTGTGACAACTGGCCCCAGGAAGTCATTTTGGATAAAAAAAAACTATGCTAGAAATACAAATAGAGTTAACCTAAAAAATCGGTCATGTAAACAATCAGCGAAGTCTTGCGACTGATTAAAAATGGTTGTCAAAATATAATTACAGCAACATTGTGAAAGAATTGTAAAAATCTTACGTTTTAAATATTTACTCACAGACTGAAAAAATTAATAATCTTCTATAACTTCCACAGTCCTCCACCAATAAACACGAAAACAAGGCTGAAAGCTTGAAATGATGTAAACAATCGCTAGTTATGGTCACGGCCGATATCAGTAGTTATTTGCAGGTGCGACAACTTACCCGTGTGACAACAAGCCCTGGTCTCCACTAAATAAAAACACACTTTTATATACCGTCTGTTTGATTATAAAGGCCCCAAGCTATAACTCATTTATTTTTGCTTAAACACCCAATAAAGTGTATATATTCTTAAATGGGACGTTGTTTTCTAGAGAATGAAGTAAAACAATATTTTTTTTGGCTACACTGTATAGGAGTCATGACGTCATCGACATTTTTTTTAAATGGCACGATGAAATTTTCTTTTCTCTTTTCAACCACATAAAATTTTTATATCCTTACATAAGAAAATGTTCGAGAAAACTGAAAAAAACTACCTACATAACTTACCATTTAACATTTAAGGCACGCTAATATTTCTAGCATGCTACGAGTAATTTTACTGAAATTTGTCATACTTTATCTAATTTGGTAAACAATTTCTAAAATACCGGCACTGTCAATCTGACACTGTTTTTTCTACATTCGTAGTAAACCTCTAGCATATCGGCTTCTTCATTAATGTAATTCATTTCTCACCGTTTCAAACTAATTATAAGCCAGATTGACAGTGCCGGTATTTTAGAAATTGTTTACCAAATTAGATAAAGTATGACAAATTTCAGTAAAATTACTCGTAGCATGCTAGAAATATTAGCGTGCCTTAAATGTTAAATGGTAAGTTATGTAGGTAGTTTTTTCAGTTTTCTCGAACATTTTCTTATGTAAGGATATAAAAATTTTATGTGGTTGAGAAGAGAAGAGAAAAGGATGTTCTATTGTATTTCGCAAAAAAAATTTCATCGTGCCATTTAAAAAAAATGTCGATGACGTCATGACTCCTATACAGTGTAGCCAAAAAAATATTGTTTTACTTCATTCTCTAGAAAACAACGTCCCATTTAAGAATATATACACTTTATTGGGTGTTTAAGCAAAAATAAATGAGTTATAGCTTGGGGCCTTTATAATCAAACAGACGGTATACGAAAAAATGTGTTTATTAATAGAATTAATTGAAATTTATCTCCGCCCACAATAATTTTATATCCGTAGATACGTATTTCGGCAGCTAAGCTGCCATCTTCCACACCAGAATTTCTTGCAGAATATGAAACAGGACATCAAAATCTATCGATCTGAGGTGGTCCCGAGTTTTGGCCGGACCGTTCTCTATAGAAAACGGCCGTTGAGACAGCTATAAATGGGCGTAACTTTTTATTGGAGCGTTCCACACCAGAATTTCTTGCAGAATATGAAAGAGGACATCAAAATGATAAAAGGTGCCGCCTCGAGTGATGCTTCTGTATAGATTAGTCTTCTGTGGCATTACGAACAGAGGATTAAAAAAATTATATGGTGTACAGAAACAAAATCTTTTTTTAGGTTAGACCTCCAACGAGATGTAACACAGTCAATAAGCATATGAAAATAACAGAAATTACTTACTTAATAAATTTAGGATGAGTTGCAACACATTTACACCAATTTAGACGGGTTAGATTGAATAATGGAACGATTACGACGAGATTCACCCCATACGAAAATGAACAGAGCTGTATTCTTTCGAACTGATTTAAGTGAACGAACTGAATGCAATGAACCTTATTTCTTCTGTGCATAAGGTTTATTGCATTCAGTTCGTTCACTTAAATCAGTTCGAAAGAATACAGCTCAGGTCACAGCAGGTTACGAGCAAATTCTGCAGATTGGGCGGGAAATTGACGCAAGCGCAGAAAAGTGACGCGCACTGGCAGTGAATTTCAAATAAATTGGTGACCACTTGGTGACAAAACAATGCACATAATGAATATTTTTGTCACCTATGACAATATGCATTTCAATTATGAGAAATCCGCTTTTAAATGATAATCATGTGGATTCGAATAATTAAAAAAGTCAACATCACGTGGAGAGAACGTTCAGAAATGACGTCATAGGTTGGTCATTAAATATAACGTAAACAAGACGTGACTTGTAGGACAATTGACGTCCACGACTAATAATAACTAGATTTTGACGTGAAAAATACGTGACCATGTTTGCTGGGTACTGACTTGAACTGCTTTTGTTCTTTATATGAGGGCCAAAACACTTCCCTTTTTCGTGGTGTAAGCCAATTTTTATTTACTAATGCTATACACCCTCCCTGGCTAGGAGAGAATTGTATTACCACAAACATTATAGAAGAAATTATTTTTATGTAATTTAATTTATTCTGAAGATACAATATAATATGTCAAAGACTAAACATGAATAACACGTATAAATAATAATAATGGGAGATTATATTGTTGTATTAACATAGAACAGTAAAACAAAAAGCGACACTTTCTTCGTTCAAAATTGCTTTAAATTTTCCTTTAACTTAAATGCCCGTTATTGGCACTTTAAAACCTAAAGGGACTTTTAACTGTAACCTACAAATATTATTAACGTCAAGTGTATTACATATTATCAAAAATATTACGTTTGTTTATGAAATTAGTAAAAATGCAGCAATTAAACATATCTTCCACTTCAAGTTCAAGCTCATCAGAGGAAGATATAGCAATTAGACGACTTAAAATATATCATTTCAAGTAGCGACATCTTTTGATCGCTTTTTGACCTGACATTGCAGTAGGGTTGACAAATTGAAGCTAGTTCGCCACATAATAAGTCATCCCATGCAAGGCGGCCATGCTTGCTGTCAAAGCATAATGAGAATTTTAAAAAAGTTTTGTGCCAATCGGTTTCGATTACAGCGGATTCCCCGAGCAGGCTCTGTACAGCTGTTTCAGGCCTAGTTGGGCCTTCGTCAGCAGAACCGTAGCTCGAGAACTCTACTGCAAACCAAACCGACTTGTCCAGGTTATTCGCCAATGTCAGGTCAAAAAGCGATCAAAAGATGTCGCTACTTGAAATGTTCATTACTTTCACATCGCATTGGCGAATAACCTGGACAAGTCGGTTTGATTTGCAGTGGAGTTCTCGAGCTACGGTTCTGCTGACGAAGGCCCAACTAGGCCTGAAACAGCTGTACAGAGCCTGCTCGGGGCAATAGCACATTTACATGTTACTTACATAAATATGCCTCAAAGTAATGATGAGAGAGACGAAACTGCACTTGCTTTTTATAGAGCAGCGAGTTTTCCTAAATGCATAAGCGCAATTGATTGTACTCTTATAAAGATACAATCACCTGGAGGTGACGATGCAGAAAAGGATTCTTTGCAGTAAATGTACAAACTGTATCTGACGCAACATTGAAAATTCGCAATATTGTTGCTCGGTGGCCAGGGTCGGTGCATGACCAAACTATCTTTAATAACTTCATCTTGAAAACACAGTTCGAAGAGGGTCATTATGGTAAATATTTATTAGTGGGTGACAGTGGTTATCGCATAGAGAGGTATTTAATGACCAAATTAGAGGAAGTAAACACAAATGCGGAAAATTTATATAACGAATCAATTATTCGCACTAGAAATGTCGTGAAACGACAGTATGGTGTTTGGAAAAGACGTTTTCATATTCTTTCACAAGGCATTCGCTTGAATCTAAACACATCTATGACTGTAATCGTAGCCACTGCAGTTTTGCATAATTTGGCTCTAGAAATGCACGAACAAATACCTAAAGACTGGATAATAATCAGTAATGAATTGGATGATATCGAAGATCAAGTTGTTAATAACAACGTTCCCGGACGTCGGTTCAGACAACTTCTAATTAATGAACACTTTGCAAGACTTTAGTTGTTACATAAAATAAAAGAGATTGGTGTAGAAAATATTTATATTTAATATATATACCTATTACATTTTCAGCTCTTTTCTTTTTTTCTCCAACTCCAGATCTAATAACAACATTCTTTTTATGTTCCTCTTTCTCACGAGCCTCTTTTTGTTCTAAAAATTGTACTTCTTTTTCTATGAGCAATGTTTTCTTTCATAGTAAAGGTTGTCCCAACAAGAGCGCCGGATTTATTTTTTTAATTAAGCAAACATTTTTATTTCAACATAAAGAAAAATAGTTCCGATCAAACGTGAAATACAACATCAGGCAAATGGCCACCACGAAACCTCTGGCACAGGGTTATTCTTTTGTTGAAATTTTGAATAAAGTTTTCGCATAAATGTGGCTGTATTTCACCAATAATGCGCCGTATTTCCTCTTTAAGATGTTCAACTGTTTCAGGCTTATTCGCATACACCTTTTCCTTCACATAGCCCCAAAGAAAACTTGACGTAATTGGCGAACTGCTTTCGAAAAACTTTCACCATTTTTGTAATGTGTTTTTACAATAATTAAACGTTGTTCGTTTGAATACTTCTCCATATTCTTAAATCGCGTGGTCTGTACGTGACAACTGTCAAAAAAAAATCACCGTACAACTCATTACCAGTTAAAGTTTCTACTTCTTCAAATGGAAGATTCCTTTTCACACATTTGGAGCCCGAAGCATTTGAAGAATTGACCTAAAGACAAAATAAATATTTGTGTATTATGGGATGTACCGATTCTGTAGTTTAAGTGAAAAATATTTTGCTTTCAGTTCACATTATTCCAAATAATTAATACTTTATTGTTAACTTGTAGCTCGAAAGCCTCAAAATGAAAATCTGAGAAAAGGCAATCATGCAAGATTCTTTACTATAGTTTAATACAATATTTTTTAATTAATTTTTACTCTTTCGATTATTATTTATTATGAAAACAAAAAAAATAGTTAAATTATGTCACTAGTTTCATTTTCTTGAATAACTGAAGGTTTTGTGTACATACTATTTCTGTTGCAAGAGGAGCTTCTTTATCTGTGTTTTTTGCAGTTGGTTGCTCCAAAAAAAAATATCTAAAAATAAAAAGATAATTGGAAATAGGTGTTTATTTGTGAACAGTTACTGGTGTGAATCTATTCTCACTATGGATAAGGTCAGTGTTGGGAACATCATTATGCTAAAAATTTAAAATATTATAGTATAGGACGGGATTTGAAAACAAATATTTTTCACTTACTTGATCCAGTGACAAATCAGCAGGACAGTCAAATATCACTGTATCAGTAATATTTTCCTAAAAGATTATTTTTATTATAAATTTGCAACGTTATTAGGCCCAGTTGTACAATGCCAGTTTAAATTTAAGCTGAAGCTTAAACCCCTAAAGCCCAGTATTTCATTCGGAGTTTAACTTTAAGCTTAGTTTTATTTCTACGGAAACAATTGTCTTTACAATTATTACTATGGGAATAAAACGAAGCTTAAAGTTAAACTGTGAATGAAGTACTGGGCCTAACAACGATTATTTCAACGAGTGTTGTTAAGGGTTTAAGCTTTGGCTTAATGTTAAGCTGCACTTGTATAACTAGGCCTATATGAACCACTAATATGAGACATTTTCAATTATTTTGCTCTGAGATTGCTACACATGCTTCTAATTACCTCCACTATAGCATCACTGAAGTAAATCCCACCACCACAGTGAAGTAAATCCCACCACCGTTTTAATATTTATTAATTCCAAAACTAATGCCATTATTGGGTCATCCTTTATACCCTTATACGGCCCGCCACCAGTTCCTCTTAATCCTAATCGCTCATTAGCAGCAATTTTCCTTGCCTCGCTTTTCATGTTTTCATACTTTGATTGTAGCTGCTGTAAAGTTCTATAGGCAGAAACTTTTGAATTAAAGGAAGTCTCGATGCATTTCCATGCATCTACCTATAAAAAAGGAAACTATAACATGGAATAAAGCAGAATATGAGCAAGTATCTACCTTTTCAGAGCAGGACACTTTATTTGTGGTCTTATTTTCAATTATTTTTTTATAATGAACATTTCAAGTAGCGACATCTTTTGATCGCTTTTTGACCTGACATTGCACAAAACTTTTTTATTTTTTTATAGCTTTTAATTTCTTCTAATAATATTATTTGGTCTTCTCTACTGAAATTCGTGGTCCGAATTCTTTTGCTTGGAGTACTCATTTTTCTGCAAACCAAAACCACAAATGTTTTTTCAGAATTAATACACAAACTTTATAATTCTTACCTACTTTAGAATCAAACAAATAAAATTTAAGAATTACCAGAATTACACAATTAAGAGTTAACACAACATTTTACTACCTAAACGCACACCTAGACGTAGATTTCAGATTACAATCACGTAAAAATACGCGCGGAAATGCAATGCCAGAGTAGCCAACTGCGTTAAAGGCGCCTTTACTTGCGAAGAATTTAGCACAGCATTATGAAACGCACTCACTTTAAAGTACGATTTAAAAGAGCTCGTAATTTAAAGTAGCATTTAGTTAAAGGAGGCATTAGCTTATGATTATGAAACCGGGCCTAAATCTCTGACTATTTTAGTACCGGTATAAGTTGTGCGTTGTTGTTTATTTTAAATTAATTAAAGTTTAGCGCACCTCAATTCGTAACTTCTTTGATAAAAAATATTTACTTATTAATAATAGGTGTTTTATCACCTAGAAATGACGGCAAAAAGACGTTAGCAAAGACCGTCATATTAACCATGTAACGGTACGTATTACAAACGTCATTAATTGGTGACGACATGTTTACGGTTCAACATCACCTTTAACCCTTTCCAGTCCAAATAATTTTTTTCTTCAAAAAAAGGACATAGACTTTTTTTTCTGATTTGCAGTTTAAGAACTAATGATAATAAACGTTTATTTTGAGAATATAATAGTAATCTATTGAAATAATAAGATTAGAAAAATTGATTCCAATTGGAACCATTGGGATTTAACGTGAAAATTATAAAAACAATTTTTTTCCTTTTTCAAACATAAAAATACATTACATTTGGAACACTATCCTAGAGTAAGATTTTATACAAAATTTGCAACGCGTCTTATGATCATCGTGAAGCGGCCAATGACTTAGCCCATCGTACTGAACATCCTGGCATGGTCATTGTCATTTGATGGTCTACCTCTTTTGCGATTATTAGATTTACCTAGAAAAGATAGCCGCTAAATTATTATGTATTCTGAAACTATCTACTTTAGACCATACCTGCCTTCAGTAGTGCTTCACCAATTTGAGATCTAAATTGTAGGAGCGTCATGTATTTTTGTTGCCGAAAACCGCAGTGTCGGCGATAGAGTAGCCATGAATTTACAACACAAGAATCAATTAGATCATATCGTGTAAATCAACTCCTCCCATCGATGCGTTGTACTCTTTTACAATCGCTGGACGGTCAATTTCTAGGTACTTCTTAGTTTTTGAACACCAGCGTTTCACCTTTTCAATAGGGAATTTTCCTTTATAAGTTGAAACTAAAGTGACGAACTTATTGTCGTACCATTTTACAGCAGAGATGTTCCTAGACGTGTCGGTTCGTACGTCACAAGTACCTCTCCCATGCTTCATAAGATTTTTTTCATTTTCAAAACAACAACCCGGTAAGCGAGTGTTTCGCACAGTTCCTGTAGCTAAAAACCCTTTATCTTGTAGAGTACACAATAAGTTATTTGACGTGAACCAATTATCAGTAAATATTTTAAAATTTTTGTTGAGAGGTATATCTTGGACCAAACGTAACACAATTTCGCCACTAATGCCAAGACCTATTCCTTCTGGAACAGTCCCTTTTCCAACATATATTTCAAAATCATAAAGTATACCACTTCCGCCCGCTCTTGCGAATACTTTTATTCCCCACTTATGAGGTTTGTTTTTTATATATTGTTTCAAACTTGAATGACCTTTGAATGGGATTATCAGCTCGTCTACGCTGTTGTATTCTTCAGGTTGAATTTTTTTCATGTTATTTTTTATGGCATCAATAAAGGGTCTGATCTTATATAATTTATCGTAGTGTGCATCTTCTTTAGGAAGAGCCTTTGAATTATCATTCACATGCAAATACGATCGAAGTGTATCAAAACGATTCCGAGACATTACATCAGCAACCATATTATACCTTGTTTCTTGGGCCCAGTACATCCTATAACTGGGAACTCTTACAATACCACTCAAGATATGTATTCCAAAAAATTGCTCGATTTCTCCAGAATTTGTATCCAAACAATTTCCTGTTTTTTAAATTGAATACAGATTAGTCTGGTATACAATATTTTTTAAAATTTCATCATCCACAAATATTTTAAAATATTTTAAAGGAGTGTACGTTGTATTCGGCTGTGTAAATGTTTTAGAAAATGTAACGTCTATATTCTTTGAATCCTCTTCTTGCCAAGTTGGAAGCGCTAATTTGTTTTTCTTTTGCCCTTTTGTTTTTGCTTTTGCGTTTTTGTTAACTTCTGCTTCCTCTACGTTGTCTCTTTCTTCCTCTATATTTTCAATAATTATGAATTCTTCATCCTGTTGTGCAAGAAGTATCCGATCCAAAATCTCTTCTTCTGGTTCCTCCTCCCCTACCTGACATAAACGTTCGGGCGGCAATATTTTTTCGTTTTCTTCCTCATCGTCTTCTGAAAAATTAATTTCAACATCTGACTCCTCAAGCAATGCAAGTAGATCAACATCAGTCAACTTCTCGACATCTATAATTTGTTTTCGCCTAGATAGCATCTGGAGAGGGTTTTCATGTATTTGTAAGTATCGATTGTAACGAGTGATCAAAATCTTTTCTAATCAAGTGACCTGTGCAAATAAAATCGTATGTCTTTGATTGATTATTTTTTCAAATGTCATAAGAATAATTTATTTGATATTTGATTCAAATCAATCAATCAATCAAAGACATACGATTTTATTTGCACAGGTCACTTGATTAGATAAGATTTTGATCACTCGTTATAAAAAAAAATCACCTCGAGTTAGTCTTGGAAACAAAAGTTTCATATAATCTTCCATATGAACTTTTGTTTCCAAGGCTGACTCGAGAATTTTTTTTTACCCTCGATATATCTAAAGGTATGTATGTACATTATAAGCAGACCACAGGAAGTTCGTACAAAATCTCACAAGTAACTGTAACAGAACAGATCTAAAATAACCTGCAGTTACATGCACTTACTACATTTCTGTAACAGTTCTTTGGAATAGGTTGCAGTTATAGTAAAAATAACTGCATTCGAGAAGTTACTCGTCGAATAAGTTTATTAGGAGGTGGAAAGATTCAGGCTAAACTATAAATTTATATCTGAAAATAAGATCAATATAATTACAAATAATCCCAATGATTCCAAATGGACTTACTTGTTGTGACCAATGATTCCGGTTGGAATCATTTGAATATTTCTAGTTATTACAAATGTTTTTAGAAAATTCAAATAAATAATATGATTTACAGAAGCTAAACAAAACAATAAAGCGGTACAATTTTTTCTAGAAGCAGTAAGGTAACAAAACTTACCTTATTTTTGGTGGTTCAAACAGAAAATTATATTATATTTAGAAAAAAATACAGTAATCTATGAAATGATTCCAAATGTAATCATTTGACTGGAAAGGGTTAAATGACATCAAAAGAACGTCATTCGTCATGAGTCTGCTACCTGGGTAACTTTATTTGCGTTTTCCATAAACTTCGTACGCAATTTTAGTATTCTTGATTTTACTTCCTCAACGCTGATGCGACTGCTAAGAATGCCGTGTAGTTCGTTAGTTAAGTTTTCGTTTCCAGCATGTTTCTTATTTCTGTTGTGATAATCACTTTGCCCGACAGCATACAACATTGAATAGTTTTCATAAAGCTGAATTAACGGCTCTGTTTCTTCTTTCCTTCACTGCCGCATTTCGTTTCACAACAAACACAGAAACAAACTTCTAATTACAATTTAGTCAGAATTAAGGTTATATCACATTGAATCACACATAAAATTAAGTTGGTATATCCTGAAATCGGTAGTTTACGCATGCGCAAATACTCAACTTTCACAGAAACTTGTAGAAAATAGCGTTTGTTCCAGTTTTTCTGTAAAAGTTTTCTTATACAAGAAAACTTTTCAGCAATTAGTTGTTTCTTTCTAATGCATGCAAATATTAGGGAGAGAAAACTTTTAAGGTCACTTGTAAAGAAAAACTTCTTCGTGTAAATCGGTTTTTTTATTACGATAGTACATCATTCTGCAATGTTGCAATTCGCGAAATCAAACAAAGCAGACGACCTCTGATGGTCAGTATTGATACCATCAAGAGGGTGAACAACATTTCATGGATTGATTTAATTTTGAAAATATGCACCAATCAAACATTCATATTTCACGCAACTGCAATGTTGTTCACCCTTTTATAGGCCATATTGCAATTAACAGAGACCTCTCACGTTGACAATTAGGTCGCGAATTAGGGGGAGGTCGGGTAAATGTGGACAAAAATCCACACTTACCCCAGATTTTTTTTCACTTCCTGCTACTTCGAGGCTTTTTGTGTAGTAGCTTTTACTTCTGTGTCCCTCTTTCCTAAGCACTAAAGCATCATCATTCACAAAAATATTAAAGTTCGCCTTTATCATAATCAGATTTTATATATTTTTTTATAAACATGCAATTTGTCCATGCTTACCCCTTGGTTGGGGTAAATGTAGACAGCACACACTTTGTCCTTCTCGTCAATGATAATTTAGCTGGGGTATATGGACAAAAAAAGTATATCGTAATAACCCATAAAAAGTTTAATTTAATCCAAATATTACTTACGAAGATACACAACTTGAAACATTGTTTAGTATAACAAAAGCTTGTATTCTAAAATAAACAATACACATTATTACGCTAAAAATACTTGAAATTAACAAATAAACCAAATAAACTCATATTGGTCATTGAAACTAATTTTTTTAGAGTAACAACTAAATATTTTAAGGAAAGCCTATTGCTTAAAAAGAAAACGGAACAAAAATTACAAAACTTCAAAAAAATTAAACATACAATAAAGCACTTAGGTGAGTGTCTATTTAGGGTTTTCCTTAACGTCACATTTAAAATTCTTCCAGGCTTTCTCTATAATTGGTACCTGTGGGCTTACAGTAAAATAATGTGCCCCATTCACTTTAAGAGGTCCAAAGAAACACAATGATTTTGCCACGGTGTCGATATCGTCCCTTTTAGGCCACTTAAAAATATTGTCCGGAAAACGCTCTAAAAATTTTAAAGTGACGGTTTCACCTTCCACCTGTTCAGCGCGTCCAATGTACCATTTTTGACATAGTCCACAACATAATAACGGCCCATTTCGATAACATCTTGAAATGTCTCTTTTGGTTCGTCTTTATGTTCCTCATCCGAATTACCGTTTGGACCGCCAATTATGCTGTTGTCACTTGACGGTAGATTGTCAGCTTCTATCAAAAGATCCTCATCTTCACCGGATTCTGAAGTAGTTTCTTCACATAGTTTACCTTTTCTTCGTGACGTTGACTTTTTATTACTTGAATTATTCTCTATCTTTTCACTCGTTGTTTCTTTTTTATCATTTGTTTTTTTGGGCTTTTTAATCTTTCTTCTATCCTCTTCTTCCTTCAAACGTTTTATTACCTGTGTACTAGTTAGTATCTCTTCATAAGTCTTTTTTTATTCTTATTTGCTTTTCTTTAGTGAATGTCTTATTTTGTGGAGTAAATTCTTTTCTCATTTTTTGTAAAAAAATGTCCATCAATGATCTTCTACCGTCAGATGTGGTTGGCTCATCATTACAACATTTTGTTTCTGCTTGTGGAATCACTTTTTTTAACTGTGAATTAGTTCCTTTAGCAAGTGGTGGAACATCAACTTCTGGACCATTTTCAGCTGTGGATGTGGCAAGTGCATTTTGTTGAGTTTGGTTCGTTTCTTCTTCAATTTGGTTCCCCTCTTCTTCTCCTTCAGCTGGGTTCTGAATCTGTTCAGTGGGGTCTTCTTGGGTTTCCTGTTCATTATTCGTGTCATTATCGTTATTATTTCTGTTTTCATGGTTTTTACTTTTAGATCTGAACCGCTTTAATTTGTTTTGGTCGTATTCGTTGACAGGAAACTTTGATGAGTCTACTGGAAAACATCCAGTTTCGCGGAAACCTGAGATAATATTTCTGGTAGGCAAGTGAGACCTCCAGGCTTCCGCCAGAAGTTCAACAAAGATTCGCCTATTCAGGGTATTAAAACTTAATAGCAAATTTCTGCGGCCGTAAGCTACAAGGATTTTGTCCCACCCAGTCTTCAAGGGTCCGAAAACACACTTGTCTAGGGGTTGCATTCGGTGCGTTAGATGACTTGGTAGTTTTATTAACACTAAGTTAGTATTAACCGCCGTGTTTACCACTCGAAGGCTTAAATGGCTTTTGTGTCCATCCATCAGCTTTCTTCTGATGGCCATTTCTCTCGCGCACATCGATTATATGTGGAATCAGTGAGTCTGTTAGCCATCTAAAAAATATTGGTTCTTCCATATAACCATTTTCAGAAGAAGCATACTGTAGTGTTGCTTTTATTTGCAGATGTGGTAAGTATTTAATTTGTCTATCTTCTCTTTTAATTTAATCTTTATATCACATCCACTACACAATTAAGTAGTCTAGTAGTCTTATATGAATTCTATTTTATAATGTCAAAGTGACATTTCAGGGTAGGAACTCTCAATGTCAGTTGTAATCCTGTTATTTATTATAATTTTGAAGAAAATTCTTTTGAAGATAAATTGGTGAGTAATTTAATTGTTTAATTTTGTAATGTATGTGCAAAATTCTAAAGTAATAAAGGTAATCCCTCGTTTGCCAAGTGTTGCTACCTGTTACGCCCAATCGCGAAACAAGCGATAAGACTCCTATGATACTTTAGAACTTTATAACGTTTATATGTAGTGTAATGTTGAATTAGAATTTTTATATTATTATTATAGATAGAGCCTTATTTGCCAAGTGTTGCTACCTGTTACGCCCTATCGCGAAACAAACAATAACTCTTCTATAATAATAAAGATTCTTTGTAGATGTGTGTTGACAGTTCAAGTGATTGATGAATGACAAGATGTGTTATATGTAGTGTATTTTTAAAACCAAAAGAATTTTTTAAATTAAAATAAACTTACTTTAGCGTTATGCAATAATGCATCCCTGGACAATGGTTAGATTTAATTGAAATATAGAATTGAGATTTTCTAAATGTATATTGTCAAGTTTCTTTTATAATAACAAAATTTTTAATGTTTATCGTTTGGTATCTATTGAAAGATTAACGTTTTGTGTACATATCCTCCCCATTACACCTCGGTTTGTTTATTCTCTTAGGTGATCAACCCCTCCATTTTATTTACAAATACTTCACTCAATTTTACACTTCTGTCACACAAAACGTCAATCTGACAGATAACTTAAATATTTCAAATTTTAAATTAAACTAAGTAAGTATTCCATTAACATTTCAATAAAATCTTAAATTAATTAACATTCTTAAACATAATAACCTAATTATTTGAATAATAACAAGTTTTTTAATTTTTAGGACGCTGCATCTTGACGTAGCTCCATCTTGAAGATGTTTCATCCCGAAGAACACCGCGCCTGGACGAATGTTGCATCCCGCAGAACGCCTCTCGCATGATGTTGATAAAGAATGCTTTCATCTTGTAAAACGTTGTTGTCTTTGTGAATGTTATGAAGAAACTTATTTTTTCATTTTTTGGAAAATATTGCATGAAGAATATTGCATTTTGGAAAGTTCTTTATTAGATGTAAAATTTGTCGGAAACAGCATACGATGAATAAACTTCTGGACATAGGTAAATATCACTGCAATACGTGGTACCCGGGAATTCTGCTTCAGGATTTGTCCATCTAACCTGCACGGCCCCTTTGGCTTTAAAAATTATCAGTGGCGGCAAGACATCACCGGAAGCCGATGCGCAACAATGGACAGATATGTTTTCTCTGCCTGTTCCACCGACCCTTCTGTAAAATGATTTTTGGCCTTTCTGACCTATAGCTTTAACTTTCGAGGGATCTGTGCAGAAGCCAGTCTCGTCGCAGTTAAAAATCATGTTTTCATAGTTCTTAAGTCCTTCTCGGCGAATAACTGATCCTAATTTTTGATAAAAATCTTCCACTACGAAGGGATCTGCGGCTTCAATACGTTTTTGTTATAGTTGTTCAGGTCTCCTTAAGCTAAGCCTTGGTCTTCGCTTCATGAACCCGAGGTACCAATCTTCACCTGGGCGATCGTTCCGAAAGGGGGTTTGGATATTGTTGGCTTCTACATATTCTTGTACAATATTAAGGAGTTCCTCTCGGTCTACGGGATAGCCCCACTCGCACGGGCTAAAATACATTGTTCTAGTTGTTCTTCGACTTGACGGGAAAGTGCTGGTTCCCTTCCACCACCAATCTTATTCATAGCCGTTTTCCTTCCTCGAAGTCGTTGATATATAGAGTGCGTACAGGATCTCCTGACCCGCGAGCACATCCGCGCAGTCGACAAAATCCCACCTGCTGGAGCCAGCCCACAAGTACAACACCCGAAAAGATAGATACAATTACAAACTGTTGTAGTCGTATATTTCAGATAGGGTTTTACTTGTGGGCCGGCTCCAGTAGGTGGGATTTTGTCGTCTGCGCGGATGTGCTCGCGGGTCAGGAGATCCTGTACGCACTATAACTGACCGAGTTACGCCAAGCCGTTCAGCTGCTTGTCTGTAGGTCATTCGTCTGGATTGAACAGCTTCGCTGGCGTCTTGAACTTGTTGGACGGTATACTTGGGCGGAGCCTTTTTTCGCTAGTAGTTGCGTGGCATTTTTACATAAGTTGAGTTTCACTAGTTAATCTGAAGCAAAGAAACCTTTCTATACATTTATTCATATTATGTCCACAATTACCCCAGTAGGCTGTCTACATTTACCCCATGCATGTTGAAATTTGGGGTAAATGTAGACAGCTTTGGCGTTTCTAAATGGTGAAAGACTAAAATACAAAAAAAATTACACAAATAGAGCCTTTGAAAACACATAATTTGACATACATAAAGTTGGGGTTATTTGTCATATCATTTTGGTAGAAAATAAAAAGCAACGAAAAACGTGAAAGACAAAACAAATTTTATTTATGGTACTTACTTAACTGGTAACAGTTTTTTTCTAATGCAACCTAAAACAGTATAACTCAAACTAGTAAACTAGTATAACTCAAACTAGTAATACATTATAGTATAAACTATGACACTCTTAACCTAAAACAAATATACTATTCATAAATAGGAAGCGAATCGCTTTAAAATCCATGCGCCAGTCAAAGGACTGTTTACACGCTCCTTCTTTCAACTACATCTTGTTTGCGCATGCAAAATGTAACGTTTTCAGACCGTTTATTTAAACGCTACAGTTTTATGCACAGTTTTATTTGTGCAAACTGCATTTTTGCGAATGAAAAGCACCTGTTAATGCGTAAGCGTCGTCAACTATGGACTAATTATTAATATTGTCACTTATTGCTCCATGTATTTCTAATCGAACGAGAAAGAATAATGTCTACTTCTTTAGATTTATTTATCAATACTCCATAAGCTTTGCATTTTTGTTTCTAATCGGCAGATTTAATTTTTCAAAAGCATGACTCATACGTATATTTCCATAACATCGGTTAAGAATTCTTCAAATATTGGCATAAATCCTTCATTTTACAATTTCGGAAATACCTGACTTAAACATATGAATGGGGAAGACTGAAGAAAAACACGGTGAAACCGTCTACACGGTACGTTATGTAGAAAAACCGGGCAATGATACGTTTTAAAAATCAACCGACATTTGAAATTACTCAAGCCGTTTGCGGAAACTACAGTTTTAGCGTTTACACATTACGTTTTAACTGTGCAAACCAGGGGACCTATTCTTGACAGGAAAGTTTTTGAATACGCACACGTACGGGTGCGTTCCACTTATAGCTCGCAACGTTCGCAGTGTTACCAGCAGCATGAAAATAAAAGTACATACTAGAAGGAGGACGAAAAAGTACCTACTGATGTATAAAGAAAAGTACTTTTAGTTTAAATTAGTCTTATCTTCTATCATTACTAGAGGAAAGTAGCCGAATATGGAATACCGTTTTGTTTTTCGAATAAAAATCTTAAATAAAAAATCGCAAAAATATAACGGTATTTAATGGTTGTCAGTCATATTTTTAAGCTCGATTTAGTGACAGTCTTATATTTTTATATTATTTAAAAAAATTCAAAAACGATAAAAATAAAAGCAAGAAAAGGAATACCTAATATGGAATAGGTACCCAAATATTACAATCAGATACCTTAATTTCATAGCAAAAAACAACAAAGATAGTTTTACTCTTCTTGGAAGTTAAATTTCGGTTAAAAATCACATAGAAAAAAGAAGCAACCTATTTGCAAAAAACACTAATCCAGGTGTCAAACTCAACGCAGTTACGTTTTGCCAGCATCCTGCGAACGACGTTTCTAGTTAAGCCATAAAATTTGCCTTCCATCTTCAGAATATAGTTTACTAACTGTTTTTCAACTTCTGCTTAATTTAATAACTGTTGCTTTTTTTGGGGACAAATCTTTTTTCTTGCTAGGACGGAATAAAGTAGTTCTGGGCACTTGGAAGTGCTTTTAGGTTTTAAACTACTTTTATTGCTTCTCTTGAATTTGAAGATGCCATCATAAAGATAGAAAAGAATATTGTCGCGAACGAAAGGAGTCGGTAATTTATTTTAGTTAATTAACGAATTAAAATTACGACAAATGTCCTTAACTTACTTTTTATTTAATCATTATAATTATTCTAAACATAATTCTTACTTAACGAACTTATGTAACCTTTTACTTTAAACTAATACTCAATAATTCTAAGCTCATCCTTACTTCTTTAACTTCACTTATTTTAAACTCATCGAACTTATTTAATCTCCTACTCTTTTAATCTTTAACTTAATTACTTGACTTTAATTAAATTCTACATTACTTTTAGGCAAAAAGGGTCTGGCCCGAGGCGGCCAGCCCTGCGCGCGTGTAGAACTCACTCGCTTGCTTCGGCTTACGCGCACTTGTTCACAATTACTAAACACTTATAATGAGACTAACTCTGCTAACTATTTACTCCTACTTTAATACTGCTACTACCGACTACTACCCATTTTTAATACTACCGATTTAATAATTTTCCTGACCTGCGGGTCGATCTTTTATACATCTCTATCTCTACGTCACAATTGGTTTCCTTTACTCTGGTGGCTGGGGTTCGATTCAAAGTACAAAGTGCTAGCATTCGTCAGCATCAATTGATCCTTGCCAAATTTGTTTTTCTTAAAGCGTTCTAATTGCCTCGATCTTAATTGGCACATGTAAACAACACACCTGCATTCCGCATAGCTTGCGTTTATGCAAGTATGTGTATCGCGACATTGTTCTACTTAACTTTCAATGGATGCTGATTCTGCATAATTTTGAAATGCACATGATTGCAATAATTACGAAATTAATTTAAATTTACTTATTTCCTCAGATAATGACATCGTGACAATATGCTAAAAGAAAAATGTAACCCAAATATGAAATATTCCATAATTAGACTCCCATCAAGCGTACATATTTGGAATTTTTCAACAGCAATCATTTATTGCTGAATTTTAAAAATAACGACATAAAACGTCCCGTGAATATCGAAAACAAATATGTCTACAAAAAGCTAAATAGAAAAATATATATCATAATTATTTTATTAACGAAAAATACTTACATTTTACGTATCTTCAAGTCTCCGAACAGAAACAGAAAAAATTACTTCTGATACGCAACTGACGTTCGCCGGACTGATAAATCACAACGAGCACTATGTTATAGTAAGTAAACGAGATAGAATGATGGTAAATTCATGCGTTTTTAATTAGAAATGACAGTATTCCATATTAATAGGTATACTATACCATATTTAAGGTAAGTGAAAAATAAGCACTTCCTAATTTTTTCTATATGTAATACTGGATGTATCAGAAATACGTGTGTTAATTTTAAGCCATAGAAGAACTCGCCAAGTAGAACAGTTTTATTTATGGAATTTTGAAATAATCGTCAATTTTTTTCATAATTTTTTTTACCCCTATTTTTGAGCAAACGAGTCGTTTGGTGATTGAACTGAACTGAATTGGCTTTTTTATACCAATGTGACTTTTTTGGCAATGTTTCGTTTCTATCACAACAGAAATTTTTCGGTTAACCATAGGCGGGTATAGATTTTAATAATATATTTTTGTAATGTGTTCCAAATTTTAAATCAATTTAGAAAGCTTTAAATAAAAAGGTCAAATAGAAGAAATATTTAATTTAGCTAACCGAACTCCGTGTTAATATTAACACACGTATTTCTGATACAGCCTGTATATTCTAGCTATATATGCTAAAATATATTACAGCTGTACATGCTAGAATATATTACATATAGAAAAAATTAGGAAGTACTTATTTTTCACTTACCTTAAACATTTTACCTAATTATGGATATCATAAAACAATATTCCATATTTGGTTACTTTCCTCTGCTATTAAAAAATGACTAGGTATTAAAAATAAAAATTATATCAATTTACTCATACGTAATTTTTTTATTAAGAAGTTCAGAGGAAAGCACCCACTGAAAACATTTTCGTTCAATTAATATTTTTTTGTCTTGCAGCAATAACCTATTGCGAAGTTTTGTTTTGGCATTGTTTAAATCTAAGAAAATCCTCTTAGTACATGCACTGCTATGAGGTAAGCACAGATAAACAACCACGATTAAAACCCTTCATGCGATATATCTCGCACCGAAATTTTGCATATCTAATTTTAACAATTTTTGTTTCATATGATCAGGCAGATTACATAGTTACATAATTTACTGCTTATTTTTTCACTTTTGTTCAAGGCGATATTAGGAAATCGAACTAGCAGGTCAGTTATTGATGCATCAGTAACACTATTCTTGGATTTAAATTGCTGAAACATTTGTACAAATCTGAATTTTGGAAGCTTGTAACGACGCACCTGACAATTTTAAACAATTTTTATAAATAAAATTGTAATATGTAAATAACTACAAATATCATTCTGAATACAATTATTAATTTTCTTTTCCTTGCACGATCTCATCGGTTATTGTACCGTATTTCAGTAAGGTTGCATTTTAGGACATAAGTTCATTAACAAAATTTATTGATTTTGACAACCTTTACTCCCGAACAAAATTTGCGTACTGTATTTTGGAACACCCTGTATGTTACAATTTTGTTCAGTTTTATTAATTGCAATAACACTAAAGGTTATGAGTTAATTTTGTTTTTCATATTATTTCCAGTTTCCTAGAATAGAAAATGAGTGGATATATATTGCCCAACAATTTGAAGAATATTGCAACTTTCCTAACTGCCTAGGAGCGGTAGATGGAAAGCATATTGCAATAATTTCACCGGCTGGAAGTGGACCGTATTACTAAAATTATAAAGGGTACCATAGTTTGGTGTTAATGGCAATTTGTAATACGAATTATGAATTTATAATGTGCGACGTAGGTATTAACGGAAGAATATCTGATGGAGGAGTCATAGAATATACTCGCTTTTATCAAAAACTGAAAAACGGACTTTTACATAAATACCAACTGCAATTCGTCCACAAAATAGTCAAAGGCAACTACCATTTGTATTCGTTGGGGATGAAGCATTTTCTTTACGTTCTGACTTCTTGAAGCCATACACCCAGAAAGATTTAAACCATAACAGAAAAATATTTAATTACCGTTTGTCCAGAGCAAGATGTAGAATTGAAAATTCGTTTGAAATATTGGCTGCTAGATTCCGGATATTTCACACGGCTATTGGTATAAGCCTTAATTCAATCGAAAAGGTGGTAATGGCTTCCTGTGTGCTACATAACTTATTAAGAAGCAAATGCTCTGGTACATACAGGCTATTTCAGTGAAGATGCACCAAACTCGGCATGTTGGTAGATATCGTGAAAAGAAATAAAAGTTTCCTATAATATATATATTTTTTTAAATGAATAAGTTTTGAGATAATCGAAGGGAAAGGAGAATCGTATATTTTTAAAACGTACAATAGATGAGAGCGGCCTGAATTCTTAACCTGCCTTAACGTTCGGTTTTTTACTTTATTACCCCATAAACTGTCGCGCCTCAGATGATATGATGAAACCCATTTAGCTCGTTCACTCCGTTCTGGTTAACATTGACGAGTAATTAGTTGGTGTAGTTTATACTTTTCATTTTTAAGTTTATTATGTAAGTGTGTGTGTGGGTGTGTTGGTGGTGCGATGGGCGATTACACATTTCGAGAATACGCAGATTATTGGAACACATGTTGTAAGGTAATTGCCGTTTTCGAAATTCGCCCGCTTCCGAATTTGTTTCTTTCTCATGTGATCAAGTTCAGTCTGATAGGCAAATAATTTAGCAGACCGGCGCGGCGGAAGCAACAATTCTAGTTACTAATTTTCCCAATTTATTAATTGTACATAATTGTAGTAATTGTTGGATACAGGTACAAATAAAAACGTTACAAGCGTTAATTATCGTACATTATTAAGACTCGGCAAATTTGATGTAATTACGGTTTGCATAAATGGATTAATGTTAGTGCGACGAAAACGCACGCTTTTTTCAAAGTGTTCGCCTTTAATACGTCTTGCGGTCAAGGCCAAACTTAAAAGCCTCTCGTAAATTTTTTCGTTTACGATAGATATTTACTGTCTTCTTGCAGGCGCGTGCCATTCATAAAACAATTTAAATCGCTCGTCTTGTTTCACGGCGGCAGAAATTTAAATCGCTACGGTATTTATAAAAACATCGGCTCCAAATTATACAAATTTCAAGTTGCACCGATTAAAAAATTTTATTAAAATATTTTGTTTGAAATAATGTCAGGAGTAGATAGATACCTTTGCTTCGCAGATAAACTAACAGAGCCAGAGATGTACAGGGTGTTTGCGAAATAAGTGCAAAAACTTTAACCACATTACCGTGAGAGCACATAGAACACGGAAAAATTTTAAAAAAATTTCATAACGGGGGGAAATTATTTTATCCGCCCCTTATACGACGGTCATGAAACAACAAAAAAACTTACCGAACCTGCAGGCGGATTCTGTAAGGTCGAAATCGACCAACTCGATACAATAGGAATTCTGTAAAGGTTTCTCGAAACGCAGGTATCGACAAACTCGAAAGATTTTACTCGACAGCTATTAGGCTATCGTTGAATATTTTCATCTCTGTCTCGCAAACTTAGTTTGGTTGTTATCCTTTTCTACAGTCCGGTCGGGTAAATAATGGCACTATAAAATTTATAATTCAATAATATTTTTATTAGTATTGGAACACTTGTTCCATTCTGCATATTTTAAATTTGAGCACAGTACCATATTTCCTTAGTTTCATTTATCTGCTTACTCTAAACCTAAACGGTTCATTTATTTTATTCAAAACTAAATTTCGTAAGTAAATAGTGTTTCTTTTTTTAACATAAAGGTAAGTTGCTTTATAATATTTGTAGGTATACCTACTCATATTTCATTTGATTTAATTTTGATAAGATGCATTTGCATAATTTCAATTTTAGATGGCTTTCAAAGTTAGAGATGTTCATTGGGAAATCATGATTAACTATATGGAAGAACACAAAACGCTCGCCACTGGTAAATTTGCAACCCAAAACAGTCGCAAAAATTATAAAAAGCATTGGCAAAATTTAACAGCAGAATTAAATGCAGCTGGTTATGGAGTGTTGAAAAATGGCAAAAAGTAAGATATTTATATTTATTATGCAATTATATTTTTGAAATTAATTATTATACTTAAGTGTTGGGCAGATTTAAATATGCATTAAAAAGAAAAAGTGCCGCTATTAAATTGGATTTAGAGGGGACTGGCGGAGGCCCACAACAAAGCAAAGAATTTAGCACCATAGATCTTCGTTTTTTGGCAATTTTGGGACACAGCTTTGCAGAAGGCGTCGGTGTTCCCGAACGTGGGGTAATAAAATATTAATAACAAATTAAATAGATAACTTATTTCTGATTTTATCCAAACAGTAAAAACAATACTTTTTATTTTTCAGCTGGTATCTGTAGAAACGCAGAAAAAGAGACGCCTGGAGGTATGTGTAAAAATATTTTGTAACATATCATATTATAATTGTTTCATAAAATAAGATCCAATTGAAAATGAAGAAGTGAATCCTCAACCAGGATGCTCTACAGAAATAACAAATGTACGTTGGTATTAATTCATGTATATTAATAAACAGCTCCTAATTAATTAACTTTTAGGCAAAAGAAACACCAGTCAGCAAAAGAAAACGGAGTCACAAAGATGCAACAACAATGTACGATCAAACCATCGAACTGTTGGAAAATATTAGTACAACATTAGACCAAAAGTTGGGCAATGTGGTCAATGCTATAAACAATTTAGCAGGGACCATTCAAGAAAGTTCTCTGGAACTTCAAAATTTAAACAATAGTATGCAAGAAATTAATGTAACACTTGTCCAGATGAAAGAAAATATTAATGAATTGCTATAATTTATTTTATATTTGCAGTTAAATTTAAAATAAAAGTATTAATAAATATTTTTTTTATTGAATTATTGAAACATTATTGGAAATATCTATTTATTAAGTTCTGTCTTGTTTGTCTTCCTTCGTTCAATAAATTATGATTGTTTTCTATGTCTAAATTATTTTGAAATTCTTGCCCTGGCTCTTCAATATTTTCAAATTGTTGGTTGAATGGTACGTTGCGATCAACACAAAGATTATGCAGTACGGCACATGCTGTAACCAAGTTACCCACAAACCTACAAAATAAATAGTGACGTCAAATTGCTACCTACCTGTAGGTTTGCAAATTGTGTGCGGAGTGTCTTAAGTCTCCACACCGCTCGGTGTAGCTCGTGGAGAAGGGAGGGTTCGACGAAACCCCAATGCAAAAGGTGGGCAAAAATGATTTAAAATAAAACGCACCAGCTGAGCACACTTGTTACGGGAAGCACCGGAATCTAACAAGCCAAGAAAAGAAATGCCTAAAATTGATACAGTTAAATAAGGTCGCTCATCGCCTTGGGCATGAGCAAGGACATAATTGAGAATCGGGTTACTTGATGGTGGTTCGATCGGTTTTGAAATTTTAAAACATCGCACTAGCCGACCATCTAATGCGTGGACTTCACGTTTTTTGAGCACTTCGGGCACGAGTTCACGGTGACATTCGGGAGACCGCAGCGGAAGCAGTGCCTCTGTTTGTTAACGGGACACGTGAGACATGACTGGTCTTTTTACAATTCCAGCACCTGATGACATTAGAGGTTGGGCTGGGTTTAGACGTTTCGGGCTTACTTTGTTTAGGTTCAGTTTTGGTGGAGGGGCCAGCTTGAACATAGGCTAAGTCAGGCTCAAGAGTGAGATTCCTTCGCGGTGGAGGAGTGTATGCTTCCACAGCTGATTTGCGAACCTCTAATTGCCTACCTAATTTAAGCAGTTGCGCCACCGATGTTATTTCAACCAGACCTAATTGTTGCTCGTAAAAAGGCGCAAGATTCTTTAACAAAATTTTAATTTGAGCCGCCTCAGGGACATGGACGCCAAGCCTATTAAACAAGTTGAACATAACCGACAGATAAATGCCCATGGACTCATCAGGTCCTTGTGTACGTCGTTTAATTTCGTCAAAAAGTTGATCGCTGTAGTCATGCGGTTGGAACTCGTCTCTGAGATGTGTCACTAGCTCTGGCCAAGTTTTGCATAAACGTTTGTTTGCTCTCAACCAAATCAGAGCCTTGTCTCGAAATAGGTCAGACGCGGAGGCAAAAAGTGCAGCCTCAGAAACGTTACGTGCAACTCTTAATTCATCAACGCGTTCTAAAAATGCGTTCAGCGATAACAGTTTATTATTACCGTCATACGAAATACCCCATTTCGATACAGGCACTGACTTAATCTCAGCAACGTTGGCCTGATGTTTATTTTGTCTAGTCGGGATGCAATCGTCAATGTCTACGTCAGGTTTCAGATTAATTAATGGCTCGACGCATGAGACAGACATCTGATCAATGTCAAACTGATCCGCGATGACTGACAAGTCAAGTAACGGTGAAGGCGGTGAAGCCGTATGCAATGTCTCACTTGCCGAAGGTAAATCCTGAACCTTTTGTTCAAAAAGGTACGCCATCTCATCGAGGGTTTTTAGGAAAGCATTCCGTTGCTGAATCTCCTCACTTGTTGTTGGTTGGCTACGTTTAGCCCTGCCAAACGCATGTGAAAGCTTTGTAAAAATCTTGTCTTTAGTGCAAACGGTCGCGTCACTAGGAAATGAGTCGATTACACAACGGATCTCAATTGCTTTCTCATTTAATGCCGTAGCATCACCACCAAAAGGAATGTTATAAGTTGCTGAAGGCAACTGCAAGTCACGTTCGAGTCTTAATTGACGTCTTAGGTTCGCTCTTTTCTGCGCAGCCGTACCTTCGGGTTGAACACCACGTGCAATGAGCTCGTAACTAAGTTCTTCAGTATTTAAACGGTCCGGCAATAGTTTGTACTCCATAGCGCAGTATAGAAAGCAAGACGTTACGGTAAAAAAAATAAAAACAAAGTGCAAAGCTGGTTTGAAGTAAATTTTGAAAATTCAAATGGCTCGCACGTTGAGGCGCCAAATTTGCTACCTACCTGTAGGTTTGCAAATTGTGTGCGGAGTGTCTTAAGTCTCCACACCGCTCGGTGTAGCTCGTGGAGAAGGGAGGGTTCGACGAAACCCCAATGCAAAAGGTGGGCAAAAATGATTTAAAATAAAACGCACTAGCTGAGCACACTTGTTTATATTTAACTTGCTCAAAGAACTTCAAATAACGAACATTTAACAACGGAACATAAATAAAAAAGTAACACTTTAAAATAAATCCGTACCACAGATCTGTGCTTCGGTCACACGTAGGGTACTAATCTTAACACAACGACTCCGCCAGTATAATTCGTTCAACAACAAATCCATAAGTATAATTTGTTCAACAACAACTCCGTAAGTATAATTTGTTCAACCACGACTCCGTAAAGATAATAATAAACTAAAGTTATCCTGACCTTCGTATCCACTCAGAAGATCCAGCGTCCGTTGTAGGTCACTGTCAAACGTCAACCCGGAGCGTCCTCCCGCGGTGAATCGCAGAGTTAGTCAAGGGGTGGCTAAACCGCCACGGTCGCGTCGTATTCCCGGACGAGTCCACTCCTCCAAGGTAAGGCGGGTAGGCCGGCTCACAAAGTCCCTGCTTGATACGGGAATCTGGGCCTCAGACAAGAAGTCCGGAACCGAGCTACCACCGGGATTAACTAGCAGTCCAATTAAAGTCGAAGTAGAACTCGTACTAAAACTCGTACTAAAAGCCTAATGGAAGAAAATTTGCGTTACGTTTCGTCGCAGTCAGAACAAAGCCACAAGACATACCTGTTTCGTATTTCGACAACAGGCTTGGAAAGCTGTTTAGCAAGCTTAAAATTCTCTCCTCGTACGATAACAGATCTCGGAATAATCCGGTACCACTTCCTCCACAAAAGCCAGTGAAAAAGAAGCACAAAGGAGCTGTACTCACTCACGCACAAAATGAACGATGCGAACGGGAGAGCTTGCGATATGAGACTAGCTGCGGATACATGCCGCGTTCTTCCCCTAACGCCGGTTCAGACAGAAGTCGTTACGATCGAGACAGATTTACCCCGGAAACCAAGTGAGATGGAGCTATGTAGAATGCCTGAAGTAACAGCGGATAGTTAACATCACGCCATATTGTGAAATATGATGAAATTTGAATTTAGACGTAGGCCGTGTGAACGTTAAAATTTCCCACGATGATACAGGGTGTACGGAAAATTATTATGAATAACTTGAATGGATTTTTCAACCGTAACAAAATTTACAATTTCATAGCAATGAAAAAGTAAAGAATATCAAAAGTAAATCAAATACATGCCTTGGATCATATCTTGCAGTACGTTCCTTCATTAAGCAACGGAAACGCATTGTTAAAAGTCCAATAGTTCTCTCAACTGTATTTCTTGCTGAAGCATGTGCCGCATTATAATTAGCTTCTGGAGTACCAGGTAAAACATTTGATTCAGGAGTAAGTAAATACGGCTGTAATGGATAGCCAGAATCTCCTATAAGCCAGCATGTTTCCCCATTCTGATGTAACTGCTGCATATATCTTTGTATAGCAGAATGACGCCATATGAACGAATCATGAGTTGAGCCTCCGAAGTTAGCATTTATGTTTAAAATTTTTAACTGGGAATCACAAATAATCTGCACATTTACAGAATGATACCCTTTTCTATTTATAAAATTGTGTTCTTCTTCAACAGGCTTTAAAATAGATATATGAGTTCCATCAATTGCACCTACAAATTGTTATTAAGATTTAATTTTATTCGTACTTTCCAATATAAAAACATTATTACCAATAGCACCAGGAAAATGAAATTGATTCATGAAATTCACTCGAACAGTATTACGTTCCAGCGGAGTTAGTGGGAACTTTATGTAAATATCCGCCATATGATTACATATTGCAGTTGTAACTTCATGAATACATCTATGTGCTGATGTTTGACTGATTCCGAAATTAAAAACTTCTCCAATGCTTCTCTGATAATCTCCGGTCGCATAATATCGTAGGGATACTAACACTCTTATTTCTGTAGGTACTCTGGTTGAGCTAATGCTTGCCGCTAAATGAGGTGTTAGCACATTTATCAGTAAATTAACTAATGCTTTCGTTAATCGAAATAATTCCACAAATCTTTTCTCGGGGATCCTAAAGGGATCGCTATTGTCTCGCAATTGCTTTCTATATAAGATTAGTTCACGGTTATTTTCCGCATTAGCTTCAAGCAAGATATAATGGAAAATAGGAAACATTGTACTTATATACTTTATAAACGCTAAAAAAAAAACGAAAGGTTAACTCAATTAACTGTCAAATTTTAAACATGTGCCACAGAACCGACAAGTTCAATTCTATGCCATTTGATCCAAAACATTTAATATTAGTCCCAATGCACACTTACAGCCGACATTACCCGATTCTCTACACGAAAGATTTACAGAATCGCTCTTTCACTCGATTTCGAGTAGTGGATCGTATCGAGTACTTGTTTCGTATCGATGTTACGGAATCCGCCTGCTGCTTCGCTGGTCGTGGGCAATAAACACCGCAGGCGTGACTAATATGCAAAGGCGCATTCACTCACCGTTTCATATCTAAGTGATAGAAAACATCCAAACGTTTACTACAGTAATTCAGTAATGTTTATAACAACTAACTGTTCAAAGTGGCATCCATCACTAGCGACACACACACGAAACGTTCCATAATCACGTAAATGTGGAGACATTAGCTGTAAATGTTCTTGCATTGCACATTTGCACTTTTCACAAACTAAACTGTTGATTTCAAAGGACACGGAGCAATAAACTGTGTGTCATGATCATAAATGAAATAAAATAAAGCAAATTCCTTGGCTACCATACGACTTACTGCGACGTGAAAAAAAACTGCTTTTATTAACCGTGCGAACTCGGTAAAGGGTACTGGGTCACTGCTCGATTACAGTTCTGTTTTTTGTTCCAACAGATGCTCTCTGCGGTCGAATAAAATTTCCTTTTCTTGACCTACCTCAAAGACATAGACGTGCGATTAATTCTTGCCCGATCTTCAACTGCGATTTTCTAGAACTGTGTAAAACTTTTGTTAAGGACATATGAGTTCAATCGTTGCCATTTATGGTATTACAGGTTTAAATATTTGCATATACTAAAAGAACACCCGGTATAGAAATTATCAAAATAGACTATAATGATTTGCAAAATTTGGAATATGTTGTGATAAACGGGCAACTACGGTAGATGATGCTCCTAAATTTGGAACGTTTGCTGGAACAGTGTTATTACCTGCACCAGAATATATTTCAAAAGCATAGGTAAAACCAGTGGAATCACAAAGAGGAAATAATTTGAAACCCCACTTATGCGGCTTATTCGGAAGATACTGCCTAAGGAAGGTTCCTGTCATTTTTGTTGCGCACATTTGCTCATCGACGCAAAGTCTCTGGAGCATTGGGACGGATAAAAACACTTTGTTGAAATGCGTTATGAGCGGCCGAACTTTATGCAAACGATCATAACCTGGTCTATCTTTTTCTACTGCTTTCGAGTTGTCATTGAAATGAAGGTGACGTCGAATCGTCTCAAATTTCAGAACTGGCATCGCCTGATGAATCGCTTCAAATGAATGCCTTCTCCAATATGATCGAACATTTAGGTAGCGATAAACCGACATGTATACCAGAATTCCAATATATTTCCGAAGCTCAGTTCCATATACAGAGAAGTTTGTGCCAATATCTTTTTGATGTGTATACAAGTTAGTCTGCTTTGCAAGTTGATCAAAAAAATCTTCGTTCAAAAAGTACCGAAAACAGTCATAAGGAGTATCCAATTTCTTTAAATATGGAGGCAGTTGTTTCTCTCCTCGAAATACTAATTCATTGACGTGCAGTTGAGGATTTTTTTTCTCCAAATAATAGACTTGAACGCTGGAGAATCATTAGTTACGGTCATAACGTTGCCAGTAAACATTCCTGTGGTAAGGGTGTCTGGTCCATCCTCTTCTTTAGCCAGTTCGGGAGATTGAGGGCGTTTCAAGCGTTTATAAGATCTTTTGGGTTGTTCACTAACAGCAACCGAAGGCCCTGGTTCACCTTCTTCTGCAACCAGTTCAAGAGATCGATGACATTCTGAACTACTAAAAGTTTCGCTCAATTATTATTAGTTAAAACCGATTATTCGATTATCCAAGAAACCGACTATTCGGATATCCAAAAACTGACTATTCGGATATTTGAAAAACCGATTATTCGAATATCCAAAAACGACTATTCGGATATCCACAAATACGTTATAATAAAAGCAATTAAGTAAATAAACATGTAACTATGTGTATGTACTTTTTTCTAATAAGTACTGAAGGTCTTTAACAAACAAAACCCATTCTGATATCCAATTATTCGAATTTCCAGTTATTCGGATATCTGAATATCCGAATAACCTGTTATTCGAATTTCCGATTATCCAAGAAACTGATAATATCCAAATATCGAATAACCGGTTTTCCGTATAACTGGATACTCGAATAACCGAGTTATCCGGATAACCGGTTTTCGGTTTTCTCCAAAACCGCGAATATCCAAAACCGGTTAACCGATTATCCAAAAAATCGATTTCGGTTGCCAGCACTAATATCGATATAATTTCGTCGGCCAGCCATAACTAAAAATATATACCATAATTTAGCATGCCATCTCAAAATGTCTATTGAATTTATATCATGTAATGCACAAGTCCACCTATAGGCGAAGGGCACTGAGGAGGAACCCTACAAACTCTATTTTTGATTCTGCAGAAACCAATGAAAAAACCGAAAAATATAGGGTATAAAGTACTTACTGACATTTTTTTTAGCTAAAAAAACACTTAGAAACAATCTTCAACGTCTCGAGAAAATAATGAATACTAGCCCAGTAGTTTTTTATGGCCGCTGAACAAAAATATGATTTCAAGTAGTTGATACTTTCAAACAGTGCATATAGCGGCAACCAAACATACATCAGTGTATCGAGTAAACAGCACCTGAAGGCGACTTCGTACAGTAGCGTAGAAATAAATCAGACTAAAACATTGGATTTTTTCTTTGGTCCTACCTAAAAAATTCAATTTTTAAAACCCCGTTTATAATCTGAATGTGCTAATGGAAAGAATAACAGAAAATGAGAAAATGCCTGGAGGCAGAAGGTGAACATTTCCAGCATTTTTTATAAATTGAATGTTTATTTTTATTGCCAGTTTTATGTTTTTAAAGCTTTTAAACCTCAAATTGTTTTCATAATTTCACAATTCTTTGCCTGTTTATTAAATTTTAGGTCACCTATTATAGTTATGCTGACTTCAGACGCACATTTCTGGATTTATAATAAAATAACGACATTCTCTTAATCCATAGCATACTCTAATCTGAAATTCAATTGATCGCATGATGCTTTTAGGTTCTGGATGTAAAACAGTCGCTTCGCGTCATATAGTTGTCATGTAAATATAAACTTTTATTGACAGTTTTTGAAAAAAAATATTTTCTATTTGAGATCAAGCCATTATCATAGTTAGAAGCTTCTGAAAAATGCCTGAGTTTGTGTTGTCCGAAAAAGGAAAGCGAAAGTTGTTCCTCGATGGGCAACTTTTCTTTAAAGAAAAACTAAGTGATGAAAAAATATATTGGAAGAAAATTATCAAAAAACAAAGTGTAAAGTAAGGGTAACAACAGTGAATGACGAAATTATAACAATTCCAAAGGAACATAATCATGTCGCTGATGCAGCTGAAGTGGAGGCGGCCAAAATTTACCAGGCTATTCGAACAGTTGCCAAATCAACTAATGACATCCCGCAGGTCATAATTACGGATGCAACCAGTCAATGTAGTCAAGCAGCAGCCCCAGACTTCCAACTGTAGATGTGATGAAGAGAATAAATCGCCATATTCGTCAGCAGCGAGTGTCTGGTCCAACTCAATCGTCGTCAAGATATTCAATTCCTGGGCGAATACACAAAAACCTGCATCGGGGAACAATTTCTGCTCTATGATTCCGGGCCAGAAGAAAAATGGATACTGATTTTTTCAACTCAGAGAAATTTGCATCTGCTCGCGCGAAGTGACCATTGGTATGCAGATGGTACCTTCAAAACAGTACCACTTTTATTCCATCAACTGTATACTGTACATGGGTTGAAAGAAAATGGATCAATTCCTTTGGTTTATGCTCTGTTACCTGACAAATCAGAAGAGACCTACATACGCCTTCTTCGAGCGCTAAAGAATTTGAAGCCTTTAATTTCACCACGGACAATTACAACAGACTATGAAAAGACGATGAGCAATGCGTTTATGACAGAATTTCCGAATGCAAAACTAAAAGGCTGCATTTTCCATTTCACACAGTGCATTTTCCGTCACATTCAAAATCACGGGTTGAAGCGGAGTTGTGAGACTGATGCAAATCTTGCTCTTCATATGCGAATGCTGTCGGCAATTGCTTTTGTCCCATCAGTCAGTAGTTGATGTATTCGAAACAGTCGATAATAATATTTTCACAAACTCTTTTAAACGGACACTAAATGGCGCACAAACACTTAACGTTTCGCAGTCGTTCGACAGCTTCGAACGACTGCGAAACGTTAAGTGATTGTACGCCATTTAGTGTCCGTTTAAAAGAGTTTATGATACAATTTTCATCGGACAAGAACCAGCTTTAATTAATAATATTTTCCCTCCGGAGGCCCAAGAAGTTATAGATTACTTCGAAGATACGTGGATAGGGCGTCCTAATAGGAGAACGCGGTGACCTCCACAATTTTCCCATGAAATGTGGACTGTTTATGATACTATCTTGGAGGATCGACCTAAAACGAATAACACCGTGGAAGGATGGCATCGAGGATTTGAAGAAGAAATAGGAGCGATGCATCCTAACATTTGGAAATTCATTAATTCAATAAAGAAAGAACAGAGCTTGAATGAAGTACAAATAGAACAGTATGTGAGCGAAATCGAACCGCAACCATCAAAAAAGAAATATAGAGATTGTGCTCGACGCATTAAGAATATTGTTCGTCAGTATAATCTTGACCATATATTGGACTATATTAGAGGAATAGCTCATAATATATCCTATTAAATTCGGTGTTACTGTTATATATGTTTTTTTCACTACCTTTCTGTCAGAAATTCCTTTTTTGTGTAATGTATGTGTTACTTCTTTATTACTTAAATTTATAACTACACCACTTTCAAATATATGTAGGTATAGGGTTTTTGTTTATATTTTGAACGGTACCTACACATTTTTATTAGACATACAAAAAAATTATAAATACAAAAGTTTTAGGGATTTACCTGAATTGCCAGAATTTGCTAAAAAAACAAACAAACGACGATCAGACACCTAACAAATGAGTATAAACTTTGTTATTTTAAATGGAACGCTCAGTATATTTTCTCGATTTACGAAAGATATTTTCTTGGTAATTCCAAAAATATGTAGTTTGTCTATATTTGGTTTCATACTACAGTAGACCTCGGTTATAGCGATCCTCAAGGGACCATCAAAATCGGTTCGTTATATCCGAAGTCTATAATAAGCGATAATCACACAAAAATGTAAAATGATACAACGTGTCCCAAAAAGAAGTGCTCAAATGAAAATGGTAGAAAGTAGACGAGATTTCATCGATAAAAAACCTATATTATCAAGGTCGGAAAGGCTTAATTTCTTTTGTATGGGCATTTGCATTTTATTCCCAAAGAAAATGTTGTTTCTTTCAAAATTGGCACATAGTTCATAAACTACAGTTCATTTTTTTCTCTAAATGCCGATCGATCGATAGATAAGTCAAAAATTTTTTATGTAGCTTCCTCTTAAACAGTCTTGTGGTTTTTGTTTTTAACAGCTGTAGTTCATATTTATTATTTAACATCTGTAGTTCATATTATGTTATTCATATTATGTAGTTCATATTATGTTAATTCCAAAGAACTTTCTTGTCCATTACAAATGATCACAAAATACCGCGTGATTTTTTCAATTTTTTATCAACTGTTGCCATGGAATTTGGACGGTGTGTCGTAGCTTTACTGTAAAACAGCATAAAGGTACTTTTCCCTTAAGCTAAGATATGCTGTCCAGGTCTCATGGCAAGAGTTGATAAAAAACTTAAAAAATTACTCGGTATATTACTACAAATGATCGAATATTTTGTAAAATTGAATTAAATTTCAACATTTAGCTGTACGTTTGACAGCTTCTTCAGAATAAGTTGTAATAGATAAATATAGTTCAGTATAGTTCAAGATGGCGCCCGGTGTGGTTGTGCTAGAGGACTGTGCTAACAAAAAGTGCAAGAAATGTAACTCCGTCGCGGCAAGCGGCCCCAGCTGTGTCTCCTGTGGTGTAAAAATGCATCCCGGATGTGTGAAATACCTCAAAAATATAGTAATAATTGACGACAACAAAATAAATTGTTGTATTCTATCACGGCCAGGTGACCATGAAGCCAGTGAACTCGATGACAGTGAGGAGACAGTTATCGCCAGTGACTCCGTTTCATTAGAAATCTCATATCTAAAACAACTATGTTCAGATAAAGACAGCACAATTCGGCAGCTATGCGAAAACATAAATTTTCTGCACGACCAAATTAAAGTGTTAAATAATTTGCTATTATGCAAATGCCCCCCCAAGAACGACGTTGAGACCTCGGCAATCATAAAGCCGACAATACAGACATCTATCACTACTCATAACAAGTTAACTTCAGTACCTACTGAAGCAAGCACACCCGTCGTCGCATCACACAGTGACAAAGCACATAAAACAGATGGCGCGGACCGGCGAGCGACCGTCATTACCGATACAAACAACATAAATGGTCACGCATCTCAGGTGTTGAAAAGTAACAAGCCACGTGGTAATATCACCACGAAAAGAATAACCAATGAAGAAGTCTCCGTGGCCATACTAAAGGCTGAAGCTAATATGAAAACCAACAAGATAGTTTTCCTGGGAAATGAGGATGAACCCAATGTAAATAAGTGGAATATCATCAATATGGCCTGAAGGTGCTCGCGTAAACCGGTTTTTTCAGTGGAGGAAAGGAAAAATGTCAAACCCGTAACAAACAACATAGTGCAAAACAACTTCGTAGTCTTCCATATTAACATTCAATCATTACGAAACAAAATTAATGAAATTGAAATATATCTGAACGACACACTACAGTGTGATGTAGCATGCCTTACAGAAGTATGGCTAAAACCCGAAGAGCTCAATCATTTCAGTATTGCTAACTATAAAATTGCATCTTTTCATCTAAGACCAAATGGCTATGGGGGCAGCATGATTCTGGTAAGAAATAACCTCAATTTTACAGTAAATAATGAATGCTGCAATCTCTCATTAGACAATGTTATCGAAATATCTGCAGTAACCATAACGCAGCACAACTTAACAGTAATAAATATTTATAGACCTCCCACTAACAATTTCTTTAAACAATTCCTGTGTGAAATGGAACAGTTGCTCCTAAAACTAAACACACAGGGAAAAACAATAATTACTGGGGATTTTAACATAAAATTCAATATACACTGTCCACAAACTTTAACTTTCAGTGATTTGATTAAATCTCATGGTTTTACACCTACTATCAAGGAAAAAACAAGAATACAAAATTGCCTAGATAATATTCTCATAAACAATCAAATGCATAATACTCACTATTCTACCTCGGTAGTTAGCAATTACCTATCTGACCACTCAGGGCTGATAATAAACATGTCTTTAACTAAAAGTAAAGTAAAAAGGAATACATGCAGACCAACGACACAGGTCGGACTATTCGAATTTTTTCAACTATTAGATCGTGTTGACTGGCACTTCATCAGTCGTGGTTCGGTTGATGACGCAACCACTGAGTTTATGAACACTCTTGAAACTGCTGCTAATAAGGCTTTTCCCCCCAGAGAAATTAAATATGACAAGTCTAATGTCTATTGGTTCTCAGATGAACTTCGCAAAAAAAGAGATAAAATATCTTTCCTCAATGAACTAAACAAAAATTCCCCTTTCTACTACTAACGGAATCTATAAAAAAATTAAAAAATACTTACCGTAACGAAGTCAAAAAAAGCAAACAACTAGCTCACGAAGAATATATTAAAAACAGTAGTAATAAATCCAAAACCTTATGGGAAATTGTAAACGGAAAACATAAACCATCTTCTGAAACAGAACCAACACCAACCGCATCAGAATTTAATACTTTTTTCTCAGAAATCGCAGAAAAAATTTCCTGCAATCTAAAACCCTCCAATACTGACCCAGTGGAACTCTGCAAGAAGGTGATCCATTCCAACACAAATCTAAATATTACCGAAATCACTTTTAACGATGTCAGAGTGGCAATCAATAAACTAAGAAATAGCAGCAGTCTGGACTGTTACAATATAAACAGTAAAATGATAAAGCATGTGAAAAACATTATCATTATATCCCTCACCAAGCTACTTAATCGTGCAGTTACAGACAACATATTCCCTAACTGCTTAAAAATCTCTCGTGTGATCCCAATACATAAAAAAGGGTCGGGTTCTGATATACCTAACTACAGACCCATCTGCATCATCCCAATAATAAGCAAAATATTCGAAAAAGTAATATACAAGAAACTTTCTACTTATCTTGAAACAAACAGTCTCCTCTGTAACTCCCAGTTTGGTTTTCGACCCGGCCGCTCAACAGAAGCTGCTCTTACAGATTTTACTTTGTATCTGAACGACTGCATCGAGAAAGGGCTCTTTGTTAGTTCGTTATTCTGTGATCTCACCCGCGCTTTTGATTGCGTCGATCATAATATTATTTTAAACAAACTCAAAGTTTATAATCTTTCCGATAATACTTTATTATTGCTAAAGTCCTATTTTTTAAATAGATACCAATATGTCGAAGCTAATAATACAAAATCGGAACTCTTGCATATAAAAAGCGGAGTTTTCCAAGGTTCAATCCTCGGACCCTTATTTTTTATTATCTACATAAACGATCTGTCGTACCACATCCAAAACGCCAATGTAATACTATATGCAGATGATACTACCATCTCTCTACCAAGCAGCAACTTGGAAAATTTACTACTCTGTACTACCAATGCAAAAAACTCTTGCCTAAATTGGTTCCATGCGAACAAACTCAGTTTAAATGAATAAAAAACACAACAAATGTTCTTCTCCACCCGTCCGATTACGGGAATAGAAAATTCAAATTCCGCCAAATTACTTGGCGTTTTTCTCGAACCCTCGCTTACATGGCAGGAACATTGTAACCATCTGGCCAAGCGACTCTCATCACTTACTTATCTTTTCAGAAACCTACAAAATAAATTAAGTACTAATTACATCATCTGTGTTTACCACGGCACCTTTGAAGCCATGCTCTCCTATGGACTCCTCGTTTGGGGCCACTCACCATCAGCAAAAAGAATATTTGCCCTGCAACGCAAAGTCATAAGAATAATCGCTGGGAAATCGTATAGAGAGTATTCTAAACCCATTTTTATTCAACTACGCATCTTAACCCTAACTTCATTATATATCTTAAAATGTCTTGTATATATCAAGAAAAACGAAAGTAATTACACCAACGTGTATGATATACACAGCTACGAAACGAGATCTACTTTTAACATTTACACGCCTTTTCACCGTGTACACCGCACAAAAAATGGCCCCAACTTTTTAGGCATCAAATGTTACAACATTCTTCCTGACAGCATAAAAAAGCTCCCACTACCAACATTTAAAAAATGTGTTAAAGACTATCGATTAAAAACCGCCCCCTTTAACGTAGAGGAATTTCTCTCAGTCTCCCTACCAGAAGTCATGCAGCCCCCATAGCCATTGCATCACTGTACCCAAATTTTAGCAAGTTTTTTTGTATATGTGTTTTTATGTTTTACATTTCAGTACAAGTATTCATATGTGTCTTAAGTGACAAATGTAAATAAAATATATACTTTATTATGACTGACGTATGTAACCATGAAAATGGAATAACATCAATAAAGTATTATTATTATTATTATTATTATTAAATATAATTATAGATTTGAAACGTACGTCTAGTATAAACGTTGCGCGTACACTACAAATATACATTATATATTATGTAGACTTTATATTTATGCCATAAATAGACGTTAGTTAGACTGTCACTCCTATGTATAAATTTTTGTCAGTAATATTCTACATTTAGACTAAATTCAAAACGTGTTTTAGACATATTCTATACCTGATGTGTTACATGGGTATGTGTGTAGTTTGTCTATATTTACTTTCATGTTTGCTATATTTAAGTTTGAAATTATTACTGGTATATTTTGATAAATTTATTTTATATAGTACGTTTATTTATCTTAGTTGTTAGTGTTTTATCTTATAAAATGTCCCAGATGAGCAGTCTTTTAATTATAGTTAACACTTGTTACATAATATTTTTATTAATCAAAGTAAATTAATTTTATTAAATTTCAAACTTAAATATAACAAATACAGTAGACCTCGGTTATAACAGCCTCGGTTATAGCGATCCACCGCTTATAACGAACTACATTTCAAGTCCCGTCATTTTTCTCTATTTAACAATGTAAAAATTCACCGGTTATACCGAACTCGTATATAACGAACCATCGGATATAACAAACCTGAAAAAGCCAAAGTTGATGAAATTTTTGTCGGTTATAACGAACTTCCATTGCAAAGTAATAAACTCAACCATAAAGTAACAAAGGTAGAACATTGGATCTTTTTTTTATTGGGTGATTTTCGATGTAGTTTTACATTAAAGTGAAAGAAGCGGTACCTTTATGGGGGTTTCCCGAGATATGAGCGAAAACTAACCAAATTTTCGTGAATTTTTTGATAAACTTTTTTTTGTGAAATAATTGCGCCCCAGCACAACTATTTTCCGACTTATAATTCGTGTCGTGAAAGCAAATAGTAACAATGCCGCTGCCTCATAAGCTAACACGCACGAGATGGCAGTCGAAGCGGACAAAACGTGTCATCGCAAACATGTAAATGTTGGTTGCGAGTCGTCAGGATCGCAATGGGGCCCCCGAGCATATTCTGTATAGCTATTTCGGCCCTAATTGGGGCCTCATCAGCAGAACAGTAGCCCGAGAACTCCACTGCAACCCCGACGACCAACAAGATATACGCACGCTTAGCGCGTGAAAGCAAACATGTGAAATAATTGCGCCCCAGCACAACTATTTTCCGACTTATAATTCGTGTCGTGAAAGCAAATAGCAACAATGCCGCTGCCTCATAAGCTAACACGCACGAGATGGCAGTCGAACCGGACAAAACGTGTCATCGCAAACATCTCGTGCGTGTTAGCTTATGTAGATTAGGTTACGTGCAACCCAGGCACTGGTACGCCAACTCGGGACGGTGGGCTCGTCACACCCATAGGAACTCTATCATACGTCCACAATGGTCACCTACGGCCGAAGCCGTTGGATCCACGCTTTAGTAAGCAGGGTAACCCCCCTGCCGGGCCCAGCTAGAAACAGACAGACAGACAGACAGTGCCCCCTAATCTACCCTAAAACGCTACGAGCGGTACCTGAGCAAGTTAGCCCTTATCCGTCTCGGGCCCCGACCAGAGCCATCGGATTGAGATACGCCCAATCAGCGCGCAGGGCAGCCCACCTTTCAGTGGCTGAACCCTATAAAGTGTCGTCCTGCTACCAGACTGGTTCGGGGTTGCACGCCCCTCACCCCTTCTGGTCAAGGGAGACCTATCTAATCTCTACTAGCTATCCAGGCTAGGGCATCATCCCTAACCCTAGCATGCGGGCCATCAACCACTGCCCCCGTGAGTCCAACCCAGTCGACCGGTGGAGGTCCCCTCTGCTCGCTCCACTCCAGAGGAGGGGAGGGTATCCTCCGGGCTAACCGGTCCCCACGGTACCAGTTTGCTTCACTGGTGGGAAGTTCGGCCACGACCGAACAAGTCGGCCGAGTCCTACAGATTAGGTTACGTGCAACCCAGGTACTGGTACGCCAACTCGGGACGGTGGGCTCGTCACACCCATAGGAAGTCTATTATACGTCCACAATGGTCACCTACGGCCGAAGCCGTTGGATCCACGCTTTAGTAAGCAGGGTAACCCCCCTGCCGGGCTCAGCTAGGAACAGTAGAGAAAGGGGCGGGTTAATTAAAGGTGGTAAACTTATAAAGGGCGCCTGAAGACATGCATATTTTACCTGAGAGAACTGGGGTCTCAGACTTGGTAAGGAAATTAAAACTGTCTCCAATCGATGTTCGGCGGTGTCAATTGATATTCCAGCCAAGCCGCAATTGATTTACTTCTCCAAACGAGCAAGAAATCCGTTACATTTAACACACACGAAAAACACGTGACACCGGCACAATGCTCCGAACAAGAAAGGACGCGACGAGGTCGAAGATGAAGAAGGTCGCTTCGACGCACGGGGATTACCGACGATAACCAATGACAGGCGACCTGAGAGTCACATGGGGCCTTCATAGCCTATGAAAGTTCAGCAATCGCCGCATGCAGGTTTCCCCCATAGCGATGTAGAGGAGGGGCAACAGGGTCGCCAACTGTGTTAAAACGCAGCTGAAAGATGTTATATCGCCACGATATTTTAGCGCGAGATTTGAATGTAACAGTAGCAGACATATGAGAATGCATACCACAGTGGGATATCAATCGGGTCACATGGATCTTACATTGGATAACCGGCAACATTTCTATTTCATTCACCTGGAGTAGCTTCTCTATTGGATTTGATCTGGGATGGAGGAGCCTTACATCTACCGATATCAATTAAACTAAAATTGGTCAGATTCATTCTTTGATTCTGACAATCGTAAGCTATGATGGAGAGAACTGGATCGAACAAAAGGATGACAGTGACAAGCACTATTAGGTTCAATTTCACTATTTTAAAACACTTTCTAGTTCTTTAGTTTACACAAAGGTTTCTCACAGGGTCCTTACAATTAATAGTCTTTGCTATAACGTACCTGTATTATATTGTTCTAAGAAAAAGGAAGAACGTTATTTAGAGAGCTTAATAACACAACATAAATCACATCGTAGAAATAATAACTCTAAGAAAACTCTGACTTAAGAAAAACCATTAATTTGACCCTTAGGTACATATAACTCAATAGCTTATTTTATTCCTCAAAATTCCGGAATTAATGAATTAAAACAAAATAAACAAACCGAACAGTCCCTTATAAAATTTTATCACTAGAATCTACTGAAGATAATGATTTAGATTTGGATTTAGATCCTCACCATGTTGCAGCATTTAAGTATGCACCCATCACGTCGGTGGATGTCGAAAGAACATTTTCGATATATAAAAATATATTGTCAGATAGACGGTAAAAATTCAATGTGAAAAACTTAGAAAAATATTTGATTGTCAACTGGCATAATAAGAATAGCATACATTAAGTTGGAAGCTGAATAGTTTTAGGCGTTATGTTGCGTAGATCATATTTAATAAATAGAGTTATTATTATTTTTATTTAATGTAGTTATTATCGTAGATAATGAAATATGTTCTCTAAAATTATTATTGTTTTTGTGCTTAAATGTAGACATGTTTTATTTAATCAGAAACAACATGCATAAAAGGGCATACATGTATGTACGAGAGCATATTTTTGACATATTTTTTGGAAAAACGTGACATATTTATGTGCATATTTTTAACATTTCTTGTGCATAAAAATCCGAACTTTAATAATTAAATAGTGATAATAATGATAGTAAATATATGAATTGTGGATAATCAGGGGTTTACTTTTTCGGCGCACCCTGTAACTACCGCGCGCGACTGCTCCATCTCCGGCGCTCGAGTTTTCTTGGCACACCCTCGTAACTGCATCGACGCTTATCGCTCAAGTGATCGTAAAGCGGCATTTACATTGGTATAGTTCCTGGTACCAGTAACTGGTACTAGTAAGTAGCCTACCAGTTGACTAGCTCAAGCCCAAGGTAAGTAAGTGCTATAAACACATAAACTGTTTTTTCTATACTAGTACTAGTAGCAGTTTTGCAGCAGAGAAGAGATGGCTTTTCGCAGACGTAATATTTCGCGGTCAAAATTGATGTTGCTTAAAAAAGGTATAATAAATGTTTCCCTTTGTCTAATAGAAGAAATCAAGAATCTACTGGAGGAGGAAGAATTAAGTACAAAAAGATTGTGCTATAGAAAGTGGATTAGTAGAAGGGACAGCAGAGGAGCATCTGCCTTGCTTTTAAAGGAACTCTCAACAGAGGATCCTGAAGAATATAGACTGTGTCTTCGTTTAACTCCTAAACAATTTGGAACTCTGTTAACTTTGGTATCACCTGCAATTCAGTGATCTGACACTCTATTCAGAGATGCGATACCAGCTCGAATAAAGTTAGAAATAACGCTTAATTTTCTAGCGACAGGAAATAGTTACAGAACTCTTCAGCAGTTGTTTCGTGTTCCAAAATCTACAATTTCAAAGCTTATTCCTGAAGTTTGCGATGCAATTTTCGATGCGTTAATAGATTTTATAAAAGTGAGTATGACTATCTGTCGTTTTTATTATTATAAAAATAAACAATACATTTCTTAAAGTACATTACTAATTTTTTACAGGCAGAGAAATATGAAAACAAGTGATAAAGTAATAATATATTTACATGAAGTAAATAATAATAGTAATGTGCTTAGAAAACTAGGCAATATTTGTTAAAAACGAAATCTTTTAATTTTTTGCGATGGCTTCTGCTACAATTCTATTGAAACAATCCTGATTGTAGTCATTCAGACTAGAAGGCGGCACATTGGAAGATAAAGTCTGGGCGGAGGGCTGCTGCAAAGTATAATTAGAGCTTGAGGATGTTTCTGATAATCCATAAGTACTTGTTGTTGGCGAAGAACTTGTTGAAAACGGCGAGGTAGCCACGAAATGTATAGGAGTTAATGCCATACCGTACCGGTTCAGAGTTGCTTGTAATTCATTTTCGCATTGTAGTGCCAAGTTAACTGGCATTTTTTTAAGCTAAGTGCTAAATATCTTCCGAAGGTATCAAATTCATCTTCTTCTGGTGCTTCTGAAACGGCTTTGCTCACTTGGCGAAGTTCCGTAACCGCAGCAGACAAATCTTGCAAACGTCTTTTCCTTCCAGAGGAGGAGGTGTGCAGCATTGATTGTTTGGTGACCTGTGGGGTGCATTGCTGAGTAAAAATAGTTTGTCGTTGACTCATCGTTAAGTCATCATTTTGTGGCTGTGCATTCTGAGACATTTGAGTCAAGACAGTTCCTTCACTAGTGTGTGGATCAGCTTCGGAATCTTCATCATGGCTGTCTTGGCTAAGTTGATAATTCTGGTAGTAAATAAAAAAATAACAAAGTTATTACTTACTCTAATATTGTATAGTGGTAGTGTTTAAGTCTGCTAATACCGGATATGCCAATATTATACTAACACAATTTTCAGGTTCCAGGAACTACGGAAGAGTGGGAAAAAATTGCCCAAGGTTTTCACGATAGATGGAACTTTCCTATGTGCTGCGGAGCCATTGACGGCAAACACATCCTAATTCAAGCTCCTCCAAATTGTGGAGCAGAATATTTTAACTATAAAGGTCATAACAACGTTGTTCTTATGGCCGTTGCAGACCATAACTACTGCTTTACATATATCGATGTTGGCTGTAATGGGATCGTATCAGACGGAGGTGTGTTTCAAAACTGTTCCTTATACACAGCATTAGAAAATGGTATGCTTCCAGAAGGAAATTGTTTTGTCGCTGATGATGCGTTTCCTCTGAAAATATACTTAACTAAACCTTATAATAGTACACCTCTCACAAAAGAAGAAAAGATTTTTAACTATCGCCTAAGTCGAGCACGACGTATTATTGAAAATGCGTTTGGCATTTTGGTTAGCAGATTTAGGATATTTGAGAAGAAAATTGCTTGCAATTTATCAACTGTAGACAAAATTGTAAAAGCTTGTTGTGCCCTTCATAATTGGCTAAGAAAAACTTCCGCAAATACCTATTGTCCCCCAGGATCCGTTGACGAAGAACATATAGATACAGGTGAAATCATTCCAGGAAAATGGAGGTCTGAGGTACAACATATAAGATCACTTACAAAATCTGATTCGGGTTACAAATCAACTAGGCTCTCCGGAGAATTTAGGGACTATATGAAAAGGTACTTTAATAATGAAGGTGCAGTGCCGTGGCAAGAAAGCAGAATATATTAAATAAAAATATTTAAAAAATAGCCTGCTTTTGGATTTTGGTGATGTATTCCTAAAGTTGGCAAACTGTTTAAAAAAATTACACATGAAATTCAAATTGACATATTTATCAGAGTGTTACAATTAAAAAAAAATAGTAAGACAAGACATGAAACATGTTTTTTTTTTTTAGATTTCGTCATCTACGAGTGCTTTTTTTTAATTTTTAGATCGAAAATATTCTCACTTACCATATTGCTTTGTGTCAACCGTTTTTCCTTGGTCTCTCTCACAAAGGCATCCATGATTTTAAACCATTTCATTGATGGGGTATACACATCATCTCCACCCATTCCAGATTTAATTGCTTTCTGACTTTTTAGTAACTCCTGATTATATGTATTTCTTAAGTTTTTAATTTTCGTTCTTGCATCCGCTACTGTAAAGTCTTCCATTCCCATCTCTTCGACAATTTTTTGTAGTGCCGCTAACCGCATTTGATCGTTTCGATATGTAGGCTTGGTTACATTCCAAACACTCATGTTCCCTATAGAATTCAACAAATTTAACTGTATCCCCTTTGGACCACCTCATTTTGAATAAAAAGATTAATATATTCAACGCGTGCTCGCTACCTACTATCCACTGTGACACAAAACTGTTTACATTAGTCGAGTTCAGAGACTAGTGGCGCGGACAGTAAAATTTTAGTGAAGTGGGGGAAGGTTAGTGGGTAAGTAAATAGCCTAGGAAGCTATTTACTATCCTGGTCGGTCCGCTAGTACAAGTGCTGGTGCAAGTACTTACCTACAAAGTTTACATTAGGTTAGTGACTGTCTTGCAAGTTATTGGTACAAGTAACTAATCCATTTACTATGCCAATGTAAACGCCGCTTAACTTCTGCATGCGCGCGTCACGTCGCGTCGTCGCGATGCCAATTTACATATGGCGCGAACTGAATTTTCTTGGCGCTGCTTGGGGACTATGTAATTTAGTAGAAAGAGAGATAGAAAAGAAATAAGGAAGAAAGAAAACTCTCTGCACTTACTATGTAATTCATTCTATGAAACTTTCTAGGAACCTCGGAAACTGTCGGTAATTGTCGGGTCCGAAAAGTTTTCTTTGTATTATCCGAACAATTCGAGCTAAAAACATTCGTCGCGTTCACCACAACTAATCACTTTGTGATGCGCTTCTGATACGTTTATGATTGCTGTTGCCTTTCTGGTGAACGACTACTTCGATTTGTGATTTGTTTACGTTTGCGCAATCAAGTGGAAGTATATACAAAACCTAACCTCATTTGTTTGAGATGTGGGTTGATAGCACGAAAGTACATAAAGAAAAAATTCTATGAACCGCGTTTGATTAATATTAATACAAAATATGGATTTACTAGAAAATATATTATTATTTGAAGAAAATGATCCAAATGTAGATGGCATTATTCATCTTGTTCTAGATTTAGCTGAACCTGTTTACAATGAAAATGTACAACAACGTCATAGAAGAGTACGAAATCTAAATTATTATGAATTAATCGTTCCAAACTACACAGATATACAATTCAAGGAACATTTCAGAACGTCTCGAGAAACATTTCAGGTAACAAACTTAATATACAAATTTTGTGAAGTGGTAAGATATTATATGTACTACTTAACCGCATAGGAAACATGGATGAACAGATTCGTAGAACACTTCCCCTGGAGAAGAAAATATTATTTACGATATGGTTATTGAGTAAGCCAGAAAGTTTCCTGGCTGCAGGTGGCCGGTTTGGTATCCCAAAGAGTTCCGGCCACCAAATTTTTAATCATATTATAAACTTAATATGTCAATTAATACCTGAATATATTAGATGGCCTGAGGACCATTTACATACTATACATGTTTTTACGGTCAAAATTTGTTTCCTTTTTATTTTTCCATTTTGTTCGTATTTTTTATTTTAAGAATACTTTTTATTTCAAACTTGGGGCGAAGAGCACACTTTTGTACAGGTTTTGATGAGTGAGGAAACGAGTTTGGTGATAGGAAGTGATAAGGTTGGCTTGCGATTGTGCGAGAGGGAGTCGATTGTCGTTGCCAAAGGGTACTTCACGTACTGGCAGATCTGTGAAATTTTCTTTTTTCCAACGGTAAAAAGATGGGGTTTCAACTAACTCTTAGTTAGCATTAAAAATTTCCTTGTGTAACGTGTGGCCAAGGTACGTTAGTTTGAAGCAAGAGGAAATTTTTTACTCTGGAAAGAGGATTTTCTATCGTTGGGGGGGGGGGGGGGTGGGGGGTTTCTTTTGAAATGAGTATTAACATGAATTTTTCTTATAGGGCGTAAAGTAGGCCATGACATATTTAAACTTCTCTCTTTTTCTACGTGACTTAGCAATTATTACAAATTTTTTCCAGAAAAAGCATTTAAAAAACGTGAAAATATAATTTTGCCCTAAATCATGTCAGTTAGGCCGTGAAAAACAAAGTAAATAACATAAAATTTGATTTGTGTCTGTAAAATTACTCCAGAATCGCTAGTTTTTTTTATTCATTGCTTTATTTTATACTGAGCTATAAAATACTATTTTACTATGACTACATATAGTGACCTTGATAAAGTTCGTAACAAATGAAGAAAAAAATTATTATTTACTTTTGCCAAAAAAATTTAATACAGCTGGTTCGTGCATCAATTAAAATAAAAAAAACAGCATAATTCCGTCCAACCAGTCATTTAAAATAGGACTCAAAATTTGAAAAATAGAAATTCGCGAAAATGAAAAATTGCGATAATTCAAGTTATTAATTTTTTTTTTTGGAATCGATGCACTCAGATAAAATTAAGTGACTTCAACAACCTACAGCGTCCAAATACAATACATATTTTGCTAAAATTCTGACCCAAAAACATTTTTTTTAGAATTTCATTTTATGTGATTTTAAAATTAAAATGCTGTTTTAAATCCTTCAAAAACTAATATAATTTCTTTCTTTGGTCTATGTTTACCACTAATATGAAAATATTACTTTAGATGGGACGCTTTTTACACAAATAGAAATTTTGCTATAAAAAATAAGTCTAACAAATAAAAAAGTTTTCGTTTATTTTTTGCATAATATAAAGGCAAGATGTAAATATGCTCTTTTTGTATAAAAAAAATGTCATTTACAGCATATTAAATGGTCTTTTGAAAAATATTACAAATTTTGAGTGATAATACGTAAAATATTGTTAGCCATGAAATTAACGTCAAGCGAAAACATCAGTTGGTTCGTTGATAATTCTTGATAAGTCAATTTTGTCGCCATCTTTAAAGGAACATGTTGAAAAATTAACTTTGCTATGGATAAGAAATATCAACGAACCAACTGATGTTTTCGCTTCACGTTAAGTTCACGTCACGGCTAACATTTTGATTGGTGCACGAACTAACTGTAGCAAAAATTTTTCGCGAAAACCTATAATAGAATATTTTCATATTTGTTACGAACTTTATGAAAGGCACTGTATAGTAATCACAAAAATATAACATAATATAAATATAAATAAAGTATGATACAAAGCAATACATTTAAAAAAACTAGCAACTTTAGAGTAATTTGACGGATAAATATAAAATTTTATGTTGTTTATATTGTTGATTACAGCCAAGTGACATAATTTAGGGTAAAATTGTGTTTTTACGATTTTTAAATACTTTTCCTGAAAATAATTATCGCAAATGCTGTATTAATGATTACTTTTTAATGTTTTCATTTTTCACGTATTTCATTCTGACCATTGTTATATACTAGGAATATTTATGTACTTGAATTTATAGTACCTATTTGTTTTGTGTTTATTAACTATGATCCATTCCTCATCTATTTGTTATCGCAGCATGCTGTGAAAGTCTAGTAAAAAAGTGGTACAGTTGCGGACAGAAAATTTCGGATGTCACTGTCATTCCACTGTAAAAATCGGACAATTTCTTTATGTATACGTCAGATGAATGACACTGACATCCGAAATTTGCTGTCCGCAACTGTACTCATGTATGTAACTAAAGCGTGGAGCACAATGAGCACGAACTCAACGTTCGCTTGACATCGACCTTAGTTAAATCTAGTTAAAACTAAGGCTGGGAATTTTATAAATTTTTGTGTTCGACTATTCGTTTCAGTTTTTATTCGAATATTCGAATATTCAAATATTCGAATATTCAAATATTATTCGAGTATTCGAATAATATTCAAATATTCAAATTATTGAAACTATTCGAATATTCTTGAATGTTCGAATATTCGACTAAGTTTCATTCAGAATTTAACTTTAAGCTTCGTTTTATTCCCATAGTTATGATTGTTTCCTTAGAAATAAAACGACGCTTAAAGTTAAACTCCGAATGAAATACTAGGCCTATGTGTTTGATATTCGACTTTTTAAATATACAAATTTGAGTAACTGCATGAGTATATTTAAGTATGAAGCTGTTCAATTAGTTATTTTGTATTTCTTTTTCTAGGATTTAGATAATCATTAATTACTAATATAAATGTGCAACAAGATACGGATTATACGGACAGGTATATTTTTATTTTCAAAAGAAAAGAAAGTGTAATATGATAAGCTCCTCTATGTATATAATCTGTATACGATTATCAGATTTACTGAAATATTCCCATATTTTACTTCTTGAACTCATGTCGTTCTTTTGTACATACATACAATTACAGTATTTTAAGAAACAGCCAAACTAAATCACAGGACCTACCCTGTCGCAAACTATAATGACTCACTACGGAATGTAATAGAATAACTACTTCCATACCAAACGCATTCGTTCGCGCTGATATTCGAATAATTCGAATATTCGAATAATCGAATATTTGAATATTCGAATAATTTATTTTGAAACTATTCGAATATTCGACTATTCGAATTATTCGAATATGATTCCCAGCCTTAGTTAAAACAATGACATTGCCTACAATGAATAGCGTCCAGTCAGTATATTTTGGTGGGCAATATTGGCTCTGTGATAATGTAGTCTTGATGTAATTATGTAAAGCAACACGTGCCAGCACAATATCTGTTACATTTTCAGGTAAGGCATGGATATTATTTTGTAGAATTCTCCATCTAGTAACCAAAATGCCAAAGCTGTTTTCTATAATTCTGCGAGCCCTGGAGAGGCAGTAATTAAAAATGGTTTTCTTTTCATTTAACAATTTTCCTGGATACGGACGCATTATGTTTTCCTTCAATGGAAAAGCTGCATCGCCCACAAAATAATATGGGAAGTTATGTTATATTAGGTAAATTAGAGTTACCTGGTATTGGTAAACTTTTATTTAACAAAGCTTTTCCAAACTGTGACTGGGAAAGAATACCTAGAAAAAAATACTTACTAGTTACAAAAGTAAGAATTCACGTAAACATTAATTCCTACCTCCATCGCTCTGACTGCCGTAAGCACCAACATCTACATAAGTAAAACAATAATTTGCATTGCACGCCATAAGCAAAACTATGCTAAAATTGCCTTTGTGATCATAGTATAAAGATCCCGAATTAGGAGGGCATTTAATGTTTATATATTTACCATCTATGGCCCCTACGCAATTAGGCATGTCCCATTGGGACCAAAATTCTTGTGAAATATTTCGGTAACTTTCAACAGAAGGAGGAGCTACATACAAAGGGCTTAAGGCAATCCAGATTACTTTACAAGTGTCTAAAATTATTTTTTTTACAGTTGACTTTCCCATTTTAAAACTCCAGGCTAGAAATTGGTGAACTCCTTGTGACAAATATCTACAAACATAGAATTCAAATTAAGGCTTTTATTAGTTAAACAATGACTTACGATAACGTTAACGCTAAACGGCATTCAAAATCAATTGGTTTTCTGATAGAATGTTTGGTTAACTCAACTTTTAATGTGTTTAATAAAACATCATATACATTTCGTGTCATTCTTGTATGCTTGAAAAATTCATCTGGATCTATTTCTTTTAATTTCAAATAATTGTTAACAAAGTAACCATTCCGATCTCTGGAAAGATTTGCAGGCCTTATCCACCAACGTCTTCTTGTTACATGTTGTGCATTTAACTTATTAACCATAGAGTACCATAGATAAAACAAATAAAAACACAGAAAAGGCTTAAATTCATCCATCACGATTATCTTGTGAAATGTTTTAAAATTATTTTTAGGTTAAGTTATTCATAAATTTCACGCACGCTTCGCGTTCACTGTGAGCACTTTTTACCGGCAACGCAAATTGACAGAATGTGGCGTTAAGAGAACGTTCAGTTAGCGCTCATTGTGCTCCACGCTTAAGTTTTACAATGAATGACATGTCGATTTGGATTTTAAGTATCACAAAATCTTTTAACCGGACACTAAATAGCGCATAATACACTTAACGTTTCGCCGTCGTTCGACAGCTTCGTCAGATGGCTTCGCGCACTTTGTTTCACTCTAACTAATAATAACTTTCATCTACTGCTTAATTACTTAATGCTGAATGCTCTCTACATGACTAACTATTTAATAATAATTAATAAACTCTAATACCTCACTATCTACCTACATGACTACTACTCAATTATTAATGACCATAATAATACCTGCGGGTCGATCTTTTATACATTTCTTAAATCTACGTCACAATTGGTTCCTTCGCTCTGGTAGCTGGGGGTTCGGTCCAAAGTTCAAAGTTCTAAAAGGTGTCGGCATCAATTGACCCTTGCCAAATTTGTTTTCTTAAAACGTTTTAATTGTCTCGATCTTAATTGGCACATGTAAACAACACACTTACATTCCGCAGAGCTTGCATTTATGCGTAAGTGAAATGCGAGTATGTGTAACGTAGCTTGTCCTACTAAACTTCAATGGGTGCTGATCCCGCATAATTTTGAAATGCACATGTAATTGCAATAATTACGAAACGAATTTAAATTTACTTATTTTCTCAGATAATGACATCGAGACAATATCTCAACGAGAGTAAGACAGAAGTTCTATTATGATGCCCAAACTAGGCCTTAATTTCCAAAATTAATCACACCACAATAATCAACAATTTCTACTTCTCCTCACTCTTTTACTGAAGTTTGAATCAGACCGTAAAGGACACAAGTAGCAATTTCTTTGTTTGTAGGTGTCTGGTGTGAGCTTTTAAGCCAGATATTGCTACTAACGCCCTCTTTATACGGAATGAGATTTCAACCCTTGCCCGCCACTACATATAATTTTCGGGATTGACGAAAAATTACGTTCTTTCTTTTAAGAATGACGAATGACATGGACTTGAAAATAAAGACAAAACTTATATAAATAAATATATTAAGAATAAGTAAACAATTATAAATTGATTAAAACAAGTTTAAAACTGATTACGTACATAAAACAACTCTAGTCAAATTACTAGAGATCACAAACTTAGATAAGTATGAAATTTAAATGCAAGTTCAGATTACTTCAGAACAACATACAAGACAACATAACACAAATTCAAAATAATTTTAGAACGAGAAAAACAGCATCTCATAATTAAAATAAGCAAATGTTAGTTTATAAAAAAAACAGTCAAAATAGTAAAAATTCGATAATTAATTTCTTACCAACCATAGCACTAGATACAGAGACGGACGGTCTTTGGAGAACAGCAATACACACTAAGACATAAGACTGTAAATGTCGATTTCGCCCTCGAGCTTATGGAAATTTATCCCACAAGACGGGCACTAGCGTCTTCACGACCAAACTGCTAGAAGCTGTCTGATGATTGTGTTTTTCACGGCTTCTTTATATTTAGTTTTTCTAAGGTCCATTTTGATTACGTAGCCTTCCTTAAGTGTGTGATTCAGCACGAGGTCGGCTATCAATGTCACTGCAATTAGAATTTGCAATGTCAATCGTGCCTCATCTAGGGCAAGGTTATTGATAAACGAGCCGCCGCCAGCGTCACTTAATATTTAATTTTTTTATGTGGGCGGATTTCTCTCACGGTCGCGTTCCATTGAATTCATTTCCCTACTACGCTGGATAATTATAAGATGCTTGGATTCTTACAGTAACATAAAACTTCCAACTCTTAAATTACCTCAATTTGACGGATCTTATGATAAATGGTTATTTTTTTATGACACATTCAAATCTGTCATTCATTGAAATTATGCAATTTCCCCTGTGCACAAATTTTATTATCTAAACAGCTCATTAGTTGGACATGCAGTTCAATTTATTCAAGGTCTCGCAAATTCAGAACTAAACTATGAAGCACCATGGAAATAATTACAAAGGCGTTATAAAAATAGGCCTCTCATGTTTCACAATCACATTAAAGGTATTGTCGAATTTCCCAAGATTACCAAGCATTGAAAGATAATTTTATGGAGTATGTAACGCCGATATAAAAATAACACCGTTCCATTTAAAAAACAAAAGTTATTGCCCTTCAATGGTTGTCGAAATGGAAATAGTTTTACTGAATCCCTGTTTAAAGAAAAGTAAACTTTGTTACTGCGATAGATACTTTCCACTTAGCTTGTAACAGTACCAAAATATTTGCATCCTAACTTTCTTTGTTAATGAGTTATTAATAATTATAAAAGTTATATCTGGATTTTCCGAAAACCGTAAACAAAGCCTAATATCTTAAAAACCATAGGACTTAGTTATAGGGAACTCTTATCAAACAGTAGAGTAGCTATGCCGGTTCGGGGCCAAAAACCCATAAGAAATAACACAGGCCTCGAGATTGCAATTTTTGCGCGGATCGTGGTCAGGGGGGGTGAGGTAAGAAGGGGGAGAGGGGTCGCGCGCAAGCGGCAGCAGAAGCGAGACGCGAGAGGGGGAGACGCGGCAGTAGATATCTAAACTCGCGACCTTGGTACATTTTTAGGCATAGTTACGTTTTTGGAAACGGAGGGGTGTTTCGCGAATTCTACCTTAATATTTGATTTTTTTTTCTTCGCCTCATCATATGTATTAAATAGCGCGTCGACTTATGACCAGCGCTAATAGATGTTTATTTTAAGATATTTCTAAATAACGATTTTTTTTTCTCGGTCCGGAGAGAGATTCGAACCCGTTCGCGCGCAAGCGGCAGCAGAAGCGAGACGCGGGCAAGCCGGAGCGAGAGGGGGAGACGCGGCAGTAGATATCTACACTCGCGACCTTGGTACATTTTTGGGCATAGTTACAGCGGTTTTTGGAAACGGAGGGGTGTTTCGCGAATTCTACCTTAATTTTTGATTTTTTTTTTCTTCGCCTCATTTTATGTATTAAATAGCGCGTTGAGTTATAACCAGCGCTAATAGATGTTTATTTCAAGATATTTCTAAATAACGAATTTTTTTTCTCGGTCCGGAGAGAGATTCGAACCCGTTCCTCGGCGTTCGTGAGCCGTCCATCTAAGCCGCTCGACCGTTGATTCAGTTGTTCGTATCCGTTCGAGATGTGTAATATTAACGACGCGCGCGGTGAATGATATCCTTTTTCGAACACGTTCCTCGACGTTCGTGAGCCGTCCACCTAAGCCACCGCTCGACCGTTGGAATCAATTGCTCGTATCAGTTCGAGATGTGTAATAAGATGAACGCGTGGGCGGAGGCGCTCGCGGTTTCAGGAATGTTAATACTTGTCGAGACATGTTAGCAGATAGCAACACCTTAGTGCAATTTAGAGAGCAGCGAGATAAAGAAAAACGAATCAAGGTCGAATCGCACGTGATTAACCGAGAATGAAATTTAGCAAATTAATGCAAACGGAAGTCGTTTCAGTACACATCGTGAATCAAATTTTCTTTCAAGCCGTTTTAGGAATCACTACACTACTTAACTGTTTCAAACTAAACATAAAATTTACTCTATTGCAAAAGCGCTGTAAATATCTGAGAAACGAAAACTGTGAAGCAATTAATTTGCTAAATTTCATTCTCGGTTAATCCAATGTGATTTGGTTGATTCGTTTTCTAATACAATTTTTTTTTAACTCCATATACGTTTTTTTCGGTTTAGACATCTTATGCCGCCGCGACCTTAATTATAATTTTTACCTCGCGCACTTCCGCATGCTAAAGTTGAAGAAGAGGATTCAAATTCCCCACGCACTAGAGTTATCGTACGTAACTCAAAACGTTTATGCAACGAAACGTAAACAATGAGTCAGATGAATATTAAACAGTGAAATAACGAATTTTACTTTTGGGGCCTACTTTACAAGTGTGGAATACTGAAAAAAGTTTTATTGAACAGTGAAATAATGAAATCTAATAAGCTGTTTTACTATATCTTTCATTGATTATTTAAAAAATTAAAATAATTTATTTAGAACATAAACAAAGCAGTTAATAAAATGCGAAATCTGTTCCGTTAGTCTTATAATTTCAATAATAAATTAAAAGTATTAAAATGGTTGTGCGTAAATTAATTTACTCTGAGTAGGATAGGATAAGGTGAAATATATAATACACATATAAAAATAATCTCCTTTTATTGTATCCTGTAACAAATTATATAAGTTTTAATATGTTATAAAATTAATTAAAAAGCTAAAAATAAATTACTTGAAAACAAGAACAAGGTAAAGTTAAAAATAAATTAATTGAAAACAAAAACAAGGTAAAAATAAGTTCATTGAACACAAGAACAAGGTATTATAAAAATTTGAAAAGCTAGTTGAAATAAATTCATTGAAAACAAAAACAAGATATTACAAGTATTAAAAAGTATTAAAAGTCAAAAAATTGAAGTTAAAAATAAATTCATTGAAAAAAAACAAGGTAAAGATATTACAAGGTATTATAAAATTTAAAAATAAATTAATTGAAAACAAGAACAAGGTAAAGAAACTTATGCTTACATTAGAATCCATTCCAGGGTGATGGGGGAGCTGTAAGAAAAATGTATATTAGTAATTTATCAGATAGAAAATAAAAAATTTAAAATTTACATAATAACATAAATTACTTGAAAACAAGAACAAGGTAAAAAACAAGTATAAAAATTGAAGTTAAAATAAATGCATTGAAAAGAAGAACAACATATTACAAATATAAAAAGAAGGTTAAAATTGAAAAGCGAGTTGAAATAAATTCATTGAAAACAAAAACAAGATATTACAAGTATTACAAGAACAAGGTATTACATGTATAGAAATATAAAATGAAGGTTAAAAATAAATTCATTGATTCAAATTGAAAAGCGAGTTGAAATAAAATTTAAAAATAAATTAATTGAAAACGAGAACAAGGTAAAGAAACTTATGCTTACATTAGGACCCATTCCAGGGTGAGGGGGAGCTGTAAGAAAAATGTACATTAGTAATTTATCAGATAGAAAATAAAAAAGATTAAAATTTATATAATAAAATAAATTCACCCTCCAAAAACAAGAACAAGATTAAGGTAAAGTTAAAAATTTGAAAAGCAAGTTGAAATAAAATTTAAAAATAAATTAATTGAAAACAAGAACAAAGTAAAGAAACTTATGCTTACATTAAGATTCATGTGGAGGATGAATACTTAACACCCCCTCCATTCCAGGGGTTGGGGGAGAGCTGTAAGAAAAATGTACATTAGTAATTTATCGAATAGAAAATAAAAAAATTAAAACTCACATAATGGCATATATTTGCCCCCCATCAAGGATGGCAAACACTAATTTTAAACCATGAGCAAAACTTAAATAATAATTTGTGGGAGGCTGCCCCTCCCAAGCTGCTATGAAATAGTTCTGAAATAAAGTAAAATAATTAAAGAAAGCAAATATATGTATATGAAACTTACATTCATTGGAGGAGGCAACCTCCGTCTCAGTTCCTCAATTAAGAGATGTCTTTCTGAAACAGGAAAAAAATATTAAACAATATTCACTTGAACATATATGCGGTTACTCTTACGCTCCATGTTGAGAAGTTTGAAATAACAGATTATGTTGATAATTCGTAAATATATTATAAGAACCTCAAGCGATGTTGCCAGAGTGTAAAACTTAAATTCTTGAATGAAAAGCATTCATTATTAACCTAAGATAAATGATTCAGTCTGACAACAATGGGAATCCCTACCAAAGAAACTGCAATAAGCTATTAGTATATATCATTTAACTTACCTGGAAAACAAATATAAACAATATGATTTTTATTTAACAAATTTTATTAATTACATTCAACTTACCTGGAAAAGAAAATATAAACAATGGAAAATTGTTTTAGAATAAGATAAAGAATATAAAATTGTTTTAGACTTTTCATTATTTTAAAACAAGAATATGATAAGCTTGATTAAATGGTATGATTTCACTAAGACTGAACAACAATACATGTCAAATTAAGTGACTGTTTAAGATTGACTTTGAAAAAACTGAATTTATTACATTAATCAGATTTAGCAGTGGAAATTATAAAGGTGACAACAATCTGTGTAGAGTATTGTTACTACCGATTCGTTTTACAACGAAAAGATGTTACACACGGTTTTTGAAAATCAATCATCAAGATTTTTACGTCTATCAGCATGAAATTTATCGGTGAGTGTTGATTAACAAATAACCCTTATTCGTTCCTTTTGAACATTGAAATAATTAAAAAACACATGTCATTCAATAATTGTAGAAATATTTATGGAATTAATTATATGGGTGAGAACATTGCTCAAAGATATTTCTATTAAACGCAATAACCTCGTACGTATAAACAAAACGGCTTTGTGGAAGCAGATAAAATCAGACTACTATCTTAACATAAACAAAAGCACTTTAATCGTAGGAAGCGTTGAGGTGTATATAAAAAAATATGATAAGAACTATCTATACTTCTATAAAAAATTATTATAGTTTTAACTTTTAAAATACAGTCACAACTCCATAACTCAAACATTCACAACTCAAAATTTTCTGTAAGTCAAATTTTCTGTAAGTTAAAATTTATTGATGTTCCTGCATATTGTATATAAACTGAAATATCAGCCTCTAACTCTGAATTTCTATAACTCAAAATAATTTTCCGGTTCCTTGAGATTCGAGTTATGGAGGTTTGACTGTAATTAACTTCAACGCAAGGACACTTTAGATTCTAGGTATCACGCATATGAACAAAATGGTATTGTGGAGGCAGATAAAATATTAATTGTTCGCAATTTAATATCATACTTGATGATAAATTCTGTTCCATCAACAGATTTTCTCTGGATGAATACTATCATTCCAAGCTTGCAACACACGTTAGTTTAATAACTGTGTGCATTCAATATGAAAAAGAAAAAATCAGATTATCCATCTATGCATAATAGGGCTCATCCGTTTTTTTTTTTAATCAACTATTTTGCCTAAGTTTATTGAATTGAAAGAATAGATTGAAATTGTTATTTTAAAGCTGCAGCCTAACGGACCCATAGCGCTTATTCGCGCACGCTTCAACCTTGATTTGTCTTACAATAACTATAACAAACAGGAGGACAACCCTCTCCGAATTTGAAAATGTTTCTTTTGCACTAAATACTCTGAGGTTGGGTAGGAGGGAGCGAACTGGTGCACTTCTGTTTAATAAATGATTATCGTTTCGCTGTAATTTATTCTGTTAAACAGTTTAGAAAATCTCAAAGATAAGGTGTTAGAAAAGATAACTTCAACGTAGACTGTTACTGTAATGATTTGGACGGGCTTGAATATTTAGAAAATCGCTTAGAATTTGGCCATTATTTGTGTGAATATTTGTCTAAGAAATTGCAAATTTCTAAGTAAATAAATAACGTTTTTTTTTTTGGGTTGTCAGCAATGTAGTACAATAAATTATTTTTGAAGTAAAAGCATATGCTTCGTTTTATTCATCTGACTCATTGTTTACATATGATAACTCTAGTGTGAGAGAATTTTGAATCCTCTTCTTCAACTTTAGCATGCGGAAGTGCGCTAGGTAAAATTGTAAGTAAGGTTGCGGTGGTATTTAATGCGTAAGATGTCTAAACGGAAAAAACGTATATGGAGTTAAAAAAAAATTGTATCAAGGTCGCGAGTACGTTATCCGCTGACGTGTTTCAACACGTCTTAACATTCCAGAAATATCTCACGCAAAAGAAACCGCGAGTGCTGTACAAGCACGCCCACGATATAGTCTTTAAATTTGCTTTATTTTTTATTGTTTCGCTGTAATTTTAGTTTCTATAAACGTGTGCGAAAGTGAAAAGTAAGATGTGATAAGGGTACTAATACAAAATTTAATTTACTAAACTGAAAACGTATATGAAGTAAAAAAGAAACGCCCACACGTTAAAAGTACGCGCTTTCAATGAGATCGTTTTCCAATTTCACGCGTTCCTTTTAATTTCATTCTAATTTACATACATGATGCATACTGAAACGACTTCAGTTTGCAATTAATTTGCTAAATTTCGTTGTATCTATTTCTAATTTCATTCTCAGTTAATCGAGCTTATCGTATTCTTGTTTTAAAGTAATGAACGTTTCACGTTACGTAAGATAATAGCGCTTAATCGCGTGCGATTCGACCTTGATTCGTTTTCTTTATCTCGTTGCTCTCTCTAAATTGCAAGAAAATTGTACTATAATTCACTTGTTTCTTTATTTTACACCGGACTTCTCCATCACCAATGAATAACGCAATTCAAAGCGGTATTTAATATGTAAGATGGGGTAAAAGAAAATCTTGCTAAATTTCGTTGTATCTATTTCTAATTTCATTCTCAGTTAATTGAGCTTATCATATTCTTGTTTTAAAGTAATGAACGTTTCACGTTACGTAAGATAATAGCGCTTAATCGCGTGCGATTCGACCTTGATTCATTTTCTTTATCTCGTTGCTCTCTCTAAATTGCAAGAAAATTGTACTATAATTCACATGTTCCTTTATTTTACACCGGACTTCTCCATCACCAAAATGAATAATGCGATTCAAAGCGGTATTTAATATGTAAGATGGGGTAAAAGAAAATCAAAACTAATGATAGAATTCGCGAAACACCGTGCGTTCTCAAAAAACCATTGTAACTATACTAAAATGTATCAAGGTCACTATCCACTGCAGCACATCATGCTTTAAAATGACAGGTATAATATATATGAAAAAGTTACATTCACGGTTCATGGTGATATGGTGAAATTATGATATCGCTCATCACTACGCATGAATGCTTGCTCTTATACTGCTATCTCTTTTTACCTGTTATTTTATAGACTGCTACCTGTTTTTAGCTGTTATTTTATATACTGGTATCTGTTTTACCTCACTACGCATGAATGCTTGCTCTTAAACTGCTATCTCTTTTTATCTGTTATTTTATAAACTGCTACCTGTTTTTAGCTGTTATTTTATAAACTGGTATCTGTTTTTACCTGTTATTTTATAAAAAGGTATCTGTTTTTACCTGTTATTTTATATACTGCTCTGAAACAGGTTTTTTACTACTCTGAAACTGTTACCTGTTTTACTAGTACTGTTATGTGATTATCGGTTCCAATCTCTCTCTCTCTCTCTCCGCACCCCACCTCCACACCTCATTTGTTTAATAACCCACTATAATATGAAGCCCTCTCAACTGCTCATAACTGATTATGATCTCGATCTTATGATACAATTGTATGGTTGCTACTTTTGCTATATATTGATTGAAAATTTGAAAGGGAAAACTTAATATTGGATCATTATTGACGTTTAGATGCTCAGTTATTGCGGTAACCTAATCTAAGCTTGCTTTCCACTCATTATAAATTATGTAAATAATGTTAAGAAGTTGTTCAAGTATACATTAGGTAATGGAAATATAAACTTTTTATTATTTTAACTCAGGTTTATTAATGTACTAATTTATGTTAATTTTCTGTTTGATTACAAAACAATATTCTATTATGATTCCAAGGTAAGCTGCTTTCATTATCAATGCAGTAACGTGAATTATTCCATTCGTAATCAGACACAATAGTATCTTCATGACACAAACTGACGAACCATAATTTAGGATTTTGCAGGTTCACTTTCAATCTTGTTAAATGAACTGCAGGTTTCTCTTCTAAACTCTTCAACAACGGCTTCTTTATGTTGCACTCATACCATTCAACTAAATTATCACCTTGCGAGAGGAATGATATTTTCGTTAAATAATAGTAAGTTTCACCGTCCTCACGTATACAAAACATTTCTGCAGAAACCTTGATTGATCCGTGAGCATTTGGAAGCATTGTTGATAATTCTGCATGAAACACTTGGAAACAAACATCGAAAAATTGTTCTTGGTTACATTGAAACATCGGTGTTATGAAAGATGATATCATGAAATTGTTTGGCCACAATATAGGATCCCAATATATAAATGATTCATCTTCATATTCTTCTTCCTGCTGCTCGGGAATAGATCTTACCCGTGGCACACACATTTTGTAACTGCTCATTCAAAGGTTTTTCATTATAATTTATAGTGTTTAAAACAAAATTAATCACGTGATGATTTACTTCGAAATTTATAGTATGTTTCCAAGTTATTTTGCTATATTAAAATATATACGTCATTTTAATGACATTCTCAGATCCATATCAGTTTCAAGATGATTATTATGTTGATGGATGGAAAATAAAACAAAGATACAATTTTTAATATAATTTATTGCTACGATGATATTAAGCGAAAATAACAATTATCATATATCATCAAAATATATGTATACGTTTATATATCAAGTTATAAAATAAAACTATGTTTACATCTAAGCTGCTAAAAAATATCATTTTGTATGGATTTATGTGTCCATAATATCCCGATGCCCCCACGGAAGAGTATCATAAGAATTTTGAATTAAATATCGTTTATCATCGTGAGGACTCAAAGCGATTTTTTGCTGTGTAACGGTGTGAACGTGGTGTTTTTCTGAACGTATTAAATTTTGATCTAAACATTTCTCTACTGAATTTTGCAAACATTCTAAATAATCCTCGAAAGTAATTTTGTTCTGAATAACATTTCGTTTAACACCCTTAGCTTTCTTGTCTTTATCCTCACCCTCCACCCTGTATGCATAACTTTTCGACCGCAAACCGATAAATTCCGTCATAATTTTACCGTTCAGCTCATCCTTCATCAGACCTGGAACCTTTTTATTTACACGAGGAATACCATACCGATTGTTTTCCTGATAGTCGCTGGTATCAAAGTGTTCATAACAGTCACGCTGAATTACTTTATATACATCATTACACTCAATTTCATAAATTAAAGAGTCTGTATCCGTATAACAAACCTTACATTTATCACCAAATTGTGATTGCATATATCCATAATGAAATTCATAAAGTTTCATCTTCGAAATATCGAGTACACACATGCCAACATATATGGGCTTATTAAATAGAATTTCCGTTTTATTTAATTCTATTGCAACTAAATTTTCGTTAAATATTGTGCAGGACTTGAATTCTGGTTTCGCAATTAATTTACCTGCACCATATCTTCCCTCCCATTTCGATATTAATTTTACATTACTACGTTTCCTGATATTCTCCATCGTTTTGCCAAAAGCTGCATTATTTAATAATTTATAAAGATCCTTTTCGAAATCATTCTTTGCAGCAGTTCTCAGACGGGTGTTTAAATCAATATAAGGTTTTAACCACTCCGCCTGCTTAAATTTCAATACGCGACGAATTTTAACTAATTTTAAACCATATACCAAAGCCTGCTGTAAATATCTATAGTGAATGATGTAACGCTTTTTGTTATTCAATGTAGCCATTAATTTTTGTTCTTTAGATTTTGGTGCGCTGACGTGTTCTGGACAAAAAGGTAAATCTGAGTGAGCATAATGCACCTCGGCAGGATATTCTAAATCAACTTCCAAAATGTACCCTACGGGGCTGTTGTTTGAAATATTAAAATCTACGTTTTCTAAATCATCCACCCACTCAAACCCTCCATAGGGTAAGGGTTGTGACATTGCATGCCCATAAAGATTGTTAACATCAGTATAAAGTAAATATTTTGATAGTTGGGTGGGATCATAGTCGGTCATGTACTTGTTGTTAGCTTTGGCATAACGTTTCGAACACTGACTCAGTCCCCCTCGAACACCTCGCTCGATAAACATGAGCATATCGATGTCTGTGAATAATTCAAGCTCCACTTTAGTATATTTTAGCATAGCATCTCAAGTATATCCTGGAGCAGAAAAATAATGAGCAGGATCGAGCCCATGTGAATTCAGTAAGGTTAAACGAAACTGCTCGAATACATCAGCTAACAGTAAAACATCTGTGCGTAAGTACAAGTCTGAATACTCACCCAAATTTTGAATTTTGAACTCGCTCCATACACGCTGAGCATGAGCGTAATCCACATCGCTTATATCCACATCGTTTAATTTATTATAAAATTTCTCTTTCGCTGGCAATTTAGATTCGGTAAAACGTTCAAGCGAGTCAAAGTAATCATACGGATACACACCCTTTTGCGTTAATAACTGAAATTTTTCCTCCGGTAAATTTTGAAATTCTGATTTTAGAATAGGATATGTTTCCAAATTTGAAGCTAATTTATCAAGACTTGAGCTCATAAACCGAAACGAATCAATAAAACGGAACTTTACCAAATTTTTATCAACATGTTTCGTAAACGAAATATACTTCTCTTTATTTACGGGAAGTAAATCAATGCGGCCCTCAAAATCTAATGCTAAATTCTTAATTATAAAATGAGCATCATAACCGCTCAGATTATGAAACACAATAGGTACCACGTGACCATCCTTATAATTAATATTACATCCCTCGTGTGCTGCTCCCCTGAACACCCCTGTTAAGTGATAATGATCCCTTACTTTTTTGTCTTCAGGGCTAAACGGCTGCTCGCAGATGTGACAGTGGGTTGCCCGATTGAACTCCAGATTTTCAATTGAAGTTAAGGGTTCCATGGGTAGAGGGCAAAGGAAGACGGTTTCTAAATTTTCAGCGAACTGTTGCAGTTCTGCAGTAAACCATTGCATGCAGTCCTCACCACGATACGATTTATAGAAAGACAGTGAATCATCCTAAGAACATTTGACATAATACCCGATACTACAGGGCACATGTTCTTGGTACTTATTTTTACTGTTACATGGTTTTAATATGCATTCTAGATCGGCATATATTATGAATGGTGTCTTAACTTTATACCTAAAATTTTTAAATTTTAAAATATTGTTTTGTTCTGTCGGCATTCCAATTTTACAAACGTTTAATTTTTCACAATCTATCGCGTGCTTATCCAAACGTTCTTGACTATAAAAGTAGTTAAAGCACCGATCACAAAAATACTTTTTATGTTGGTTTGCACTCAATTGGTTTGATACCAACCTGAAAAGATTTTTTATCCATACATAATGATACTTTACTGATGTAGAATCATCATACTTGTCTTGTATTAAAAGCAGATTCACATGCTTTGATTGCTTGGCTTTTGTAAGGTAACAAGGTCTTACGTCAAATTCTTTTTTTGTTTTTTCCAATATGTAAATATTAATAGAAATATTATTTTGTTGCTCAAAGCGAGGAATCTGCTTCATAGTCATTGGCATCGTAATGTTTCTTAAATTTAAAACTGTAGAATAGTTCGGGTATGCTGACAATCGATCAGAATGTTGTCCATGGTGTGCCGGATGAAGTGCTGATGTTACCGCCCACGCGAAGCATGCATCGTCCTTGTTCTTCACATTGACGCATGCCTCTTTCCGCTTGATGCATTCGGGGAGCTCGATGTAAGAGGAACCGCACTGGGTCGATTCAAATTTGTTGATGTTAATCATCAAGTGGATGATTGTTCTTAGAGCCCAGCTACTCTCGCGTTCCTGGAAATTTTCTAACTGCACCATTATAGGCTCCTTAACGTGGACGGTGAACCATTCCTTGAGTTCGGTATCGCGATAGATAGGAGCGTTCTTAGTGTTCATATATTTGTTCTCTGTGATTTCTTTGTCTCCCTTCTTGAGAATAAATTCACCACAGAGAACTGCGTTGATCTTTAGCGCCTCATCGTTTCTCAAGCTGTTTTTAACGCGTCTCTGGAAGAGTATGAATGCATCTTCCAGAAACGCAGCGACATCCTTATGCTGTAAATTTACGATAATGCCAGTTCTAATTCTGCTTTGGAATGCTGACTGCAAATCTTCCCATTTCACACGGTTACAAGCAGTTTCTCTACGAGTGCTCAATCCTCGACCTTCTCGCTGTTTTGCCTTCAACATTGTACGACAACTCGTAATGTTGCTAATACATGTTATAAGGTGTTGTTTAGCACCAGGAGATAGATTTGAAGCAGTAGCACTCCTGAGGAATGCGTTCAAGACACGTAGATGTTTACTGCAAAGCTTCAAACCGTTCTCAATCTTTATGACATCGTTTGCACTGAAAAGTGCTGTTCTTACTTCATCAACGAAAGCTTGTGCTTGCGAATTCGTTTTCTGCAACAACAAACTGTTTAATTTATAATTTTCATTTAATACGTTTGATAATTGTGCAGTTATTTAATTGCAAAATAAAGCAAAAAAATCGATGGATAAATCCAATAAAATTTAAATTACTAAACCAAACAAGGTTGGAAAATCAAAACTGCATAAGTATATCAAAATGTATCAAGGTCGCGAGTCTGGCTATCTACTACCGCGTCCGCCTACCGCTCCTGTTTACGCGCTACCGCTGAACTCGATGGAGTATCTAATACATAAGATGGATAATCTGATAACGAGGCTATAAAATTTAATTTACTAAAACGAAAACGTATACGGGGTAAAAAAAAATCAAAACTGATAGTAGAATTCGCGAAACACCATCCCTTTTCAAAAAACCGCCCTAGGTATAAAATGTACCAAGGTCGCTCTCTATGCTCATCTGCGTCCCCCTCTTACTTGCGCGCGACTCCCTTTCCGCTGAAATAAGTTAGCGTTGGTATTAACTCGATGCTATAAAATTCAATTTACTAAAACGAAAACGTATATGGGTTTAAAAAAATCAAAACTGACAGTAGAAGTCGCGAAACACTACCCCTTTTCAAAAAACCGCCCTAAGTATAAAAAATGTACCAAGGTCGCTCTTCACGCTCGTCTGCGTCCACCTCTTCGGCTGTTGCTTGCGCGCGACTCTTGTCTTAAGCTTCTGGTTATTACTGAATGATAAGATGTGGAAGGCACATACCATCCACTTTACTTACCTTAATATTGTAGTAAAAGTGATGATGATAATGATAAGACACACACAGACACCGCAGACGATACGTACTCTCTCGCAGATATAAACAGAAAGATGAATAAATTTATTTACAACCCAAATTTATAGATTTCAATAGAAATGAATCAACCAATCACATTCGAGGATTTCTGTATCATTTATAAATTAGTGTTCGTTTTTAAAAGTTTTTTAAATTGAATACAATGCTTCGCAGTTTTCGATTCTCAGATATTTACAACGCTTTTGCAGTAGAGTAAATTTTACGTTCAGTTTGAAACAGTTAAGTAGTGTAGTTATTCCTAAATCAGCTTGAAAGAAAATTTGCTTCATGATGTGTACTGAAATGACTTCCGTTTGCAATTAATTTGCTAAATTTCGTTGTATCTATTTCTAATTTCATTCTCAGTTAATCGCGTGCGATTCGACCTTGATTCTTTTTCTTTATCTCGCTGTTCGTTTTATTCATCTGACTCATTGTTTACGTTTCGTTGCATAAACGTTTTGAGTTACGTACGATAACTCTAGTGCGTGGGGAATTTGAATCCTCTTCTTCAACTTTAGCATGCGGAAGTGCGCGAGGTAAAAATTATAATTAAGGTCGCGGCGGCATAAGATGTCTAAACCGAAAAAACGTATATGGAGTTAAAAAAAAATTGTATTAGAAAACGAATCAACCAAATCACATTGGATTAACCGAGAATGAAATTTAGCAAATTAATTGCTTCACAGTTTTCGTTTCTCAGATATTTACAGCGCTTTTGCAATACAGTAAATTTTATGTTCAGTTTGAAACAGTTAAGTAGTGTAGTGATTCCTAAAACGGCTTGAAAGAAAATTTGATTCACGATGTGTACTGAAACGACTTCCGTTTGCAATTAATTTGCTAAATTTCATTCTCGGTTAATCACGTGCGATTCGACCTTGATTCGTTTTTCTTTATCTCGCTGCTCTCTAAATTGCACTAAGGTGTTGCTATCTGCTAACATGTCTCGACAAGTATTAACATTCCTGAAACCGCGAGCGCCTCCGCCCACGCGTTCATCTTATTACACATCTCGAACTGATACGAGCAATTGATTCCAACGATCGAGCGGTGGCTTAGGTGGACGGCTCACGAACGTCGAGGAACGAGTTCGAAAAAGGATATCATTCACCGCGCGCGTCGTTAATATTACACATCTCGAACGGATACGAACAACTGAATCAACGGTCGAGCGGCTTAGATGGACGGCTCACGAACGCCGAGGAACGGGTTCGAATCTCTCTCCGGACCGAGAAAAAAAATTCGTTATTTAGAAATATCTTGAAATAAACATCTATTAGCGCTGGTCATAACTCAACGCGCTAATTAAGGTAGAATTCGCGAAACACCCCTCCGTTTCCAAAAACCGCTGTAACTATGCCCAAAAATGTACCAAGGTCGCGAGTCTAGATATCTACTGCCGCGTCTCCCCCTCTCGCTCCGGCTTGCCCGCGTCTCGCTTCTGCTGCCGCTTGCGCGCGAACGGGTTCGAATCTCTCTCCGGACCGAGAAAAAAAATCGTTATTTAGAAATATCTTAAAATAAACATCTATTAGCGCTGGTCATAAGTCGACGCGCTATTTAATACATATGATGAGGCGAAGAAAAAAAAATCAAATATTAAGGTAGAATTCGCGAAACACCCCTCCGTTTCCAAAAACGTAACTATGCCTAAAAATGTACCAAGGTCGCGAGTTTAGATATCTACTGCCGCGTCTCCCCCTCTCGCGTCTCGCTTCTGCTGCCGCTTGCGCGCGACCCCTCTCCCCCTTCTTACCTCACCCCCCCTGACCACGATCCGCGCAAAAATTGCAATCTCGAGGCCTGTGTTATTTCTTATGGGTTTTTGGCCCCGAACCGGCATAGCTACTCTACTTCAAACTTACCCTAAAATAACTTGACAGCTCAAATTCGTTATAAAACATAGGTGTTCCATTTAAAATAACGAAGTTAGACATCGTACAGCCAAATTGGGACAGCCTGTATATTTGAAAATAATTTTAAATTATGCGGAACTTGAAAAGATGATACTTTTATATAAAACACTTTTCCACATATTCAATAGGAACGGCGTTGATGAAGAAACCCGGTTAAATGCTACACTCTGAATGTAATGGTGCACTTTTGAATCTTGCTTTTCTTGAAAGATGAAATTTCACATGGTAGGTGGAGATTACCATCAATTTGGTCTTCATTATCAGTGTCATCTGCTACTGGTCGAATGCCAGCTATTCTGTCGTCAGAAAACTTCGTAAATTATTTAAAACAACTCTACCACTACAATCCAGCGTAAATGTTGATCGTTTGTTTTCGATAAAAAAAAGTAGGACCGTGCGCCGTCATTAGAGTTAACCGATGTACACCACGAGGTTGCGCGAACTGATTTTGTACATCATTCAGCCCTTAAAAAGGCTGTTTGTAATATAGAGTAAATATGGGGATAAAAATTTTTCACTCATTTTCTTTTTGCAGCTATAATGGGTTCCTTTTTCTTCGAATGATCTGTGTAACGGATTTCTTTTACGTTTTACTTTTCTTCTTTTGGTACCACAAACAATCGAACTACTGCGTAACGTGGTTATTGGAGTTGAAGAATATGGGGTTAGGGGATTATAGGGTTTAATATATTCTATTTATAGAGGCCTGATATATCCCGCGATAAGAGATCAAGTCAAATTAGTGAGTAACGTGGTTATTGGAGTTATCGGTTATGGGGTTATAGGGTTATGGGATTAGGGGGTTCGGGGTTAAATGTATAGGGTTATAGGGTTATTGTGGGTGCACAGCACCCTTTACAGCATCCTTGTGTGTAATAGGACTTGACAGCTTGGGTTATAGGGTTATATGGGGTTATTGGTAAAACCTGACGTGATGGAGTTAAATGGATCACGGATTCGGATTCAGCGACCTCGAAAATATGTAGTAAACATAGTCTGACCCCCAGATCTGAAAAAAAATTTTTTTTTGTGGGGCTGTGTTATTAAAGTTATTGTTAAAGTTATTGGAGCGGAAGATAAATGTTTAGCAAGTTAAGAATTCATCAACCGAGTAGAAAACTTTATCAAAAAGGAACATTTTTAATTTTCTAATGAAAGTTCCGCGCATGTTAATACCAGTTATATCGATAGGTAATTTATTATAAATTTTGTGGCTGAAATTTAAAAAAGATTTTTCATAGAGAGCGGATTGTGGCATAGTTAATCTTATTTGGTTTCTACTTCGAGTTGGATACTCGTGTATTTCCACTCCAATGGAAATACTAGATCGAGAATCATAGGCATATACAGAACTCTCCAGGATGAATAAATTGACAACCGTTAGAATACGCAAATTTTTGAAATGGTCCCTACACGAGGTACGAGGTGGCAATCTCAGTATTACACGAATACATTGCTTTTGCATTTTCAAGACCTTGTCCAAGTTCATTCGATTTCCCCAATAGAGAAGAGCATAGCGTACAATTGATTCAAAGTAGCCGTGGTAAACCGATAGTAAAGAACTTTGATTGCAAATAGGTTTTAAGCGTCTTAGAGCAAAGATAGCTTTACTAAGTTTGAGATGAATTTTTTGAAAGTGATCTTTCCACCCAAGTTCACTGTCAATAGTCAAACCAAGAAATGAACAAGCACGTAAAGACGTTATTTTAGAATTGTTAACTTCAATAGAAGAATTCTCAATTTTATAAGACGGAAAAATTATTATGCTCGTTTTTTCTGTGTTTATTTTTAGTTTATTAGCGGTAAACCAAGCGATTAATTCGCTAAGCGTTCGCTCAACATTAACTTTCAACGTAGCTTCATTTTCTCCAAACACACACACACTTGTGTCGTCAGCATACACGGTGGATTTGTTATGGATATTGTGTGGAAGGTCGTTTATGAAAATTAAAAATAAGAAGGGTCCTAAAATGGATCCTTGCGGAACACCACGCCTATTATCAAGTACATTAGACTGTATATATTTGCCAGTTTCTGGATTTATGATTTCTGTAAGCTGCTTTCTATTTTGTAGGTATGATTCCAGTAGATGATAGGCGTTACCTCTTACACCGTAAAAATGTAATTTTTTCAATAGAATGTCATGATCAACTAAGTCAAACGCCTTAGAGAGGTCACAGTTCAAACTAGCCACAAGCATCTTTTCGTTTAAGAGAGTATATATGTTAGATAAAAAACCATTAAAAGCCGTATGAGTAGACCTGCCCGAGCGGAAACCATGTTGAGCATTATTGATCAGATCATTTTTTTCAAAAAAGTTTACTAGACGACTTTTAAGGGCCGTTTCAAATATTTTGGAGATGGCTGGGAGTATAGCTATTGGACGGTAATTCTCTACATTAGTGTTATCTAATTTTTTGTGTACTGGTACTATTTTAGATGTTTTGAACATAGTTGGATACGTGCCTGTTTCAAAACAGCAATTAATAACGTTTGAAATTACATCAACAATCAAGTCTATTATAAATTTGTATACTATTATGGGTACTTCGTCAACTCCTGAAGCAGTTGTGGTTTTCAGGTTTTTAACAATACACTTAATTTCGTGGTTGTCCACAGGAGATAGAAACAATGACTCTGTACAGGTGGTTTTCATATTAAGTAGTTTCCTATAGTAACTATCATCGTTTGAAACCTGATGCGGATAATTCTGAACCGCTACGAAAAAGTCATTGAAGATATTACTAACAATACCGGGAGAAGATAAAATCTGATCATCAACTATAAGCCGGATTGGCGAATTATTTTTATGTGACTGTGCAAGTTCATCTTTTATGATGCCCCAAGACGTTTTGACAATGTTGTTAGAATTTAAAATTATTTTGTCATTGCGCATTCTTTTGGCAGCTTTTACAATTCGACTCAAAATATTTTTATATTTTTTATAATATGCGTCAAGAGTGGGGTCTGGAAAAAATCGAAGTATCTGAAAAATGGATCTTTTGTTTTTTGAGGATATTATAATACCCTTGGTTATCCAACTTTTCCGGTTTTTATTGGTTTTGTATTTTCTCGGAAATATTACATTAAATTTCTCTTGGAAAATTGAATAAAATTGAGCCATCTTACTATCCGGATTTGTTGCCGCAAAGACAGGTTCCCAGTTCACACCCTGCAGAGCATCGGCAAATTTTTTTAAATTTGTAGTTGAGAAATTTCTTGTAAAATATTTAACTGGATTATAAACGTGGGATACATCTTCAATTTGAATAATCTGCAGATTGTGATCTGAGAAATCAATCAGAACGTTATCTGTAGAGAATTTATCTTTTGAAGTCAAAAAGTTTGCAAAAAAATTGTCTATGCACGTAGAAGACCACCTGGTAACTCGTGTGGGGTCATCGATTAGAGGTAAGAAATTATGTGAATTCAAAAGAGAAAGAAAAGCATTCGATCTATTATCTACTTTTTTTAAGTCTATGTTGAAATCACCGCTAATGATTATTTTGGCATTATGATGTAATGTTATGTCGTTTAGTATGTTGTCCAAATGCTCAGTAAAATTAGTAATATCATACTGAGGAGTTCTGTATATGTCGATTATATATATATTGCTAATAATGACAGCACAACATTCAAAAAATAGATCATTAGAGTATTTAGTACATTCAAAGACATCAAATTTTAAAGCATTCTTAATAAAAATGGCAGTGCCACCACGCTTCCTATTTTTACGAGTATAGTATGTACCTAAAGTAAAACCATCTATGGTAATTAATTTCAATTCACATTCACTTAGCCAATGTTCATCCACGCAAATAACATCAATATTCTGATTTGAGAGAAATAGTTCTAAGTCAAGAGTTTTTTTTTATTAAGACCTTGTATATTTATGTGGCAGATACGTAAAACAAGCGAAGTATTAACTCTAAAGTTACGTCGTTCATCTAAAAATGCAAAGCAGAGTTATCGTTCTGCGTGTCATCAATGGAAGCATAGGAAATATCACTTTCATTTATGGGGTAAATGTTATCACTAATGAGAGAATTAAACTTATCGTTAGTAAAGCTTTGGTCACCGGAGGCAGGGCATGTTGGAGATTTCTTCTTGGCGCCGACGTCACGCTGCACTGCAGGTTTCGGACTTGATAATGATCCTGAATCCTCCAATTCCATGATAGGTGGATGAAGCTGTACTAGAACGGATCCAGGTCGCACTGCTAGAGACTGGTACGCAGAAGGTGCACTGACCACATGTGATTTTATTAAGTTTGCCAAATACTTAAATAAGATCATTTTATTCCCGGACGATAAATGAGCACTTTTATTAAAAAGTTTCTTTCCATTCAATATTTGGTTTACATCGACGAAAAGACTATGTGGGTTCTCTAGAGCAGCACTATGAAGTTTGAGGTTGGCGTCGTAAATTAAATTATTTAGAACAGATTTATTGTTTTGATATGGTATAGTTACAACAATGGGATTTGTATGGTGTAATTGTTTTAAATGAGCACTAATAGTGGTCGGATCTATACGTAGACCTTTTAGAACGTTATTTGTGCCCGCCATTACAACAACGTAATCACTTTTGGTGTAATTATATGTTAGATTCTGAAGATCCTCAATCACGCCATTAATTAATGCATTTGGCTTAAAGATATTTAGGACACTATGGGTTTCGGCGATTCCAGCTTTTTTAAACATATTATAGCCGTTGCGACCTTGACTGTCCGCCGCTAGTAAAATTTTCGATTTTGTATTTTTATTCTGCACACATTGCTTTTCATAAGAATTCGTTGAACTTTTATTTTTAACTTCTAATTTATCAACAGGCTTATTCTTATTTGAAGGATAAACACAAGAATTTACTTTGCATTTATTGACGTCTATCATATTAGTGTTTTTTCCTTTAATGTCTGTTTTTACTGTACTTTCTAGAGTTTGTAACCGTTTAATTGTGTTACGTTTTAATTTTGTATTCATCACCATCAAATAGTTTATCTTTTCCTCCAGTTTAGCAACGTAGTTTAATAATGAGAAGTACGACTTATTATTCTGGGCTTTAGGGATATTATGCAAGGTATCACTTGGTTTTTCAACAGTTTCTTCAGACGAGTCGTTAAATAAAACACTGGAATTCAATGAGGATTTTAGTCTGTCAATGAGTACCTGTTTTTTCCCAGACGTGGCTAAACCATGTTTTTGGAGATGTTCGCGTAGTTCGCTTTTCTTCAGCTGCGATATCTTAACTGTGTTATTCATTATGCTTTGAAATAGTCTACACAATTTACGATATATTAAATACACACAACACTTACGTAAATATGTTCCACATCACTAATACAAATGTTTTTTAAAGGTAAAAAAAGAAAATATCAACAAATGAACCGTAATTATCAGAGTAAAAATACCGGAGCGACAATAACACGTCCGCACTGTCCGCGAGCTCAGTGAAAACCTTCAACTTTTCCCGAAAATTAAAAGCCGAATACTACTTCGTTTGAAAGGGTATGGGGGGGGGGGGTGGGGGGGGGATGATGTCGCTTTTTTGTTTCATTTAATTCATCCAGCTGACAGTACGTCAGAAATTTCCCCTGCTTGCTTGATCTTTTTAATGCTTTGTCAAAGTCATCTGTAGAATTAATGAAATTGATGTGTTAATTCTCTTGATATAGGGATCGTAAGATCTGTAACTCTGTAACTCAGTTATTAAAAAATGGAAAAGGCATCTTTATTCCTCAGCATGTCCGACCACATATCGTTCGCATAACTCAAGAAAATTGGCTTTGCAGACAACCAAACGAATTTTCTCTGTCAGTATTTACAAGACGCCTGATCGTTGGGATAAGTTTATATTAAAGAAAGGATATTATTTTGAAAAATAAAATTTGTTTCATTAATTTTTTGTTATTATAAGTTTCTTTCCCACAAAATAAAACGAGCGTCTAAATAAAAACCTGGTCAAGTAGGTTGTGATCGAGAATTTATCCATTGCATTTACATAACAGAATTACTAAAAGTAGCCTGCTTGACCAGGTTTTTATTTAGACATTTGTTAGAACTAGTTCAGAACTGTACACAGCAGTGTTATTTGAAATTGTCGTTCGAATAAGCAAAAGATCAGAAGCGGTATTTGGACGGGCGGCATTCCAACAGAGTACGAACCAATTCTAGAACGAGTTCGAGAACCGTGAAATCGGTTCCAGGTTCTAAATAAGAATTGGAGCACTGACATACGTAAAGTTCGGTGATCACCTCGTAAATTTTTTTATTTATATTCAGTTGAATCTTGACAGATCAGATTAAGTTAACGCCGGTACTGCGATTAATTGTGACAAAAATTGAACTAAATATTGTAAATATGAGCTCCTGCTTTTTAATGGATTACTTTTGCTTTTTTCCTGCTTATTTAAGCACTTTTTTCAAATTGACCATAATAAATGGTTAACACGTTATTCAGAACAACCATTTTATCGACTGTTCAGAGTTCAGAAAGCAACATATCACAAATTAGTAGAAGTAATAATTTGTTACGATAGATTTGGTATAGTTGAAAAAAACAAAAAACAGATGAGGAAATAATCCGTTAGCTCCTGATAAATGTGCTTTAATTTTTTTAACATATTTAGGCAGACACTGAATAGTTTGTCAGATAGATTTAACGACCAATAACGTAGCAATATGTATGTAACCTATGTATTTGTGGGTTTCATTAATTTTTCAGGTTTTTGATAATTCTTCTTTAGTGAGAAATATTGAAAAATTTAGAGCTAATAAGTATTTTTATAATAATTTTGTTGGAAATCGGTTTTGATTGCAGTGGATCCCTCGAGCATCCTCTGTACAGGTGTTTCGGCCCTATTTGGGGCTTTATCAGCTGCAGCTACTGACGAAGTTGACCGTTATTATCTCATAGGAGATGCGTCATTTCTTTTGAAAATCTGGCTCATGAAACCCTATAAGTAAACAAATTTAAATTTTGAACAACGAAATTACAACATAAATTTAAGCTCAGATAGATTTGTCATTGAGCACGTTTTTGGAATACTAAGACCTAGTTTTACAATCGTGGAATAAGGCCAGAATATGCTTTAATGTTCCTCCATATCTACGTCACACCTACGTCACGTTATTCTAAGAACAATGCTTTTTCGACGATTGTAAAATCGGCCATAAAAGACCGTTGACCACAATTGCAATGTATTATTTATATATTTTTGTAGGGGTATCTACCATATATCCCTTGAAATTCTCGTAATTGTTAACATTAACTAATCTATTATAGAGTACATACTTTTTGTTTTCTTTTAATTTTTATATATTACTATAATTCACCTAATTTTTTGTACTAGAACAACACAGACACAAAAATTGTAAAGTATGAAGTAAAATTGTTAGTTGCAAGTCGACAGAATTGCAGTGGGACCCCCGAGCAAATTCTACACAGCTATTTCGGCCCTAATCAGCAGAACAGTAGGCCGAGAGCTCCATTACAACCCCGACGACCAACAAGATATTATTCGTACGGTTAGCGCAAAACATCCAACCAACAACCAAAACTTAAAAAAATTTGTGCAAATCGGTTTTTATTACAGCGGATTCCTCGAGATTTATTTTCACCGTTACATTCTCGAACCGCATCTTGTTTAAATATATTTTCTTTCGTTGGACTCTCATTTTGTCAAAGAAAAATTGCCTTCACGTAAACAGTTTTAATAGCAAAGGCTATTGAAATTTTCACTGCATAATATTTGTCAGATTTATAGCGATGACTGGTTTGGAGAAATATTTCGAGATGAAGAAAATATTTTAGAAAATGATCAATAGGAAAATATAAATGCTTCGCAGAAAAGAAACAGATGCAGAACAATTATTATAGTAATGTTAAGAATATTTATTTCAGAACATAAATGAACAAGAAGCTATTTTTCTTTAATAAAGAAAACTAAAAAAAAACATCTTTTTTTTAATACCTACTTTTTGTTGTAAATAAACTACAAGATTACAAAATATTAAACTCATGGAATAATAATTCGAACTTACTTGCAAACAAAAAGTGCTAATTTACAATGGGCATAAACAAGAGATACTGGTATTTTTCTGTAAATATTGTACATTTATGTAATTTTTGTGTTCATGTTCATTGTGTATAAGCACTAAGAAGAATATATTTATTCATTTGCTTGGTTGTTTGTGAAACAAGTTTCTCAAAGACATTAATTAGTCTATCTGTTTGTTCTTTTTGGCTTTGTAAGCATTTTTCCAAGACCTTGAATTCTTGTTTTTGACGTTTTTCTGTTTTCTCAAAATTTTCTATTTGTTTTTTTTTTTTAACAGCATAGTACTTTATTGTAAAAATTTAAACAATAATAAGTTCAATTTTTTAAACAAAAGAGAACTTAAAAACATATTTTCCTTTCAGAAAAATATGTACAAAAAGTTTGAAATTAAAATTGAAAAAAATTTTAACAAGAGGACAATCCTAGAAAAACCAAAAAAACTACTTTTTAGCAAATATATAAATGGGAAATCACTAATCTCCGTAAACCATGTATTCTCATCAACGTTTCGTGTGTCACTGATAATGCTAATGAGACTCCGATATCGAACTCCGAGATTGAGCTGTTCCCCACTTTAATCTGGCGCCACACGTCTAGTAGGCACTGGTTCAGCGTTCCGCTAAACGTATTCTCAAGTTGTGATCTGTTTGTCCGATATAAATGGAATTGCAGCAATTGCAAGAGAGAGAATAGAATAAACACCATTTTGATCCAAGAAGCCTATTTTGTCTTTTGTGTGCGAAATAAAGGTTATTTCTATTATGCCCGTTTGCACCAACTTTTTAAGCAAAGCTTAAATTTAGGTTATGTTTAGAATGTGACATTTACGTATGGTCAGTACAATGTCAAAAACATTCTGATTGACATTTAAACTTCAACTTAAGTATCAATTAGAATGTGACTAACATTTTGTTAAATCTATAAATAATGTCATAGTCTAAACATTACTTAAATTTAAGCTCTGCTTAAAAAGTTGGTGCAACCGGGCATTAGAGAAAGAAATTTTAAGGTTGTTATTTTTCAAGAAATATTGTTAGCTTTTGTGTGAAATATTACCAAGATAATGAATTCTGAAAAATTGTGTTTTTGTGAGGGTGTTAAAGAAATAGAAATGTTGTCGTCGTAAATAGATTTATTCATAAAGTTATTCTTAATTTAAAAAAATAAGTGTTTGATGATATCTAGAGGAAATTTATTGTTATAAGCAATTTGTAGAATGATGTTTAACTCATGTCTAAAATCGGAGAGTGACATAGAACTGAAAAAGCTCCATGGAATAATGAGTTAAAATTAGCTAATTTGTGTTGTAAAGAATGATGAAAATTATGAGGTATGTAGAAGATGTCACTTTGAGTAGGTTTTCTGAAGATTTTGTAAGTTAATTGGTTCTTATTTTTAGGGATAGTAATATCTAGGAAATTAATAGAGTTGTTAGTTTCTTTTTCACATGTAAATTTAATGTAATGAAAAAGAAGCAGATTATTATCCAGTAAATAGTGAAATAGTGTATTATATGTTGTTACTTGAACACATAACTAATTGTTGCACAGAAAACAATAAAAAGACGTAATACTCTTTAGGCAACGTGTGTTCGGAAAACGTATGTCACAGTGTTAAAATTGACTGACTTTTAAGTGTCAGCATGACATAAATCATAAAATAACAATCACTACTCACTCAAAAATTTAATAATTTATTATAACATGTGTTTTTTTAAAAATGCCATAAAGGTTGGCCATGAAAATTAAAACTCATGTCGTAGCTTGGCATCTAACACATGCCAAATCTGAAAATTTAAAGTAAATGAATGGAGCTAAGACATGAATTTTCTTTTCCACAGCCACCCCTTATGGCATTTAAAAAAAAACATGTTATAACATTCACAGGCAGACAATCTCTGTATGGGATCACCGGGCAGCAATTCTTGCACCAATATTATGCTGTAAGGTTAGAGCTTAACATCTTTACGTAACACTTTGTAGCATGTTCCCATAGAAAGTTAAATCTGTTGTGATGTTTGGCGGAATGTGTTGTGAAAAGCACTTTTCACTATAAAACGAAGAGGGAATATAAACACACATCTTCTCCATATTTTAAATGGAGAAGATGTGTGTTTATATTCCCTCTTCGTTTTAAAATCATACTCCATTGAGTCACTACACCAATGGGTTTATCTCATCACTTTTCATTATGTCTTGCAGTTTCGATAACCGCGGCAGAACATTTTTGAGGTTGACCTGTTGTTTTTCTTAGGCAAAAAAGTTTGTTTTCAATTTCAGGAAACAACTACACATACCAATGCACGTTGTCTTCGAGTATTTTGTGGTTAATAATAACATGTGGAAATTCAATTCAAAACTCTTTCAAGCAGTTTCGTACTCAGTATACATAAGCCATCAATTTTTGAACTACGTATTGCGAAAATAACTTTCAATCACAAGTATTTTCAGCTCTAATGTAAACACCATTTTGTAATGCAATAAACGTAAAGTAAATGAGTCCTGAAAATAACATTGTTTTGTATAAAACAACAAATAACGCATACAAATATGAAAACACTTAAGCTACGACATTCCTTTACGGAAACGAAATAATTTCATAGCCAATACTACCGGAATATTAAATGAACACATGATACTTTTAATACGTCGCCATTTTACATAATAATAATACATTCATAGTATCTTGTCTTATTAATCTACATTCAGCATCATTTTGCCACTTCTAAAATTCGTAACAATCCTGTTTTCTTTGTCGGCATTTGCATCTTAACAATATCTTGCACATATTTATCATTAATTTGAATTCCTTCTTCAGATAATATGAATCCCATAAATTGTACTGATGCCTTCGTAAATTATAATTTATGAAAATTGAAGTTAATTCCATACATCAGTACTCTATCTACTAATTTTAAATTATAATCATGCTCCTCCTCTGTTGCTCCTGATACAATAATATCATCAAACTAAACATGGACTCCAATGTCTCTAAAAAGTTCATAATTTTTTCTATAAAACACCTCTCGGGAATTAATACCAAAAGGAAGCCTATCAAATTGATATCTTCTAAATGGAGTACTGAATATACATAAGTCTGCACTTGCGTCATCTGTTGGCACTGGCCAGTAACCGTCTTTTAAGTCTAATACTGAAAAGTACTGTTTATTGTTTAGTCTGAAACAAATATCTTCAACACTAGCATGCAAACATGCGTCTCATTGATTGTAAATGTGGCACTACATTTTATCTTATTTTAATACTGTAACTACTTTGAAATTTATCTAATCCTATAAACACTTGACTATATTGTGACGAGTAAAATGTAAATTAAATCAATCCGTTCATTTAGCAAAGTTAAGATAAGCAAATAAGTGTCCTAGTGTTGCCAAAACTTAAACAAACCGAACTTGCTTGAAACAATTAAACGTACATCTTTCCCTCGTCTATACTCGGAAGTGTTTGATTTCCAAATTAAATATAAACCCCGCATTTGCCCAAATCAGGAAGATTCAAATCAGAACGTAAGTTAGTTGTTGTCAGAGCCTGTAAGCTCTGGTAGTTGTGTGGGGCAACCAAACTGTGTCAGTGTAACATTGTTTAACTGTATTAATTTATGTACAGTATATTATTTAAGCTATGCCCATTGTTTCGATTAATTTCGTAATAATATTGCTGCTTAAGACCTTCTAAATTACTAAACTTAACTTTTATACTCTCTATACGTTTAACCAATTTCATTTCAATACAATCTTTAAGACCCAACAACGGTAACTGTGATTTAATATTTACTATTACAAATTCTAGTAATTTATTTTCATTTCTGAACATATATCCTAGTTTAACTGCATCTAAAAGTCTTATCTTAAAGTTAGAGTTCCCGTATGATATTAATGTTAATGTCTGTCTTTCTTATTTTAACATTATGAGCTGCATCTTGAAGAATGTCTAAGGGTAATACATTATTTCTGCGTCTGTATCTAATTTAAAGTTTACAACTTTTCCATTTACCTGTATTTCTTGCAACCACACACTTTGTGTTACATATTCTTTACTGTTCACTGTGTTTACGAGACTTGTATACTGGTCACCGAGTCGATAAAAAATTCATTTTCTTCATTTTCTTGTACAACTTCATCCACTTTCTTTTCCCTGATTTTCGTCTCTATTCTTGATTTGCACACTTTCCAAAGTGATTCTTCTTATTACACTTGGCAGACATCTTATATGCAGGACATTTTCTGTGTTCATACTTATATCCACAACTACCAATAGCTTTTCTTTCATATTTTTCTGTTTTACTTTTACCGGAATGAACTGTATTTTCTGCATGCCTGGCTTTTGTTTGCCTCTTACTAGATTCAACTGCTTTACAGAAATTAACGGCTTTCTGAATATCTAAATTTGGCTCACGAAGTAATCTTTCTTGCGTTGATTTATCATAAACACGAACACTACACGATCACGAACCATATTCTCTTCATCTGGGTATTCATATTGCTGTTATTTTGATATTTTAAAATTTTCACCCTGTATATAATTAGTTTAGGTTTATTGTTTTTGAAGTTGTAATTTAAGTGAAATGTTAAATAACTGTAGTTTACCTTAGTGTGTTCCAGAACACTTGTGCAATTTTTATTTTACACAAATAACTAAGACACTTTTCTATCCGATTTAGAAAATGTCAATTGACATACTTGACGTTATGTTTTCGCCAACAACGAAAAGCTGGTTCAACCAGGAACATTGGGACGACAACCTCTCACAGCATGAATCGAGTTCCAAGACATCCAAGGATGAAGTGCTGTCATCCGAAGTCGAAACTCCAGGACGAGCCGATCATGTCATCGTGGAAGACATTTCAAGATCATCTAAAACGTTTCAAGAGTATCCAGGTGTGACAAGTTCATCCAACACGCTAGAAGAGGATATCCGAAGCAAACCTCGAGCCCACTTCTACAAGAAGAACGAAGGAAGACGTCGTATTCTTGTAAAACTCAAGAACCTAGACAGAATCCGTCTTTCAAAGTTAGATGCAGTTCGACTGGGCCTCTTCAAGATGTAACTTCATATTTGCAACCTACAAGACAAGATAATTATTATTTGTGTACAAGAATTTTTGATTTGTTTACAATCTAAGGATTTTTAATTTTTCTTGTATCTAAGGTTAGAGAGTTTTTTGTACCTTGAAGAGTATATAGAAGGAAGATTTCTGGGTAATCCAGGCAATTCAGCTTAAGCCTTGAGCAGTAGTACATTGAATTCATCCTAGGCCTTGAGCAGTAGAACATTCATACTTTGAACTTAGCTTTGAACAGTTTAGTATTAACTTTTAACATTTGTAATCAATCTTAAGCTCCTTCAGAGAAATGTTTATAATCGAAGGAAGTGAACAAAACGTAAGAACATTCCATTTATTAATATGGTTAATTAAAAATGCTTGTCCAAGAATAATTCGTAAATACTTACCAACAGGTATAAGCTTATTTCAAACATAGGACACTCTTGATAAAGGAGACCATAATCGCATTTTTAATTAGGGATTTTGATTAAAACTTCCATCTGCCCACTACGCAGTTAGATGACAACTCAATTTACGTCAAATATAAATTGATGTGCATTTACACTAATCCTGCAAATGTACTAACAATTACTATGAACCAATTTTACTTGTGTAATTGTAATTTGTAAATGTTTAATAAACACCAAATTTATTATTAATAAATAATTCCTATGTCAATCTTTAAAATCGATTTTTACTTACCTACATACACTTCACGTAGTGTGACAAAAATAACCGACATCTTAAAATCAACACCATTAGGACAAATACATTTCAGAACCCAATTCAACAAATTTGTTTTGCAATACAATTTGGTACCGTGAGATGTTATTTCAATAAACAATTTAATAACGAAAGGAGTCTAATGTTAAATTTTATGCGTGTCTTTGTCATTTGAGTTAAAAATTCTAATCCTAAAATTTAACAAACAAATTTCATTTAACTCGCAAAAACATCGCAATATGTTTTAACAGCTTTTTTAAGTTCAGTTAGGAAACTGTCAAATGATTGTCCTTTTTGTGTTACAACAAGTGTTCAACAAAAAAATACCTCGAGTTAGCCTTGGAAAAAGTCGTATGTCTTAGTTTGCATATTTATTTATGGTATGTCAAAAAATTAATTATCCTCTATATGCTCGTATGTGGGCATGATCTAGCTTTTAATCGTTAATTTCTGTACCCAAAGGGGTTGGAAGAATGTTGTCGTCTCTTTGTGTTCTCTTCATTACTTACTTACTTACTTCTTTACTTTCGTACTTTTTATGAGACATGTTAATTTTTGCCGTCCAATCATTTCTGAGACGTATGTATTTTTTATTTCACAAATTCTTTGAAACGGACACTGAATATGCGCACTAATACACACTTAACGTTTCGCCATCGTTCGACAGCTTCGTGTGTTCGTTTCAAATAAATTTGTGATACAATTTTCATTTTCACAAGAACCTACTTTAATTATATATTTTTTTATATGCAAACGGTAAGTAATTTGTTTTTTTGTGTAAATTCGAGGCATTTCGCTTGGTTTTCAATAATCTTTTATTTCAGGAGTTAACCAGGGTTTGTCTTTGTTTACGCTGTTTAATTTGTATATTGAGATTTGTGGAAGTAAATTTGAACCTTTTTAAAATTTTTAAAATATTTACATTTAATTTGGCTAGATTTATTTTCTAACATAAATTGCAGTTCAATTTCAAGTTTAGGATGGTCACTTTTCTTAATAGCAGGTATTGTAATTAAATTAGTGATGAGACTTTCTGCATGAACAAAATTAGATCTAAAAGGGACGGAGTTTGGCTTACTCGAAACCTTGTGGATTCTTTTGCGTATTGGTGGAGTTTGAAGATAGATAAAATTCCAAAAATCTGTTTTCCGAGAAATTTTGTTTGCCAATATTAGGATTGTTTCACTATTATCACTTGAGGGATGGATTGTGCTTTCTCCAGTTGTTCGATCAGTAATATGTATGTCATAAGCCTCAGATGAGGAGGAGGCCTACACAGCCTAATGTTATGTTTACGTTTCCTCAAGCAAGAGGTTGTCAAGGTTCAAGTTCCGACCTGAGGTAATGGTAAGGTTTTGTAAGTTTTCAGTTGCATAGATCATGACACCACCACCTTTTTGGTTTGCTCGATCACGTCTGAAAATGATACAGGATGTTTCAGTGAAGATGCAACAAACTCAGTATGTCGGTAGATATCGTGAAAAGAAATAAAAGTTCTCTCTAACTTTTTTTTTAAATGAATAAGTTTTGAGAAAATCGAAGGGAAAGGAGAAGCGTATATTTTTAAAACATACAATAGATGAAAACAGCTGGAATTCTTAACCTGCCTTAACGTTCGGTTTATTGCTTTATTACCCCATAAACTTTCGCGCCTCAGATGATATGATGAAACACATTTAGTACGTTCTGGTTCGCGGTTGTAGTGAAGAGTAGGTTATTTATCGGTGTACTTTATACTTTTCATTTTTTTAAGTTTATTAGTGTATGTTTGTGTATGTGTTGGTGCGTTTGCGATGGGCGATTTTACGTTTCAAGAGTACGCAGATATGCTTTGTTAATTGTGAACGACATCCACATTGTCAAACGTTTGTCAGGGTAGCTCAGCGACTACGCGACACAGACTCTTTTTTACCTGAACAAGGAGTAAGGGACAAATTTGATGTAATTACGTTTTGCATAAATGTTAGTGCGACGAAAACGCACGCTAAATGCACATTCTTTCAAAGTGTTCACCTTTAACACGACTTGCGGTCAAGGGCAAACTTAAAAGCCGATAGATATTTATTGTCTTCTTGCAACCGCGTGCCATTCATAAAACAATTTAAATCGCTCGCCTTTTACACGGCAGCAGAAATTAAAATCGCCACGGTATTTATAAAAACATCGGCTCCAAGTAGAGTTGAGTGAGTGTGTGATGGCGACGAAACAGGTTGACAGTGATGTTCAGTCTCAAAATAAAGTATGTAAATGCAAGCAAATCGCAGTAAAAGGTCCCGTGTGTGTAAGTTGTAAAACAGTTTATCACCCGTCTTGCATTGCTAAGTTAAAAAGCTGTGTAATAATAAATACTAATGAGATAAAGTGCAATGACGGCACGTGCAGTGTTACACATAACCTGAACAGCATTTCAGACTTAAACTGCTCATCATCTTCGTATGAATCGTCGGCAAATAATAGCGTACTTGAAACTACATTAAGTGAAATTTTAAACAATTCAGAATCAAGAGAAGGAAGCACAAGTGAAGAAAAGGAGATTTTTTACTTAAAACAACTTCTTAAACATAAAAATATTATAATTAAACAATTAACCTACAAAATTAGTACGCTATCAAAACAATTAGAATCTAATCATATTGTGCCATCTGTGATCAATACTATCACCGAGTCGGCTGAAACAATAGATCTTTGCAATGCCGGTAATGCCGGAAACAATGTGACTCATACTGAAAAAGTAAAAGATAACAAAAGTTTTAGGCAAACGTGCGCGATAAAGAAGAAGAACTTTATACCAAGTAGTAGTCAATCAGCTAAACAAGATAAGAATCCACATCGTTCACGGCAAAACATTGCCAAGAAAACACCAAGTGTTAAAGGTGATCCATATAGTGTCGCTGATCCGAATTACCGTGGTGATAAGCATATCTCAACGTCCAGACAGGTCGTAAACACGGTTCCACAGCAGATGCACCAAAGTAAGAAAAAACAATATATTGTTGGAGCTGGTGAAATTAGCAATTTAGTGAAATCAAGTCCCCGTAAAGCTTGGTTATATGTAGGTAAAGTTGCTTCTTCTACATCAGCAGACAAAGTCGAACAATTCCTTAAAGGTAAATTACCTGCGAATAGCTTTGAAGTTGAACAACTTCAAAGCAAGGGGTACATGAACTCGTTTAAAATAGGAGTTGACATCAATTTATTAGATGAAGTAAACTGTCCTGAATTTTGGCCAGAAGGAGTTCTTGTAAAGCGGTTCCAGTTTTTTCGACAAAAGTACGAGCCAGGCAAGGACAATAATTAACTCAAATCACGTAGTACCTGCACTCTCTTCTGCGGATAGCGGGTGAAAAATATTTCTACGTACCGTGACAAAAGTGCTGCTAAAATTATTCACCTCAATATTAGAAGTATGCGAAATAAAAAGAGTTATTAAGTGTATTTTACAAGACTCACAGTGTGATATAATATGTTTGTGCGAGCACTGGCTAACAGCAGACGAAATATCTTCCTTTAAGATAGATAACTTTAAACTGTGTAATTCATATTGCCGATCAACTCTACAAGGAGGTGGTACTGCCATTTTCTGCAGACAAGACCTCGACTTTGTAAATCCGGATATCAAAATTCAATGTATTGAACAAGATTTTGAATACTGTAGTTCTGTTATTAGTTGTGGGGACACAAAGTATCTAATTTTATCAATTTATAGATCTCCCAAGGTAATCCTGATACATTTTTTTGTCATATGGATAATCTTATAAATGTTACTTTTAAAAGATGTAACTATACACTTGTGTGTATGGATCATAACTTTGATTTACTAACTAATCCTTTAGCTAAAACGCTATTAGATATTATGAATTCTTGCAACTTGTGGGAAACTGTAGATATGCCTACAAGAATTACTAATAATACTGCTACAATAATTGATAACATCTTCTGTAACCTAGATAACTACTCGGTAAACGTATTTGATTCGGGCTTCTCAGATCATCTGAGCATAGAACTGCATTTCACGTGGTCTAATTCTAACACAAATTCAAATAAGATAATTCGAAAAAGATTCTTTAATCAGAAAGCGCGTCAGAATTTTCTGAGTATGTTATCTGAGGTGACATGGACTTATGTTTATCAAGCGACAACTGCAGACATCAAATTTACATTGTTTTCGAATACTATACAATATTATTTTAATATTGTATTTCCACTAAAGTCTGTCAGTGTTAATCAAAATAGGTCAAATATAAGGAAAAAATGGTTAACTGACGATATCATACAAGATTCCCTTAGACTCAAACAACTACACTGGTTAAAAACTACTGCAGATGATCCTAATGTGGAAATACAATATAACAATTTCAAAAAGAATTATAATAATAAGATAAAATTAGCTAAGCGGTTGGAAAATACTAACACTATAAACAACTCTAATAATCCCAGTAAAACAGTGTGGAACATCATCAGAAACGAATGTAAACAACCAACTATTCAAAACGTTTATAACTTAAACCATAATGACAGATTATATTCCGATGTAGCTGAAATATGTGAGATTTTTAACGAACATTTTGTAAAAAACGCGGGTGATGTTACCAACCAGAGAACTCATAATGTTTCTTACAACTCTGCAAAATTACCTGATAGTATTATGGAATCAATATTTTTGTTTCCCACTAATAATACTGAAGTTATAAATATAATTAATAATGTAGGCAAGAAAAGCTCAGCTGGGCTTGACAACATTCCTTGTTTTATAGCTAAAGATATAGGTTCTTTTATAGTTGATCCTCTGGTTGATATTATCAATTGCTGTTTTGCAAGTGGTGAATTCCCAAGCAAACTAAAATGTGCGAGGGTAATTCCACTACATAAAAAAGGTAGTAAAGCGGATGTTAATAATTTCAGACCAGTCTCGGTTCTGTCAATAATGTCTAAAATTATAGAGCGATGTATCTTAAGCAGGCTGATTAATCACTTTGAGAAATTAAAAATTATGTTACCATCGCAACATGGATTTACAAAAAAATTTTCAACAATTACTGCTCTTTTTAACTCGCTTTCTTCAATTTATGAAGCTCTTGATAAAGGTCAGCATACCATGGGTATATTCTTTGATCTCACGCGCGCCTTCGACCTTATGGATCATTCGATACTCTTAAATAAATTACATTGTTACGGTGTGCGTGGTGTCGCTCTAAAATTAATTGAGTCTTTTCTGACAAATAGAACGCAACTCGTTGAGATCAAAGGACCTAGAGGTAACATTCTGAACCATGCTTACCAATCAGACACTGTCAATTTAAAAATGGGCACTCCGCAAGGTTCTGTCCTTGCACCGTTCCTATTTAGCGTTTACGTAAACGATATGGACTTTGCTTTTTCACCATCAAATATCACTCTAACAAAATTTGCTGATGATACTTCTATTGTTTTAGTTAACAATGAATTTGATGATTTAGTTGCGTCAGCGAATATTGCAGTATATGAAATGAGTGATTGGTGTCTAAGTAATCATTTGAAACTAAATGTTTTAAAAACAGGATTTGTTCTATTTGAAAATGCCCGCGGTAATACATATGATGTTAGCCTATTAGTGAAAATAGATAACAAATCCGTCAAATATTTACAAGATGAGAAATTTTTAGGTGTAAAAATTAATTCTACGCTTCATTGGGATGTGCATATTAGTGGTGTTACTAAAAAGTTGTCTAGTGCAGCATATGCAATTCATTTTATTAGAGACACCGTCGCTACAGAAACATTGTTAATATTTTACTACGCGTATGTGCAAAGCGTAATGCAGTACGGTATCATTATATGGGGTACATCTCCCGAATGTAAACGCATTCTAAATATGCAAAAACGAATAATTAGAAAAATTTGTTTTAAGTCCAGCAAAGAACATTGCCGACCATTGTTTCGCCAAAAGAAGATTTTAACGGTTTATTCAATGTTCTTATTTAACTGTGCAATGTTTTTATTTAATAATAAATCGAAGTTTAACTCTAATTCACATTTTTACAAAGGTTTGCAAACTAGGAGAGGCGATCACCCTAGTGTACCTCTGCATTATACAGCTTTGTACGAACGTAGTCCGCGCTACATGTGTATCAAAGTGTTTAATGCTTTACCTGATGAACTGAAACAACTAAGTTCTAAACTGAAATTCAGAAACGCTACACTAACGTTCTTTAAGGCTAATCCCTTTTATTCAATATCAGAATACTTTGATCACCAAGTGGCACCATTGCTATGAGTTAAATACAATTAAATTTATTTTGTATGTAGTTGGTAGTTGACCTGTGTAATCACAAATTCTTGTATTGTGCTTGTACACCAATAAAATTATTATTATTATTATTATTATTATTAAGTAATGCAAATTTCAAGTTGCTCCGATTAAAAAATTTTATTAAGATATTTTGTTTGAAATAACGTCAGAAACGTGTCCCTCAAGTTTGGTGCATCTTCAAAGAAACACCCTGTATATCCAGGTATATCAATTAAGGAATCCTCAATATTTCCATTAAGCCAAGTTTCCATGAGTATGATGATATGTGGTTTTATTGTATTAATATTTTAATAATTTGTAATTTTAACACTTACGCATTATATTTTATTTAAGTAATGCAATCTGCTTATCTACAAAGTCAAAGTATTACATTTTTTAATCCCACAATGTATTGCTTTTAGTACATCGTGTTCTACTTCATCATTGTGCTTCATCTTCTGCTTTGGGAGAATTGGTCATGATTTGGCTAATAGAAACTAATGCATTTGGGCCTTCTCAAATTAGATTTGCTTCAACTAAGTCCTGTTGCAGTTTCCGTTTTTTGTCTGCGTTGCCATATTCTGTCAGTAGAAGAAGATGAAGAATCAGTCTGTGTAATCACTGCTGGTGATGGTGGTATTTCATTATCTTCTGAATTGTTTTCCATGCCCTGCAGCATACCATTCTCTCCAACGATGTGCTCGGCTTCGTTCTCCTGTGAATCCAACTCTTCTGCTGCTACTTCCTTTAAAGTATCAATTGCTGCTCGTACTTGAAAATTCATATGTGAGATTGGTCTAAATGATATTCTTTTGCGACACAGCGAAATGCAATGAATACCAAAAGAAACAATTATTGTTTGCAACAAATTATATTTTATTTTTACAAAAAGTAAAAGGGAGGTGACACTATTTTTTATGGTAAAAAGTGGGACTCTGTGAAGGTATTAAAATTCATTTGTAGGTATTAGGTACCATTGACGCATACACAAACAAGAATCGTAAACTCCACATTTACTGGATGATTTTCGCTGATTGATGTAATTTTGTTATTTAGAGATTATTGAACAAACATTTTTGCAGTGGAAAGCAAAGTACAATATTTTGTTTTTTCATCTAAAAAAATACACATGCTTAAATTTACACGATACTTTCTCTATGGAGAAAAGAATTATAATGCATAAAAATAATAATCTCATGAAATACCTTTCTGAAAAACACAACCCACCTCTTGATTACTGTTTAATAAATACCTATTTGCAATACATATTACAATAGTAGTAATACCGGTAAAATTGTGACCTTGAAATGTATAAAATCTTCCACATTTACCTGCAGAGGATACGTTTTGTGTGATTGGATCCACCAAATGTAAAATGTACTCTTTAGATGTTCCTGATAGGTCTGTATTTTCGTTTTAAATTTTTTTTTAATGTGCTTCAAATAGCAAAATAATTTTAATCTTAAATGGCAGAATTCAAGAATGGGGCAACATGTGTTCCGAGCACAAAAATAATAGCTGGTGTTTGAAAGGGCAGGGGAAGGATATATTGAGCATCTAAGCACCAAGTGGAAAGTGCTCTTTGCGGTTTATTGGGCTTTTGGGCTCGTTTATGTACGCAAAGTACACAAAAAATATAGCATATCAACCAAACTACACTAGTAATGGCTTCGGATACAGATGAGCGGTTACGGACAATAGGGCGCGACCAGTAGGCCGCTGCCGATAGGGCGCAACTGATTGGACGCGCGACACTAAGGTGCGAAAACACTAGGGCGCGAATATACTAGGGCGCCGAAATTGTTCAAATAAAGGAATGAAATCAAAACATAATAATGTGTGCCTATGATAATTTTTATTTAATTAACATACGATACAACAGATATATACATGCATAACAATACAAAATAATTATATGTTCATTTCATAATCGTGTGAAATTCCACGCAGAAATTCTACAGTACTCCTGCTATTGTAGTCTTCTACAAGTTTCTTTATCCTTGCGTCAGCCAGCAGGTACTTGTCCTTTTTTGCTGGAGGTCTTTGTGTAGGTGACAGCTTGTTTATTTGATAGGCCACAGAATGAACTCCACCAAACCTTTCTGCCATTAGCACATATATTTGGTGGAAAAATTGTGGTGCCGTAGAAAAAGTTCCATCGACGTACCAATGCTTTGATGGTACCAATATCTCATGAATGTTTCTTTCCCGACCAAATATTAAAATTCTCTCGGCTTCTGGTCCGCTATCTAGTAAAAAAAGTTGTCTGTTGTGCCATTTGCTACAAATGTTTTAAATTCTTCGGGAATGATCAAATCTTCAACCCGCAACGGAGCTGGAAGTGCAGCATTTATTTCGTTCCTCTTCCTGCGCACCATCTTCTTTAAAGCGAGGTTATTGGGTAAAGCTGCTTGGGCAGCCTGAGACAAATTCGCCAAATTTCTGGAATGTACCTACGTAATCAAGGGGTGATAGACAATCAGTCGACAATAACAAACAGTTTAACGATAATGAGTTTCTGGAATGTATCAGGGGATGATAGTCAATCAGTTGACAATAACAAACAGTTTCACGATAATGAGTTTCTGGAATGTGCCTACGTAATCAGGGGATGATTGACAACAATGAGATTCCAAACAAACTCGCGCCGTAGCGTCGTCGCGCCCTACTAGCGGCGCCCATTTGGCCGCGCCCTGGTTGCCGCGCCCAAATGTCCGGATCCGTAGAGATGAATGTATACGAAATTTTTCGGCGCTAAAATTAAATAATGTAAATATTTATACCGGGTAGTTGAAAGTGAATGTGCTTCCTCTTCCCCTAATATTATAATTCATAATATCAAATGTAATGTTTACCTTTTGGAAGACAAATTGTTCAGAATTTCGGCATCGTGTATAGAAAATTTTATTTCCAATGATAAAAATGAAAAACACTTCAATTAAAGAAATATATAAAATTAAGCTTCTAACTAAACAAAAAACACCTTAATACTATTAAACATTAATGCCTGTAAATTCAAGGCGGCTTTCACACCAAAGTAATTTTATAACCTATGTAAACAATTGATAATATTCACACTGGTGTAGCGTAGCATTCGTGCGACCTGCCACTTGCGACGTGCAGCTTAGCTCATAGGACAAGTTCTATATTTTGCTACGCTACTTCTCAAGGTTCGTACTGACACGTTTTTCTAAATCCTTATTTCTCAGAAGAGACCGGGGTTTCATCTTAAATTAAAACATTGTCAAGCTAAACGAGGGTTCTTGACAACATGGTGACACCAGACCATCAGGAACCACTATGTTGTGGTTCTTGATGCTTTTTCATCATTTCATACACATGCTACAAACAGTATGGAGCTCTTTAACAATCACACCTTCTCTTTCTTTTTCTCCTCCTAACAACCACTGCTGCAATTAACGCCATAGCTTCATCCTCGGATGACATCTTGATCATAATAACTCGCAGGATACTGCCGATTCGCGAATCGCATAGTTTTGCTATGCTACCTTAATGTGAAAGCAAAATTCTAAGATGCGTACGCGGCACGCTACTTCTCAAAAGGTGCAAGTAGCACGCAGCATGCTACTTTGGTGTGAAAGCCGCCCAAGACATACTAAGCTCTAATTTGATCATTTGCTACCCTTCCACGACCTCTATGGAGGTAATCTAATTAGAACGGGAAGGTTAAGGCAAAACACTACACTTACCGTGCAAAAGGCGCAGCTGAACGGTGTATAACACCCACGGCTAACTCAATGGAGGAGGGTCGAGGTTCTCGACTAAAGGGGGTCGTCTCAGTATTTATAAGGCGCCAGGAAACGGAGAGATTACCTAGGTGTCTTCTGACGAAGCAGTCGTTTCCACCAACATCGACACAGCTGATTGTGACGTTTCTCATGCGGTAGTTGTAGGGGTTAGAGTTTAGAGTCAAGGGAATATGGGTCATTGACACACGCACACACACACAGCCTAACCAAACATCGTCATCAAATTTAAACAGTAACTTTATTGCTTTCTCTATATTCGGACACAGCAAATAAATGTCGCATAAACTAGTTAAATTTAACAGAATAAACTTGCAAATATTGCAAGTAGGAACAGATCTGTTCGTACACTTGAATGAAAATATGTACGTTCTGATTACCTCAATAACTATTTGTCTAACGTGGCACATAAGCCTTTGCTGTAACTTCCATTAACAATATGTGACCGAAAATGAATTCTAAATATGCAAATAATAATAAACGAAACAATCAACAATAATTGAAAAGCTTTACGCGGAGTAACACGGAAATAACTTCTGAGCTCACGCCACGTTAAATGTAAAATACATAAAAAAAAACGTAACCTGGGTTGTTCCGGAGCGTCGCAGTCGTTGTTAACTAGGAGTCGACTTCAAAGCAGAGGCGAACGTCTAAATGGAGGTCGGGAGTTCCACCAATATGCCTATGGTTGGTTACAGGATTCCCCAAAACTACTTTCCGCGTCGCACGCCGAGGTCTGACGTCACACGGCTATATCTGCGAACACGATGCTGGAGTCGGAGTTTCACGCGTTAGGCCAGGGAATCCCAAACTATACGCTGAGGGTGGCGGTTTCGATATTAAACCAAAGCCAAGCAGCAATAGCATGAAAAAGAACCAAAACAAGAAAACCTAGAAGTAACGAGAAACAGCACGCATTAGATTCGTAATAGCGGATCGAAGAGGGTGCGACTTACCTAGAATTTATTATGTTTCAACAAAAGTATTCAGAATATACTTTTCACGTTGAAAAGCGGGGGAAATTCCGGCATTGGCCGTCGACACGGTGGAATTGCCTCAAAACCACCCTTCACTTTCCAACAAAGCACAAAAGCACCAAGTTGCCAAAAACACGACTGGTCGTACCCGCAAGTTATTTAACAGTGACCAACCAAACATGGCCGAATCATACCTTTCCTTCTTGTACGCCGCATCCGTCAATAAGAAACCTGTATTTGAAAATACGTCACTTCTACCTAAAGTTCTAGAAAAATCGATCGCCAACGATCTAAATCTTAATCGGCAGCATGCCCACGACATCTAACTACTAAACTACCAACCTAAAATATGGAGTACGCGACCAAATCCGCCTTTCAAATTAAAATTTAGTTAATTATTATAATTTCAACGTCGAAAACGCTAACGAAAAATCTGACTGTAACACATTCCAGGCCCATTTTCCAATAAGATCAAAAATAAATTTAACGTAACCCATTCCAACTTTATTATTCTCCCTAATCCTAATATTATTCAGCACAATCAATTTCTACTCATTCAAATACTTGATCAAAAAAGAAACAAAAAACACTAACACCCGAAAGTAATTGAAATACAATTTTTTTTTTGAAACTACATTCTTCCGATAGCCATTAAATTATTAAATTTTTAACTTTGTCAATTATACAAAAATTCAGTGGACTACAATTAAAGTGTAGATAAAACGAGGTTTTAAAAGTACCAATTTCATGAGCCATTCAAAGGTGGTAGGGAGATAAGGTATATATTGTATCACCGATTCGAAGAAGTGGATAACTATCCTTCTCGTGATATCATTTAACCATCTAAAATTCACAGAAAAACGCATACTGCCATGCTTCTTATTGTTAGTCACAAGTACCGTATGATTTTTAAAATTTTAGATAAAGGGAGGCCGTGAAGAGGAAAACATACAGCTTAAATTAACTCATACGTACGTTTTGGTTAACATCACTGCGAAAATATGGTTCAATGATGAATGCCTTTTGATGTTTTGTAAATATTATTTTGAATAAATTGTTGTATTTGCTAATTTGCTTTCACGGCCTCCCTTTATCTAAAATTTTAAAAATCATACGGTATAACAGGAGATGCCCTTGGACTTTGCGATGGTTCCATAACATCTCGGTTCTGCATCTTCTTGATTAACTTGTCGGCTTCTTCTCTTTGGCGAATTGGGTTCGAGTTGCCAGTGTTATTCTGTGCAGTATAACGTCTAAGTTATCATCGATATAGAGGAGGATTCCTTAAAATTTTCTGTTTCTTTTGGTTTTAACAAGCGTTTTCCACCAATTTCTCTAGTACTAATGGTAGAGAGTGTGTCTGATGTCGAGCAGATGGATCACCTACTTAATTGTGGTTTTTGGGAGCTAATGTTTTACATCTTTCTCTACTGAGTCTGCTGGTATGGTAGTGTTACCCCCCCACAACAATATGTTCCCGTACGTCATTTCGTGTCTTTTTAGTCCTTAACTTTCTAGCAGGTTCTTCACTGTGACTAGTAATCACTTTGTATTGTTCAATGTTGGCATTACCAGGATCATTTATGTTTACAGCATTCCTGCTTTTTTTTTGTAATAGATTTCTAGAAGCTGACGTTACAGACGATTTAAGTGCGTTGTTGAAGAGAACATGGAATTTTTGCAATACATATTTGTTTCTGGAAGAAGTATCTCTAAATTAATTTTTGTCAGTTCTCCATAAATGATATCCGTGTCATTTTCGTATTCAAAAAATTTCCGTTCACAGCCAGTTTTATAGTTGTTATCTATAACATTTTTGTATCCATGCTCGAACGTTTTATACTTATTGCTTACCTGGGCACCCGTTAAATTCAAATTGAAAGTTTTATTTAGTATAGCGGCTATAATTTCAAATAATTTCTTAAAACTACGGTTCAAAACTCCTACCTTCATATGGTTTTCTTTGTACTCGTTGATCAATTGTATTATAATATTTCGTGGTCAATATGTGTATTCTGCTATTCCAGGAGATGTGATTTCTCTATCTGTGGGATACACTTTGTTTAAAAACTGCTACTGGCTGCATGCCAACACTCTTCATATCATGTCCGATCGTATGTTGGGGGTGTCAGTGGAAAACATACTTAGTAACCTTATGAGAACTTGGCACTTTGAGAAATTCCTCAAACTCTGTAAAAGTACATATGGAGTTTAGCAAAACTATCTTGCCTAGGACGTAAATGCTTTTATCTACGACCACTACTGTAAATGACGAATTACGTACAGCACATAAACTATGTAAGCCGGTGTTTACAAACGTCGTGCGTAAAGGAAGAAAAACCCACAACGCACCTACTTTACGCACGCTTGTAGTTAGATCTACGTAGCCGCATCACATTAGATTGACAGTCGTCGAAATTGCAAGTGTCATTGCTGATTCTTTGAAGGTAATTTTTGTGGTCGTATATAAAGTATAGTACAAAACTCGAGTTGTAAAGCAATTACGCACTTGTGGAATTACTTGCAACTTTTCCACCGTGCTTAATTTGCTATTTACAACTCTCGTTATGCAATATACTATTGTTATAATTTGTTTAACGTAACATTCTACCTATCTAAATTTTAACAAAGTTAAATTTTAATTAGGTAGAACACATTTTGTGTATCTATTGCTAGGTACCTACCAAATGTTATAACATACATTTTATGTTATGTTGATTTTTTTTAAGGCAAGACACGTTTCAGCAGCAAGTGTTGGTAACTTGTTCGTAACGACTTAAGAACCGCACATGGGCACGACTTAAATGTTCAGAACGTGTGTGTAACACGTTGCATGAACAAACCTATGAAAATTATTTAGAAACTTATTCTTACATAATTACAAATTAGAATTATTAAAAGGGCGAAGGGCTAATGGCCATTAATTTTATTAATAGCGAAAAAATAATACAAAGAGAAAACTAAGAAAGAAGGGAAACCAAGCTCTAGAAATAAGAGGAAATAAAAGTAAAAACAAAAAAAAAGAAATCAAGTCACAACTACAAAATAAAAAAATGCTGCTAAAATGGGCTGAAAATAATGAACATCAATAAAACTTTTAAAAACAAAGCGATACGTTTAACAAACCAACGCCAACTTCAAACGTGGGAGTTTTTGAACACGTGTTATTAATATTATAACATACTAACAAAATAAAGGGTTGAGAGCCGAAAATATTATAAAAATTGAGATGAATAAAGTAAAAGTCTGACGGCCGGATATCAGCAAGTGTTACTAAAATCGTCAAATTACATTTAGACAACGGATTAAAACTTATTAACTAAATGAACTGCTCAACATAAGTTAGGGAACATCATTTAAATATCATTTTAAAAGCAGAAAAACAAATTATCTTTCTTGTGGATAATGTATTTCAACAAAACGCAACAAGAGTTAACAATAAAAGGTAAAAAATTAAAGGAATAATTAAATGGTTCGGTGCAAAAACCGGTCAGCTCCATTTTTTAAATTTTACAGTATCAACGAAAAACTGTTTTATTAAGAATATAATAGAAACATTTTAACAAAAACAGACAGCTCCATTTATACAAGCATTTCAGTTACTAACTTTGGTAGCTGTCTGGGTATTATACCGAAAGATGCGAAATGTTTTATAGAGCTAAATCCATTCAAATGTCATTCTCACCTAAGAGTGGAGCTGACCGGTTTTTGCACCGAACCCTTCAATTGAAAAACAAAGAAAACAACTAACTACAATGTACAACCTGTAATCAAGTTTTTAATTTAGTATAAAGTATGACCGCCACGGGCATCTATAACTGCTTGGCATCTTTGCATACTCTCTACTAGATGATTAAACTGATCTTGAGGGATTTGCTCCCCATAATCGGGGTAATACGTTTCTAAGTTGTTGCAAAGTTTCTGGTCGGGGTAAGTGTTGATCCAGCCATCTCTGTAGCATATCCTAAGCATGCACGATACAGTTCAGATCGGGCGACCTAACAGGAAGTCTTATATGTGGAATTCTGTTCCTTTCTATATAATTTACTACCACTGCAGCTCTGCGTGGTCTAGCATTATCGTCTAGATAACGAAAACCGTCACCTACAGTACCATAAAAATTTGGCACCACATTGTCAACAACCCGATGAAGGTACTCCTCCGCATCCATATTACCTTGACATGTTGCGGTGTTTTTGTGAGTTAAATGAATTTATGTAATTGTTTATTAATTGTTTCAAAACTGAAGATTTATTAACTCTGTTGACAAAGTCACGCATAAAAATTTAACATTGAGACTCTTTTCATTTTTAATTGTTTATTTAATTGATATCTCAGGGTAGCCAATTGTATTACAAACAATTTTAGTTTAACTGGGTTCTGACGTGTATTTGTTCTAATAATGAGTTTTGCAATGTCTACGAATTTTTGTCATGCTACGTGAAATAAATGAAGGTAAGTAAAAGTCGGTTTTTTTATATTCACACACAATTAGTTTATTAAAAGTAATTCAATCAAAGTCTAACATTTATTTATACATTAATACATGATAGGGAATTTGCGAAATATATCGTTGATATAAATGGAAGGTTGGTGCAAATGCACATTAATTAGTGTTTTGTCACGAATTAAGTTGACATTTGCCTCGTCGAAGGGAAGATGGAAAATTTTAACAAATTATTTAATTAAAAATGCGATCATAGTCTCCTTTATGCAAGAGTACCCTATGTTTAATGACTTTAATTCTTCTGCGGTGAGTTTTTGGTTTTGATTTTGTGACGTAACGGCACTCAGTTTTTAAACGGAAGCTGTGATTCGTGGGTCCAAGATAACATGCAAAAATATGTACTACAAAGTAAATGGTATGAAGAGTTTGACTAATTTTAAATGGGAATTTAATTGTAAACAGGGCGCCACCCAAGGTCTTTTTTTATTTAAAAAAATGTATGGAAGACTGGGAAACCATATCGGGAAAATATTAGCTAGAAATATAGATAAACAGTAGCCGTAATAATAATACGAGAAAGTCGGTGTAAATGTAAATACAGGGTGTTTCGCAACTTCATTAAAATAATTTAAACAATAAAAGTTTACATGAAAATGAATAGAATGAGCCATTTTTGGTAGAACATTCTAGTATTAAATTTTCGAGAAAATAAATGTTTTTGTCGTACGAGTAAACCGTTTGAACGTGCCTGGTTTAAGTTTATGATGTTTACGGAGAATATGCATTACCTAATTTATTAGCTGGCCGGCCAGTTTCAAGTCGCACGTCGAGGTGGATACACGGAACTTTACTTAAAAAATGGCAGAATTTTCGAATAGTGAGGTTGTTGACATGATCTTAGTACGGTGAAAGTGGGCAAAACGCCTTAGCTGCAAGGCGTTTGTACCTAAAGTACTTAAAGTATTTAAATTTTCTACGCAATAATCAACCCGAGCTTCTCGAGGATGTAAATTTAAATCTTAGAGCAGTGATGTGGTTTATGCACGATGGCGCTCCACCTCATTTTCGACGAGAAGTACGTGCTTACCCTGACGAAATTTTTCCTAGAAGATGGATTGGAAGAAATGGACCGATCAGGTGGCCTGCGCGAATACCTGACCTAAATTCGTTGGACTATTATCTATGGGGACATTTAAAAACTCTAGTATACGCTGAAGAAATCAACAAGTTCCAAGAATTGAACGATCATATTAGCGCCGTATTTATGTCTGTGCGACAACAAAACATGTTTCATAATGCATGTGAATCATTACTTCGCTGGGCAGATTTGTCTTTACGAGTGGCCGAGGGAAATAATTTTGAACACTTGTTATGAATTAGCAGGCGTCGAGTCAGGGGTTCTAAACATTTATCAATGTTTTCTTTTTGGGTGCATTTATGCTTACATCTCACGTTCAACACGCTATTAATTTTTTCTCACGAACTTGCGAAACACCCTGTATATTGGAAAATATGTATATATATATATGATTTTAAAAATATAGGACTAGATGCAGTTATTATAAATTTCATGGTGGAATTGTTTAATATAAAGGTTATTAAAAATTTCAAGATTTCATATAAATAATTGAATTGGACAATTAGATCATACTTCATGAAGGCTTCATTCAGTTCACAATTTGTGACAATAAATAAGGTTATCATTAAGTAACTGTTTAATTTGACAATAAAATAAAGAAATTGAGTTAATAATAATTGAATTTGTAAATTGATGATAGAATTTAAATAATGATAATTAATTTGAGTATTGAGTTTGAATGTAATTAATAATACTATGAGAATATAATTTAAATGAAATTCAAAGATCAACTGTAAATAAGTAGTTTAAAATAAGATACTATAGATAATAAAATTTACTTAAATGTTTTAAATTACCAAAATAGTAATTTCGCACTGTTGAGAAGTAATAAAAACGTTTAAACTTAGAATGACGTTGCAATTTTTAATTAGGTCATAAAAACCTTCAACCGGCGCGGCGTCCAGAGATCCGACGCATTCAGCGATGAACACTTCGATCCTCCATCCTCGGTAGATGGTTCAAACCTATCGAAAAAAAAAGGAAACAGTAGCACTTCTCACTAGAATCGGCCGCCTGCGATCTTGAGGAAAACGCGTCGATTCCGATCTCAATCAAAATGTGATGCGTTGAAATTACTTGGCATTAATGAAATTCAAAGGACGGTCGTACGGCCCATCCGGAACGAAACTTTCAAAAAGGAAATTCCAGAATTGTTACTTCAAAAAAAATTTAGAATCATCCTAAGGTTCCACAATAAAGATTGGGTTCCGAAGTAAAAATTAGGCTCCACCGTAAAGAAAAACCCTAGAATAATTGCCTAGCATAAGTGGCACGGTCTCCTCGTGGAATGCGGACATCATACCGGTAGCCCAAAAAAATAATGTAAGATAACAAACTCACCTTGCTTTCAAAATAACCATATAACCATAAAAACCAATGTTCATAATGGCATTGGAGGGTGCATGATTTTCCGAAATTCACAAAAATTAATCAAAAATTTGGTAATTACCGAGAAACTTCAAATGAGATGCGATCGCGACCCGTATAAGTACGAACAAATAAAACAAAAGATGACCTAATTTTAGAAATTTCAAAAGAAAAGAAAATCAAATTTAAAATGTTACAATTTATGGATGTGATAAAGTTAAATATTTGAAATAAATACAGTTAACAACTGAATGAGTTTGGACTACCCTCAGCTAGATGGCGGGTCAAGTACCAATTCAACTTAATTATTTCTGGAAATAAAGAAAAATTCATTGCTCATGTGCGATTGTCAAAACAATTGTCACACTTTTTATGAAACAAAAATCGAAAGAAATTTACTTGTCAGCATTCTATCATTTACGATGGATTCTAAGAATTTAATCTTTTCCTACAGGGTGAATGATAGACCTATATTGCAGTTTATCAAGATTGCTCGGGTCACGCTAATGTGTACTTTCCTTACGATACAGCTTTTACACTACTCACGCAAGAATTGTAACAGAAAAACACTTTGCGAGAATCTTGGTAAAAAACTTAAGACAAACGTTAAATGCGGCCAAAATCATAAATGATCCTTATTAATTTTCACATAATTAAAATTTGTCAAGTTGTCTTACAATTGGATACATTTCAATCATCAAAATTGAAAATTAAATTTAATAAATTAATTAAAACATAGCATTTTTAATCAAATCAAATTAATAATTGGAATATTCTTACTTGTCCAAAAATCAGATCACTACTTTTAATTACTATTGTGTTGGTCTTACGGAGCTCAACATAGACTGAAAATTTACACTGAAATCTCTCCCTTTTATATGCTTTTTAAGGCACAAAAACTGTGTAACTTTAAATAAAAAAAAAATTTTAATCCTAAAATGGAAACAATTTAAAATTCTAATACACAAATAATATCAATCTTGTTTTCTAAGTTCCAAAAATCAAGTTACATCTTGAAGAGGCCAAGTCGAACAGCTTCAATCTTCGAAAGGCGTATCCTATCTTGGTTTTTCAGTTTTACAAGGATACAACGCTTTCCACTGTTCCTTTTGTAGAAGTAGGCTCGAGGTTTGCTTCGGATTGCCTCTTCTAGCGTATCTGATGAACTTGAAGCGCCTTCCACAATGACAGGATCGGTTCGTTCAGGTGTTTTCGCGGGGCATTTTCAATTTTGTTTTGCTGGTGTCTTGGAGGCAAGCCACTTAAATTTGGGTAACCACATAAAATTTTGGTTGCAAAAGTAATTTTGTTTCGGAGGACAGCATTTCAACCTTGGATGTCTCGGAACTTGACTCATGTTGTTTGAATTTGTCGTCCCAAAATTCCTGAGCATCCTGAAGTACCTCCTGGAACTTTTGGTTGAACCAGCTCTCTGTTGTGGGAGAAAGCGTCCCTTGAAGTATGTCGTTTAACAATTTCTATATCAAACAGAAAGGTGGATTAGTGATTTGTGTAAATAAAATTACTCTTAAGTGTTGTGGAACATGCCGAGGTATAGTACAGTAGTTTTACATTTTATTTTCAATTATAATTACAAAAATAATAATTTAACCTAATATATATACAGGGTGTCCCAACAGTGTGTTTTCGGGCCATATCTCCATAACTACTGAAGATACAAAAATTTTTCAACACAATTTCTTTTTTAATTTAAGAGATCTACAACACAAAATTATTTTCATCTATACAGAGTGAATCAAAACAGTGGTACCGGATACAACTTTTTTAGTTCAAATGGCATGCCCTATATATGAAACCAAATTTGGATTGCCCATAAAATTCTACACATTTTCTGTATACCATTGCCTATACCTAAACCTAATCGTTCTTGAGATATTTAACATTTTGTCTAAAAACTGCCATATGCAGCCACTACTTTATTTATTCATATTTTATTTATTTTTAACTCTAAGAAAAAGATTTTTGGTACAGATGTAGTTGATACATAAGCTTATCATAAGCCATTATTAAATGTACTTTTATCGCTACAGGGTGGTCATGGTAATAAACAAAATCTCAGAAATTTCAAAATGACAAAACTCAATTTTCTTAAATAGCATGCCCTATATTTTTCTATCCTAAATTCTTCGTTTAATAAAGTACTTTCATTTTTGTTAAGTATGTCTTATACCTATCTGAGATATTTTCTGAGATTTTTAGATTTATTTGAATTATTTCTTTTAAAACGAGTTATTGTCTAAGGTGGCCGTGGAAAACGGCAAACAAATGAAGCTGTTGACTTTAATAATTAATTTTCAAAGTGTTAGACTGTTGGGAACTTGTTAAGACATGAATTATTAGATTTATTGAATTATTTCTTTACTAAATGGTTGCATAGCCAAAGTTGGTTCGATCCGCAGGCAACGGGCTTGACGCTTGGTCGGGCAATTATAAGTGTGTGTTCGAATCCCCTCCTGGTACATATGGGTCCTATGTGAGAAATGGAAAACTTATGTGTCGGATTGTGTTCAGGATTCATTTCGGCCCCTTCCAACTAGGTTTTCTGCGTTTTCCCGGTTTGTAAGACGAATGCCGATGGAAAACACCTAGTAGATCGGTCGCAGCCGCAGCGGGAAATATTACAATAGACAGCTTAACGCATCCCTGACAAGCTCATAGAGAGCTTGGGGCATGTATGACGTAAGTACAAAAAAATGTATAACCGTTTAAAGGAGTCACGTACTTGAACTAACTAATGCCTGTACATTATTGTCACTTGAAAATTAATTATTAAAGTCAACAGCTTCATTTGTTTGCCGTTTTCCACGGCCACCTTAGACAATAACTCGTTTTAAAAGAAATAATTCAAATAAATCTAAAAATCTCAGAAAATATCTCAGATAGGTATAAGACATACTTAACAAAAATGAAAGTACTTTATTAAACGAAGAATTTAGGATAGAAAAATATAGGGCATGCTATTTAAGAAAATTGAGTTTTGTCATTTTGAAATTTCTGAGATTCTGTTTATTACCATGACCATCCTGTAGCGATAAAAGTACATTTAATAATGGCTTATGATAAGTTTATGTATCAACTACATCTGTACCAAAAATCTTTTTCTTAGAGTTAAAAATTAATAAAATATGAATAAATAAAGTAGTGGCTGCATATGGCAGTTTTTAGACAAAATGTTAAATATCTCAAGAACGATTAGGTTTAGGTATAGGCAATGGTATACAGAAAATGTGTAGAATTCTATGGGCAATCCAAATTTGGTTTCATATATAGGGCATGCCATTTGAACTAAAAAAGTTGTATCCAGCACCACTGTTTTGATTCACTCTGTATAGATGAAAATAATTTTGTGTTGTAGATCTCTTAAATTAAGAAAGAAATTGTGTTGAAAATTTTTTTGTATCTTCAGTAGTTATGGAGATATGGCCCGAGAACACACTGTTGGGACACCCTGTATATATAGAGTGAATAAAATTAAAAATCAAAATAACATAGCAATATGTAAATATCAGTACGACCATTGAAACATATTGCAGCGGTATGGGATATGTTGGGATATTTTTCAAGGTTTCTGATATGCCCCACGTTTTGGGAGTCAATTTTATGGAATGTTATGGCCCCTAATTGGGTGAAGCCAATTTTATGCTGTGTTTTGGAACTCTTTCAGATTTTTGCATTCGTTGCTTTCCTCAGGGTAATTTTTGTCTATTTCTCTAGCTTTATTTTTATTTTGTTTATAGTTTAAATCTTATTTGTTATTGCCTTTCTTAATTTGTTGATTTCGGTGACAACTCCTGCTCCTCTTCTGATGTATTTTGCAGTGTATCTTGTAGGCTGGCTTTTTTCTCGTGGAGTGTTTTTGTTATGTGATAAGTTTTGAATGTAAATGGCACTCACGAGCCCTTGCATTCAAAATTACCGCGTCAGTGTACGTGTTCGTGTATGTGTGTGTGTGTAAATAAAGAAGAATACTCGTAGAAAGTGATAGAAACAACGGTTTATTGAATCAATTTTCATAAAGTTGTACAAGCAAATACTGATCGTAAAAGGTTCAGGGAGTCGAATTTTTATTTGTTTGCATGGTTTTTTTGCAAAACCAGCAATGTTTACTTACATTAATCCGATAAACGCTCCTAACGTGAATGAATCTGAATCGTCCGCGGACGAATATGATATCTGTGCCGGTTGTTTTAATTTACAATAGCTCACGCGGCGCCCTCTCTGATCCATTTTCCGAACTCCGCGCTCTCGCTTACAGTTTCCAACAAACGTCCGGCCGTCAATTGCATTGATAAATCGATTATTCTAATTATTACAATTCTGGCTTTAAATCCTACGTATTTACATTTCAAAAATTCTAAATAATTTACTTATAATATACTTGTAATTTAAAATTGCTTATTTCTATAAATATTTACACAAACTTAATATATTTGATAAAAACGCTTGGATTTAATAATTGTAAACAAATAAATCCTGTAAAACTTAACTAATTTAATAATTTTATGGGCAAATTCCGTATTGATAAAAATTACAAAGCTCCCCCTGAAATTTATTATTATTATTTATTTGGTCATCTTCAGACATTTTTCTAATAGCTCCAGGTAATCTACCCCCACATCCTGGGGCCTATTGCATAATAAAATACAAGCTAATAATATTAGTACTGAATAAAACGTTTGATGATTGAATTAAGGACGAAGTAAAAAACTATTCGTTCAATCAGCTGACAGTATCGGTTTGTAAACCGAAACTGTGAGCTATAGTTTTTTACTTCGCCCTTAATCCGGTCATTAAACGTTTTATTCAATACTAATATTATTAGCTTGTATTTTATTATGCAATAGGCCCCTGAGCTTTGGAGGCTTTCACCCGTACCCTCCTTCCATCAGCTAAACAAACAAGTCTTCGCTTTCTCCCTTTCTTTTTCTCATCCCCCCCTGGCCAAAACCGTGCCGTGCATGGTTGTGTAGGTTTTTTAAAATATTTGTTTAGATATTCCTGCAGCTCCTGCCAGCCCGTTCTCTCTAAGGTGCTCTCTACCCACCTTCTCTCGTCACCCATTACACCTATCTCCAAAGTTTCCATTTTCTGTACTCATTAATGAACATTTTAAATATTTTTGTCATGGTTGGGGACAACTTGTGAACAATTTGTCTCCTTTTTCCAGAGTGTATTTTGTAGGTGTGATGTATTTGTGTGTGTGGTTTTGTTAACACCGCAATATGCCACCCCACACCGTAATCGTTCCTCCTCGAAATGGGTATATTTCTTGGACTTGGAGGCGATTTCTTGGTACTCTTGGTGGACACCAAACACGCAAGCGACGGCTATCAGAAAAACGCCCAAAACGAGATTAATCTGTAAATAAGACAGATCTCCATTCTTCGTTCCAATCTACGTGCGCTGTTGCCCAAGCCAATCTTTCTCTTTTTTGATCCCGAGTCAGTGAAACGCATCGCAAAAGACGTCGGGATACCAAGTTGTTCTCTTTTAGGCGTCGATGAATGGTTTCCATAGATACTTGAACACCAGTAGTTTGCAAAAGCCGATTAGACAAGTACCTACAAGTAGACAATGGCTCTGTTCGTGGGGATAAACTTACCTGTTTCATTAAATCGCAGAGTCGATTAATTACACTAACTGAACTAACACATGAAAGTTTTGTGCAACACGACGTTGTGTTACGCCGCTTTGAAGCATGCCAATAGCTCTGTTGGCTTCTTCAAACGTTAATCTACGCCGAGGCATTGTAAATTTTTAAGATAAAATTTGAAATTGCAATTTTATAAACAATTAAAAATTGAAACTGAAACACAAAACCGCTCTGTGTTAATAAATTGATGAATAAATTCAAATAACCATAACAACGGATCAATAATAACAAAAAACAACGTAATTGTTTACAAGTTACGTAGAAAATTTAAACACATTAAACGTATGTGCATTTAATATATCTTTTAGCCATGTTCTTTAACTTATGTGGAGCAGTTTAATTTACAAGGAGAATTATGGCCTGAAACAATGGAATTATTAAATAATTTGGAAAAGAATTGCCAGTGGTCACAAAAACGCTACGTCGAAAAACGTTGTATATTACGTTAGTTGGTACAAAAGTTGTTCATAGATAACATGTTTCGGTTTAAGAAAAAACAATTTTCAAATCTACAAGCAATGAAATTGCGCTACAAAACGAAGTTAATACAAAATTGTAAAACAAACCTGTGAGTAGATTCACACTAGCGTGCGGCCATTTTTACTTAATCAGAATGACATGAACTGCAAGAACCTAAATGTGGCGAACAAAATCCCTAACTAGTACCAACTTAAGGGTAAAAAATCACGTTAAAGGCTGATGGCAGAATTTACAATTACAAATTAATAGTAACAAATGAAAGCTGAAGGCGAAATAATAACAAGTTAAAGGCTGAAGGCCGGTAAATAACAAACATACCACTTATGGGTAACAATCGAATAACAGCCAATGGCGGGAAATTTAAGTATAAAGTTTTTTTCTTGAAGTGAATGATAATGAAACAGTTAAAGTACCACTTAAGGGTAAAAATCGAGTAACAGCAAATGGCGAGATACAACATAAATAACGAACACCAACAACAGATCATAATATTAAAACTATGGATGTATCCAATCTATAGATTCAAAAAAGTTAAAATGAGGAAAAATAGTTTGATCGTTCAAGAGGTTGACAGTGTTATCTTTTTTATATAAGAAAATCTCTAAAGTTTCAGCAATATTAAGTTTTAAACCTTTCGGAAGTTGATGAAGTAATTTAACCGTGAATTTAGGGTCAGGATAATGTCCTGAATCAATCAAATGCAAAGCAAAATTGGAATCAGTTTTACCCAGTCTAGCAGACGAGATGTGTTCTTTAGTGCGGGTGGCTAAATTCCGACCCGTTTGCCCGATATAAACCGAATTACAATTGGATTGAGTGCAAGTGATGGAGTAAACTCCACTTTTGTTCATATATTCTATCTCATCTTTCGAATTAGTCAGAATCGAGATCAAGTTATAATCATTAGAAAAAGTTATATGCACACCTTCCAATTTATTAAGTATTTTCTTAAGTTTTTCTGAGGCAATGCCTATATAAGGTAAAGAAGCATATTTAAAATTACGTTCACTGACTTCGTCTGCCAGAGTGGGGAAAACTGTTTTGTTAATTAAATGATTACGAATTTTGTAAAATAGTCGTGAGATTGTATCAACAGGGAAACCATTATTGCTCGCAATTTGGCAAACAATCTTGATCTCCCTGGTGAAATCCTCTCTCGACATAGGAATAGAGAAAGCTCTATAAAAGAATGCCGAAAAAGCTGACATTTTATGTTGGTAAGAATGGTTTGACTTAAAATTGATAGTAGCATCGGTATTAGTAGGTTTTCTATAAATACTGAAAGACAGAGATGAATTTAATCTTTTAATTGACACATCTAAGAAATTAATGCTATTGTCAGTTTCAACTTCTAAGGTAAACCTAATATTGTTATGAAAAGTATTGAAATGTGTGAGTAGCTCATTTGCTGTGTTATTGTCACCCTCTAAAACGATCAAAATGTCATCTACGTAACGAGCAAAAAATTTTATTTTGTGAGCCAAATAGTGGTTAGAGTTAAAAAATTTAAATTCTAAGCTATTCATAAAAATATCAGCCAACAAAGGGCTCAACTTGCAACCCATGGACAGACCATCTAATTGTGAATAAAATTTGTTATTAAATTGAAAAAAGTTTTGTTTTAAAGTTATTTTTAGTAATTATTAAATTCGTTCCAATTGATAGATTTAAAAAAAATTCGATGAGAAAAATAAATTTGATCGTTTAACAAAGTGATGTCTTTATCCATCTCATGGAAAAAGATTTCAAGGATTTCGACATAATTTAATTTTAGGCTTCTAGGAAGCTGATGTATTAATTTAATGGTATGATTACCAACAACTTTATGACTACATTCTATAACATGTAATGCAAAATTTGAATTAATTTTCTCCAATCTAACTGAAGCTAAGTATTCCTCTAAACAAGTAGATAAACATCTACCACTCTTTTTCAAATTAACTTTATCTTTGGTATTATTTAGTTGAGAGATGATGTTGCAGTTGTTGGAAAAAGAAATTTTAACTCCTTCTAGATGATTATTTTTTTAATTTATCAGAAATAGTGCCTAAATAAGGTATTGAAGCAAAAGTATAGTTTGAAGTGGGAATAGTAAGTAGTATACAAAAATTTATTGGAGTTTATTTCTTTTCCACCTATTAAGATTGACGTAATTTATTGTGAAAGGTTTCAAAGTCCCACGTCCGGCATCCATGTACAGTAAGATTTTATCTTATAGCAAGCCTTCCGCAAAATCAAATTATGAAAAAATAACGCATAGAGATTGTAAAAAAGGTTTAAGCCAGAATTAAATGTAGGTCTAAGACCGGTATTCATAGTCAGTTCTTATACTTAAAAAAATTTTAAGCAATGTGGATTATCAGCGGCAGCTGGTGCATATGAATTTGGTTCCAGCAAGTTTCATATCACTTGAGTGAAACTGCTATTACCCTTTTTAAAATTAGCCAAACCTGCTTCCTTGGCGACATTGTCGCCTTCAATAGATGAATCGCAAGCAATCTTTCTTCTAAATTAGTTAAATCTACACCAAAATTAGGTCCATCTCCAATTACTGCGCCGTTTTTCTTTATTTGAGAATATTTTGTTTTAACTTTTATAACCCAGTCTGAGAACTTGCAGTTTATATTTTCATAATTTTTTTAACATTTTTATCAAAAAATTTAATTAAATACCAACTACTAATGAGCAGGAAAATACTTCCATTTTTCGCCAAATCCAAGAGAATTTGATTTAATTGGAAGTTGCGCCCATTCTTTATTATATTTCTGCGTCGCATTTGGACCACGAAAGTCCATTTGGCGTCGAAGGTCTTTCAGGTGGTGGAATTAATATGCAAGAAGATATTGTAAGATAAGATATTTCCCGCTTAAATTAAGGAGATATACCAAATTTCAACATCCTTAAAAGAAAAATCCAATTACGAAGAATTTCAAATTATAAATATCAGAGTATAAAAATGAAAAGAGAATCATTTTCCGATTTCAAAATCGACGTCTCGCTTTACGTTGAGACCTTCTTCAAGGTTAATGCTAAAGAAATGAAAATTATGAAATATAAATCTTATACGACACATGGCACTGACATAAAAAAACCTGAAAAATTGTTAAATGAAGAATAAGTATAATATTTTCACTTTAAATGTACTGCACTCCTAATGATAAAGTAAAACAGGAGTATAAAACATTTTTCTTATTATCATATTTCTTTATTATTATAAATATAGAAGGAAGATACTTATATAAATACAGTGCACTCGCGCTAACTTGAACTAATTAAAACCAGCTGTGTTCATGTTTGCGCGATTGTTCATGTTTCCGAGATGCAGTCTTCATCTCTTAAAAACAATTAAAACATGAAACATCACTTTCAACCTTTACTTATGTACTACATATTATGTATTTTTGAAAAAAAAAAGAAGTAACAAGTGATTCTTTGGACTTATGTTGTAAATTTCTATAGTATATAAAGTAGCTGTTCATGTTAGCGAGGTGCACTGTTCACGTTAGACAGTGGCCAATGCTAAAATTTAGGTGTTCACATTATACAGGAGTTCATGTTAAGCAGTGTTCACGTTAGCGCGAGTGCACTGTATAAAAAGATCGGTTAAAAAAAAACAACAGGTGAAATGAAATTTATTACGCTTCACTTTGAATATGTCTTGCTTTTGCTTTTCTAGACTCTGAATCATTCTAATCTATGGTCACTTTGTTTTCTACATTTGTATGCAAGCCCATGAGAACATAGTTTTTAATGGCAGCTGATTTGAGTCTCCGTTTAAAAGTGCCCAAATAGTTCTCATCATAAATTTGATCCTGGGCAACCGCCGATCCCCCTTCATCATTATATTTGACTTGGTTTATAACTGCATACGCACCAAATCTAAACGCTGAATCAAGTATTTTCCCATTGCCTTGTAAATCGGTAAAAATAGTAAAATTTGTTTAAAAAAATGTTAAAAGCGTGCTACGGTAACTGTCCTCACTAATGCAGTCTCTCTTTCAATTATGAGATAAGATATGAAATGCCACTTTTGACAGTCGCATCATCAACACCATTTTCCATTGTATTGAAAGATCGCGCCGATTTCTCTACAACCCAATTAAAATCAGGTCCATAATACTCTTGTTATATATTCTCAAATTCCTTAAGAAGGAATTTGAGAATTATTAAGAATAAATTGATTAGCAAGCTTGTTTATTTAAACTTCGTTCATTTATGCCCGGCTGCACCAACTTTTTAAGCAGAGCTTAAATTTAAGTTATGTTTAGAATGTGACATTTGAACGTATGGTCAATATAATGTCAAATACATTCTGATTGGCATTTAAACTTTAGGCGTTTACGAAAATTACACCGATAGATACCGTTTGCACCAATAGCGTTCGAAAATCTTAATGGCAAAACTGGTGGAGGTGCCATTAATTGGCCTTATTTCTCTACATTTAATGACATTTTCGGAACTGATGCAGATGTAAATCCTACTTGTTTTGGCTAGCAATATCTCTGGTATAACATATACACAATCAGATGATGCTGGCTTCTTCATCAAGAGCATCCTCTTCTAGTTCAGCTAGAGTAGAAGTAAGTTATTTTTACATAATTTAATTAAAAAAATTAAAGTAATTCTTTTTTTAGGATGTAGTCACTACTTCTCCAGAGCCACCTGTAACTCCACAAAGTTCCCGCAAAAGAGAAGCAAATACTGATGAACCAGAGTGGGTGAAGCAAATGAGGACGGATGCTGCTGCTCGTCATCAAGATAAGATGAACTTGTTAAAAGAATTAATAAATGTACTAAAAAAATAATACTTACAGTTGGTTCTTGTCCGATGAAATTTGTATCACAACATCTTTTAAGCGGACACTAAATCGCGCCCTATACACTTTACGTTTCGCAGTCGTTCGACTGCTTCGAAACGTAAAGTGTATAGTGCGCGATTTAGTGTCCGCTTAAAAGATTTTGTGATATAAAAAAATAATATATAAGAAAGATAAATACTGAATTTCATATTTTATTTATTAAATAACATTATTAACTTTTACATAATATATTCATTTATTAATTATTATTATTATGAAGTATATTTGCAATATAATTTCTTTTATTTAAACCAGCATTATCATTGCCATCATAAAAAACCTCAAAGGGAACATCGTCATTAATATCTGTATCAATATCAATAGCCACTTTGGCCTGCAGGATGTTTGTTTGGTTTAATTTACCTTACAGCTTATCGGTTCTCTCAGTTTATTTTCCCTTAACCTAGTTGATATTTTTAAAATAATTACTTTAGCTTTGTTGTCAACCTTTTAGCAGCATTGTTTACATGTGTATCTGTACCGCAGTACCAACTTAAGTTATTGCGTGCACGACGTAGACTTAATTTTATTGGTTATCTGATTGCCACTGACAAGTTTTCAGCTTAGTGGCGCTAAATCAAATTAAATTCAATTAAAAAAAATATGTTATTATTTTTTAACATATAAATATTGTGAAGTACACAACAAGCTAATACTAATGGAGGAATAAATTTAATTTCATATATGTTAACATGTTTTAAGATTCTAAAACGGCCCTTCAATAAACCAAATGATTGTTCTATGTATACTCGAATCGCTGAATGTTTATAATTATAGTTTCTCTGCAGTCGAGTCAGATGTCCATTGGCATTATCGCCAAACGGAGTAAGGACATAGTTTGTAGGCCGTCTGCCAAAATGTGGCTGTTATATGGAAACAAGGCTGCCGGATTGTCTTCCATCTTTTTCCCTAAATCGGAGTTGCGAAAGACTCGTGCATCATATGCACGTGCAGGATATCCTAAAAAATTACATTTATACTTTCATTTATAAATTCACTTTCCACATCAACATTAAATCGTGTAATATAATCACGTGGTAACGGATCAATTTGTTGTAAAGCAGCCTGTACCTCTGGTGATTGTAATTTAGATTGTAGTAGTGATTTCCGTTCTTGTAAAAGAGTACGAGCATGAGCTTCGGATTCGTCTAAAGGGACACTACTGCTATCTGTATGAAACTCTTCAGCTTCTTCATAAGCAGATTTTGATGGTGGAGATTCAGGTTCTCCATGAGAGATGTCGTGAATTTCTTCTTCTTCTAAGATGGAAGGTTGTTTCTTTCCAATTTCACGACCAACTGGTGTTGAAGTACTCACATCATGCTTTTCTGACCATGTAATTTGTCATGAAGGATCAGATTTTAATTTATAAAGAGGTCTTTTTCGTATGAAAGAACTTTTCGGGTCCCCTTTAAAGACTTTTTCACTGGCTTCGTACGATTGTTGCTCTTCTTTTGTAGGTAAAATACTGCGAACAACATCTAGCTTATTGACAATATCTCTTAGTGGTTCCACAATAGGTGAATAAGTCGCCTGAAGGTATTTTCTTGATTGCTCAATATGATGTTTTGATCGTTCGATATCGGATTTAAGTGTTTTTAATTTAGTACGCATACTTTCACGTGCAGTAGCTAATTCAGCTTTAAGTTTATTACTCATAGCGCATCCGTTTCCTTTAACGCCTTTTACAACACTGAAGAACAATGTTAAAATGTAGTGGTTTTAAAGGTTTATATAATTGTCGAATCCTTTACGATATCTACCTCCGTTGATAGTACAGTCAGTATCAATAACTAAAAAACCAAACGGTTCCTTCCAACAAGCGTAGCATATATCACGAAACTGGTCAAAGGTCATGTCTCCATACACATGGTCATCAAATACATGTTTCAGATTTGTAGAATCTTGCCGAAATAACACTAAGAAATTACAATTATCACGAATCATTTGTTTTGGAATTGCACTATAAGTTTGACTTAAATAGAAACAATCGACATTTTTATGACGTCCAAAAGAGAAGTATTCTTTAATTACATTTTGTGTAGTACATTGAACGTCATCAAAAACAACAACTGAATATTCTTTTACATTTGTAGGGGATACCATCTTATCGGTATCAGAAATTTCAAAGTAACCTATCTCCGGCACTGTTGGCAGCAAGTGTCTAAGAAAGTTATACTTTTCTTGAGATAAGGTTTTACAGCAAATGTATAAATTTTTGAAACGTAACCCATTCGGATGCGTTAATAATGACAATAGGGCATTACTTTTCCCCGTTCCCGAAGGTCCGCTGATAATTGCACGTTTACTTGATCCGCCGAAAAGGTTGCTATGACGTGTAAAAGTTTCATTTACAATTGCATCATCGAAGTTTTGTACAGGTAATTGTAGACTCTGTTGTTTAAACTGCATAATTCAGAAAGCTTCAGAAAGAAAGCTTTTATTGTTTACCGTTTGCACGATTCTATTAGTATGTTTCAATTGTTAACAACAGTTGTTATTTAAAGTAAAAATAAATACTTCTAATAAAATATTTATTTATAAAAAAATATGATAATTTAAAACTAGGGTTAGTAATTTCTAAAACTAATATATAATCCTTAAACTAAAAAACTAAAAACTAAGTAAAACTAACCAGAGCGTTTCACTGCAAACAATTATAATGTTATGAAAAGTATCCAGAATAATTGATATTTAACATACGTCCCAAGATTCCTCCATTAAACGCTCACGCACCCGTGCACGCATCCGCTCCACGAGCGCTGCTCGCCGCGTTCTTGTCACTACCGGCGGTGGCGCTGCAGCTTCTGGTGTGCACGGTGGATTAGGCGGATCATTGGTTGGGGAATACGACGCTGGCACCGGCGGAGACAATACCAGCGTCCCCCGCTCTGCTTTAATTATTACTCCGGTCATAATCTAAAAGCTAATAATTAAACCCTTTCTTATTATAATTGTAACTTACTTCAATTTCAAAATTATATAGTTCGATACGGAACATCTGTAAATTCAAAGTGTATAAGTCAAAATTAATATTAAAAATATAAATATACCTTTTTTTCAATTGGAACAATAATGAAGAACAATCAATCAGAAAAAATTGCTGCAGATGTATTTAATTTAATGCATCCACATTAATACCTTCATATTAATGCATTTACATCTATAGCAAGATCACGCATTAAATTTTGAATGTGTCGTATTCGATCGTGGACATGAGAAATGTTGGTAAAAATTTTCTTTAAAGACTGGTCAGCCTCAGACTTTAAGTTAATTTTATGCAATATTTCCTCACACCACCGCAGTTTGAATTCAACACCGTCCAAATTTTTTGCACCATCGGAACACCGGCTGATGGTCTCTAAGACGATTTTATTCCAACAGTCCTGACCAGCTTTTACAAAAATATTCGCTAAATCGGATGTGTCAAGATTTGCAGGTGAGGTGATAGGAGAAGGAAGCGTAATATTGTCCGCTCCTATTAGGGGTGCTCCACTTTGAAGTAATTCAGCAGGTAAATTATTCACAACCGTTTCACAGCCAAATTGATCTGGAATTGTTTCGCTAAGAGATGATAGTGCAAAATTTTCCAGCTTTACAGGAGATGGCAAATTTTGAAGAACCGTTTCACAGCGACCTTGACCAGGAATAATTTCACTATGATGCGATAGTGAAGAATTTTCCAACTCTACAGATAATGGTAAATTTTGAACACCCGTCTCACAGTTAGCTTGTTCAGGAATAGTTTCCTTTTTAACTTCGCTATGAGATGATTGTGCAAAATTTTCCATTTCTAACATACAATTTTCTATTGCCTGCCCAGACATAATTTCAGAGTCTGAATATAAACATGAATGTGAAACATTTGATAATTGCGTTAAATTTGAAACTGAATTTGGAATTTTGCTTGAGTCTAATTGAAGTGGAGGCACCGCAAAATTTGATGGTATGTTCATTTGATTACTAATAGGAGCGGACTTAGACATTTGAGATAATTGCGATACCCTCATCGACGAATCGGATATTGCAACTATATCCGAATTAAAGGATGAATTTAGCGGAATATTGTCTGTAAGAACTCGAGGTCCTGAGTGACCTGGCAACCCCGAAGTCAAATATAAAGATCGTTGTCGAGTTAAAAGTATTTGGTTGTGAGGTGAACACATAGGTGAAGAAAAAGCCCGCCGATTGACTCTCCTTTTGGTCGAGCGTTGATGCCTCTCTTCCAAATACTCTTATCTAGACAAATACGGTCTTTTGTTGGAACAACCTGCTTTAACTTGGGTGGTAGTGGGTTGATTAATTTCATCAAGAGATTTTGCAAGACGCTTCACCTCTTGAGAAGTCAAACGCTCACACATATCACCCACTCTATTCAGTGTCGCATTTTCGATTGGATTATCTAAACACGACCTGAATGCATCAAAGCAGTAAAACGGCTTCCCTCCGACAGGCACATTTACATTAGTATTTGTAGATGTGCTTGTTGAAGCGATCACAACAGGTGCCCTAGAGGAAACTTGTTCTGATTGTTGTTTGCTGGTCTCCATTTCTATTGACAAAGACATTATTAAACCTTCAAAAGTAAATGATTATATTTACTCACTTTTGATATGTTTGGTATCTGAAAAGAAATAATTAGGAATGAACATAACAAATTGGGAATGAACATACACGGAGAGAAAATCTGGTTAAATATGACCTAGGAATTTAATGAATTGAATTAAACTACAATAATTTAAATTCAACATGGACCACGAATCCAAATTACAATTTTCTATTCAAATAAATGCACTCGTTGATAATATTTAACCGTAAAAATGATTAATTTAATACAATTATTTTTTTCCGTGTATAATGCGAAATATTTATAAGGAAAAAGCACTTACCAAATTAAAATCTTGACGATACGATGTGTTATAGACTTTAACACGAGTATAAGTTCTTACGGTACGAATTTTGCTTATATAGCAAGTGAGAGTTTTGGAAAGCAAGGTGAACGCCTTGAAGGAGGGTGTGGAATTTTACTTTCGTTCACTATATAAGGAGATTGTTTGGTGCTAAATTACATTTATAGTCAGTCGTTACAGCCGTAACTTCAAGATTTTAATTTGGTAAGTGCTTTTTATTATAAACATTTCGCATCATACTGGGATAAAACTAATTGCATTAAATTTACAATTTTTACGGCTCAATATGGGACAGTTCCAGTGTAATTTACGTGACAATCGTAGCGTGTTTTTAAGTTTCTTCATTTAATATATTTTAACCCTTTTACGAATGACTTTATTTGAAGCAATTAAACAAAAGTCTAATAGTTAAAGTTTAAAATGGCCACACCCGTGAACGCATCCGCTCCACGAGCGTTGCTCGCCGAGTTCTCTGACATTACATTCAAACACTTGAATAGCGCGCGTTATTACCGATATCAAATAATACAACGTATCCGTTCAGATTTATTTTATTGTTTTATAATTAAATAACAACACTTAAGAATAAATACATAAGTGGCAGTTCTTCTTGCGCGGGGGGGACCATCTATTTCATCTACAGCAGCCTCGGTATGGTTCCAATGTTTTTGACAAATTCTGTAGTTTTGTAAATACTTATCTTTTTTGTAATTATCTGGCAATCTAATCCATACAAACTCCAGATCAACGGCCCTAACTCTTTGAGAGAGGTACGTTTTTGGGAAATAGATCAAGTCCTTGTCTTCTATACCATCTTTTTCGTATTTATCAATTACTTCACCAACTTTATCTACAGTGTGCTTTATAATTTGCTTGCAAAACAGACGGCGTAACAAATCCATCGCGAAGATGAACTTTTCTTACACTAATTATGGAACCGAAGTTCCCTCATAATATATCGCAAATGCTTCTTGAAAAAATTCGTTCTTGTAACTTTGTTTGAACAAATCTATATAAATCGTACACGTTGGTTAGGGCACACATACAATTTCTTTGTAAATGAAATGGACATGTCGGTTCCGGTTTTTGCAACTTTTGTATGTTTCCGTAAATTTCGTTTAAGTCCATTACGGGTATCACACATTTACCTCGCGTGAGAATTCCTCGTAGAAACAATGTCTCTCTATTCCTTTCACGTAAACAACTTTGACTGTACAGCACAAAGAAGCGATGATTGCATCGAATTCTGCTAAGGGAACGAATCCGATATTCCAATTAATGCAATGATGGTTGCTCATTAACCAATTTGCAACGTTCTGATATTTCCTGGGCACTAATGACAAACTGGTAGGCGGTTGAAATATAAAATGACTCAGTCTATTTTCACTATCGTAAGAAGCCAACTCTTTTGGTATAAACTGATTGTCTTCCACTTTAAAACCTTGGATATCGATAATAATGAACTCCTTCATGGTTTATAGTTGATGTTGCTTCGTGTGAAATCAAAGTACTTTTAGCTTATATCCTCTCTGTTTATGATGATATTACCCTTCAACGTTTACATCAACTGACGCACGATTTTTGTAAGAGGTGAATAAGAAAATGCTTTGTCGTGCAGAATTAAACAGTAAGCGATAGTATCGGCCTTGACGTTTTCTTTAGTTGTGAACTCGATTCTTATTTCTACTGCGCTTTTATGTAAAGCGTCTTTTTGAAAAGTACAGTTAACCCCACTCATCGGACATGCGACCAGTTCTTTTGGAGTGAACCAAGGTTGACTGCTTCCGTGATGGTAATAATGTTCTTGGAATCTTGAATACATATCGTAAACGATGGCATATTTATTATTTTCAAAATCGATATCTAAATTATCGTATGGATATCTTTCACCGTTCAGAAATACTGTCAAGGATTTCAACTTAATGTCGTCGAACGTGCTCACGTTAATATCGGCAACACCCTTTCTCTTGGTTTGAAAACCGATGATTATATATCTTGGCGTCTCTAACTGGGAGCGTTTTTACCGCCCATGAATGATTTGTTGTAGTTGGAAGCGATGGATATTCATGCAATTCCCAGTTTCTGAAGGGAATTTGTATGGCGATATCCCTGTCGATTATCCTCGTTAAAGACAACTGTTCCCGCAAGCCTACTGACACATGTGGCATTCTCCACACTATTTTATCGATTGTTAATTTGACCTTTTCGGCCGGATTGGTTTCGATAATCGCGTCCACGTCGTCGTTCGCTCTGATCAACACCAATTCCTGTCTCATATTCATCATGATCTTTTTATAATCTTCGGCGAAGCCCAACAATGTCTTCAAAGGTACGCTGGCCGTGAAATTACCCTTATCGAGCACGTTGCTTGTTCCTTTCTGAAGCCATCCTGCATTTTCCAGTTTCACTGCATCGTTAGGGGTGAACGGATTATTTATCAACTGTGCTGTAGGACTGTGCTTGGTATTATCGCTCGCCAAACGAAGTCTTCCCTCTACGTACAAATAACTTTCACATGGTAAAGTGTAATTGTCAATTTCCGGAACTGCTATTTGGACTTCATCGTTGTTTTCGAAAGACCCGAAGTGTCAATGATACTCCACACTAGTTATTGAAGTGTCCATTTTAATTTTGTCAGTCACTCCCAAAATATCCATTTCGTTCCAAATAGATGATAATTGATTTACGTGTAAGTGTGATGCTTACCCTTTCACGGTTATCTCGCTTCTACAGTGCAATTCTCTCTAAGAGCCACTTTTAAAACGTCTTCCTTCTATTATTCTATATTAACACTTTATAACCTAAACTTTGTAAATATAATCGATTTTCTCTCTTCAAGTTAATTTTTTTCTTTCGATCTAACACTGCGTATTTTCGTGGTTTAAATAATACATTACGTCTTACTGTGTTCCAATTTTTTTGTGTTGAACGACCGCTTTCATAAATAATCATTATGTAAATCTCCTCAAGTGAAGTCTTATAGTGATCAACTCGTTTCTAAAATTAACAAAACGATCCTCTTGATCCAAGAGCCGGATAACTACTCTTGTAATCACCTTCACGGTCACTGGTAGATAAATAGCTTCGCGAGGGGATTCTATTATTTTAAATCCGGGAGGTACGTTCGGAAAAAAATGATACAAAACGTGACCAGGTTGTCCGTTATTGTAGGATCCACTGGTCAAATTACACTCTATTCTTATAGCATTCACTTTGTTTATATCTACGGAATAATCGCCCTCATTATTTACGTCTTCTTGTAATATTCTCGGTTTAAAGCCCAACATTCTCCCCCACCGAATTTGGTTTACTAAAATCTAGTTTAACTGTGCTCTTAACGGCCGCTTTTAAAGTATTGTTATTTCCTCGAATAATAATATTGTCTGTCATATTGTTACTTTGTAAATAGTCTTGCAAATATTGTTTGATATCGTCGAGTTCATACGTCCCTGTAGGTATCTCAGTCTTCAAAGCGGATGTTTTACTTCTTTCTTGATAATGTATCAAATTATTGCTTTCGTCTATGTTAGGTATTGCATTAAACGTTTCGAAATTTAACATGCACATTTGATACGCCATATCTTCGCGAAGATATATTGGTGGATTAAAATCACAACTCAGAACCGATTCATCACCCGTCAGGGTAAATGTGTACGAAATCGGTGACGATTCCATGTTGCCCGCCCTTCTACAACTAAATCCTTACTTAACTTCCATGGATTTTAAAAATTGTAGACATAATTGTCCACAATTTTCTGAATTTATTTTTTGATATCTATTATAATTGTACGTAATAATTCCTACCCCGTTCGACCGAAGGTATTTCTCTATTTCAACCGGAGGCTGTAAATCTCCGTAACTGTCAAAATACTTTATCGTGCCGTTCCTTTTGTAGTATGTTACCCAATGCGTTCCTTTTCCAGACTCATTATCTAAATTTACAATACCACTTTCACGCTTCCATATCTTTTTTGGTAATGTGTCTCTCATAAATACACCTCGAAACCATGGTAATTTCCATATTTTAGTGTACTTTACTATATCAATGTTAGTGATATTAGTGATTTTGTGATGTTTCTTTAAAACTCTTCGAGCCAACTTGACATTGTCTAAGAGATTATTTTTACCACCATGTGAAATTGCATGTCGAGCTTTTTTAACGGCTGCTGCAAATGATAATAATTTGCCACCTCGCCTTTGACGCTTCTTAATATGTTTTCTTGTTCTTAGACCTCCCATTCCGAGTTTCTTTTTTGTGCCTATTGATGCCGCTACAGAAAGGGCAGCTGCTTTTTCTCCAACACCTGCTTGTTGGCTCTTAACTCTTTCCACTGCCACCTCGTACAATTTCTTATCAGCCTCGTGACGCTTTTTTAACTCGTTGGTTAGTGAATATGCAATATCGTGATCTTTACAGGCTTCGTCTAATGCATTAACACCTCTATCGCCTCTTTTCAGGCGAAGGTCAAGTTTTGTACCTGGCCCGCAATAGTTATAACCTGGTATATGTAATTCTATTGGCAGCTTATTAATTAAAGTATTAAGTAAGCCACGACCTTTTTGCTTTACTTTACCCTTATAAATGCGATCTCTCTTGACGCGATACTGCATTTATATCTTTCTATATCTCCTTCAGCGGACAATACCAACTATTCACTACTTCAGTATTCTTTTACCTTGTCCTTATATATATGATCCAACAGTCACATTAAATAATTCTAATGTAATAAAAAACTTCCAAATTTATATTATCCAATTATTTTATTACTAACATATTTACATATCAATAATTAACACATACCAACTAATAAATTAACAACTTAAATTTATTCCGTAATAGCTTTATGCATACTTATATCAAACATTATCTTATTAATTCCATACATTACTAATTCATTCGTAATTGCACCCTTTTCTGATATCACGTTATTCAAGAATCTTTTAATATTTATTTTTATGTCTCCTTCAAATGTACTAATACATGAAATCATATCAACATAAAAAGATTTATAATTTACTTGTTTTAAAACCTCCAAACGGTATGAAATAATATCATACAATTTCCACAACTCTGTTAGACCCTTATAGGATATACAGGGTTACAACTAATTAAAGGCTCACCATGGGGATCTCGTAAACTATAAGAGATACAAAGACGGTTAAATTACAAGAAAGTTGCGCTATTTTGGGGTCTATAAAAATGTGCAAAGAAATCTCTCCTATCTTTATTCATTTCCGAAATATCTTCAAAAAACTGAAAACTCTCAATTTCGAAAATCTTGAATATCTTGTTTATTTATCAAGATAGAGTCACAAAATTCTGTAATTTTACACTAAATTCAATGGACAATCTAATACAGTCAAAATAAATAGGTTAGGATTGACAGTTACGCAGATACGACTGTCAATTGTTTTTTTTCTTATGGCCGCTATCTTAGATTTTCGTACCATGTGATGCAAAAATAAAATCTGAATACGACGATATGACACACTTATGCAAATATGAAAAAATGAAAATATGAAATTACTAAGAAATATTTTAGAAAATTTTTAATCTGGTAGGTGGATGCTTACAAATATTAAAAATTAAAATTATTATTAAATCAACAAATCTTATTCAATTACAGTATGTATTACATATTTATGCATAAAAATGTTAACAAACAACAAGAAAAAATGTAAAACAAAGAGTGTGCAGAATAATAAAACGTAACTTATGTATACTAAGAAAATTAAATATGACCACCATTTTTGGCAATGCACTGAGTTACTCTGTTTTGAATATTTGTCACTGCTCTTTCTACCATTTCTGGAGGGATAGAATTAATTGCTTCTATTATTTTCATTTTTATTTCTTCCACATTATTATAAGTATTTTTGTATACTATACTTTTTACATGCCCCCAAAGAAAGTAATCCAGAGGATTAAGATCGGGCGATCTTGGTAGCCATTGTATAGGCCCATTATTCCCTATCCAGTTAGTATCAAATTTAAAATTTAGATAGTTCCGAACTACTCGAGTGATATGGGCTGGTGCACCATCATGTTGAAACCATAAATTATTGATATCTGCCAAAGGTAATTGAAAAATGAGAATGTTCTGTTTTGACATGCAAATGTCGTATACCAATTGTTGGCAATAAACACCCGCCTACCAGATTAAAAATTTTCTAAAATATTTCTTAGTAATTTCATATTTTGTTTTAAAACAAAAGCATAAAAGCATATCGTCGTATTCAGATTTTATTTTTGCATCACATGGTACGAAAATCTAAGATAGCGGCCATAAGAAAAAAAACTGCGTAACTGTCAATCCTAACCTATTTATTTTGACTGTATTAGATTTTCCATTGAATTTAGTGTAAAATTACAGAATTTTGTGACTCTATCTTGATAAATAAACAAGATATTCAAGATTTTCGAAATTGAGAGTTTTCAGTTTTTTGAAGATATTTCGGAAATGAATAAAGATAGGAGAGATTTCTTTGCACATTTTTATAGACCCCAAAATAGCGCAACTTTCTTGTAATTTAACCGTCTTTGTATCTCTTATAGTTTACGAGATCCCCATGGTGAGCCTTTAATTAGTTGTAACCCTGTATATAATGTTTCTACACCTCTTTCTAATTTTAAAATTTTTGTTCCTTCGATGCGCTCAAAAGATAGCTTTATTGAATTGATCTTTATTATAGGATAAATATTTTTTTCTCCGTGAAATATGTTTTCAGTGCATAATTTTGCACATTAAATTGTTTCCACTCTTCTTCATTAAATGATATACTTTGCCTCTTCGTACCCATAATACGTATAACAGGATCAAAAAATGTTTCAATGCATAATCCCACGCTGACCCATTTCGTGCGGCTTTTGTTTAAGAAATACACACTTTGTGTTAATAATGTAATTGCTCGATCTCTACCATTTCCCTCGCTTCCGATATTTCTGAACATGCTTTCACGCTTATCTCACAGTGACGAAAATCTTCATCTGTGAAAAAAGGTTGAGAAAATATTTCAAATAATTCCTTTTGAGGTATCTGCGATTCATCTTCGCTCTGGTTTTTTATATTTTTTGTCTCATCCTGCTTCTCTGCTTCTGGAATTTCGAAGTTAAAGTTTGGAATTTTTTTCTTAGACACTACATCACAGTCATCATTTAACGGTCTTCTTTTTTGGGTGAAAAATATTTCTGTTTGTCTAGCTGCCACTATTGTATAAATAAAAACGAAATTAAAAATTATACAATACCAAAATATAGTTTTCTTACTCATACACTGCACTAACGAACTGTTGCTCGAATTATAGTTATTTCTCTCAGCTTAGCACTGAACTTCTTTTATGGTTGAAGCTTCACGGTTGTTCACCAACTGAATTTATCCGTAAACCCACGGTCTTATATAGCAAAACTTGTCAAATAAAAATTATATTAATTAGGTCAGGGATAGGCCGATTCTGGAACCTCCTCAATGAGGAGAAACGACCGGAAAGATTCCAGGTCAAGGTCGCAGGAGGTTCCAAATCAAAGTCAAAGGCAGATCGATTCTGGAACCTCCTGCGACCTTGACCTGGAATCTTTCCGATCGTTTCTCCTCATTGAGGAGGTTCCAGAATCGGCCTATCCCCTCTACTCGAAACCATAATTAATAATCCTTTTTTATTGTTACTATTATTATATAAATGGAAAACTTTATATCTCTAAAATAAATGATCAAGTTTTTGAAATTATTCTTGATAAAGAAGAATTTATTTTATTAAAAAAGTTACAATTATTTTAATCACATACTTACCTTGTAAAGAACAAAAAATATCACAAAAACGAAATTAACAAGGACTTCAAGATAATTTTCAAAATATTTTATTTTTTATAAATTTCAAACACATTCTGCATTAGATCAGATGCTGCACCGGCTCTTACAAGAAAATTCTCCTGAGGCAACGGAAAGGTTTCCCATGAGAACCCCAAGATTTTAATTTCGATCGATTGCATTCCGACTACTGGCGAACTTATCCTATGTAATAAGTACTACTACTAATCATGTTGTGTTCATTCTAGCAGGATTGCAGTCAAATTTTACTTGACTGCAATCCTGCTAGAACAAACACAACACTGTTTTCTTAAGTTCACACCTAATTATTATACTAACCTAAAAGCACTTTGATTGCATAACATACTTAATATTATTAGTAATTGTTTTTCTGGTGTTAGTGTTGGCCTTCCTATTCCCCTTGCATTGAGTGATATCAAATGAGGTCCCAATATTTCAATCAAATGTTCAAATGTGTCTCTCCTCAAACCGAAGCACAGTAGGGCCAAATATCAAAAAGCTGACCAAAACCTCAAAGAATGTTTTAATTTGTACGAAAATTGTTATTCATGAGTTATTGAGATTGCTGATTACGAATCTATCAAAATTATTATAAACAATATGCCGGAGTCAATATGGTGGACTCATATGTGCAAGAAGAGTTGGATCTTCACATAAATTGGTATCAAGGCTCTTTTGAGGTTACTGATTGCAAAGTCGAAGCCAGAATTATTGGAAACAGAATGGCGGATTAAATATGGCGAATTTATATGTCAAAAACCCATCAGGTATCATTAAAAATTGGATCTATCGTAGCGTTCCCTTATGTACGAAATTGCGATAAACGGTGTACGGTTATCGCCTAAAAGAAAATGGTACAACAAATTTGTAATGTAATAGTATTTTCTTTAGTTTTCATTAATGTATAGAAAGAGAGATACGCTACCTCATTTAAATAAATTAGAAAACAATTAATTTTCGAATGGTTAACACAAAACTTGAATGATCCATTTGAAAATATAAAATTTCATGGATTACATTTTATGAATTTTAAGCCTGGTACCAGTTTTTTTCGGCGGCAACCGTACATAAAAAACTATTCCAAATCCATATCACTATCGTCATCACTATCATCATCATCAGTATCGGTTATAAAACTATGTTCAATTTCTGCTGAACTAGGCAAAGCTGGAATGAGTAATAACCCCACCGTTTCCTCAATTTTTTTTTGCGGTAGTTTTCTGATACTGGAGATGTACGGATCCGAAGTTACCATAAGACGGTTGAAAACATCTTCCATGGTTTTTTCTCTGGAACACTTTCGAGAGAAGTCTTCACAATATCTCTTAATATCTTTGTTTCTTGTCTCTTGAGCATCTTCAGACAACTGACCGATTGGTAACAAAGCAGAAGCTATTATTTGCGGACCGTGAATTAACAGCTTGTGTACGGAAGTTGGCATATGATACCATGGGTACACTTCGACGAATTTTCTCGCAGTTTTTTCGGCATATTCTTGAAACTTGACTGAATTTATTTCATAGCCACACGAAATAGCCTGTAAAATTACATAGAAGCGTTTGATCAAGGATTCGTCAACTCCCGTTATATTAGCAGATATAGCAGACTTTTCGCAAAAACGCCGAGCTGTGTTTCCATCATTGGTGCTTCCGTATCCCGGCTTTGGACGATCAACGATAAGCCCCAATTGAGAGCTGAATCCTTTTTGTATCATTCTCTTACGGTCTTCGGTAATTCGTTTCTCTTCCTCAGTGCGCGCTTGCCACTTGTTGATGCCAAGTTTGTATGATAAATGTAAACAACATTCAAAGAATCGAATCCACGCATGCAATGTCGATAATCCAAATCGCAGATTAGATTCATTAGTTTCTTTCTACAGCATCTTATCGATATCGTTGAAATCTTTCGATTCAGCTCCACACAAATAGCAACGTAGAGTAGATTTGGTAGATGTAACTGTATTACATACTTTACCGTCTATCATTGTGAATGCTAACGTGTAGGTAATCGAAATTTCCTTCTCGTCTATTGCTGTTGTGAATGGAATAAGTCTTCCAATCTGTTCTTCAATATAATGCATTTCTTTGATGGTTGACTCGCTGTCTTCATGAAGAAACTGCAGTCTTAAAGGTTTACAGAAACGCGGAGAGGAAGGTGTAGGATTTTTTCACACTAAAATTTTATGATCGGCAGATACAAGCTGTAGTGGAACAACCGAAGTGAAAAGTAGATGAGTCGATGGACGGTGTCGTAAGTGAACGATTCGTTTAAAATGAACGATTCACTTTAAAAAGATTCGTGAACGAATGCTCCCTGCATCAGAGCGTTTGTTCGTATATGAGTCGGTGAACGGTGTCGTTCGTGAAAATTTGCTTGGCACTAATGCATCTGCTATTATCACTCTCCGCCCATTACCAGCTTTATTGCACTACCTGCCGGAGTAAGCATCGCAACCGTCCTCGATAATATTTTCAGATACCCGAATAAATAATAGAATAATTTCAAATGCTTATAGCATTGTTTCCTATATTCTTATTGTAATTAACTTTGCTATTAATATTATAATTATTTGTTGTAAATAATAATTTAATTCCCAATGAATTTATTATTATTCTTATACTTATTAAAAACTTTAGAATTACAATTTTGTTTGAATAAAAAATATGTTAATATTTAGTCAGTCAATAATAAATAATAAATTTATAACTTCTTGGCCAACAAAAATAACTCGTAATTTTTAAATCATTTCAAAAATTAATACACTAGACCATCGTTTCTCAACCTGGGGGTCGCGATGATATCAAAGAGGGGTCGCGAAAATAGCCTAAATGACCTTGGCGCCATTTTGCTAATGTATAAATCAGTGCCGCAATAAAAATATTTTTGATAATCGAATTATTTAGGGTATTTTGATAATCGGATGACAGATTATTTTTTATTTGAATTATCCGATCACTACTTGAAAGCCTAGAGTTTTAAGTTTACTCAGTGCACCCCAGCATGCATAATCGAAAGCACCTATTATGCTGCTAATTACACGAGACACCACTGATCGTATTCGTGCAATTGAAGGACGCATTCGACATAATGCTCGATGCACGCAATGAGCAGAAGTGTGAGGGAGAGCGACTGCGTGTCAGTGCATGTAAGAGTGAGAAAAAGAAACACTCCGTGCGTCCAGTCGAATGCGCTCTAACAAATCACATGACAGATTTTCCATCCGGAATATGACGGCTCAGTTTGCGCGGGAAATTTTCCCGTCAAGGAGAGTGAACCTGCTGTATGTATTTATGCTGTGCCTATAGGCAGAAATTGTGACGTCACGATAATAATAAAGTGGTTTTGACGTTTCTCAAAATGCGTTATTTTATCATTTTTATCAGTGCTTGTGAAGAAAAAGTAAATAAAATTGTCCCGTAAAGAATGGGGTAAGTCTATTTAATAGTTTTTGCCACAGAACGAAGTAGTAGAAGATTAATAATTAACCGAATTCAAAATCACTACCAGAATTGACAGGTATTTGAATTTTAAAGTTTTATACGGGCTCATATTGTTCAAATTATATTATAAAACATCACTAAAGCGAAAATCAGCAAAACAGCGTAAAGCTCGTTGGTTTAAGTAGTTGGAGCCAAGCATTAAGATGACGGAATGGTTCGTGAAAATAATGAGAAGAGTTTATATTTAGACAAATTAATACCAATACAAAGCAGAATCATTGCTTCAATAAAGCGTTTTTTGCCCGATGGAAAGTATCATACAGATCTGTAATGATTTTCCTCGGAAATTTTTAACGCTTAACCTTATTTTTAAAACTTATATAAACACATTTTCTTAACATTAACGCAAGGATATGTGTAAAGTACAGACGCGTAGTGTTAAGAAAAGTAATATAAATTAAAGAAAACTTACAATAAGCTTGAAATTTTTAAGTGAAATAAATTTATGTGCTTGACAGTTATCCCTTTACCGTGACGTCACAGCTAAAAACATTTGCTGCCTAAAGGCCTGGTCTAGTATTAAGATGGCAATGGCATTGCCATCTTGACATTTAGTCCAGGCCTATATGACGTCACGATAAAGGGGTTTTGACGTTTCTAAAAATGCATTATTTTATCATTTTTATCAGTGTTTGTAAAGAAAAAGTAAATAAAATTGTCCCGTAAAGAATGGGGTAAGTCTATTTAATAGTCTATTTAATCCGCCCGTTCGTTTGTTCCTTTTTAAAGTGACTCGTTGACTCGTTCACGACCGACCCATCACTACACGGAGCGTTCGAATCCCATCCTGGTGCATACGGCCTCTATGTGAGAGATAGAGTACTTATGTGTCGGATTGTGTTTCGGATTCATACCGGCTCCTTCGAATTGGGTTTTCTGCGTTTCCCCAGTTTGTAAGGCGAATGCCGAAGGAGAAATTAACATCTAAGTCGGTCGCAGCCGCCACCCCTACCCGATAAGCTCTGAGCTTGGGGTAAAAGTGGGTGAAAGGAAAAAATAACAGCAAATTTATGCGTGCCTTGTAAATTTATCAAGTTTTTACTAACGCTATGTTTACAAATCATATACAGGGTGTCTTACAAAAAACGCCCCAAGCCATAATTCCTTTATTTATGAATTAATTTTAAAAAACGAAGAGCCAAATGAAATGAGACTAAAAGCACTACAAATTGTGGTTAGTTAATTTTTTTTTATTAATTACCTTCATGGTCAAACGAGTATCAACTTTTATTTTTTAAATGGCTCTGTATATTTTTTATTATTGTATCTCGTAGAGCTACTTTTTCTAAATACAATAATGTGCAACACTTTTAAGTTTTGACCAGCAAATATTGCAGAAAACATTAATGAAAGAATTGAGTGTGCAAAGTGCAAATGTAAGTTGCTATGTGAAAAAAATCGTTTTGTAGGCGTTCAATCAAAAGTTCAGGGTACTTTTGTTGGTTTAAGGTACCATCTATGAAAAATGGTCCATGCCACACCAAACATTTAGACTAAACCTTCGTTGAAAATTAGTTTCTACAAGAACTCTTGGGTTTTCTTGACACCAACATCGATAATTGTTTCTATTAAAGATGCCATTAGTGCCGAAAGTGCATTCGTCGGACCAAATAATTTTTTGAAAAAAAATTGGATCCTCTTCTATTTTGTTTAAATAAAAATTACAAAAAACCTGTCTTCGCTCAAGATCATTTCTTTCTAAACCATGTACTTTCTATAGAGTCGCACTGCTTGACTGCTGTTCTTATTGCATTCAAAATAAACTAGCAATAAGTCAGTCAACTGATTATTATCCATTGTAACCAACAATTTTGTACAACTTTTAACACTAGTGTTAAAAAATAAAGTTGATAGTCGTTTGACTATGAAGATAATTAAAAAACAATTAAACTAAACACACATTATGGTGTTTTTAATAATCGAAATTGGTAGTTTGACTGGAATATCAAAAGTTACTCTGCAGAGTGTTTTGAAAAAGCACAAACTTCATCCCTACATTCCTCAGAAAGTACATGGTTTAGAAAGAAATGACGTGAGTTTTTTTCACGTAGCAACTTACATTTGCATACTCAATTCTTTCATTAATGTTTTCTGCAATATTTGCTGGTCAAAACTTAAAGTGTTGCACATTATTGAATTTAGAAAAAGTAGCTCTACGAGATACAATAATAAAAAATATACAGAGCCATTTAAAAAATAAAAGTTGACAGTCGTTTGACCATGAAGGTAATTTAAAAAAAAAATTTTATTAACCACACTTTATAGTGTTTTTAGTCTCATTTCATTTGCCTCTTTGTTTTTTAAAATTAGTCCATAAATAAAGGAGTTACGGCTTGGGGCGTTTTTTGTAAGACACCCTGTATAATGATATTGTTAATATTTCTTAAACAAGGCAACTAGATCTATAACCCAATAATAATGAACATACTTGAAAATTTAATTTTGTCCCCTACACATTTTTGAGCAGTGTAGTTTATTTGCATTTAAATTAATAATTTTCTCAAATTCTTCTTACACTAAACTAATGTTTATTGTCACTTCACCTTGCGTAATTTAATTGATTCGCGATTATTACACATTGATATTTAATGACGTTTCATGCGTTCAGACCCATTAATTTCATTAAATTGCACCTCAATTTAACGTAGCCTGCATTTATAAGCTGTGCTAAAAAAATTTGAAATGCGTCATACAATAGTGAGAACGTAAAAATAAATTTTTGTGAAAACGCGTATTTGCTATAAAAAATAACTTTGTCTCTCGCATTGATGCTTCTGCTCTCCTGTTGTATTTATGTGGTCCGTGTACGCGGCTCGTGTAGATAATGTACGTTTTTTGTAAATTATTGATTTTTTGCATACATTTCTTTACTGGGTCGGGGCCTAAATTATAGTCCCTTTGCATCATCTTTCTTGCTATTTTATTAAAAATTACAACATGTTTCTTATTAACAAAGAAGGAGTCATATTTAATTCATAACTGTAAGAGTTCTTCTGTCGTTTTTGTGTCGATTCAATTTTCCGCTGCCGCAAACCCCTGGCAGTTAGGTACAAACAGGTCTTTTCGTTAATTAGTGTAGTCATTTTGTGACCGAGAAAAAAATTAAGGGACTGCTGCAAAAAGCATGTATTCAAATTTTTCAGGAGACAATAAAAACTGAATAACTTTGTTGGGCATTAAGATAGAATCACAGAATAATAGACGATAGTTCTGTTAAGTATATCGAGCATTTTAGAAGAGATTTAAGAACAATACCGCTGATACTTTTTACAAAAAAAAAATATTTTTCTTTGCAGATACATCCTTTTTGCCAACAACAATGAAAAAAGCTATGACATGATTTAACAAAATATATTTGAATGTCAAATACAAAATTAAAAACTATATAAGGAAGTATATTTTAAAAGGAAAACATTATGAAACTGAACATATTATTCTGAAATATCTTTCGCAGTATCGGTGACATCCGTTTCTGCGATGTTTGGCTGTTGATCTGATGCCAGTTTAGGGTAATACGCCATATCAGCTAGAGGAACATATTCATTTGCCAGAGTCATTACATTATCATATTTTTTCTTTTTGACAAGACAGGTGTATTAGTTAGCACGGGTATCGCTTCAAGATTTCTTTGGATGACAAACGAAGAAAGCAGAGTAAAGTTCATCATTTTACAACATCTGATTTCATCCACATCTTCCTTGGAGTATTCAATTATTTTGTAATTAGATATGTTAAAGTTTTCTTTCTCCTTGTTTTTTATTTTTATTTTTTTAAATAACTACTCAAAAAATCCCTAAAGTTGAAAATCATCTCCTGAGTAACAGTAACAACCCGACAGTGTTTAGGACTGCTGTTTTCATAGTGTTTCATGTATTCGACTGGTAAATAAATGCGCTCAATTTTTCTAACATGTTTCTCCACAACTCCAAAACATCTGTCGCACGGTAGAAAATTGTGACCAGGTTCGGGATATCTATGCACGATTTTCTCAAATCGACCAGTTTTTACCAAAGTATATAAATAGTGGATCAAAGCATTATTTTTATTATGTGCTCCGCAGATATCGGAAAATACATATGTATAAAATCTTGACACCTTTGTTAATGATTTTTTGGTACACGCTCTGCAAAATGGTCGCTTAGGGGACTATTTTCTGAACGAAAAACATATCTTTAGCAACCTCAATCGTCATAGCAACACTTAGACTCCGCTAAAAATTTTTAGCGACCTAGTACTTAAAGCTGCCATGGCAACACTTTAGCGGACTTTTTTTGAGCAAATTTCAATGAAATAAATCAAGTAACTAAGTATAAAATTCAATTCGTTGCTATGATTACCGATCATTGCCATGTCTGATGAGAGGGACAACTAGACTTGCTAATTCGAAATTCGAGCAATTTAACATTAATGTTGGTGATTTGGCGAGCGTGTACCAAAAAATATTGTATGTACCACGCACGCAAAATGGTTTTAGGGGACTCATCTCTGTATAATTACGATTCGTCCCCTAAAACCTTATTTTGCGTACTTGATACATAAATTGCTATTATCGAAATAATGGTTCAAAAAGCTAATCGTTTCGTTTAGAGTTTTTCGTGCCGTAATTTCATCATACATATAAAAGTGTGCCATTCCAGTTGTTGCTGAATGTATACAGGCTGTTTCAAATTCGACACTCACCATTGGGATCTCGCTTATTTGAAGAGACAGACGGTAGGTTTAAATTTGGCAAAGTTGCTAAATTTTATGAGCAGTAATAATAATTTTATGAGCAGGAATAACTCTTATTCGAAGTAATTATAAAAAATGAAAAGTTGTCATTTTCTTATTTTTCCTCTACCTTCTCTATTTGAAGAGATATCAAAAAAATAAAAGTACTTTCTTGAGACACTTTTGAATTCTCTACACACTGAAGAATACCATTTTACTGTTACACGTTTCGTAAAATTGATATCATCATCAAGTTCATTTTTTCTTATGGGCACCATATTGAAATTTAGTCGCAGAGTAATCTCCTCTTCCTGTCAATTACGTCAATATGGCACACGTTATCAAAATTCTTTAAAATAAGTCAAAATAAAAATTTATTTTTGTGAGATAAGAAAATTGGCAATTAATGGAATATGGCTTAAGATTCAAATCAAAAACAGTATAATTTGTCATATTAATACATACTTGTTGCTAAATATTAACATAATAACCATAGCACAATGTTTAGCAATGAAGAAAAACGAGATGTTACGAAACTGCCAGCAGAAATGAAGCGGCGAACTCGAATTCCATTAGGAATTACGGAAAACACACTACCGCCACATGACAGACAAAATAAATGAATATGTTGACATAAAACCTTTTCTGCGTAATTGAGAATAGTTTAGTAAATATACCCAATCAAGTATCATCTTAAAAATATTCAAATTTACTATTCTGAACAAAAACCAAAATGGTCTAAAATCGTAGACCACGCGCCTAAATATGTCACAAAAACTGACGCGCCTAATGAAGGGTTAATAAAATTCACTGCCAAGATTCTCTGTTGGTTTGGCAAATTTCATTTTCTTGTGGAATTCTTTGTAATTTCTCATTTACTGTTGCTAATAAATAATTGCGATCAATATCATCTTATTTCTTCCGTTTGCGTCTAGTTCCTGGAGTGTTATAATCAGGTACTAGAAATCGAAGTTGGACGAGTTAAACACGTAGAACTATCATCAGATTGTGTCGCAATAGGTGAAAAAGACTTCATATCCTTAATACATATGTATATAAATAACTATTTTTTTAATAAATCTCAAAACAATTTCTTTCACCAAGTTTTCAAATTAATAAATTAACACACTTGTTAATAAGAAAAGACAATGTTATTTTAAAAAGAAACTGTACTGCTTCAACATTTTTGTAATATTTATTTGCTTTATTTGCACAACAAACCTATTTTATTACTTATTCTATAATATATAACTTCTAATAGAACTTCTTGAATGTCCTTTGCAATGTGTATTTAGTATATTTTATGAAGAAAAAAACATAGATGTACGTCACGTGCAATGTAGGGTGAGTTTGTTTTTTATACTATGCCCTCCTTCAGTTTTTATTCCGTAACTTGACGCAGTATTGCAGTATACGAAAAACCAGTTCTTAGTATCTAAAAATTGTACATAGTAATCAAATTGTAGAGTCGAGACACTAAGGTACAAATACTTTTATATACAGGCGAAACATACCGGCTTTACAATTGAACATTTTAAAAATCTACGTACGCATTCACTTTCAGCAATTTGTAAATCATTAAGGTCATTGCATAAGTTAAATTCGATACAACGTCGCCTACGCGGCGACAATCAATCAACTCACCTTTTCAAAGGCTTTGCAATAAAACTGCATTTAGAGAATATCACTTGCATATTGGATCAGTCGCCGAGGTGATTCATCAAAGAGATCGGCATTATGCAAGAATAATCAAACATGACTAAGAGCGAACGATTTAGGAAAACCATGATGACTCATAGGGCAAGTGTCCCACATGCAGTGTTTCGTAATAGGAATTTCCGGTACAAACCATATAAGAGACGACTGGGTTTCATGCAGAGGTATCACATAACCAAAAGTCTGTGGTCCTGAACATCTCTATATCCAGTATCAAGGTTTGGGTGATAAAACATTAATTTATTTGCCAATTAATTATATTATTGGAATTAAAGCTGGTTCTTGTCCGAAGAAAATTGTATCACAAAATCTTTTTAACGATTTTAAAAGACTTGGTAATATATTATTGGAAACTAACAACTGGTTTATTTGATTTATAAAATGCTATTTCTTGTCGTTAAAAAGTTATTTTGAATTTGTTTTGCATTGTGTCGTACGATATCGTTCTGAAGAAATCTTCAATTACATTTAAATTTTAGATTTGTCTAAATTATGCTTTTTAATAAATTAACTGTATTATTGTAAGTATTCATTTTTGTTCTTTCTTAAAATTGTTTAAATGTTACATGACTTTAAGTTATTGTTTACTGTTTAGAATTTCGCTTTATGCCAAAATCCTTAATTGTAAAACCGTTTATGGTCTGTTCTTCAATTTTATTATGACAAAAATATATCTTGTTTAAAAAGTTTGTTATTAATATAGAGTTGTTATATATCATTCATAGATCCTAGCAGGCGTTATCTATGCGTTATTGTTACAGTCGCTTCCGCTCCGTCCTCGCTATTTTGTGGTATAGCGGTCCTCGTGGTTGAATGCTTTGTTCCGGACGGTGGTGGATATTTTTCGCGCTGAATTGATGTGGCGCATTGGTTTTAAGTCTGAAAACGCGTGGAATTCTGGGGGACCGGCTCATTGAAAATTTTTCACACAAGCGCGGCTCTCGGACATTTTGGCTGGTTTGGTTTTTGGCGTGTGCGTGCGTGTGTTCCATTGGGTCTCTCTGCGGATTTTGGTTTACGAAATTTTGGTATTTCCGCGCCCTGTAGGGGTTTTGTGAGTTGCACTCAAGAAATCACGGTTTGGTAGAGGTGTTTGACCAGATTTTCACCGGCATTTTTGGATCTTCTTGGACCACCGCACGCGCCGCGTGCCCTTTCTTTCATCGGGCGCTCGGCTTTCCCAGGCCGGGGTAAGTCGTTTATATGTCCCCTCTTCATTTTTCGTTGATTTTAATTCGTTTGTGTCGTTTTTGAAATTGTAGCGAACAGTTGCGGGTGGCATCCGGGTTTTGAGGGTATTTAATCCCCTCCCCCCATCTGGAAGTTGAACGAGCGTGTGAAATCGGATTGCTCCCGGAGGCGAATTTTCTTCGGACTCTCGTCACCTATTCCTGAGGACAATTTAACCGTAACCTCGTTGGGGCGAATTTTTGCAGCCGTAAATTTCGCAAGCGTGAGGTGGACTTACGGACTCCGCCCACCAAGGTGCTGCAAGCCGGGTTGCTTTAGAAGACTCCTGGGTATCGTATTTTTTTTAACTCTCATTTTCGTGCTGTACACCGTTCGACACGCTCATTGCTGTAATTGCGCGGACGCCCTTTGTGTAGTGGCGAACGTTTGACGTTAATCTGATCTCGAATTTCTCTCGGCGTTTAGATTAAAGTGTTGGTTTTGTAATGTTAGTTTACTTTAAATGTTTTGTTTAAATACGTATTTTTAACTGCTTCACAATCTTGTCCTGTAAACGGACGTGTGGGATTCCTAGCGTTTGGGTTTGTTTATCGCGCTTTTTGCTTGATTAATGTTGTCCCTTTTGGGCTTTAACGATTTATTGTATATAAGCATTTTTTTTCCTCCCTTATTCCGACACAGAGGGACCTTACTGCGGAACTATATCGTTTTTTTTTTTGTCTGCATGACTTATTTTGTGTCGCACTGACCCTCGTTAAAGCCTATTTAACGTGGCGTTTGTGTTGTTTTTTTGTTGATGATATTTTGCAAACTTTTCCTTTTTTTTTGCTGTTTCCTTGTGGAACGGATAATATTTTTGGAGCTGAATCAACTTGGCGAGTGGGGATTTCTCTCCTGTTGGGGGAATCCCGCGATTGCAAGTTGTTGCGATCTTCAACATGTGTCGCCCTTTCTCGATTTACAGTTACCTGTGCGAAACTGTCTGCCCACGACCTTCTCCACTGACACGGGATTTTGGTCGCAACAACGGCCGAACCAACGGATAATCCGGGTAGGTTCGTTTGTATCCGTCTTTGGATTGTATTTTCTTATTATTCGCTGTCAGGTGACCTGCCGTCACACTCGATTGTGGGATTCGGGGCGTACCGACGTTTTTTTTTTGTTTGTTTGTTGTTTAGTTTACCTTTTTTGGGAAAGAGTGTGCGCGACATTTTATATGAAATTGTTACACTTCCATAGGTTGTTCATCAAATTACCAGAGGCATTCGTTTGCATACTTTGTTGGTGTTTATTTTCCTTCAAAGTTTGAAAATTTATCCTAGTTGTTTTGAAAACTAATATGGCGAAAAAAAATTTCGATAAGTGATAAATCAATCAGTTGATGTTTGTGATGTGTAATTACACACTTTTAGGCTATTGAGATTATAATAAGTGGCAACTCTTAATTTTTTAATTTTCCAGAGATCACTGGACTTATGAATCATTTTTAAGAATTCTGTATACCGTGAGTTTTTTTTAAGTATGAACAAACAATGTAAATATTCCTATGTTCAGTTTTAGAAAAATCGAGTCAATACATTGCAAGGGTATACCAGCTACCTATGATGAAACAAAACGAGTTTCTGTAAAGTAATTTTAAGATTTATTTTGTTAACAAAAACACCATAATAAATGTTCGAAATGTTCTCCTTCACGTTTTAAACAATGTGCTAAGCAATTATCTTATACTTACAAAGATTTTCTTAAGATTTCGGAATTTAAATCATGACATTTCATAATTGATACTGACAGTACATTTATTTTGTTGAAGATTGCTAGGTGACGGCTAGGAGATTGCTTCCATATCCTGCAATGCATTGACATGTTTTTTTTGAAACTGAACATAGGAATATTTATGTATGTTCAGAGATAAAAAAAACTCACGGTATATGCTTACCCATAGAGAAGTATTTAAACTGAGACTGGCAAATTTTCCTATTGTAATGGCGATAGGTTCCTTGACTCCTACTTGAAGGATCATAAAATTGGACTTAAAGCGTTCGCTGCATAAATACCAGGGAAATTCATATATATCATTTTGGAGTTGCTGACTCTAGAATCAGTAAAATTTGGAAAGCAAATGTGACAGTCATATAAATGTGGCGTCCTATAAATGTGCATACTTGAGTTGTAAGTAGTTGTCCTACGAAACAAGTTAAAAAAACTGCTACTAATATGAGTAAGATGTAACCACCAAACGTGACACGTATAGAGTTGTCGTTTGCCTAAAATAGAAAAAGTCTAGAAAAACAATCATCACAATAATCATAAATAATATCAAATCAACATCAAATAAATATTAAGATAAGAAAAATGAGAGGAAAAAAGAAGAAAGAAGTGAGGGGCGTGAGAGATAAAACACAAAAAATAAAGATCACAACAACAGAGATATTACAAGTATGGAGAGACTTCTATGAAGAAAAGTTTAAACAGGATGACGAAGCCACAATAGTACGAACTGAGGAACGGACAGAGGACCAAGAAGAAGAAATATCCAGAGAAGAACTGGAAGAGGGACTTCAGAAGGTCAAAGTAGGAAAAGCATGCGGATCAGACGAAATAGACCCGGAAATGTTAAAATGGATGGGAGAGGAGGGTAAAAAGTGGTTTTTGGAGATATGCAGAACAGCATGGAATAATGAGGACATTCCCAAAGAGTGGGAGGAGAACCTAATAGTACCCATACACAAGAAAGGAAATGAACTCGAATGCGAAAATTATAGAGCGATTTGTCTGGCGTCCTCAGCTTTTAAAGTATATACAAAAATTATAGAAGGAAGAATCAGAAAATTAGTGGAACATAAAATAGGTGAAGAACAGGCAGCATTTAGAGGAGGGAGACGAACAGCGGACAATATCTTTGTAATGAGAAACCTGATAGAAAAAAAGGACGAAGCTAATGAAGAACTGTTTATTACGTTTATAGACTTAAAAGCAGCGTTCGACACTGTAGAGAGGTCAGTATTATGGGGAATACTGGAAGAGATGGGATGCCCAAGCAAAATGATTAGAATAGTCAAAAGTATCTACAACACAGTGTACGGCATAGTAATATTAAACGGTGAAAGATCTGAAAAATTTGAGATGAGAAGAGGAATAAAACAGGGAGATAGCCTGAGCTCACTACTGTTTATATTAATAATGGACAAAATACTCAAAAACACAAGGGAAAGAACAACAAGACTCCGGACAACCATAGGATACAGGCAGATGCTACCGATCCAATTCGATGGAATGCTATACGCGGATGATATAGTACTAGTCGCGGACACAAGGAGAAAAATGAAGACACTCATCGACATATGGACAGAAGAAATAGAAAAAATGAAAATGGAGGTCAATATAGGAAAAACTAAATATATGATAATAAATCAGAAAGCACCTTTGGATGCAGAAGAGATAAAATGTAAGGGACAGCGAATAGAACAAGTAACAGCATATGAATACCTAGGAGTAATGATATCAGAAGATGGGAAGATAGACCTAGAGATAGCAAACAGAATAAAGAAAACCACAAAAATTTATTATGCTCTGAATAATACAATATTTGGGAAAAAAGAGATAGAAACAAAAGTAAAACTCCAGGTATACAACAAACTAATAGTACCAACGTTACTATACGGATGTGAGTCCTGGGTGAATACAAACAAACACGAGAGTATGGTGACAGCAGCAGAGATGAAACAATTGAGAAAAATTGCAGGAAAGACAAAGATGGATAGAATAAGAAACGACGACATCAGAAAGCAACTGAATCAAGAAAACATAGAAAGGAAGAAAAACAAGATAATATTGAACTGGTTTGGACACATAACAAGAATGGACAATAACAGACTGGCGAAAAAAGTAATGGAAGCAAAGACAGGTAAGAAAAAGAGGAGAGGAAGACCGAGAAAGACATGGATACAACAGGTAGAGGAGATAGGAAGAAGCAAGGGAAAAACACTAAATGAAATGAAACTACTGACCAATGACCGGAATAACTGGAAGAGATGGGTGGAAGAATGAACAAGAATAGCCGACGCCCACATGGGCAAAAGGAAAATGAAGAAGAAGAAGAAGTAAAGGAAGTGAAAGTGAAAACGTCGCAACACAAAGTATGTCACTTTTGAAATTATGCCGTTATCAAGTAAAACTAAGTTAAAATTGTTTTTTAATTCAGCGTTTTGCTCTGATGGATGTAGATAGCGATTTAAAAGGTTAAAAAGAAATCCATCTCTGTTAGATTGCACCGCACAACAGTATTTCTGTTGCATCCAATATTATTTATGATTTTGAATACAGTGTTGGCTCTCACTGAAAAACTAAAATCAGTTTTATTGCGACACCTCTAGTTTTGAAATATCGAGCAAAGAAAGTTTTGTCAAAAAAGCAAGATTTTGAAATTTAATAATTCATTAACTAAATTTAAAACTTTATTCTATAAAATTGGCGAGCATAGACAGTCTTTTGAGAACACCTTTGAAGATTCCAACAATAGTCAATCGTCATATGAGCATCCCAGCCGCCTTCATAGCGTTCTTCCATAGCCCTAATGTCCTGATGAAACCTTTGTCCGTGTTCCTCGCTTAAATCACCAAAATTTTCAGGAAAGCGGCCTAGATGACTATGGAGGAAGTAAACCTTGATGCTCGTATTGCAACCAAGCTGTTGATAGTTAGTTAACTTTTCTTCAACCAGCTGAGAATAGTTTTCTGCCTTTTTATTTCCGAGAAAGTTATTGATCACTGATGCAGAGGAATTCCAAGCGTTTTTCTCAACACTCTTCTTAGAAATTTGTAAACCTTCTTAGAAATTTGTAAATTTTGTAAAGGAAGTAAACCTTGATGCTCGTATTGCAACCAAGCTGTTGATAGTTAGTTAACTTTTCTTCAACCAGCTGAGAATAGTTTTCTGCCTTTTTATTTCCGAGAAAGTTATTGATCACTGATGCAGAGGAATTCCAAGCGTTTTTCTCAACACTCTTCTTAGAAATTTGTAAAATTCTAATCTTTTAAAAGCTTACTGATCTGTGGACCATCAAAGATACCAGCTTTCAGCTTCTTAGAACTTTAACTTGGAAATTTCCTTGAAATGTATTTAAAACATTCCCCATTTTTATTCAAAGCCTCGACATATTGTTTCATTAATCCTAGCTTTATTTGGAGGGGAGGTAATATAATGCGATCTCTTGTTACTAAGAGAACATTAACAACATTATGCCTATGAGGAATCATAAATACCACTAACATTCGAAACATAAAAATAGCAATCGTCATAGTGATTCACACGATATCGTTTCTTTTTTTAGTTGCCCATAAGCGCAAAGATTCAACACAAATTTTAGATACTTAGGACATCCTTGTTTTGTGTCTCTAGGGGAAATCCAAAGTACACCAAATAAACTCGTTTTACAAACTGCGAAATCTTGAGACGGTTTCCTTTAACCCTTAAATACCCGTGCCAATAAAATCAACGTAAATGCCCATGCGGAGTCCTTAAGAGACCCCACTGAATTTTTATAGTTTTTTATAGATTATAATAAAAAAATACGTTCAAGATGAAAAAACGACTTATTTTTAAACTTTTGGAACATATTTTATTCTTTCTTAATAAACTTTTACTAAAAACACAAAACATAGTCTATCGTAGAAAGGGTTTCCGGCTTGCAACGTGTCGCGTTGGTTTCTTCTGCCGACATTTCGTTCTTCATCGCACCGGAACTTCTGCAGGGCTGCCACTGCTGTTGGTGTTGCTGCATCAATATTGGACGCAGTAGCAGAAGCAGCAACACCAACAGTAAGAACAACAGCAACAGAGGCAGCTCTGAAGAAATTCCTCTGCAATGAAAAACGAAATGTCGGCAGAAGAAACCAACGCGACACGTTGCAAATCGGAAACCCTTCCTACGGGAACTACGATCGTGGAAGTCTTTAGGAATAGAAATAGTTTTTGTAAATTATGAGGACATGCAGTTAGTACCGGGTGTCCCAACGGTGTGTATTTCTTCTGTCGAGCCTATAGAAATAACAAGCAGAAAAAAAGAGATTAAGAAAGTTATGCTAGACATCACGCGGCACATTTCAAAATTATTTTTAACTATACAGGGTATTCCAAAAATGGTGGTGTACAGAGAGAGAATTTTTTTAAATGGAATACCCCGTATACTTTTACAAATTTAGATGTTCCGTGGAGAGCTGATTACAACAATATAAATATATATAGATTTCACTCAGTTATTTTCGTAAAAAAAATTTTTTTCTTCGAAAATTCCTTAAAAATTTACACATTTTGAACTTATGTTGCTGACTATGGAGATGACACTGACTTACGAAAATATAACAAAATATTCTTAAGACTTTGGACTTTATGAAAATATGAAAAAAGTTAAAATATCTTTTAGCATTATACAGGGCAAACAGTACTTGCCAAGCACTCAGTATCTCATTTTTTTTTTAATGGAATGATCCATTTTTATTTCAGAAATAGATAGTACTTAAGCTTACCTTTTTACTGACATAAGGTTATATACCTTTATTTCTAACATTTGCTTAACTAGCAATATTGTTTTTACTACCATTAGAATTTTTATGGTTTTAACCTTTTATTTTTGGAAATAAATTATAACCATAAATTTGAAAGTTCCTAGAGCTTCCCAAACTCAAAATGCAGATATCAAAATTCGAATACCACTGGTCACATACCGAGGAAATAAAAATATTTGAAGTGGACATAAGTTATTCAGAATTATTATAAGATCTCAAATATGAAATCATGGCTGACTACGATGAAATTTTTTTTTTCACATATTTACCTGTTTTTCTCGTGTCAATGTGAATATTGTAAAACGTTAAATGTGTAGACCTGGACGTTTCTTCAGGTGTGATATAAATACACTCTGGGATTTACTTTTTGCTCATTTACTATACAAAAATTATAAATGGAAGGCTAAATTGTTCAAATAGTAGTAAAAACAAGTTTCTAATGAAAGAAATGCTAGAAATATAGGTATATAACCTGGTATCAGTAGAAAGTTAAGTTTAAGAACTACCCTTTTTTGAAATAAAAAATAGGTCGTTCCATTAAAAAAAAAATGAGATACTGAGTGCTTCGCAAGTACTGTTTGCCCTGTATAATGCTAAAAGATATTTTAACTTTTTTCATATTTTCAAAAAGCCCAAAGTCCTAAGAATATTTTATTATATTTTCGTAAGTGTGTGTCATCTCCGTAGTCAGCAACATAAGCCCAAAATTGGTAAATTTTTAAGGAATTTTCGAAGAAGAAATTTTTTCTTACGAAAATAGCTCAGCGAAATTAATATATCTTTATATTATTGTAATCATCTCTCCGCGGCACATCCAAATTTATAAGAATATACAGGGTATTCCATTAAAAAAATCGCTTTGTATGCACCAACACTTTCTGGAACACTCTGTATAGTTGAAAATAATTTTAAAATGTGCCGCGTGATGTCTAGTATAACCTTCTTAATCTTTTTTTCTCTACTTGTTATTCCTCTAGGCACCACAGAAGAAATACACACCGTTGGGACACCCGGTACAAATTACATTCTCCTGTTTCGTTCTGTGTATTTCACACACAAATTTTTTACAATGAGAGCATGTCGTGTTTACTTTCTTGTCATTTCTTCGTGGACACTGATAACATCTTGCACGCTTTTTACCTATATTTGCGTGGTCAGCATTCTGTTCTCTTGGATTTTCCACGTTTATACCACAGTCTCTTAGCGCCGACTTTACATGTGCCTTGTGCTGTGTAAAAGTAGCTCTCTTTTCCATATTTCTTCGAGAAAGATCTTGTCCTAATTCTAGTAAAAAACAGCGTCTTCGTGAAAAATTTTCTTTTTTCCAATTTGGATTTTTTTCAATAAAGACGACAAAAGAATTAAGACAACATATATCAATAATGTTCATAAATAATCGGTGAGGCCATCGAGCTGTTCTTCTGCTGCACGAATATTCCCTTATAAGTTTATCGGCGTTATCAACTCCACCTTTGGTCTTGTTGTAATCTAAAATCATATATGGCTTACTGTTGTCTTCAGAAACTCTGTCATCATCATGTTGACTTGATAGTACATGCACCATTCTGCCCGTCTTAGGAATATATGATACCATACAAAAATCTTTCGTAAATGCAAACATTGAGGAGTGCACGGGCCGAGAGGTAATGTTTAGTTGCATTGCTGTATCGAGTTTATTTTTGCGAACGGTACCTAGTAGAGTCAGCTTTTTTGTTAACAAATAATTAGTTAAAAAGACGCTCGTGAAAAAATTATCTGTTGTTATTCCTCGCCAACTACCACCATACGGTTCTACTAAATCTGAAACAACACGAAATCCTTGGTTACGCTCGGATGCATTACCAGGAAGTTTTCCGGTATAGACTTGAAGATTGGATAGGTATGAAGTATTGACATCAGCAGCTGCCCATAGTTTAATTCCATATCGACCCGGTTTGGACTTTATGTACTGCCTAAATGGACATCTTCCGCGAAAGCAAACTAACTGCTCATCAATCGTGATGTGTTCATATGGCTCAAAAGCCGTTATACAGTTCCCAACAAACATGTCCCAAATTTCTCTTATAGCTGCTAATTTGTCGTGATCTTTTCTTACAGCTCTAGTAAGTTTATCATCAAAATGTAAGAATGATGATATTTGTTCAAATCGGTTTCGGGGCAATGCGGCTGTAAAAAATGAACGTCGAAGTTGTCCACATCTCTTTAGTAGATTCCTTCCTGCATCTCAAGGCACCTGCTGTTATAAGAACTCCGAAAAAACAATCTAATTCGTCTGGTTCCAGTTCTTTCCATTCTTTTTTATTTGTAGAATGCTTTTCATTCCATACGTTGCAATATCTAGAAGCTTCTTCATTGGTTCGTAGACATATAATATTTTTCATTTCTGCTGTCAAAAATAAATTAAAAATTTCTAAAATGGAATTGGAACCTTCGGTATATTTCGTAACACCTGGACGAGCATTTATCATGTTTCTTTGTAACCTTCTTGTTCTGGGTAAAGGCTGACTATTCCATTTTAAGCTAGATTTTGCAATATATCTGGGCTCTACTAATTCATCGTTGGAAACAGTCTGTTCAGGTTCTTCATCCGATTCTATTTCACTCAGAACTTCAATGTCATCTTCAGATTCCGAAACATATTCAACAATAAAATCATTATCCCTTTCCTTATCCGAATCATCATCGCTGTAAGCATCCTCTTCAGAGTCCAAATTTAAACTTTCTGCTATTTCTTTGAGTTCTTTTTGCATGAGAGGTCGGTTTGAGGCCCGACGATTCATTTTTGTTATAACCTAAAAACTATAATGAAATAAAAATTTTGTAATACAAATACCCATCCGGGGTCCTATCGAGACCCCAGTTACCTTAGATTCGTATATAATACAAACGTACACGATAAAGTTTGGCAGCTTACTAAACTATTAACTAGTAGGTGCTAACGGACACATATCTCAAGGCAGTGTTACCAATGTGCTCAAATAAAAATAATATTAAATGATTTGTTGCGTTGGGGTCCTCGAAGGTATTTAAGGGTTAAACATGTGTTCACCATAAATGAAACAAAAATATTCCGGATTATTCACACAACTTCTCCGAGTCGACGGCATATCGCTAGACTGACAGAATCTCACTAATTGAAACATAATTGATATAAATATTGAAATAGTTTCAAAAAAAATTCTCTGTCGATGTCTCATTATTTTGAGCTGACAGCGAAAAACTGAGGATGTTTTTGGATTCAGCGCCTTCTTTCTATTCAAAATCAACATAAAAACAAACAGCTCATACAATAGATGAAACGGTAAATTTTGTTGTGCGGTGTTATAATCGATTTATGTTGTATAGGAATTTAGTGACAACTTATCACTTGCACAAATCAATGGAATTTTGTTGAGCAACTTTCGTGAACAAGAATATTTCAAATTAAAGAGAAAAGAAAAATAACTTACATTTACCATAAAATACAACGAAAATAAAGTGATCATTGTAAAAACCATAGTAAATATTAACATTAGTGGCGAGAAAAAATCTTCCAAATCAGCACAATGTAACTTCAGTTCTTGATGAAACTGGACGAGATTTTTAAACTTATTTATTAAGCAGCTGTTGAACATGTTGGTATCAATTGCATCATACACATCGTCATAAAATTCTTTTGTTTCAGATGTTGGCTGCAATGTAAATTCTTCATAACTAAAAAAAAATCACATTAGTGTACAGTGTGTTCAGGAAAAATATTTGCAACATGGAATAAAAGATACAGATTTAGTTAAATGGGATGAATCAATTGGATAGCTATTTTAACGTGCCCTTTTTAAAATTTCTCCTAGTTGGCCATAAATTGTTAGTTATGAACTAGCCTCAGTGGACCTGGCCCATGAAATATGAGTTTTACGTAGAATCCAAGCCTGTCTTGATAACAATGGTGAACATTTTGATCACCTATTATGATTTTATTATTTTGAATGTTTTGAATAAAATTTGTTAATAAAACTGTTTTTTGAAGTTTACGACATTTCCTTCAATAAGAAAAGTGAGGTTGTGATATACGTCAATTTATTAAGTTTCAATCAAGGCTGGTTCACAACTAACAATTCACGGCTAACTACGAGGAGAAATTTAAAAAAAGCAGGTTATTTATTTTAGAGGTTGGTTTAGTTAATCCAAATCATAAAATTTTCGGAATTAAAAAAATTAACCGGCATGAAAAACCGCCACACTACAGTTTTCTATACATTGATGCTATATATTACAAATTAATGTTTTTAAGATTATGCATACTAACTATGAATGTAAAAATGACTATCGCTGTAGAATATAAACTTATACTTTTTATAACATGAAATAACGACACTCATGCATTGCTAGTGCTACGTTTACAAAGAACAGTGGAGCCATGTTGTCTTTACGAAAAGATCAAGACTTTGTTTGGACGTCAAAGAGAATGGAGGAGACCAGGAGAACGATATGCAGTTTTAGTCCGAGGATCAATTTTAATGGAGGATCGATTATGGTATGGCCAGGCATTTCTTCTTTATAAACTATTTTGAAATTTAAAATATTTTGAAAATACTAAGAATAATAAATAACAAATTTAATACATTTCTGACGTACTATATGTTGTAAAGGAGTGGCACAAATCATATTTACATTGTTGTAATGTATACAGTATACTTACTCATGGTTTTCGTTAATAAACTGGTGCTGAAATTGTGCAACTCGTTCTTTTCCTATGCCGCAGTCCAATAAAGCGGAAAACATTATGTTTCGAAATTCCCAACCTATAACACCAAGTTTATAAAGGAAAATTAAAACGAGCTATTAAAGTGTTGTAGTAAATGTATTGGTTTTCAATCTTTTTTCGATGGGGGAGAATACATGTAGGTATCTTTATAATCCAGTCTGCTAGAACGAACATACTGGTTCGTTAAGTTCGCAGTCGCGATTAGTAGCACTTTTAATTTTATCTTTATATGTATGTATATATATATATAAATAGAGAAGTAAATAACGGCTTAGCTGGCAAGGAAAAGTAACTGTCGACGTACGTTTCGGTCTTATTAGACCTCATCAGGACAGTATAACCAAGGTGTAAGGTGTTGACACTTGGAGATAGAAAACAACAAATGAAGCAACAGACCAGGAGACCGAATGCACATTTGCTGCAACCACTGAGAACTTTAAACGTTAAACTTTCCGTTATATTATATCCCGGCTTTTTCTTGAAGTAACGCAGGTTGACTATGTTTGCCTCCGTTGCTATATTGTGATGTTGCCCTCGAAATGCGGGTCTTCTCAGTGGTTGCAGCAAATGTGCATTCGGTCTCCTGGTCTGTTGCTTCATTTGTTGTTTTCTATCTCCAAGTGTCAACACCTTACACCTTGGTTATACTGTCCTGATGAGGTCTAATAAGACCGAAACGTACGTCGACAGTTACTTTTCCTTGCCAGCTAAGCCGTTATTTACTTCTCTATTTATTGTATTATCCTGGCGTTAAACTTTCCGTTATATATATATATATATATACAGTTCTTTCGCTCGATCTTTGCAGTTACGTCAGAAAATTATCGATTCAAAATGACAAATTTATAAATTCTATCATTGTTTTAACATACGTATTAGATAAGGATAAAAGATTATGTTGATTTCGTTTCTCGAATCGGTAAAGTGTGACGTGACTGCAAAGATCGAGCGAAAGAACTGTATATGCTTTATAGGCATAGCATTCAGCAGTTTTGATGTGTTACTACTCTGCCACAATAGTGTTAATATTAAAGATAATGTTATGAAGTTAATGGCAATGGTAATGTTACGACTGTTCAGAATCATGTTAACGGCTTGTTTTTGAAGTGAAATGTGAAACTATCAAGCGTCATGTCAGTTTGTCAGTTTTGTAAGTAATGGATAAAATTTTACTTCGTATCTTAATTCTTTTTAAATTACAAAAAAAAATGGAACAAAAACTTTGAAAAAGTCGTTGGGACATCCGACCTACTATAAGACAACAAAACAAATCGGGGAATATTACACAAGTTTCTTACTGTATAAGGTAAGTATCTGGCATGTAATCTTTTATTAAAATTTCTTAGATATATATATAACATTTACAGTAAATTGATATAGATTGGTTTTTTTGTTAATCCAGAAGGACTTCAAGTCAGTTTGATGACCTACTCTCTGTTTTGGGACCACATGTTAAAAAAGAGAGAGCCAATATGTACTTCACAACGACTAGCTATGACTTTGAGATTTTTATCCCAAGGAGATTACCTTTTTAGTATTACATCTGGATATAAAGTTGGGCGATCAACTGCTTCATTGATTATTCGAGAAATGAACCGAAGTCATATGGATTGTTTTATCAAAAATTGTGCTGAAGCTTTTAAATAAGGAGAAACTTAAAAAAAATGCTGACGAATTCCTGGAGAGATGGAATTTTCCCCATTCAGTGGGTGCTATTGATGGCATTGCCATTAAACAGCCTCATAAATCAGGGAGCGATTTTTTTAATTATAAAAAACATTTCAGCATCATATTCTTAACTGCATGTGATGCCCACTATTTACGACGTAGAAGATCTGTCCTTCGTCCTATACGTTTTCCATTTGCATATAAGTAAGCTCCTCCTTCCTACATGCTCCAGAAAGTCCAAAAATCAGAATTACCTGAGAATAATATTTTTAATATATGAGTTCATGATTTGGCATCATTTGTCTTTGCTAATAACAACTTCAGCTTCTTATAAAAACTTGCTTACGTCTTGTTTAATTTAGTTTTGGGTTTATATCCTTCTGATTTTCTTTTAAGAAATGCAATCGTTGAATATATTTACTGATATTCACATTTTTCTCTGTAGATATCATCGCTCGTATCAATGAATAATACGCCCAAAGGCTTGAACATTTATAACGTTTGGACAAATTCTCAAAATACGTATTTTCTCGCAAACAGTTTTAATTTAGAATTTTAATTTACTAGGCTGTACATAGGAGAGCAAAATTTAAGGTCTGTTCGATATATTTAGTCAGTAATATATATTTAGCGTGTAGTGCATTTAGTGTAAGGAGTTTGCGATATCAAATATAAAGGACACGTTCGGTGTAATTAGTGTGGAATGTTAAATTGACAATTTAAAGCAGCAACGGAAGAAGTACTTGCGTATTAAAGAAAAAAATGGAAATTGAAATAACAGATGCTGATGGCATATAAATGCATACAAGAAGAATTAGAAAATATACACACTGGTATAATGTGGATAGTTTTATTAAAGAAAATATAATGAAATCTTTTTTACTTTTAGATTCAAATTTAGTGAATAAAATTTTGGATCGAGAGACAGGAAAATCTGATTTTATTTATGCTTTCAATATTGTCAAAGAATCTGCAAGAGGAGAACATTAATAATTATCGTTGTTATTGCTTATTAACAATAGGAATGCCTTTTTCCAATTACTGCTAATGAACAGTGCCAAAAAAGGAATATTCTTGTTTAAACTCAGCCCATGTAAATTCAATATCGTGGCAAATGCATAATTCTGCTTTTACCATGTCTACGCCAAGACGATTGAGTAAATCAGTCTATATGTTATTCATAACACTCGAGACTCTTTCAATGAATGCATTGCTGCATGGTATAGCTAAGAAAATCTGCACTGCGTCTGTAAGTAACGATGGTGATGCAAATTTGAGGCAACAAAATTCTTCGTAATGGATATTGCCACTTATTGGTATATTTAATATCTCTTGAAGTTCCATTAGCTTCTTAAAAGTAGGTATTTCGAGTTTTAACGATAAAGCAGAAAATACGAGCCCATCGTCAGTGATGTTTCTACCCCTTCAAATGAAGATTAATTTATATATAAATTATTAAAATTTGCGGAGGTTTAAAGCAAAGATCATAATCTAAAGACGACCACTAGATAGCTGAAGGAAACTTGCCACAAGCAGATTAACTTTGGTCAAGCTTAAGTTGAAGGAATGTTTGTCTGAGCATTGGTAAATGATATTGTAGTGTTCCGGATAACCCAATAGGACAGGTCGAGGTTATACGTAACCCCAAAGTAAAAGGACAATAATTAAAAAACGAGTAAATAATAAGTCACTAGTTTTTGTTTTTATTTAAGAAGAAATATAAAGAAAAGGATATTTCAAACCTGACAATTTAATCACATTTAAAAATTAAATAATCACTCGGTTAATCTAACACCGCAAACGCTAAAGCGTAAATGACAAGAATGTCAAACCCGAAATGCGGATCCACTCTTCGTTCACATAAAAAAAACAAAAACAAAAGTAAACAGCAAATTTAAATGCTTTATTCAAATGCGACAAATTAAATTGACCTAAGTGGTTCACAAGATTCAACCTTTAGACATCTAAAGGTGTATTCGCGCCAGTTGGTTTGGTGCCGAGAGAGTCCGGTTTTCCAAAGTCTAGGGATAGCGTCAATCTGTCACCCAGCGTTCCGGGTGCCGGTTTACTCTATAAACCGGCACCCGGGAAATTCACGACAAAACCGGCAAATTTGGTAAAAACCGGCCTGTTGGCAACTCTATTTCAGTGCAGGTGTCTTCTTCTTCTAAAAAACAAAATCATTTCTGTTGTATGACACACAACAAGCTCTGATAAAATGGCAAATGTTTTTAATTCCCTTTATTTTTAAATAATATAATTGTAGAGGCATACTTTTCTCTTTGTTTACAACGCAATCATTTCTGTAAAGTATCCATGCGTTAAACACACAAACATCTAAAAACCAGGTAACAATAGGAAAGTACCATCTCTTACTCCTACTAGGAGTAGGGAATTGGCCTTGTCAACCCCTCCCATGTGGTTGTTGTACTGGGTTATTACTGGAGGGCAAGCAACATCAACTTTCCGTTTTTCATTTTTTGAGTATCTTTTGATATGATCAATAGGCTCCACTCCATAGAAATTGTTGGCTAGGAGGACACATTTGGTATCTGCCCATTTCACAACAATTAGATTTTTCGAAGTGTCACTTTTGAAAACGTATGATCCTCTACCATGTTTGCAACTTATCCGATTCCAAAGTCCAACCAGCTATTCTATTTGACCTAATAGTTCCCAGTGCAAGTATTCCATACTTCTCCTTTAGATAAATAAACAAATGTAAATTTGAGAACCAGTTGCCACAAAATATCACGGAATTTTGAGGATAACTACTTGTTTTGCACAGGCCAATAACAACTGCCGCTTCTACTCCAAGAGAATTCTCTTAATCAGAAATTTGATTTGGAGATCCCTGAAGACCTTGATAAGGAATTATGTCAGCTATACAATATGTCCCAGATAACTTTTCCAGCATGGGGATCTCGCTTATTATAAGAGATACGAATTCGGTTAAATGGGACGAATTATTCCTATTAGGGTAGTCATAAACTGTTTTGAAATTTAAAAAATTCCATGTGGTTCAGGAGTTATAGCCAAAAAACCAGAATTTTCAAATTTCGTTTTTTTTGTAATAACTTCTTTATTGTAATCGATATGTTTTTGTTATTTGTACTTTCTTGAGGCACTTTTTCATGCAGAATTTAAATGTGCTTTTAGATTTTTGTTTTCTCTTTCCGTTTTCGAGTTTTCACCACCAATTTCAGTTTTTCTTATGGACCAAGTAGGCTTTGGAAGAATTGAATGCGCTCTTTTTTTCTCTTTACAATGATATAACACACGTAATATTTATTTTGACAAATAACGAAGAAAATTTAAAAAAATACATTTTCTCGACAAATGTATGCTTTGTTTAATGCAAAAAATAAAAAATAAACAAATTTTCAAACAAATGAATAAAATAAAATATGTAAGAAAGAGTCACAAGAAACAAAAACTTAATTATTAGTTAATAACAAATAATACGTAGTTGAAATGGGAAGTACTAAACTATTTACAAAAGTTGTCCGAACAATTGACCATTGCGTTCTAAACATATTTGTGACCTGTGAATTGTTGCTCTTAACACATTATGTAAATTACGACGCGAAATACTGCGAAATGCTAAAATAGGTCCACTATTACCAATCCACGAATTAGGGAACCGATTATTGAGATATTCCCTGATTATGTTAGAATTATGGGGTGGAGCGCCATCTTGTTGAAACCAAATAAATAAATAGTGGACCTATTTTGTGGCCTCCACGGTTTCCGGATTTAATCCCTTTGGACTTTTTTGTTCGAGGTTACGTCAAAAATAAAGTTTATGTTAAAAAAAAAACGAAATTTGAAAATTTTGGTTTTTTGGCTATAACTCCTGAACCACATGGAATTTTTTAAATTTCAAAACAGTTTATGACTACCCTAATACTTAGGAATAATTCGTCCCATTTAACCGAATTCGTATCTCTTATAATGAGCAAGATCCCCATGCTGGAAAAGTTATCTGGGACATATTGTATATCCAGAGACTCCTGCCCGAACAAAAAATTTATACCCCCACTTATGGGGTCTATTTTCAATGTATTATCGCAAATTTCCACCGTACGCTCCTTTATATGCTATCATGGCTTCGTCAATTAAATACCGATTTTCAAATTGATACATTCGACAATTAGTTACTATTTCGTTCAAAAGCGGTCTGATTTTGTAATAACGACCAGTAGTGTTTTCAGTAATTAGCGAATTATCATTGAAGTGAATCATCTTCCTTAGTTTTTGGAACCGTTTCAGAGACATCACATCACATACAAGTGAAAGGAGAATTAACGATATTTGTACCTTTTTCTTTTCTTGTTTTAAGTTTTATGCGACTGTGACTAATGTATACATATACACTTTTTTGTCTGTAGTTTTAAGCTCGTATCCATCGACTCGTCCATTCATATTTTATTATATGCACTGGGACTGAATAAATTATTATTATTATTATTATTTAAAAAAAAAATTCTGGATGATGTTGACCAATAGTCTTCAATAGCTGGCAAGTCAATTACTCCCATAGTATAATAATTGAAAAAAAGTTTGTGATTTCAGTAGAAGTTGTTTTGATAGATTCTGCATTCTGTTGCACGTTGTATAAATTTGTTTGAAACACAATGTCTTCCATAAGAGAAAGAGAGGAAAACTTTGTAAAATACTCTAAAGGTGTGCATACGTCACATATATCGGCCGCAACTTCGTTCCTAATATTAGCTGCAACAATGTCTTCTTCTGTCCATTTGTATGTAATTTTCGTGGAATCATTTTTTTTCCTTCGTTTGGGAACTAATACAGTTTCTTCTACAAAATCTTCATCGGGATCATCCGCTTTCTCTGAAGTAATTATTTTCTCCATTGTCGAAGGTGCTTCGTTTGGCATCCTTTTCCGTACAACAAGCAAGAACTTCTCTATTCTCGTCATTTTCACTTTCCTCCGACAAGTCTGATACATAGGGATCAGTAGGTAGAACGCAAATTTGTTTACTTTTGCCGTAAAAGTAGGATGTACTGATATCACTGAAGTTTTCCATTTGAAAAAAAAAGTAATCCTGGAACGATCGAAATGAGACAAATTCTGAACTGCGATGTTACTTTCAAGCAACATCACCTTTTATCATTCGAAGTTTTTCAATCAAAATATTTCAATCGAAGTACATATAATAACAAAAAATACTAATTGAGATCATAAAAATATCCCTAAACTAAACATCTCATTTGCAGAAAACATTTAAAGATAATTTATACTTACGATTTTGAACTACATTTCAAACAGATACAGTTACCTAGAGAGCATAACCGTCAATTGACCAATTGGACGGGAATTTTTTGTACATGGAAATCAGCATTAGATGGCGTTATGTTATATATGTATTTTATACGAATGTAGCTTACAATGTACATTTTCGGTATCGCTGAACAAATGCTATAAACTGCACAAGAATTCCAAAAAAGGTTTGTTGCTCACAGGCAACCAGACCAGATACAGGGTGAAGGAGCTTGTAAGATGTTGATGTTTAGGTGCAAAAAAATGCTGTATTATGAGTGCTTATAAATTGGTTATTTATTTACATTTCGAAGTGAATTTTTGTAGGTAGTTAATACAATAGCTTTTCTAGAGAAATTTCAGAACAGCTTCGGTCTATCAGTTATTATGTGTACAGGATGTTGAGTTTTCCAAAAGATAATTTTTCTCAAAATTTTCAAATGGAACACCCAGTATATCTAAACTCTCGTGAGACACTGTTTTAATAAACTTTCATAAAACGGCAAAATAAATGTATATGTCTAAACCGAAGAAATTGCGAGGCAAAAATTAATTAATTTTTTTTCTTTCAATATTGATGTTATTTAGCCTTTCCGACCAGTTCTTCTGTTTTATTTGCTGTTAAATCAAGGAATATGTGTAAGGAATATTTCAGAAAATACTAATATATCAAAAAGTATAGTAAATAAAATGATAAAAAAGAATAAATATCACCATCCGGCCCAAAACGAAATAACTGAAACACCAAATTTCTTATTGTCTATTATCTAATGTCTTATTTACCGACGAAGTTTTCTTCTAGCTGAAAAGCAAATCAAAATAATAATATTTCACTATTACGCCACAATTCAGCCTAACTTCTTAAGAACAATAATTGACCATCAACATTGGCGGTCTTTAAATGTATGGGGCGGAATTGTAAATACATACAATTTGGGTTCGCACTTTTTTTAGGGCCGCCTCAATGGTGAGAGGTATTTATAATTTTTAGAGGAAAACTTGGAAAATATGCTTGAAGATTTACCTTTAAATGTAGACCTTAATGTATGGATACAACAAAACGGTGCACTGGCTCACAGCAGCACATTCGCAATTATTTGAATCAAGAATATCCGGAACGTTGGATAGGGAAACGAGGTCCCACAGAATGGGCAACGCGATCCCCAGATTTAACTTGCTTAGATTTTTTTTGCTCTGGGGCTACGTTAAAAATAAAGTTTACGCAGAAGCGCCAACAACACGAGAAGATATGATTATAAGAATTAGGATTGTTTTTCAGTCTGTCACACCTGAAATAGTGATTAATTTACAGGAAAATTTCAAAAATCGCGTCAGATTGCGTTTACAAGAAGCTGGTAAACAATTCGAACAATTCATATAAATTAGATCCAATAGTTACTTGTTATTCTTAATTTGTTGATTGTTTTATGTTATTTTCTGATTAAAGTTTGAAAAACAGATGAAGATACCTTACAAAAGTGTTGTATGCTGAACAGACTCATATAATACAAAACTTAAAAAAATGGAGCAAAATCCTTAAAATTTTAATAATTATGGAATCGACAGATTTTACACCTAAAAATCATTTTGTATCGGTTTTTATATTCTAAACATTCGTCTAATTATGACTAATTTTTATGTTTATAAAAACTATTGATTTTGTACCTAAAAACTATTGAATTATCATTTATTTTAATATTTATAAAATGTATTTATTTTTTTAAATTATTGTATTAGTTTATCACAACCATAGTTGTTTGCTACTACAATTAGAGTCTGTTCTAAACAGACCCTTATTGAGTAAACATTGCATGTAGATAAAAAGGCACCGAACTTTGTTCTCATCCTTTATCATTTTAGATAGTACAAAAATGAAAGTAAAAAAGTATAGAGTGTAAAGTATGAATGCACTAAAGCAATTGAAAGACTCAGCATTCCTTGTTAATGAAAGGTAAAAGATTGACACCAGTAAAAATGGATTTAATTATTCAAAGAGTCCATACCTACTGTATTAGTTACTAGTGAAAATGAAACCAATTATTTCTTTCAGAGATGGAAATGGAAAGAACTTGGCGATATCGATTAGATGAAGATGTGGCAATAAACATTAGAATCAGAGTTTAAAGCCACAATTTAATTATTGCCGCCAAATGAAGACCGAGATGTAAACAAAATAATCCTACAATTCAGAACACTTGCTATTTGAGTGGATGGTAAGAGAAACCAAAGAATAGCTTAAATTATTAACTATTTATTTTCTTTTTTTGTAGTCACTCCTCCTCAGAATCATCTTCAAATAGCGGTAGGGCAGTGTCCCACGATCATCATAGCAATGATCCTAGTGATGAAGACTTGGCATTAGATTTGTAACTTAAAGTTACATTTATTAAAATATGGGTAAGTTTCTTTTTAATAGGTTGAAAATTGAGTAAAGTATAATAAAATTTTTATACTCATGAAACCATTTTACAATTTTTCTGTTAATTCTCGAACAAGGTTCGACCTTAATGCTCGAGCATGAAGTGTCTTTAGACCCGAATTTAAATCGAAAGGAAATGAACCTGATTAATTAATATTCATTATGATTTATCAGAAAATCAAAACAGAAGAACCGGACGGAAAGGCTAAATAACGTCAATATTGAAAGAGAAAATAATAATTTTTGTCTCGCGATTTCTTCAGTTTAGACAAATACATTTGACGTTTTATGAAAGCTTATTAAAACAGTGTTTCACGAGAGTTTAGATATACTGGGTGTCCCATTTGAAAATTTTGAGAAAAATTATCTTTTGCAAAATTACACATAATAACTGATAGTCCGAAGCTTTTCTGGAATTTTTCTAGAAAATATATTATATTGACTACCTACAAAAATTCAATTAAATTAATTCAATAACGTGTTTATTATTAATCATAAGATCAGAGTACGGGCCATTGGCGTTTATTCTCATTCTATAATTAATTTAATAATGAGTTTACCCAGCGAAAACATGTACGTTTATTCAACGTTAATTTCACGTTTTGACGGTGGAAATAACGTTATTCGTTGAAAAATGCAACGTTGTTTTTTGGTTGAATTAGCAACCATAATTATACCACGTTTGTATAACGTGTTTTTTAACGATTAGTTAAATATGGACGTAATTATACGTGATTTATACTATGAGTAAATGCAATGTATCTACCGTACGTTGATTACCATATCTTTTCAATTCTACTATTCTACGTAATAAATAAGAAAAAAATTAACGAAACTAATACGTTAGATAAATCATAATTTACAACTAAATTTTTAACTCACGTTTTATAACGTTATTTTAAAGTATACCGAATAAATATGCGCTACAAAACGTGATATTGACGTTAGAAAACACTTAATTTTACAGTGATTTTCTATCGTGTTTTTCACACCTTTGAATTCTAATTTTACTAAAAATCTCTGAAATGTGAGGTTCTTCTCCATACTTGGCAGCTTTGAAATGAAACGAACCAGGTATGAAAAATACTGCTGATTTGCACATACGAGTCAACCATAACCTCTTTTTAAGTTGACGTAATCTGTCAATTTTTTTTAAGTTAGTTTGAATTTGATGCCCAAAATCTGTGATTAAAAATACTAAAGAAAATTACGATTTGTAAAAAAATTCTTGGAACAGGTCAATTTTTATTTTTAATGGCGCATATTACAAAGGGACTTTTTAACTTTTCAATTATTTGGAGGGGTGAAACGACCCCTAACTATGTTTTTTTTAATGAAAGGATATGTTGAAAAAATTGGGAATACAGCTACGTTTTATTTTTTTATTTTTCTTTAGCAGTAAAAGGTTAAAAATAAAAAAAGAATTTTTTTTACTGTTTAAGAAAAATTAAAAAATAAAAACGTAGCTGTATTCCCAATCGAACAAACTTTAAGAAAAAAAATTACTCAACATATCCTTCCATTAAAAAAATACTTAGGGGTTGTTTCATCCCTCCAAATAATTGAAAAGTTAAAGAAATCCTTTTATAATATGCGCCATAAAAATAAAAATTGACCTGTTCCAAGAATTTTGCTACAAATGGCAATTTTCTAAGTTACAGAATTTATTCCAGTTAAACTTTCCACTCTGTATAATTGTTAACGGGGTCACTTTGCTGAACTACAGATAATGGATTAATTGCGCGGGACAGTCGATTGGGGACCGAGCGGGAAGGTTGCCCAATAGCGAAGGGTGCTCAATAAAGCCTAAAAGTGGTGCGGTGGTTTTTCTGAAGAGGACCTTCCTTTTTAGAGCCGAGAACCGGGACAAAGTAAGCAAGTCTTTGTTATTCGGATAAACTACCCCCAAGTGCCTTTTGCCTATACCTGGACGAAACCGTGTACCGAGAGCTACGTGTACCCCAAGAGCTGAATTTATTGCAAGCGCAAAGAGAGCGTGACAATATTGCGGTGTTTATGAGCAGCATGTAATTTTTTTAAAATTTTCATAAAGAAATAAGTTTGTAAATAATAAAGTAAATTGAGAGTACTGTATTAAATGTGTTTTGTCGAATATTTTAAGTTAGTGTAAATATTTTTAGAAATAGGCGATTTAGAATTACATGTTTATTATAAATAAATTATTTAGAATTTTTGAAATGTATATACAAAGAAAATAAGCTTAGGATTGTAATAATTAGAAAAATTGATTTAATGATGTTATGACAATATGGATGTTGGAAGGAAACTGTAGGTAGTAAGGAGTTCGGAAATTGAACGAGTGAGGGCGGCGCGTAGCTATTGGAAGTTAAAGTCCCCGGTTCGGCTTTATACCATAGCCTCCGTCCGCTTTACGAATCAGTCACCGAAGCGATACAGAAGTGGGGTCACCAATTGGCCAGCGGTCTAGCCTAGCCGATTTGGAAAGTCGGTGTCACTCAGCGGCGTGGGTTCGAATTCCACCATTAGCCATGTATGTTTGTTCAGTCTAATGATTTAGACCGACCCAGCTTTAATACACGTCGTAATTAACTGATTCAACGTTACACGTGGACATTGCCGCGACATTTTTTCGTTGTTTTAACGTAACCATAACACACGAATTCAACGTTTGTTACATGTTATTCTACAACGTTTTTTATACGTATGTGTGCACTGGGATTTAACGTTGAAATACCGTGAACAAAGACGTTTAAAAGAACTTGATTCGAGCGTTGTTAAAACGTATCAATAACACACGAATTCAACGTTGATTAATTGTTAGTCTACAACGTTTTTTACACGTGGACAGAGACGTTTAAAAGAAATTGATTGCCGCGACATTTTTTCGTTGTTTCAACGTAACAATAACCTATGAATTCAACGTTCGGTTACTTGTTATTCTACAACGTTTTTTACACGTACGTGTTTTCGCTGGGTACTTTCCATGGCATTTTCGAATGAAAATAAAAACTTTTTTTACATACATTTGTCTTTTTCTTCAATTTTTTCTTTTTCAATGTTTGTATTTTTCTCTTTCAATGTTTGTGTCTGCATTTTTTTTCCTTGTGCCTCAGTAACATAATCAACTCTTATTTATAAATTTCGACAGAGTCTACTGTCAACTAATTCGGGCAGAAGCAATCGTAATAAAATCGTTCTAATTTATCTTTCATGTTAGTATTTAAAAAATTTTCGTCGTAAGTAGTATATTCATGATTTCATCCCAAATGAGTCCAAACAGCAAATACACAATACTTTTTCTTTGTAGTGTGTAATTATCCCTAGATTTGACAGTACCACTTATGTTTAATATTAATACTTAGATCACGATTCTAAAATGTGATTTTTCATTTGCCTATCCCATTTTCCAATGATACATCTTTTGCAGAAAAAGGACATTTTATTTCTACAATTATGTCATCACCATATCGTCTGAAGTAGCTGCAACGTACTGTACTTATACAGATAATTTTAACCCTACACACATATTAGTCACATTTTCGAAACGCTTACGATGTTCTGTGGCTTCGCTACGAATTGGTTTTGGATGAACTATAGATTCAACAATTTTTTTTTCTACCAGAATAAAGCCGTTTAGTACATACTTCAAAGAATTTGGAGATTGTAATCCTTTTTTTCTCTCTAAATGCCATCCAGCAGACTCATTTTGTAAACGTGCCTGTTTCTCTATTATATCTATTTCTTCTTTAGATTTTAAATTAGTTATTAAATATATTTCCTCAGCAGCTTCATATTCTTGAGAGGTTAAATCGGGCTTTCCACAATTTTCTCCGTAATTGTTGTCTGTGTTTCTCAAGAAAAGACGCCCTTTCACTCTTTTGTCTCTCAATATTCTTTCTCTTAAAATTTTACTCCTGTTTCGAATTTCCCAGAATTTCGTATACAGAATCGGAAATTTGGGTACTGGACATAGCAAATTTACTTCGATTCGGTTCGCGGAGAACTACGGCCCGGCATCGAAAACAAGTGAGCGTGATTAGTCAAATTTCTCTCTTTATTTTCTAGTGCGTTTACTGTCGCATGCATTATAACAGGATGTCAAGTTGAACATTTACCAAATCTGCATATTCTTGAACTGATTTGATTCTATTTTTTGGTGACAATGTACAATTATTTTTTTAGTGTTAAAAGAAACGACTACTGCAGCACAATATGCTTGGTATGAACCTTTACTACAGTAATTTATCCGTTTTCCACCTATAAAAGTAGAAATAATGGTGTTAAATTGTTCTACGACATTATTATTTAAATTATAATTTATAAATCAGACTATGAGCATGTTTTAATAAATTAGATACACAATTCATGAGTTTTTCATGTAAGACAGTTAATCTTATGTCTGACATTAAAGTGTTAGAGGAAACGTAGGTTTTTTCCACAAAAGTATTTTAAATTTGCCCAGTTTTTATGCTCACCTAAAATGTGACTAGGATTATTCAAAATATCGTTTCTTAGCCTTGACATTCTTTCGAGTACAAGAATATTTAATTCTGATTTTCGGTATTCAATTGCTTTATTTACCGCTGTTCTAAATCTTAATTCATATCCCTTTATTTTGTTTCTCAGTATTAATAGTATCTCCGTATCTTTTAAGAGTTCTTCAATTTAATTGCTATAATTTCTAAGTAAATGATTTTTGCATTTTATTTTTTCAACTTTTATATTATAACTACTGTAAGGATTCAAATCGTAAATCTTTTTATATGTACTACAGTCATCGTCGACAACCATGCATTTAAGTATAAGACCATACATTTCAATGTTTTTTTGACATCTTTCAGTAATAGTTTATGACTCCAAGTCTGTTGATGACCCGTTCCAGTTTTTGTAGCACCTGTGTTCTGAAATAAAGCTTTTCGATTCGTGCTGTTTACACTGAATGCAAAACTTATTTTTTACTCCGAGATAAACAACCTTTCTCGTTTTGGAACCATGTGTTCTAGCTTCCAACGTACATTCCGTCGCCGTCATTTCCCAAGCATCGCAAACCTCTTTTTCAATTTTGGTATACAATGCAATTATTTTAAAATGTAACACATACCTACGTTGTTTTTAATATAAAATCAAATCATTTCGTTGTATACATAAAATAATTTTATTAGATGATTGCACTGTCGATTGTATACACAATAAAAGTAAAGTGGATTATTGGCTACGTATACAATGCATTGATAGATTTATTTTAAAAATGAACATATCCATATGTTGCATTTTAAAATAATTGCACGGTATAATGTATTCGACATACAAACTTTGGCAAATGAAAGTAGATGTAATTTTATGAAGAAAACATCCTATCAACATTACTTGTGTTTAGAACTTACAGTGATTTTAGTTCTTTTTTGAATGACTGAAAATGCAGTATACAGGGTGATTCACGGAACCGGTTCATTAGAAGTTTAGGCAACCGTTTCCGAAATGACAAATTGACTTTATTCTGTTTTTAAAAGAACGTAGGACGTTCAGTTGTTGATTGAAGAATGAAAATTGATAAATCTGCCAGCATGGCTCGGCTTTCGATACCAACCTAATATGATTATATTATCATGTAGTCTAATTAGTTTAGTATCAAGAAAAGGACCTGAATTATCAGTTTCTTGTTCTATAGTAAATTGAATTTTTGGGAATTTTGCAATCATATTATTTGGTAGAAAACAAATAATGTCATCAAGGTACTTTTTGATTAAACCTAATTAAAAAGGTAATATTGGTATGGCATTATTATTATTATTATCTGAGAGGCGATCCATCACGATTTGTGCTAAAATAGGACTAAGAGGGGATTCCATTGAAATACCTGAAATCTTTAAAAATTATTATTATGAGAAAAGTAAAATTATTAAATACGTAATTTAGAATTATTAGAAATTTTTGTTTATAAAATTACAGTAAGGTTTTATTTGTATTTATTTTATTGTTTTATTCATCTTAATTAACAATTTCAATAATTAAATTTACTGGAATGTTCGTGAATAAAAAAATAACGTCTGAAGATGTAATACCAAAATTACCAGGTAATCGAAAATGTTGAAATTGAGATGCAAAAACAAAGGATTTTTTACATTGTAACCATTTCGATTTCACATGTAAATTTTAATAAATGATAGAAAGGGAAATTTATACACGAAACAATAGGTTGAAATTGAAATTAATTTTTTTTGGTGCTAATCAACTTTTTCACAACTCATTACACAAGTCAATGCTTACTAAATACACATAGATGTAATGGAACAAACTAGAAGTCAACAGGATGAACAAACAACAAACAAAACATGACAGTATACTATAATAAATAGAACAGTTGGCTATGAGGGCCCCATGATCCCGGCGGTATTAACTACTGCAAATATCTTGCAACAAAGCAAGAATTTAAAGAATTTTAAGAATTCATTTATTTATCTCAAAAGGGACTATTTGTATTAAGAAAAATTTAATACTAGATTTGAACGCGGGCAGCGAAAGTATTTTATATTGACAGGGAGGAAATTGTAACATTTAATTGCAAAATAGTTTGGACCATTTTTTGTGCGATGAAGTCGGTGGAACGGTATGTAGAAATCATTGAAGACCTTTGTGTAAGAATGGATGTCGTTGGATGTCTTTGATTCATTAAGGCAAAGTTTATTGGCAAGAAACCAATTTTGACAAGATGATTTGGCCTCCTCTGAGAAATAAAACATTTTTAAGATTGTTACTAGATACAGAGATTGTAGTATCATCAGCATAAAGTGTAAAATTGACATTTTGAACAAGATGCATCAGATCATTAATATAAATTAGGAAAAGTAGCGGTCCTATCACCGACCCCTGGAAAACTCCGTTTTTGATTTCTGAACAGTGTGATTTTATTTATGTTGTTAATTTCGACACACTGATACCTATCCTTCTGTGACGTTAAGTGTTGATATTACTGGTACAGTATTATTAGCAAATGTTAGGGGATCTACTGTATTAGGTTTTAAATTACTGGTTAGTTTATGTGAAATTTCGACAAAGAAGTTATTAAAGTCAGAAAGTTACTGTGTAGACTGACTTGGGGAGCTTAGGTTTATTGTGCTAGAGATTCCACGTACATTACTGACAGATAACTTACGGGATGTCATTGCAAACGTTATAATCAAATTTGTTTTTTATCAGGACTATGCTGTTACCAAAACCTGCTGCTTTTAAATATGCCGAGGCTGTGTTAAAATTTTCAACACTGAAATACAGTAATTCTTTAGGGCGCATCCAAACCTCGCTAATGCAAACTACATGACAGATAAAGTTTTTATCATTAATGTAGCATTCAAATTCATTTATCTTATTACGTATTGATTGTATGTTATATGAAAAATAACGAAATTGTTTATCGTACTCGCCTTGCTTCCATCAGAGCTGCCTTTGCTCGGCTGAGCTGAAACAACTTATTAATTCTAACACCAGCAAGCCATAAAGACGGTTAAAGATTTTATTGAAACTTTCTTCATGGACTGTAATTTTAAAGGATGAGTCATCGGGGTATTTGGATTTTAGCATCTCACAACGAACCTCGAGTAAGAAAGGTTTAAGAAAGTTGATCATCATGTTGGAATCAGTTTGTGGATCCGATCTGAAAACATGCAAATGCATGTATTTTGAGGACTCCATTGATTACTTTATTATTGCCTGTGTCAATTACAATCGTGTTTTTTTTTTCTTTTTTACTACTTTACCCCATTTAGTGTTGTTGTTTGACGATATTTGTATCTCTTAAGGATATCATAAATTTATTTTTGATTTTTGCTTCTAATTTGGCTGCGGAAACCTCTTTGCCACTCAGAGGCTCAAATGTAGTATCAACAATTGTGTCGACATGCCCGTTACTCTACTCCATGGTAAGGGAAGATTTTATGTATTTTTGGAAGACAATATAGTTTTGATGACATGGAATTATACAGGGTGTTTGTAAAATAAGTGCAGAAATTTTAACCACATTACCGTGAGAGCATGTAGAACACAGAAAAATTTAAAAAAAAAATTCATAACGGGGGAAAATTATTTTATCCGCCCCGTATACGACGGTCATGAAGCAACAAAAAACTTACGGAGCCTGCTTCGCTGATCGAAGGCAATAAACATCGCAGGCGTGACTAATATGCAAAGGCGCACTTACTCACCGAATAATATCTGTGTGAAGGAACACATTCAAACGTTCGCTACAGTAATTTAGGAATGTTTATAACTGTTCAACGTGGCATCCATCATTAGCGACACACACACGAAACGTTCCATAATCGCGTAAATGCTGGGTCATTGGCTGTAAATGTTCTTGCATGGATTTGGAAATGTGTTTCCATAAATCCGCCGTGCTTCTTCAGTATTTCCTCGAGCTTCGCCGTAGATGAGGAACATATCTGTTCTCTCGCCGCGCCGTTCGTAAATTGCGGCATTTTAATAAGTAATACCAACATAGTAACATAGTAACAAGTAATAAAAAATAGTAATCGTATTTAGCTTTAACTCGTTCAACCACTTTTCACAAACTAAACTGTTGATCTCAAAGGATACGAAGCAATAAATGTGTGTCATAATCATAAAAAAATGAAACAAATTCCTTAGCTACGAAACGACTTACTGCGACGTGAAAAAAAATGCTTTTATTGGCCGCCCGACTTCGGCAAAGGTCACTGCTCGATTGCAGTTCTGTTTTTTGTTCCAACAGATGCTTTCTGCGGTCGCAATAAAATTTCCTTTTCTTGACCTACCTCAAAGACAGACGTGCGATTAATTCTTGCCCGATTTTCAACTGCGATTTTCTCGAAATGTGTAAAACTTTTGTTAAGGACATATGAGTTCAATCGTTGCCATTTATGGTGATGTATTACAGGTTTAAATATTTGCATACAGTAAAAGAACAGGCTGTATATTGAAATTCTTTAAATTTATGGGTCAATCCTGCTCATATTGTAAAGACCGTATGATATATGGGACTATAACTCAATTATTAAAAAGTGGATTTCTGGAGTTCTCAGTATTATACGATTTCTTATAAGGTTATAAGTCTCTAAGATAATAACATAAGGACTTACGAGTAATCCTAGAGACATAGGAGAAATCATATCTTCCAGAAAACTTCAAAATTCCATATTTTAATAAATGAGTTACAGGCTTACAGATCTTACGGTCCTTACAGGGATGAGCAGAATCGACGCATTAATTTCATTGATAAAATTTGAATTTTTTGGAGACTTAACAATCTCATTATTTTGTTTTGAAGGACCAGCAGCAGGATTTTTATTTAATAATTTATAAGTGTTTGCGTCACCCAATAAGACCATTGTCTTATTATGACAATCTTCTTTTATCGTAGCTACTGTAGTAGAACCTTTATCATTTATAATATGTACAGTGAGTCAATGTAAAACTTATATAACTTGGTAACTTGGTAACTTACATAAAAGTAGACTACTTAACAATATTTGTATCAGGTTTGTTTCTTGTGTGAAATGTACAGGTTTCCTTAGATTTTGTAGTTACTATAAAACAAAAAAAAAGAAACCTTTCCACAAAAAAAAGATGCTGTATTTGTTTTTATCTTTTTGTCTCAATAATGTGTCAAAATAAAACTCAAACAGTCTGGATAACACAAAAAATAAAAATTCTTACATTAATCTAGTATTTGGTACAAAATCCTGTTTTTTTTTGGCAACTTTTAAACGACTAGGCGTTGATCTAACAAGCTTTTCGCAATAATCGGGAGTTATTTTGTCTCATTCATCCATTAAAGAACTAATCTTTATGTTATCTTTGTTATTAATTAAAAAAAAAACTGCTCTCCATTTAATCGAATCTAATATATGTTTAATAAAACTGTTATCTGTTTAATAGAAACTGATAACAGTTTCTAATAACCGGATAGTAACTTGTGGACTCCAATAGCTAGTTAGTTAGGAAGCCATACATCATGCCACTATTTGGACTTTTTCTATTTCATATGGGAATTTGGCTTCGAACCGGCATAGGTAATCTTGTTACGGTGAGAAAATTAGTTGCCATTATTTAGACTTTTTTTTATTTCATATGGGAATTTGGCTTCGAACCGGCAAACATAGGTAATCTTGTTACGGTGAGAAAATTAGTTGCAAATAATTTCTAGCTTTCGGGTCACCCTGTATCTGTGCGAAAGTGTAACTGCGTCGCGGTTTGACCTTTGGGGACTTGGACTGGTGCAAAAACGACGCTTAGAACGCTAAACATCCCCGAACAACCCCTTTCTCTTTGTAAGGAGACTCTCACATGTTGCACATGTTAAAGGCTTGACAATAGCCAATGAACCTCTCTCCCGCCAGCGAACCATTCACGTCCAACGCCGACCCGATGGGAAATACCGCCAGTCTTGTGACTGCTCAGACCGCATTGAGAATTATTCTCACTTCTGTGTAATTTTTCATTAAACGGGTTTGTTTCGGTGCGAAAAAGTAAACGGTATACTGCCCGGTTTTAATTGTTTGCGGCGAGTCCTAGGCCTTCTTTTATGCCTCTCCAAGCTTGTCCGTCGAATTTAGGGCAGGTATGTTTTTAGAGTTACGTCGGGCGTCGGTCGATTCGTAATCCGTGTTTTCCTTTTATCTAGGTTTTATTATTTTTATTCGGTTCTTCTTCCCCCTCATTTATTCCGGACGTTTCACCGGAGTTCTACTAACTGGGAACTACCTGGCGAACTTCTTCGTGGTGTCCTTGCTGAAAAATTTGATGGCGTCATTATAAACCGACCTTGACCGTCCGTTTTGCGGTTTGGTGATACAACAGTTCATCACGCCGCACATCGCAAGAGGGCGCGCTCGCTGGAACGAAAGTGGTCACAGAAGTCGACACAAGTGGTCACTTAAAGTGGTATCATGAAAGTGGTTACACCGGACACACGTGTCTCGAAAGTACTGACGACACCGGAATCAGCTGACGTGTATTCACAGCTGAATATTGAAGCTCGGATGTTACCTGTATTATATTTCTTTGCTTAATGTTTTGAACGCTTACTAGTGCCAACTAGGTTGACATTCCAAGTTAAAGTTACCGTTGTTTATTTTTTTTGCTAGTTAAGTTAATAATTTTGTAACGAACAAGCGGATCCGATTGTTTCGCGTTTTGACGTTTTATGTTACTTGATTCTTGACATTCTGCACTATCAGATTAACTGACTGTCCTTTTTATTTTGTTTTCAGTTATTTAACAAATTTTTGTGTGGAACTTAGTTCACCCCTTTTAAGACATAAATAAAAACAAATGTGCACTGCTGGTGATTTTTATTTCATTTCGTGTAAATTCAAACCTTTGTATTGGTATTACGTTTGATCCAGCCCATCTTCACGAATTTGTCGGCCGTGAGATGAACGTAATTTGCACATTTTAACATTTGTAACCAGGTAGGTCACAATCTACTATCAGTGTTGACAAATGTTTGTTCATTGATTTATTCCTTATGAATGAGAGTGTAAAAATATTTCTAGGTTTTCTGCTATGTCTAGCTTATTCCCTTTAGCAAGATTATGTAACAGTTTGGTATTGGAGGAAGAATCAAATGTGGTGACGTGTCCGTCAAATGTTTAGCGAAATTAGAATCCATTTAGCAGCGTAATCTCAGATGTTCATTAACGTCAGTTCAAAGACTACTTTCAGTTAGTTCAATGTAACTAGCTTGACAAAAACTACAAGTTAAAGAAAATACTCCATTTCTTGAAAAATTATCATATCATCTTTAAATATGACAAAATAAATCTAAAAAGATTACCCGATTGGTAAATCAAATTTTTAAACATAGTGACTTTAATTTTTTTTTTAATTATAATTATTGATAAATTTCTAACGTATAGAATAGCAAAGAAATTATTTGATAAATTTGAGTGGGTATGTAATTATTTAATAGTTTGAATATTGAAGATGGTTTTAATTGGGAATTATTAAGATAAGCAATTTCGATAATAAAATTAACTTCTCTGAAGTTCATAGAAATTGGAAAGGAAGGTGAAAGGAAGATTGACATTCGGCAACTCTACGTTCAAATTTGTAAATGAAAATTTATCCAGTTTATGTTTCAATTGGTTTACGGTATATTTTATATTGAAAGAAATTATTGTACACGGTGATTCAAAATTGTCTCTCGATATTTTGAGTGAAAAGAGAATATAAAAAAATAAGGTCACCTTTCTTATATAAATAGGTAATGTAGTTACTTCTCAAGATTCTTAAATCTCTTATCGGATTTCTTAAATATTGTGAATCGCAAGTTCTCCCTAATTTCATTACAAGATATTTGACGAATAATCTTGACATTACTTCGTTAAAATTAACAATTAAGAAAGCATGATGTTCTTATTTCATAAGAATATCTTATGGAAAACTGCGTTCAATATCAAAAAACCTCTATTTCAGAACTCACCAACAGGTTGCATCAATTAGAATGGGTCATCGTAGAATCTACAATAAAGGAGAACATAATGCACAACGAAAAATTTCTACTTGATGATGACATAAGGCGAAACCCTCTGGAATAATAAATATTGTGCCAAGGCGAATATAAGTTAAATTCATTAAATTGATTTAGCGAAGTTAAGATAAGTAAAAATGCATCCGAGGGTCGCCATAATCGCCATATCATAAACAAAGCGACTTCGACGCGTGACTTATATGCAGGTGTCCAAAAATCTTCAACATAATTGAAATTGTTTGAAACATATATTTCTTTCGTCAATACTCGGAAGTGTTCGAGTTCCAAACTATATAAGAACCCCAAATCAGAGACATTCAATTAAGATCAAAAACTAGTTGTTATCAGAGCATGTTAACTCTTCTCTTTTGTTAAAGTGTGGTACATACTAGGCTGAGCAATCATGTGAGTTAAACTTTGTATAATTATGATTGTCTTTACATATTTATATATAATATAAGATTTACGCTATGCCCCTTGTTTCGATTAACAGCGTAACATTTTTGGTGCAGGCGCCTGGCAACTGCGTTTATTAAAACGAAGAAAAAGAGAAGCTTACATGCTCTGATAACAACTAGTTTTTTATTTTAATTGAATATCTCTGATTTGGGGTTCTTATATAGTTTGGAACTCGAACACTTCCGAGTATTGACGAAGGAAATATATGTTTCAAACAAGTTCAATTATGTTGAAGGTTTTTGGACACCTGCATAGGAGTTACGCATCGAAGTCACTTTGTTTATGTTATGGCGACGCTCGGATGCATTTTTGCTTATCTTAACTTCGCTAAATGAATCTAATAATTTAATTTACACTCGCCTTGTCAAAATATTAGAATTGTAGTACAAGACTTTTCATTATATGTAATTATTGAATCCACAAACATCATAGAGAACCTAATTAATATTCAGTTATTACCTATTTCTTATTCCATAAATTTCAACGAATAAGAACCCGCGTTATTTTTTTAAGCCAAATAATAAATTGTAAATTTTTTCTTTGCTAATAGCATTAAATACATTTAATATTAGATTTAAAAATATTGCATAGGTACGTCATCAGCTGCTTTTATACAATTTGCTATCGCACTATGTAGTATAATGTAGTTAATACAATACCTAATAATTCCATTTGTCCGATTGTCAGTAACAAGGAAGATGCATAAAATGTATCCACACTGCACTCCAATACAATTAATAAAAGATGACATAGCAATTGCTGAGCACAGGTAATTTCATATATTGGTGAAGACTTCCAATCATATGGGTACCACATTGGGTAAGGCAGTTTCCTAAAATAAATTTACTTGTTAATGAAAGCAAATATTTTATTAATAGTCATAATATTACGTCCTGGATATGAGTGACAATTCATAGTGATTTAGAATTTTATTAAGTTACTCAGGTAACAAATTTAAAATCATTAGGGCCGAAGTTTTTACTTTCTTGTAAAGTTTACCTTACTTTAATACATATTTTAATACTGATATACAGACTGTGGCATTTAACCGGGTTTCTTCATTAACGCCGTTCCTATTGAAAATATGGAAAAATGTTTTATACAAAAGTCTCATCCTTTCGGGCTCCGCATAATTTAAAATTATTTTCGAATATACAGGATGTCCCAGTTTGGCTGGACGATGTGTTACTTTGTTATTCTAAATGGAACGCCTTATATTTTGTAACGAATTTGAGCTTAACAGGTTATTTTAGGGTAAGGTTGATAAGGGTTCCCTATACCTATAGTTTTTAAGATATTAGGCTTTATTTTTGGTTTTTGGAAAATACGGATATAACTTTTACAATTAATACCTCATTAACGAAGATAGTTCGAAAGCAGATATTGTGGTGCTGTTACAAGCTAAGTGGATGGTATCTATCGCAGCAACAAAATTTACTTTTCATTAAACAGGGATCTAGTAAAACTATTTCTATTTCGACAACAATTGAAGGGCAATAACTTTTGTTTTTTAAATGGAACGGTGTTATTTTTATATCGTCGTTAAATGCTTCATAAAATTATCTTTCAATTAGCTATACACTTCCCTATAGCAATTACTGACGGTTCAGGAGATATATAAACTTATTTCATAATTTCTACACTTTAGTTAAAATCAGGAGTTAGTATTTACTCAAACATTTTACTTGTATTACACCGAATATGCTAATGTCGAGCGTAATTTTAAAAAGAGGATTCAGTTATATCTAGAAAAAAACGGTGCACATTTTGAACACTTACTGTGAAATTACAAGATGTTTTGGAATTATTTTATTATTCCTATAGTTTTTAAAAGTTTTATTTTTATTTTGCAAAATCAGTATTTAATTCTGTTAGTTATTATGTGCAATTATGATTATTAAATATTTCGCCAATAATGTGTATAGCGTAGCATACTTTATTATTTGGCATAAAACAAAAGTTTTAGAAACTCAAATTCAAGTCTGTATAAAACGTAGTCAACCATACGATCAAGTTAATTGTGTGGTTAACCAATATCACTGGAGGAAACTTAACAATACACAATAAAAATACCAATTAAAATTATTTTATTCGTTACTATTTAACTTATCACAAGCCTTAACAATTAATCATGTCTTTAACAGAATTTTATACAACCTTGACTTAAAAAACTTAGCAAATTGATATTTTACTTAAAACACATAAACTGTTTCAGTAAATACTCAGTCCTGAATTTAATTAAAATGTTAAAATGTAGAAATTATGAAATAATATTAAATATCTCCTGAATCGTCAGTAATTGGTACAGGGGAGTGTATAGCTAATTGAAAGATATTTTTATGGCGCATCTAACGACGATATAAAAATAACACCTTTCCATTAAGAAAACAAAAGTTATTGCCCTTCAGTTGTTGTCGAAATTGAAATAGTTTTACTGGATCCCTGTTTAATGAAAAGTAAATTTTGTTACTGCGATAGATACCTTCCACTTAACTTGTAACAGCACCACAATATCTGCTTTCTAACTATCTTCGTTAATGAGGTATTAATTGTAAAAGTTATATCCGTATTTTCCAAAAACCATAAACAAAGCCTAATACCTTAAAAACCATAGGACTTAGGTATAGGGAACCCTTATCAAACTTACCCTAAAATAACCTGACAAGCTCAAATTTGTTACAAAATATAGGGTGTTCCATTTAAAATAACGAAGTAGTACATCGTACAGCCAAACTAGGACATCCTGTATATTCGAAAATAATTTTAAATTATGCGGAGCTTGAGAGGATGATACTTTTGTATAAAACAACTTTCCATATTTTCAATAGAAACGGCGTTAATGAAGAAACCCGCTTAAATGCCACAGACTGTATATCTTTTCATCTGCTTGTAAGTTTGAAAATCCATTTAGTTGACCATAAAATAAATCGTCCCATGGGACCGTTTCGTTTCCCACTTTTAGTTTGAGTCTTGGGAGACGTTTTCCGTTACTAATTAGTGTTACCTGCATTTTATCGGGGTTTATTTTTATTTTCCATTTTTGAAGCCACCTTGTGATGTCATCTGTTGTTTCTTGGAGATATTTAAAAGCCATTACTGGATTTCTTGGTCTTGCTACTAGGGCGATGTCATCGGCGCATAAGAATAATTTAGTTTTATCGTTCCTCTTGATGTCGGCCGCGTATATATTATACAGTTCAGTTGATAAGGGAGAACCTTGCGGTAGTCCTGCCTTTACTGCTCTTTCTGAAGACTTTACTTCTTCTTGTACTACCTCAAAGGAGGCTATTAGTTTTGTCAAGTGTTGTTGATAATTTAGGTTTTGGAGAGCATTGTGCCAGACCTTGTCAAAAGCCTTAACTATGTTCATGACAGCAACCGCGACTGTTTCTTTCCTTTCTAGGGCTGTGTGAATGAGTTCTGTTAGTCTTAGTATTCAATAGAATAATGCTTTCTCAATCCAAACTGCTCTGCTGGTAGTATGTTCTGGCTTTCGGAGTGTTCTTTTAACTTGTGTAGGATTATTGATTCTGTGATTTTTGCAAGTGTGGGTAGGAGACTGATCGGTGTGTAGCTGGAGGTGATATTTGCTGGTTTTCCTGGTTTTTTAGTCATTACTTTTGGGCTTTCTTCCAGACATGTGGGTAGTGGGATAAGGAGATTGACGAGTTGATTATTGTTGTGAGGGCACTATTTGTTTCATGGGTAGGGATTTGGCCATCTTGTTAGTAATTATATCGTGTCCTGGAGCTTTCTGGATTCGGAGGCTTTTTATAGCTTCTCTGACGTCTTCGGACGATATTGTTGGGGGAGTGTTGTTTGTTGCTCTTTCTCTGATAGTGTTGGCCGTCTCTCTTATTTCTATTTCAAAGATGTGGTTGGGGAGGGCATGCTTGTTTGGCGAGAACTACTGTTCTAACTCGTCTGCTTTCTCTTCTTTGGTAACTGCTATGCCTCCGGTCGTTTGAAGAGGTGGGACAAATAGGCACATGTTGTGTATTCCACGATCCAAACTGCAGTTAATAATAATAGCATTTGAGAATTTTATCAGTAGTTTGGTAGTGCTTAGGTCTCGTTGGTAACCAAATTGGAAAGCAACCCCACATTCTTTATCACTTATAAATGTGATTATGCTATCATTATTAAATTCTTAGAAGATTTACCCAAGGCTTCGTTTATACATGTCCAAGTTTTTCGCATATCATCTTTAAATTTCATAATCTGATTGTGATAGTATTCACATTTGGTTTTCTTTACATCAGCATTTATTTTGTTGATGAGACATTGCTGCAGGCGGCATTATATGCCCTGTTGATGTAATTATAGAGATTATTAACATTGTTAAATTGATTTAAGATATTCTCGTGTAGCTTATCTCTTAATTTTTCTTCTAGACGGTTATGGTCAACAATTATTTTGCTGTCAAATACACTATGGGACATTTGTGGTTTTGAAGTTATTCTAATTTCCCCTAGTATTTATATTGATTTTTCTTGTAAAACCAGCACAAACAAGGACCGCTTCGCCTAAGTGGGCAGTATTTGTTTCTGCTAAAATGTCTATATTGGTACCTCCAATTATTATAAACTGTCTGCATACAATTTTCAAAATTAACTTCTATAGTTCTTCAATAAAAGAGTTGGGGTTTAAATTCGGTGATCTATAAATCGCCAGCACATATATTATCGTATCGTCATTTAAAGTCAGTTTTAGATAGAGATTTTCACATCAGGTGAGACCACTTTCTAATATTGATACCAGCAATGAGTCTCTTACGTAAATTAGTATACGACTACCACTTCCGTTCTCTACATTTTGAGAAGCTAGTGTATAGTGTTTGGTATATCGTATATATTTTGCCACATACTGTACTTAGAGAAATTCAATCCGATTTCATATAATATAAGATCCAGTACATTAATTTTGCTCTTAATTATACAACAGTATTCGTCAAAATGAGCTTTCAAAGATCTAATACTCAGGTGTGTAAAAGAAGTTATGGTTTTTGTATGTTTTTAAAGGCGGCCACATATCTAAATCATCATAAACTTGACATGTAGATTCCACATTTAAATCCTATTCAAAGAAACTCCGATCCATTGTAACAAGTACATGTAAATATAAATTTGAGAAAATGAACGATAGAGTGGCTTTGTAAATGAGAGAGTGATCAAGTATGAAGGAAAGAGTGGTTTTGTTTGTTTGCACAAAATACTGACAACCAGTCATCAACTCGATTGACTTCTTCTGAGAACTCCGTTCCATTTTCGGGATTCATGGTGAAACTTGCAAAAATCAAACATCACGTTGCAATAAAAGTTTATTCACAAAATCACCCACGTTTAACGATTAAGTCGGAGCCACCACTTTGGAGTAGTAAGATTGTATAACAACTAATTTTACTATTGACATAAGTTGTTTATTATTATTGTTATTTTTTCTATTTACAAATTCACCGCCTGCCTGAAACCAGAGCGTCACAGCTATTCTAGAAAGTAACAAGAATTTGTCTTTGCCGCTACAAGATTACTTTTAAAATAAACGTCAAAATAACTTAACCTATGTTAATGTCATAACATCACAATAAATGTTGGAAATGTTTTTCACTCGCATAATTGCATTTAAATTTAATAATTTAATTTTAATAAAAACGATTTTTGTTCATTAGAAAGCATTCTGGTTACAATTTTAAAAATATTTTAACATTTGTTCTTCGACAAATCTGGATATTAATTGTTATTGATATGTTAAGTAAATTTACTTAATGCCAGTTTTAGACGGTCGTGTTTTTTGTACAAATTTGTGACAAAGTGAGAGAGATAAGCTACCACAGTGAATGTTGATTGGTTGAATTGGCACTTCTCACTCACTTCGTAACAAATTTGATACAAAAATATGACCACGTAAAACAGGCATAAGAAATACGTTTGGAGGTTCCAAAGCCAACTGTGAAAAAAATCAAGAAATCGCATGGTATTTTTGCTTACTGGAAAGCCGAAGTGATAGAGTATCTCGTAAGTAAGCACTTCCAAACCTTGTTTACATCATTTTTTGTTAATTTTAATACTCGGAAAATTATGTTTTGTGGAAAATTGTTAGCAAACTGTAAAATTATTGACAATATTTTTGTCGATTAGCCATTTTTAAACTTGTGAGTAAGAGACTTACCTGTTCTCCAAATCACCAAAAGTTACACTGGCAATAGCGAATGATTCCCCGAAAAATAAAGCGGCGATCAAAAAGCTCAAGGTTAGCTTGTTTGTGATATTAACGTATCCGCTCATAGATTTCTCCGTGAGTCCAATTTTCGTACTGTACATGAATATTTTGTTCACATTTTCCACTAGTCGCTCGGATTTGTTCTGATACACGTAGAAATAATGGCTTCGTAGGAATACAAGCATACCGATTCCTAAAATATTGCAAAATTTAGTTCTCTCATTATTTTAGAATAATTTTCTAAAGTTTTCATATTTCAATGCTTCAGTGACGAATACCAGAAAATTGTTATAAACATTTCAAGTAGCGACATCTTTTGATCGCTTTTTGACCTGACATTGCAGTAAACTTTTTCAAAAAATTGTAAGTTAAAAATTACAGAAAACGTGTAATAATTATGCAAATTGTAGTGGTCAGGTTATTGTTTAGTGCATTAAATAGAAAAGTAAGTAAAAATGGTCGTTAGACTCGTATTGTCCTGTCTACTGCGGCAGCAGGGAAAAGAACCTTTAGAATATGAGGAAAAAGCAGTTTTTCCATGGATAAGTTACCTGGTGACAAATGGAAAATAAGGTCAACTAACCGCAAGGATAGAATTTTATCTGAAGTGACTCGATATATTTTAAGGGTACGGCCAAAAGTAGTAGAAGGAGGTGGAGACCTCAAGGAATATGAGATTTGTAAAACTAAATTAAGTTTTGAAGAAAGACTTGTTATAATCTGGAGTGCGTGCTAAAGCTTCAAGCATAATCGAGAAGCTAGATGGAAATTATAAAATAGATCTGTAGGAGGTATGGGATGCAACAATTCATATTGTTACAAAAATTATAAAATAGATCTGTCGGTGGTATGGGATGCAATGATATGAATTGGTTAATAAAATGTTTTTTTGATATATCGAGAACTTCCAAACCTTAAATATTATAAAACTGTTATTAAAAATTATAAAAATGATTGAAAGTAAATCTATATTACTTGGAATGGCAATGTGTCTTCTATTAATAATGCGTCGATCGGACACGAGATCTCACATTTAGTTTTTAAAGAATTAAAATAGGAAGATTCAGCCAGTTTCAAAAATTTTACTATTTTCATGTGCAAATTGAGATTGAATATTTGTGATTTTTTTCTTTATATCCTCCAGCATAAAGCGAGGCTCTTTTAACTGAATTGCTTCCGTAATTTTTAATAATGCATCATTACGTGCATGTTTGTTGGAATAAGATGTGTGTTTCGGATCATATAAACATGGATGCAGTTCATAATGCTCGATAAGGACCAAAGTTAAGGCACTTGTCCAGTCAACCTTAATAAATAATAAATATTTATAAACACAATTAATTAATTAACAAAAGAAAATTCTTACCTTAGACATTTTTATTAATGACAACTTCTCGTCTGTCAAAAGTCAATAAGACAGCGCTGTTTCTTTAAAATATCGATAAAGAAGAGCAATTACATTATCGGCAATCATATGAAAAGTAATATGGAATAAATACCGTTCTATTCTATCAAATTCGATATGTTGGTTCGATTTGCCGTTTGAGTAATCTTATGAGTTCTTTCAGGTGGCATGTTGCATAGTATGAACAGAAGAATAGTCGCATATGGCAAATCATATGAGTAATTATATGATAAAACATGTAATGTAAAGTTTCCAATACTGATATAACGCGTGATCAATATCTTTTCTAATCAAGTTACCTATGGAAAGAAAATCGTATGTCTTTGATTAATTCAGTTTTTTCAAATGTCAATCTCATTTAAATTATTTATTCAGTAAGTTTACTTCATTAGCAGAAATCTTTGTTCATAAGAGTTTATTGTTACATTGCGAATAGGTAAATAATAATCCAGTAATCTTAGCGAATGTTATTAACAATTTAAAACGCAGAATTCGCATGTGTTTACAAGAGAACGGCGGACATTTTACGAACCAGTTTCGTGCTCTTGGCGCGTGCTTTGATTTTATGGGAAATGTGAACTTCAAATCCAAATTTATAAAAATAAAAAAGAACATGTAATACATAAGAAGTTAGATTTTGTATAGGAATGCAATATAAATAATTCAAATGGCATTTGACATAATAAACTAATCAAAGACACACGATTTTATTTCCATAGGTCACTTGATTAGAAAATGTATTGATCACTCGTTATTATCTGTCTGATTAATTGTAAAAGTCAAATATTCCATAGGCTGTGCTACTTTTTAGTATTTAAAAAAAAAAATTTGCCATTTATTTCAGGACCAGAGGATGTTAGAAGAAAATAAATAACAGAATCAACTTCTAATTTTAATTCTGTATAACTTTTATTTTATCTATTTTGCCGTAAAATTATTAGAAGAGGAAATAATTGAGAATCCTTATTTTTACATGTAAAATCCTATGTCTGGGAAAGAATTCGACACCCGGTATTTTTTATATTTAACTTTACTGACGTTTCGCAAAATGATTATTTGCTTTGACAAAGCAAATAATCATAATAATAATAACTGCAAAATAATTAAAGTTAAATATATACATATAACTCGTTTAATATCTTTTTTCTTTTTTTATATTACTTTTATATATGTTTAAAGTTCAAATTTTTGTCCGTTCTATAAAATTTACCAGATGTCATAAGAGTTTTTGCCAGAATGCCCGCAATATGCTGAAATATTGTATCAAAATAAATAAAATATCTCGTGTAGCTGAATCATATTTTATTAAATAAACAAAAATTGTAAAATATAAACAAAACTACACACCCCTTAAATTCGAATTGCCGTCCATTGTTTTCTAAACATAATTGACACACTTAATTGTTTTGTAAACCCTTTCATAGCGTTGTAAGTATGTACATATAAATTGATGCAGAATTCAAACAGATTTCAAAATTTGGCTTTATATTATAAATATTATTACGTTCCTTTGTATAAAATTTATTGTTAATGTGTTCTCACAAAAAGATCTAGGATAGGATGGGTCATTTTTGTATGAAAAAAAAAACGAATATTGCGCTTTTGATTTTTAATAGCAAAATTATGTTGCCTTTACATGAAAACAGTGTAATGCTAGAATTTAAAGTAAATAGCACCTCATCTTCAAGTTGCGCTTTGCCTTGGAAATACGAATAACTTGAATATATTCCGGTAGTCATATAACATAAATGTCTCAAGGAAAATAGGGTTTTTAGAATAAAATTATCATTTATTAATAATAAAAAAAGAATACAACAGAAAAATTAATGACAATCATTCAATATTGAAATCTTTTTTGCTATCTAATTTAGGCATTGCTGCGAGATTCGAGTTTTAACTTTATCCACCTTCTCTTGCCCTTTTAGTATACAGTTTTGATGATAACTCTGTTATTATTATTATTACAAATACGAACTTTTCATGGCATACTATATGGCCTTTCTTGTATAATTTCAAAAATTCAAACGTAAGGCGCACCCTCTAAATATTAATTAAATTCAAAAATATTTCGTAGGTGTCATAATATCACTAAAAGACAACATAATTTAGCTATTAGATAAGATTATCTCAAAGTTTGGTTTTTTGACCCACCCTAATCTAGGAGCGACCTAGGCGTCCACCTGTTTGGTTCAATCGCACCGAAACAAAATTTGTGTTTAAAAAGTCTGTAACATTTCTAGAGAGCTGGACATCCGTCATGTTGAAAAAACAAATTTTGTTTCTCGTTTAATGACATGTTATCCCAATATAGTATGTTATCCAGAATATAATTTTTAAAAAACAGTTAGGTTGGTGGGGCATATTATAAAGAACAAAACAAACGATAAAGATATTAGCTAAGTAAAGGCACTGAGTGAAAAAGCGTAATAAAGATGATTGAAGGCAATATGAAAAGGCCGCTCTTTTGTAAAGGGAGATCAAACTCAATTCAATTCAAAATCCTTACCACTGAAAAGCAGGAAACGTATTGATTAAGTAAATAGTTAAAAATCAAAATGTACTAGTACTTACTTAAAGCGCTTTCTTGTCCGTTAATATGCATCAAACTATTATTAATAAGCAGTGAAACATCGATATTTAAATTGAATTTAAAAACTCTCCGACAAAAAATTATTATAAATTACTACTTAGGTACTAATGAAACGAAAATGTTATTTGAAATGAAAACACGTGTCATAAATATACAGAAACAGTAGTATTTTAAAACTTTTATCTTACCTACATTAACATAATTTATAGCCTGTTCATTAAATCCAAGATGTCTGTTGTTCAAAATATCAACGAGAGAAGAAAACGTAAAGAAACTGAGAGAAATGCTACATAGTAATTTCCAGAAAATTATGGTGAAATTTTTGACTCTGTATAAACCTCCAATCTGCAATAATTTTACGTTAAGCTCCAAGTACTTTGCAATTGCCATTTTAAAATGAATGTATCAGATGTATAACAGTAACTAAACACACTTATGCAAGTTCGGACGTAATTCATTAAAAAGATAGCTTCAACACAGCTGACACTTTCAGTGCGAAGTTTCATATTTTTTTAATCGTGTATTCTACCATATGAATATTATTAACTATTCTGAAAGAAATTGCAGGAAACATTAAAAATTCACATTTTAATTGTCGCATTTGCCGGTAATAATTCAATATAAATATGATTAAACATACAGTGTGTAAATGTAATGTGACACAAAACGTAAAAGCTGCTAATTTTATACACATGTTTATTTAAAAATATTGTTTGCTGCTTCTTCGTTGAACAAGAATCTGGCAACCCTGTCTGCATCAGCATTCGTAATTTAAATTTTACACAAGTTTTAGTTGCCTCGCTGTTAAGCTAAATCTATATTTGCACTTCAATCTAATTAATACAATAAATAAATGCTCTAAATAACTGTAGATAAATAATGATTTTACCCTCCGTCTGATTTTCTGTGCAATCTTTGTACCTATCTCTGAGAGCACTTCTTAATAAAGGGCTAGGTAATAGCGGAACTGTTTCTTAGCTTCTCAATAAACAGCTGCACTACATAAATAACATTATTAACGTGTACACAAAACCGCTATGAGATTTACGAACATGACTAATCAGAGTCCACAAATCCTGTAAGTTCATATTTAGAATTACCGTTGAATTTAATTTTAAAGTCAAAGCAGCTTTCAAATTACTAGCTGTAGATACTTAAGACACATTTTGTTGTTTAGTTTTGTTGCTACTTTTTTAATTAAATAAATTTATTATTATATTTTTTTAAATATCTTGAAATTCTTTTAAGATGTTTCGAATGAACTTACTGTAACTATTATTAAAATTGACCGAAAAGTTATGTCAGGCCTAATATTGTCACGAGGGGAATTTTTTAGAAACCACGAGGGTTTTTTTTCTGTGTTCCGCGAATAAAAAACATAAAAAGTATTTAAACGCTAACTTGTGTAATTGAGGGCAAATTGCGACCGTGTCGAAATGTAAACACAATAAGGAGGTAACCGATACAACGTAAACGTAAAGGTTCAACGACCCAGGACAGCATCCCCAATTTAACGGACAAACCACCCTCAACTAAATTAATTATTTAACGTAATAAAGAGGTATTAATTTTTTTAAATCATTGTCTTAAAGCTCTGATAAACCTACGCACCCCAATCAACCTCGAAGGCTAAGGACGCACCGTCGTGACATAGTGGAGGCTTAGCGCGACATGGTGGAGGCCCTTAGCGCGACAATATTAACAGATAAATACAACAATGTTCCTATTTGCTTTTGATAAGGAAGTGACAAGTCCACATCATTATATAATCATCAATACTGTATAATAAAAAAAAAAGATAATATAAGCTTGTCGCCTCTTTTGATTGGCTTCATAGTATTATATTGCTTGAGACATGATCTACCTTTAAATAAGATGATACTCTCATCCACTGAAAATTCTCTACTTTCATTACAAAGTATATCAAACTGTTTATTCAAAGTTTTTACAAAGGGTCTTATTTTGGATATTTTATCCTTATTTCTTTGTAGAACGCTTCATCAATTATTAGCCAGTACTCTTTTCTATATTGCGTTATTCAACACTTATCACCAACTTATGTTGTTAATCTATACAGTTTGAGTGAAGCAAGTAGATTGGCGACGCGTGCCTCGGATGTATTCGGACGGCCGGCCTTGTCTCGCATTGGGAAGCGAAACGATGCGCGCGTATTTAATAATTTTATTTTAACTAGGATTTCAATAATTCATGTAAAATATTGTTCTGAACTGATAAACGCTAGAACCCCCTCTACTCCTACATGACTTCGTCCGAAATTACTTATATCCACCTAGTTTTAAAATTCTACCTGTATATTAGTAGTGACGTGCATATTGAAGTAATAGGAAGCCATTTATTATCAAAGTACTCAAGAGAAAGATTTTTTCCTGGCTTAAATCTTTGTGAAACTTAAAATCTTTGTATAACAATGGAAAATATTTCTCATTTGAGCAGCAAGCAAGCTTTTGTTTCGTTTGCTTGGCAGCTATCAAACTACTTTTGCACATGTTCGAAATATGGTCCCAGTTATAACTGAAATATTTAATAGCTTTTTTTTTTTTTTGGAAATTTCTCAAATTGTAAAAGCGTTTGCCAATACAAAATCCTAATTCATTATTTTTTTCGTTTAGCAAAATTCGATATTTCATGCCTTTCTCAAGAGTCATATCTTGCACATACGAGTACATGTATTTTCTTCATATTCCCATTCAATGAAAATAATAGTTTCATTTGTTCTTTAATGCTGTCTGGTGCTTTATGTACACTGATAAAAATGGCAGTAAAATTACACATATTTTTACATAGAATATTGATGTGATTTTATATAGATTGGCTAACGATTTGAATTTTACATAAAATTACATTTATTTTTCCTTAATTCTTGTAAAATGTTGTATACTTTATGTATTAATAGTAAACTGTAACTCAAAATTACAATAATATGTAATTTTAATTTGAAAATATTGAATTATTTACACTAAACTATTGAAGTATGTGTATTTACAGAGAACGCGTGTAAATTTTCTTAATGATTATAAGTGTTGTGGTAAAATTACTAGAAATTACTGGAAAATATAGGTAAAATAAAATGCATTCTGTAATTTTACGTATAGTTCCCCTGGTGAACACCACGGAAGATTACCAAGAATTTGTAAAAGTACTGAATAAAACATATGAAATGGAATTTTACACTTCACTTCTAACAAATGTAAATTTACCAGGAAAATCATAGGTAACAAAAAACCAATGTTTTTCTTAGTAATTTTACAGAATAATTTTTATCAGTGTAGTGCCCAATTAAATGGTAATTGTTCTTATGAAACTATTATTAGTTTGGGGTTAAGGGATGGACACAATTAGTACGCTGATGTTCGTTAATAGAATCTATAAAAAGACATTTCAGTTTCTTATTAAACTTATGTGTGATGAACGCTTTGCATCCTACACGATACGTGCTCGTTTTACGTTTTCTCAATCCTTTTAGTAGAACCGAAGTATACACAAACAAAACTTACTGCCTGATAATGAAATTTACTAATGTCCTCTTCACATAATTTAAAAAAAAAAAATTACTATATGAAGCGAAAGTTTTCTGCTTAATAAGAAAATAACTCTTGTCGCTGTATTTAAAATGATTTTTTAGTAGAGTTTTCCAGGTTAAGAATTGATCGCTAGTTCTAATATTATTTAAAATTATTTCTATAAAGTAAAAGGCGTAAATGTACTTCAAATGAATAAAGTATCTTTTATAACAAGGGAAAAGGAGGGACATTCAAATTTTAAAAGAAGTCACATAAAGAGTATGTGCCCTTGAAAAATGAAGTTATTCGAATGACTTATTAACATTTAAACATCTTAGATATATTTACACTTGGAGACATTTAAAAAAATATTCCTGTTAAAAACATAGTTTAAAAAATATTAAAAAAGTTAAAATTGGTTTATACTGCCCCTCCGGTGAGATACCTTCAACCACCTCAAAAATGGAAAAATCTATATGTAACAATTAACTGTATTACCTTATTGCACAAATATTTTACATTAACAATTTATCTCCCAGGGGTAAAAAGTACGAACAGTCACTGTTGAATCAGACTAATTTTTTTTGTAGAATATGTTACGGTGAAAAAATTCATTGCAAATAATTAGCTTTCGAGTCACCCTGTATATTGACGAAAGTGTAATTACGCCGTAGTTTGACCTTTGTAACTTGGACTGCCCCAAAAAACGCCGCTTTATAACGGTAAACAATCCTGAGCAACCCTTTTCTTTTATAATGAGACTGTCCCATGTCAAAAGTGGGATATATTAAGAGGACTATGGAGGTCCGCCATATTGGCAAAAGTTTATTTTTCAAATGCTGCTTTTAAAACGCGTTCAATTTAAACATTCTAAAAGTAGATCAGTCTATAATAATATTATAAATGTGCGAAAGTCAATAATTATGGAAAATGTTTTACATTAACAAAGAAAAATTATAAAATTTTAAAACTTATTACGGAAAATGACTTTCTCACATTCTAGGTAAAAAACTGATCACATTTGTTTAATAAAAAATAGGAAATTATCATTCCTAAAAGTGCAAAATGAAAAATACGTAATATAAATATTTGCTATGTAATGTGCTGCCATCTTAAGGTTGAAGGAAGATTAACTCACGTCAAATAAATTTGGCAACGTTGTTTGTTACCGCGCAATGCATTCATACAGATTCATATTAAAAAAGCATTGGGCTTACTTATTGCATTAATTAGTTCTTAATGTGAAATGGGTGGAAAGTATAAACAAGAGGGAGACGGTAAAAATCGATTTAGGAAGTTTTTATCAAGTAGGAGAAAGAATCGTAGACTTGCTATGTTACGGTAAATACATTTACAATTATTTGTACATATTCACGGACATTCTTGTAGTGAAATCGTATAAAAAATGAAACGCCTTTTAAAACGAGCAAAAATATATTAAAGTTTGAATAACACTATAAATAAACAAGTTAGAATGATAATTTTAAAGTTTTTAAAGAGAATGTGCAGATAAAACAAATTAATACCTATTTAATTTAAGGAATTACCAAAACTACAGAATATTCCTGTAGTACCGCTAATTATACTGATTTGATTTATTTGACTTATTAATTTGTTTATTTTATATAAACATGTTCAAATGTTTATAAATCTATGATTGGAAAGTGTTACGTTCTCCATAAAGAAATTTGGCAATTTTCAAGTCAAACATGATATAATTAAATAGTTAGATGTAAATGTTCAGTTAACATTGGATAACTCCTTGGATATAGCAGTATCTTGATTTTAGGCTTTTTGCTAGATATATTCAATTTTTTTTTAGATGTTTCAAACAATTATTTATTACTGAGAGAATATTTTACTTTTTATACAAGATTTTCCGGATAAGAATTGTGAATAAGAATTTCTTTAATAAAAATTAAAATTGTTATTTATGAAAGTTTTCCTAAATTTAGGTAATAAATGACGAAATAAATTGTTTATTTTCATTATAAACCTTGCATGAATTTATACAGCGATAATGGAATTTTTATATCAGTTTTAAAACTCTTCGAAAGGTGTGAACTTATCTTTTGTTTATTTTAATATTTAATCCAAATTCCACCCTATAGTATCTGCAGCAAATATTTCAGAAGTAACTTTTATGACTATGACTTTTATGAGCGAATAGTAAAAAGCGGACCATTCCTAATCCTTCAAATTGTGTAAAGATGGTTATTATTATGATGCACTGAATAATGTAAAACTTATTGCAGAGCTTTTAAAACAAAGAAAGAACATGAAAATCAAAATTCAAAATATCAAGAGTTTGTTACGCAGGTCATCGAATTAACGAATAGGTATTTATTGTAATAAGTATGTACATATAATATACAGTATACGTTTTTACAAATTTTTATAGGCATACAGATTTTATTGATACGCAGCCACATAACTATTTCGTGCAAGAAACTGACACATTTTCACTGGATTTGTAAATACATACATACATTTATTAAGAAAACCTTTATTGACTTGTATCTATTTCAGAAATGCAAATTGTTCTACCTCGAAAATTACTGGTCGCAGAATTTTCGATGTAGAATACCTATTTAAACAAATATTAAACAGTGCAAAACATATTCCCTTCGACTGCGATATCACAGACATGTATGTTGTAAGTGAGCAGCGTAAAGGTATGCATAGCATCTTTTTGTTAAGATGTAAAATGTGCAAGACAACCAGTACATTAAGTACAGAGGACATATCGGAAAAAAGTGTAAATGTAAATACATCTCTTACATTGGCGTCTATTTCTACGGGCATTGGTTTTTCTCAATTAGAAGAGCTTACTTCTGCAATAAATATGCCAATGATGTCAAGCAAAACCTATAGTCGTTTTCATGAAAAACTGTCCGAAGTAATATTTGAAACAGCTTGGCAAACAATGAAAGAGGCTGCTGAAGAGGAAGCACGATTGGCACGATTATATGGTGAAGTCGACAGAAACAATGTGCCTTGTATTACTGTCGTGGCCGATGGAGCCTGGAGGAAAAGATCGTACAATGTAAATTATAATTCTCTCTCTGGGGTGGTAAGTTTTGCAAAATTGTATTAGAAAGTTTACGTACAAAATTCAGTTGGTATTTGGAAGACAGAAATGGTGCATATTAAACATAACAGCAATTGTTTACAGGCTTGCATTATTGGTTACAGGACAGGAAAACTTTTATATTTAGGAATTAGAAACAGATATTGTTGTGTTTGTGTAAGATCACAAGAAAATAATCTGCTAGTCCCAGATCACATTTGTTACAAAAATTGGGACGGTTCTTCAACTTCTATGGAAACCAATATAATTGCAGAAGGCTTCAAACTAAGTATAGCCATGCACGGAATAAAATATACCAAATTAATCGGAGATGGTGATAGTTCAGTATATAAAAAATTATCAGAAATAAGACCTTATGGAACAACTTTGGTGGAAAAAATAGAATGTAGAAATCACCTAATGAGAAATTTTTCATCAAGACTACGAGAAATTTCTAGTATGTCAATCTCTTTTATTTTGCCAAAGAGTGGTTTTACATTTTGCTGTACGTTTCACAGCTTTTTAGGATAAATAATAATTTTATTTATAATTAGATTCTTGTCCAATAAAAATTTATATATCAAATTTTATATAATAAAAACAATTTGAATACTTTCTTTAGAACGAAGTACCATTGTTTTTCTTTGTTATGTTATGTTATTGTTTTTAAAGTTCATGTCGACCAAGCAGCGATTTTTTTGTTATGAGATATTGAAGAGAAATAAATTTTCTAAAAAAAATTGTTCAAACTTTAACATCCGTATTTTGAAAACAAGAGGCAATCGGACATTAGTATTTAAGACCTTTTTTTTATTATTTATGGTCCTCTATCGCATGGTACTATACATTGTAGTTTTTTCAATGTCATCCAGTATAAATACGTTTATTATTTCAATAACTAGTAAATTTATCCTCAAGAAGCTATTAAGCGTACAGCGAAACATCGACCTTTGTACTGGTTTTCTGAACTGTCCGATCAATTATTATACTCACGATACCTACTTTTCAACAGACAAGAAAGTTTTTCAATATTATACATGTTTTCTGTATAATCTTTGTTGTTACTGTTTAAGATCGAAAAAGAAGTAATTCTACAAATATGCCGATTCCTCCAATACTCAGAAAAGAAGTGGCAAATAAATCTCTCCGCCTGAGGACTGCTATTTCTAGAGCCACTATGTATAGGATTCAAGAAAATGGGGACAGAGAACAGAAAATTAAGTTATTAAGTCAGGATATTTTAAATGCTCCATCACATGTCTTTGGAGAACATGCGAAGTGTGCTAAAATCAATTATTTCAAGTGTACGAGAAAAAATAAAGAACAGAATTTTGTACCGTACATGAGGGAATGTGGGCTCTATCAGGATATACAAGGGGTCGTTTTTATATTCCCGGACTAGGCATGAAAAGAAAAGATTAGAACAGCAACAAAAATTTATTTTTCAATATAGGCCCCTTGCTTTTGAATACAAGTATTACATCGTTTCAATAACATCTTTAATCCATTGTAAAAATATTCATTTGATTTGTCCGCAAAATGGCTTTCAACAGCCGTTATTGTCGCGATGAAGGACGGCGCCTCCATCATGTCGCGATGAAGGGCGGCTGCCTCCATCATGTCACGGAAAGCCCAAGCCTTCACTAGGTCACGGCCCGGGGGTTTTATCCGTTTAGGGGCGTAGGTAGCGGTAATAGATGGTAGACTTGAAACACAGGTGTTTTTAGAAAAAACGGAATTAATACCTCTTTATTAAATTAAATTAAATTTTGTTGCGGGGGTTCGTCTCGAATTGTTGGGAATGCGGTCCGGGTGTTTACGGCGACGGTCAGCTCACGTCGTTCCATTTCTGGCCGGAGTGGAACAAGATTCTTCCCTGATGGGTTGGTGGACTCGGGTATCGTTTCCCTTAGCTGGCGGGGAAAGTTGGTCCTCGTTCCCGGGGGTAGGTACTGTAGTCAGCCAGCAGGTTTGCAGCAGCTCGATGCAGTGGCATCCAGTTGTGGGACAGCGTCTCGGTGCGTGGCGTCCAGTTGTGGGACAGCGTCTCGGTGCGTGGCGTCCAGTTGTGGGACAGCGTCGCGGTGCGGTGGCGTCTAGTTGCAGGACAGCGTCCCGGCGCGCGGCGCCCCGGTGCGTCGGCACCAGTAGCCACGGAGTCGGTTCGGTAGAACGACTGACTTCCTAATTTTGGCCCGCATTTTTATACACCGTTTTTGGCTAGTTTGCATGTTGCATCTCTTTGTTCTTGCCCCGTGTTTCGCCCATCGATTTCATATGTGCGCGGCCTCGTTTATCGTAATTTTCGCTGAGCTCTATCGTTGCGGAATTTGAACCGATTACCTGTTTATTTCGACACGGTTGCGGTGCCCTCGATTACACATGTTCGCGTTTAAATTATTTGTTTGCGGAATACAACCAGAAAGCCCCTCGTGGTTTTTTAGAAAATCCCTTTCATGACATCGTCGTTCGTCATCGTCCCTAAATTTTGTTCCCCTTAATATTTTTTTGAGATTTGGAAACAAAAAATAGTCACAGGGGGCTAGATCTGGACTGTAAGGCGGATGGTCAATTTCTACGAATCCACATTCAGCAACAGCAGCTTTGGAAAGTCTTGACTTGTGGGGTGGAGCATTGTCGTGGAGCAAGAGGACACCTGGCGACAGTTTTCCGCGCCTTTTCACTTTAATAGAATCTCTGAGGCGATGCATTAAGCTTGCATAATATTCTCCTGTTACCGTACTTCCCTTATTCAGATAGTCAATCATTAAAATTCCTTGGCAATCCCAAAAAACAGTTGCCATTATTTTTCCTGCAGAAGGGATGACTAAACTTTTTGGGAGGGCTGGAGCCTTTAATATGCCATTGCATCGATTCTTGTTTCGATTCAGGATCAAAATGATGGACCCAGGTTTCATCTCCGGTGACAAGTCGATTGATAATTAAATCTGGTTCGTCTCCACAAAGCGCCAAAAATTGTTCACATGTCTCCATTCGGACACGCATTTGGAACGGCGAAAGCATTCGTGGTACCCATCACGCACTAATCTTTGACATTCCAAGGTATTCGTGTAAATTTCTGAAAACCGTGGTTTCTGCAACTCCTAGTAAAGCTGCTAATTGTCGCTTCTTTAATCTTGCATCTTCCAGTACCAAACACTTGGTTTTTTCAACATCGGAAGTGATCACGTCAACAGGCCGACCTGGTCGGGAATCATCATCCAGTGATTCTCGACCATGTTTAAACAATTTTGACCATTCGCAAATAGTCAACTTGGAAGGACAATCATCTCCGTATACAGCCAACATTTCTTCACGAATAACTTTTGGAGCTTTTCCTTGTTTTGTTAGGAATTTTATAACTGCTCGATATTCGAGTTTGTTCATTTTGATATGTGCTAACACAATCTGAGAGATATTAGAACTAATACTGCTGCAATTGTTTTGTAAATTATCAAACATGTTACCAAGACATATGTGATTAAAAAACAGTATAATGAAAAATTGCATTAAAATTGAAAACTGCCTAGTCCGAGAATATAAAAACGACCCCTCGTAACTGCCTGCTTACAGCGACTTGTAAGTAATGCTGGAAGTTTATTACTAAATATGGATAATAACTTATATCACAAAATCTTCTAAGCGGACACTAAATCGCGCAAATATACACTTTACGTTTCGCAGTCGTTCGACTGCTTCGTCAGAAGTGAAAATTATGTTGTCAAAATAAACAAGGTTGTCAACGGAAACTGAAAAAGTAACTTGATTTTTTTTTTTATGTATATTATATTTATTTTTAATCTAAAAATAATTTGAACATTACAAATGTTAAAAAATTGACAGATCTATGTTCTATTTAAGGAATCGAGAAAACTACAAAATGTATCGTTTAAATTTGCAAAATCAGTACGTTTATTAATAGAATTCGACGACATTTTTATTTTAAATATGGATAATAACTTAGCAGAGCATTACAACAGTATCGTATGCAAGTTTACTGGAGGCAAAAGAATCAATTTTTCACTTAAAGGCTCTTATAAAACTAGATGTGAAGCTGCTGCAATTTCATTTAATAGTGACGGTGAATTTTATGACAAACTATACAGAAGTCTCGCTAAACGATCACCCAAACATTTCATGAAACGGTATATAGTACGGATGAAAAGACGACGCGATTCTTCTAAAGCGAAAAACAGGCGTAGAACTAAAATATTTAAAAGAAAAAGTGCAGTTCCAGATAACGACTATGGCCCCGATGCAAATGTATCGGCATTATGTCAAGAAGAATATGACGTAAAAAGAGAGGAATTTTTAAAAGAAATTAAAAAAACGCAAGAGCAAATACGTGATTTGGAATATTCTACTAGAGGTCAAAGTAATAATCCAAAATGGATACAGGAACGTTCTCTCAGATTAACTGCCTCATATTTTGGACAAATATGTAAAATGCGACCAACCACATCCTGTGTCAATTTAATAAAGACCATTTTATATGGTAATTTTCACGGAAATAAAGCAACCCGATATGGTACTGAAAATGAAATTCATGCCATTCATTCATTTGAGAAAATATTCAATTTAAAAGTTGATAAATGTGGTTTATTCATTGACGAAGAAGAATATTATTTAGCGGCAAGTCCAGACGGACTGCTAGATAATAATAATATTATTGAAATAAAATGTCCCGCATTACTCAGTAAAATTTCGCCTAAAGTCGGCATTATTGAAAAAAAAGTAAAGTTTGCAACTTTGAAGGACGATCAACTGTACTTGAAAAGAAATCACAACTATTATTATCAAGTACAAGGTCAATTAGCTATAACAAAGAAGAATTTTTGTTATTTCTGCGTATGGAGTCCTTTTGGCATACTTGTAGAAAAGGTAGAGCAAAAATATTTCACTTTACATATTTGGTACAAATGTTATATGTATTTGTTCTAGATTCCAAGGGATGAGAATTTTTGGCAGGAAAAAATGCTGCCTGCATTAAAAATGTTCTTTTTCCGGTGTTTGTTGCCAGAAATTATTGATCCTCAGCATCCAAAAGGATTACCAATTAAAAATCCTAGTAGGAATTCGATTTCCTAGAGATTACGCAGTCAATAGAAATAAAGATAACATCATTACTTCACTAGGGATTTAGACCCAGCTACAAGTACACTAAAGTACTGGAATGGCTAATGCCGATAAGACAATAAGCGTTCTGCCCAAAGCAAGTAAGCAATATTCGTATCTTTGTAAACACTGTTTATGTTTTAGGTAGAAGTGAATAGTGATGAAGTTTCAACAAGAAATATAAGGTAGGGCTAGAAGAAAGCATAAACAATGTAGTGAAAATAACAGTTAATGCCAAAGAAGTCCTATGTGAAATTATGGCGTACGTAAGAAAAACATTCATACAATATGATATTTCGTTGTAAAATAACTTGAATTTTCTTTTAGAAATCTTTGTAAAAAATTCTATTTGTTGATCAATCTTATGTACTAATAAAATTTAGAAAATGAGTGCACAGTTTATTTCGTATATTAAAGATGAGTGTAAAGATTTATGTCCAATTTCTAAGCCACATAAAATATTTAGAAAATCTACTTGTCTTTTTATCAAAATAGGATTTTCCTAAAGCAAAAATATACATATTTTAAATTTGAAAGAATTTAATTAATGATTATACACTGCGTTCGTAAAGTATGGAATAAATTCATTTTCTACGAAATAAACGATTTTTGTGTAAAATCCTGAAACAGGTCGATTTTTAATTAAAAAATGACACTATTTTAGTGGAATTTTGTATCTCCCCCTCCAACCCCCTCCGAGTGACAGTTGCCCCTTTAAAATTTTTAAATGGAATGGGGCATCATGTGATACCTCATTTGGAAGAGCTTTTCATTCTCTATTCAGTAGTATAAGAATCTTTTTTGAATTCCTATTTTTCTAAAAAGAATAATACATTTTAAAATCAACACACAAAATTTTAAAATGAAACAATTTAAATGAAATATTTGAACTGGGAACCGTTTGATTCATGACAATAGTACAAACGTTACTGACGTTCATCTAAAACATTTCATTCCAGGGTAATTTGATTAATTCCAATTTTTTAAAAAATTTTTTTTAAATTCTTTATGAAAACGAGTAGAAACTGTAGATACTAATGTATGTAATCGACGTAGAAGTAAAAGTAATAACACCAATATCAAAGGAACTGTTCAAAATATCCTCCTCCTACCTCTTGACAATAACCAAGACGAAATTCAAACTCATGCAAAACATTGTCGATTATTTCCGGACTGATTCCTCGTATTTCATTTCTTATTCTGTCTTTTAGTTCTTCAAGACTGTTTGGTTTAGTTAGATGTGTTAAATCAGGATCTCTAGCCGGCAACTCAATTGCCCCCCTTCGACCAATCCATCTACTGGGGAAAACGTCATCCAAATAATCCATTTTAAAATTTTGTGTGTTGATTTTAAAATGTATTATTCTTTTCAGAAAAAATAGGAATTAAAAAAAAGCTCTTATACTACTGAAGAGAGAATGAAAAGCGCTTTAAAATGAGGTATCACATGTCCCCCCATTCTATTTAAAAATTTTAAAGGGGCAACTGTCACTCGGAGGGGGTTGGAGAGGGAGATGCAAAATTCCGCTGAAATAGTGTCATTTTTTAATTAAAAATCGACCTGTTTCAGGATTTTACATAAAAATCGTTTATTTCGTAGAAAATGAATTTATTCCATACTTTACGAACGCAGTGTATAATTAATTAATCAATAAGCCATTTATGTATTACATTTTTGTTAAATTTAATATAAGTTTCAATTTCAAAATGAAATTAGTGTCGATCGAATTTTGTTTGGTATTTCAAATATTAGAAAATTGTTGATCAAGAAAATTATTATCTAATTGGCTTTAAAGTAAAAGCTAATTTTCATAGAAAGAAATGTGGAAGTTATCTTATTTTAAAAGTTATTTATTATTTGATAAATTTCAACGAACAAGAAAGTGTTTTAATTATGAATATTATTTAATTAAGAATTATTTTACTACTGGCGTATTTTCCCAAATAATTTTTTATGTAAGAATGATTTTTATTCAAATCTTATAGTTTGAATTTCGCGCGTATATAACCAGCAAACTTTTCTTCCTCTAGTTCAGAATAAATTTAGAATATTACCACGTGTTAGTTTTGCGACGCGACGTTGCCGCTATGTTAGATACGATGAATGTGTCCGAACTTATGCGAGACGAGTCTCGACGATGTTCTCCTTGTCATTCAAGTATTGAATCTTACTGGACTAAACGACACTTATTTCAATTATAAGAGAGGCGTGTTTTCAGTCATGCGGGGTTTGCGGGGAGTACTGGTGACTTTCGAGTAGTTGATCATGTGATCCACAGTCCTCTTAAAGGTCTGTCATTGGCCAATAGACCTCTAAGTCGACCCGATGCGAAATTCCGCAGTCTTGTGGCTACTCGCCTTACATCCAGACCACACTGAGAATTATTCTCGCTTTGTATAGTTTTTTCATTAAACGGTGTTTGTTTTGGAGAAAGGAGACGGGTATGTTACCTGAATATTAATTTGTTTGCGGCAAGCCCAGGCCTTTCTCGAGGCTTTCCATGCTTGTTCCGACGTATTAAACGGCAAGTATGTTTTAAAGTCACACTGGGCGGCAGTCGGTTCGTAATTCCTGTTTTGTTTTATCTAGGTTTTTTTTTAAATATCCTTATTTGGTTCTTCTTCCTCCCATTAATTCCGGACTTCCGTTAACTGGGAGCTGCCGGCGATCTTCTCCGTGTGTGTCCTTGCTGAAAGGTTTGATGGTACCGCTGTAAACGAATCTTGGCCGTCCATCTTGGACTTGGGTAATACGGCAATTCATCACATTACAGGTTTGTTCCAGCAATAGTTCATAACTAGTTCGAAACCGTCAAAAGCATGCAGGCCTCAAAATTGTACATTTGATGGCCCCGTTAAAATCGGTCTTACTTCGGTGGGCAACTGTTTTTAACGGTTCCGAACTAGTTACGAACTATTGCTGGAATAAACCTTACACATCGCAAGAGGGCACGCTCCTCGGAACGGATGTGGTTACTGAAGTTGACGCAAGTGGTCACTTAAAGTTCACAAAAGTGGTAACTGGAGCATTTCTACTTCTACCATCATATTCCTATCTGGTTGGGCTGAAGCCAAGCTGTCATTTGGAATGACGCGGCGCTCCTGTTACGCCTAACCTCGATGGACGACAATTTGACGTTTGGCTCTTGGATAACCAAAGGTTGGATTTAATCTTTCTTATTTTCTTTATTTTATTTTGTCACACTGTAATATTAAGTTTTTAAACGACAAACGGCATTGACACGCGATTTTAGTGTCGAATTGTGTTGGTCACTTTAATGCGTTTTGTAAACGGATCCGTGCTTAAATACTTTAGTTTATTTTTAACGCTAACTTGACTTCCCAGTTTGTGTACTGGTTGATTTTTTAGTCTTTTAAGATTGTTCATTTAAATTTTTGGTTTGAGACTTAAATAAAAACAAGTCTAATGTGCATTAATGGTGATTTTTTTTTTCTGTTCGGATTTAAATTCATGCCTTTGCGTTGGGATTATGTTTGATCCACCCCATCTCCACGAGTTAGCCGAACGTGAGATGAACTTAATTTGCACATTTCAACATTTGTAACCAGGTAAGGTCACAAATATTGTTAAAAACGTATATATTATAAGGTTTTTCCAAGACATTTGTAATTCTAAACGGCCCAAGTTTTTTTCATGTGTGTTCCTATATGGTACGCGGTGTCCAAAATGATGAAAATTGTTCCTTGTTTTAGATAGGCACTCCGTGTACCGCATTGAGACACATGTTAAAACACAAATAAACAATGTACATTTTAGTTTATAAATCTATTAATGCAAAAATCTTGTGCCCACCCGTTTTGAGTGTTTCATTGGATAGCCTTCTACTATTCATTTTGGTCATTTTGCTGTAATATACATACAGTGACATTCATAAAGTTCGTAACAAACGGGAAATTTTTTTATTATTGATTTTTTGGAAAAGTTTTTATTGGGGTTAGTTTGTGCATCAATCAAAATAAAAATCAAGGTATTCACATCAACTTCATCATTCATAATTTGGTTGGAAACTTGAAAAATCTAAGTCGCCAAAAATGAAAAATTGCGGTAGTTCGAAAAGTATTCATGTCTTCTTCAAGATTTGTTGTACGCAAATATAATTAAGTATAATTAACAAGCTGGACGCCTTAAAAAAGTATTTTACAACAATTACAAGCAAAAATCACGTTTATTTGAAATTTTACTTTATTTTGTCATAATATTAAGATTTTCTTACAAAGTAGTGAAAATTAAATGTTGTGTCATTCTTTGATCTGTGTTCATTAAAAAACATACCAATAACATAAAAATATTATTTCCGATAAGATGTATTTTCAGGAAATATTGAAAATTCGCGTTAAAAAACACGTCTTTGTTACATTACACTTTAATAAATAAAAATAATGTGTTTCCGTTTATTTTTGATGTAATTTAAAAGATAAAAGTGTAAGTGTGACTTTTTCGAGCAAAAATGTTGTCTATAGTAGATTAATTGCTTATTTTTGATCTTATTAAAACAGGCAAATTTTAAGCCCAATAAATGAAAAGTGGTGTTGTGTAATAACGGTAGCCATGAAATCTGCTGTTTGAAAAATTTTCCAATAAACGTCAACCAAGTATATCGATTCGTTTGCTGCTATTTCTAACTTTTTAAAGTTAACGTTTTATGTTTCTGGTTAAAGATGCCAGTAAAATTGTCTCAGCAAGAAAAAATCGAGATAGTTTTGTTTGTAGGAGACAATTATAAAACCTACAGAGATGCCGCTCAAATATTCAACAGAAGACATCCTGATAAGTTAATTACGTACGTAACGGTAGGAAGAATTGTTTCTAAATTCAAAACAACCGACTCTGTTGTAAACCTTTTTAAGAAGCCACATGAGCATTGGATGACTAATAATCAGACAGAATTTGAAGTTGTACAGAGTGTTATTGAAACTCCAAAAATTTTAATTTCCAAATTACGCGATAATTTGAATTTATCTGGTAGTTCTATTCAAAGAATATTAAAGAAAAATAAATTCAAACCCTATAAACCGAAATTTGTCCATACACTTAAAGACAGAGACGCAGACTCCCGTATGTATTTTTCATTTTGGCTGCAGGCACAAATTGAAGAGAATCGTTCGTTTACAAAATTTATATTATTCAGTGATGAGTCGACTTTTAGTTCAAATGGAGTTATTTCATCGCAAAATTGTAGATGGTGGGCAGACAACAATCCCCATTTTACAATTGAGACAAACGATCAGTATTCATTTAAAGTAAACGTCTGGTGCGGCATTTTTAATAATAGGATTATTGGCCCGTTTTTCTTCAGAGAAAATTTAACAGCTGAAAGATATCTACAATTTTTAAATAATGAGTTTTTTAATGTGTCGGAAAATTTTACTTTAGAAGAAAGGCAAAAGATTTACTTTCAACAAGACGGAGCATCCTGTCATAGTACCTTGCCCGTAAGAAACTGGCTGGATAGATTATTTCCAAATAGGTGGATAGGGCGGTTTTCGGAAATACCATGGCCTGCGCGCTCACCGGATCTTACCCCGTGTGATTTTTTTTTATGGGGATTTTTGAAAAATAATGTTTATAAACACAGACCTTTTCGAGATATTCCGCACTTGGAAGACACTATTCGGCAGTGTGTAACTGAAATACCTCGAGAGTACCTCATAAACGTTCAAAGAGAATTATATGCAAGAACTATTTTATGCATAGAAAGGGGAGGTAGACACATTGAAATATAAAATCTACTCATGTTTGTCACTGTTTTATAATCTTTAATTTGCTTTCTTCTTTGTTGTTATTAAATAAAAAGTTATTTATTTATTTATTTAAGACGAAAAGTGAAGTTTTAAAGAAAAGAACAAGTTGTTTACAATCGTGGCAATTAGCCGAGGCTGTAATTACTTATTTCCTGAAAATACATCTTATCTGAAATAATATTTTTATGTTATTGGTATATTTTTTAATGAACACAGATCAAAGAATGAGACAACATTTAATTTTCACTACTTTGTAAGAAAATTTTAATATTATGACAAAATAAAGTAAAATTTCAAATAAACGTGATTTTTGCTTGTAATTGTTGTAGAATACTTTTTTAAGGCGTCCAGCTTGTTAATTATACTTAATTATATTTGCGTACAACAAATCTTGAAGAAGACATGAATACTTTTCGAACTACCGCAATTTTTCATTTTTGGCGACTTAGATTTTTCAAGTTTCCAACCAAATTATGAATGATGAAGTTGATGTGAATACCTTGATTTTCATTTTGATTGATGCACAAACTAACCCCAATAAAAACTTTTCCAAAAAAATCAATAATAAAAAAATTTCCCGTTTGTTACGAACTTTATGAATGTCATTGTATAATACATCTTTCCCTGTTTTGAATTTTTTGTAAGATGTATCGTCTTCTGGTATGTTATCGCGAGCATTGTTTTGAGCTTCAAAAATTGCAAGGACAACGCACTGAATTTTGTAATACCAATCTTCTTTTTGGTTACAAGCTCGTACAAAATATGTGCATTAACTATTGCCGTATTTGCCAATAACTCTAAAAGAGGTATAGCAACTCAAATTACAGCGCCTATGAAGAAGTCTTTTTCAGATCCTACAAGTTTTTACGTCATTAAGATGCTTTTTTAAATGACAACCTATATTTTGCATTTTTTATTTTAGTAGCATTTCTTATTCTGTTATCAACCGTATAAAATTTTGGATCGATTTCATAACAAAAAGTTCAAGAAAAACAGGCTCAATGTTTTAACAATAAAGTTGAATGAAATGAACAGAATATCTAGTTAGCCAGGTATTGACTTGATTGACAAGAACTTGTCAAAATAAACAAGAACCTATCAAAATAATGTAAGTGCGTATTTTTATTCTTTGTGGAAAGTACGAGTTGCACGTTTATTAACAATATTCTTTATCAAAATGGTATTGATGAGAGAGAAACAAAGAATTGAAGTTTTAATGACGATTGGGTTTGACGATCCAAGAAGGTAGTAGAACTCATACTGACTTTTCACAAACAAATATCCTGGGCAGCAAATAAGTCATTCTGATTTCTTCATCGCCTTTTTTTGATGTTAAATTTAGAAATTCAGTTAGAATGTAATACATAGTATGTGTACGGCCAACTGTACGTCACAGGCAACCAATTTGTTTGCCTTCTTTAAAAGTTATAGATTGCTTTTCTGGTTATCCAAGTTCAGTACATGACAGTAGGATTTTCAGAAACTCTGACATTTTTGGCAACATTACACATAATACTTTAAATTATTTTGATGCAAATGAATATATATTAGGTGATAAAGCCTATCCTCTCTACAAATGGTGCATTCCTCCATATATAAATCGAGGTAATCTGAATAACATGCAAACTATATTTAACACAGCTCATGCTCAGACTCGGCAGGTTATTGAAAGAAGTTTTTGTTTGCTCTTTGGACGGTTTCGAAGACTGCGGTTTTTAGATATGCAGAGAACCGATTTGATACCTGCAACAATCATAGCAGCATGTACACTCCATAATATCTGCCTGATGTCAGAAGATGAATTAAATGATAATTACATACAAGAAGGTGCACAGTATGTTCAAAATCTTCATATTCAAGATTATGAAAATGAAGTTCCTGCAATGCAATTGGAGGGAATTGCAAGAAGAGATGAAATAGCTAGAAGTATTTATAATAATCGTCGTAGATAAACTGTATTTATCTCATATACATTAAATGACTGTTTATAAATATGGCACTTTAATAAAAAAAATTTATACAATAGTATATTATTTTACGAGTTTCACAAGAAGGGTTATTGTAACACGAGTGGGGTTGGGGTACGACGAGCGAAGCGTAGCAAGCTCGGAGTGCCCCAACAGAACGAGTGTTACAATGCCTCTTGTGAAACGTGTAAAATATAGTATTTTTTCTACTTTGCGTCACTTATTGAACAAAAAAATGAAAAATATTGTCAAAAATTTGATCTCCTTGGTATATGGGGAATTTTAGTTGTAATGCGTGGCAACACTGAAAACCTTTCGTTTTAATCAAAAGTCACTTTAACAAGTTATTAATTTTTCTTATCCAGCTTCATTGTGAGTATTCTGTTAAGTAACAAATAAATAATGAGTTATTTTGTAGAATCTAATAAATATTTTCAATTAAAAATTGACTAAAATTTCCCCAAAAACAGTTTCACAATGAGCTTCATTGTGAAACTGTTTTTGGTGTCACAATGAGTTCATTGTGAACGCAAAGTAGAAAAATACATTTTACTATATACTTTGTACAGGAAAGTACTTTTAGGCAATCAAGATAATTGCAAACCAAAGCAGTAACAGTCGTAATAAATATAACTTATTAAAAAACCAACAAAATAAAATATTAATTCTAAAAATTCAAACAAACAAGATTCAGCTATTTTTATAACAATAAAGCTAATCCTGCTGCATCGGGAACTAACCTTGAACACAGATCACTGTTTTATTGAAAATTGAAATGAATAAATAAAACAAATTAATTTCCCTTCCCCTAATCATGTTAGGAAGAATGAAAATTAATTTATTTCAATAAAACAGCGATTGCTTGTTAAAGGTCAGGTTCCAATACAGCAGGATTACTCATTTACATAATAAGAACAAAGGTAAAGATATTATTTTTTCATTTGAGAAAATAGTTTATCCATATAGTTTTTAAAAACATCTAGCGCTTCCCTTTTCACTTCCATATTTTCAGTATGTCGCAGTTTCTTGCTTTCTTCTCGTATTTCTAAAGCTATCACCAGGTCACTTTTCCTTTTCATTTTTGGTTTTTCGTGCTGTTCTGTACAAACATCACCATCATTCTGTGCAGAAGTCTCTGATGTAGATTTGTCTGCAATTTCAGTAGCTTGTGGAGTGTTTTGAACCCCTTTACTAGATGATGCAATCGCAATGGGCATCATATTTGGATCTTTCCCAAATAATCGGTCGAATTCACTAAAATATTCAAATTTTATTCTTGCCGCTCCTGTCGCATTTGGTCCACAGTTTTCTTTTTTCTTTATGTATAAGCCTTTCAAGTACTTAAATTTGTTTTGACATTGCTGTGCTGTATGGGTCTTTAAGTTATTTGAAATTAGTTGTCACACTTTTTCTTTTGTCACACCAGATTTTTTCATGAGTGGTTGATGCCTTTCGTAGGCATCTATTAATTTCAATACATCTGTTCTTGACCACTGGTTTCTCAGTTTTTCATTAGCACCTGTCTCTTCTGAAATATGAAATTAAATATAAAAACTTTATTTATTATTAGCAAGAAATGCATTCTATACACTCACCTGTAGGATCATTTGTTAACGTGAACGTCGTACTATCGTCGAGCCAAACATACTGGATATCGTCGTTGATTTCATCTACTATTTGATAGAGTTTATGTTCCATTGCGTTCATATAATATATGGCCAAAATAGTAAAAACAAAGAGAAAATAAGCAAATGGAACTTAACCCCAAATATCAACAAATATCTCTGCGCATGTCCGACAAATTTTAACCAAGTCTAAACGCGAGGTAAGAAGTTGTACACCCGGCGTTTCCCCGTCGTGAAATTCGAACGGTGTTAAATTATATTTGGTAACAATTTTAGAATTTTAGAACGCTTGGGGTGAAAAGTTAAATACCCGATGATAAATCCGAACGCAACCATTGTCAATAGTTTAGAAGTTAGTTTTCTCGGTGTATATATAGACTAGGTTTCGGTTTAAATTATCAGTTTGAAAATGACATTGTAATGTTGAAACTGCAGTCACTGTGTGACAAATAAATGTGATATTAACAAAGTAATTATCTGTGTTTTTGTTTTTGTTATAATGGAATATCACAAAGTAACGGCGGAACGTGTTAATTATTTGAAATAGTTATTTATGTACCAAGGCGGCAAAATGGCACAATGTCGAACAAGTTTGCAAATTGCGAGCCAAGGCGAAGCCGCGGCGAGCAAGCAAACGAGTTCGACAAAGACACTTTGCCGCGGTGGTGCATACAACATTTTTTCGACTACCACTTACACTTCGTAATTTTTTTTAAAATGTATCTCATTTACCTTATAATACGTTATAGATGACGTTGGCGTTTCGAAGACACCAAAAGATGCGACGCGAGCTCAAAGTTGTTGTTACTTTTTGAGTTGATTTGAATGACAAATTAATTTGACATTTAATCGGATTCGACGACAAAGCAGGCCATGATGCGGGTAATGCTTTTTACAAATTACCTAAAAGGAATTAAAAATCATACTAATTGATCCAAAATAAAAAGATTTCAACAGTATTATTGAAAAACAATCAAATGTAAAACAATTAATTGGTTATCATTTATAGATAAACAATAATATTGTGGCGACTGTTATTTTTATCAAGCAATCGAAGCAGTTAAAATTAAAACAAGTTTAGTTATTATTGACAACTCAAAAATATAACATTAATTTTTGATTAATAAATGTAATTTAATAAAGTTTTACTGTAAATTTAACTACAAATGATGACCCCTGACGAACGCGTGCAGCAAGAAGCGGAACAAGCGCTTTTGATTCAACATCTAGAACAACACCTAGCCGAATTGCAAGGACCATCTCAAGCTAATATGCAACAGAACCATGACTTAAGCAGCAGCGCAGAGGTACATAGATGAGGTGAATCACATTAAGCTTCGACCGTTTTGACTGTTATTTTTATCAAGCAATCGGAGCAGTTAAAATTAAAACAAGTTTGGTTATTATTGACAACTCAAAAATATAACATTAATTTCTGATTAATAGTTTAATAAAGTTTTACTGTAAATTTAACTACAATATTAATGCGAACCAATTAATGTCACTCCAGAACAGGTCTAGTAGGCTTCGTCAGGGTCATGTAAAATATTTATTACCTGCCTCGTCAGGTAAAGTATCGCTTTCTCGATTCGAACGAGTAGGTACGGTAAAATTGTACTTTCGAATGTGGTAGTCGAAAAATTAAATTATCCTTGTTTATGTACTTATTTGTAGCATTACATGTAGAGTTTATATTTTTACTAACAGAAACTTGCCATTATAATTTAAATGCAAGCCATGTAAGTAAGCAAGTATTTATTAACCCATCATAAGACGGTACAGTATACATAATAATAAGTATAATAAATGATTAAACTTAAGATTAAAAATTTAATTATTAAATATACAAAAAGTGTAGGCCTAACAATAAGACAATAAGCATAACATCGGGCACGGAAGTCATTAGAAAGGAACTTAAGTTATCCACGTCCTTTAGTTGATTAGGTAGTTTATTAAATAAAACTCTACCAAAATAATACGGAGAGTTTTTACATAAGGATGAATTAGGTAGCGGCAATGCCAAGTCGTTGCCTGCTCGTGTGTAATTATGTATTTGTTCACGTCTGGGAAGAAACGTAAATGTTTAAATCGTTGAAAGGATCTCCAATATAAAGAGAGAAAAAAGTGTTAGTACCTGTTTTTCAATGAAAAGAGGTCTGCAGTGAGCTCTAAATTCTGACGAAGTGACGTGAAGCGTTCTGGAGACATAATTCTGTTGATATCTATAAACTGTATAGAATTGTCTTCAATAATTTGATTGTAGATCTTCTTATTTAAGTCAAAAACAAACATATTTAATACGTGCCTGCCATGCCAATAGGGAGTAGATACTAAGATGATGTTCTTTGAATCGGCACACCTCTTGACGTTTGAAACTATGGATTCAAATATTGGACATAGGGGTTTTAACATTACCTTGCTATGGTTACTACTCAATTTTCAATGCTGAATCATAAAGTCCCTAGATTACTAAAGTACGGCAATACACAGTTTAGGACCAAATTTTAAAAACTAGCCAAAATATGGCGTCTGTGTCACGTGACACAAACAGACTTGTGTATTTGAGTTGAATAAACAAATATTTGTCATGGAAACGAAGAAGTTTTAGATTTTTTGGCAGTTGATAAATGTCAGCTCCCAAAACGAATTAGAAATACGAAATAAATCATATTAAAAACACCATAATAAATAAGCCATATTAACCTAAAGACGTTGAAGATATGATTAAAACCCTTTCGCTTAAAATTTTGAATTTTGATAGAAAAAATGGAGTAGTTTTTGCAGGTAACGGAAATATTGCAGTTTTGCGTTATGTGTAAAATATTTGTGCTTGCTCGAAACTCGAAAGTGCTCGTCCGTGCCCCGTGGTGCTCCTGGTTTGTTCATTTGTGGTTTGTGACGGTTATTGGATTTTGTTTATTTTTATCGATTTACAATGGTTAATCGTGTTAAAGGGTTGTAAGGACGTTATTACAGTTTATTATGAGAGAATTTTACTAGTCGACAGACAGTACAGTTTACGGTGGCGTGCAAAAAAATCGCGTACACCTAATTTTTGTTATATTATTGCTGCGTTCGGGTTAGAAAGTGTGGAGAGAGAGGAGCGGAGTTAGAGCTTTCGTCACGTGACAATAGAGCTAAAAGTGTATATCACCGAACCGAACGCGCACGGAGTTTCCTTTAGAATTATGAGGTTATGTTTTAATGTTGTGACATAAAGAGGATTTTTATTTCAGGTAGTAAGATAAATACATGTATTTGATATTTATAATAGGTCTGTTCGTAGAGCAGTTCTGATTAGTTTGAAACCATTGGAAATATGCACCAATGAACGTTTTACATCTAACGCAACGATCGAAATTGATCATAACTTCGATGGGGGACTGGATCTGACGGTTCCAAACTAGTTACAAACTGCACTACGAACAAACCTAATGACTAACTTTAATGAGTAATATAAATTAAGTGCTTTTATTTAAGTTTTTTTTTTTAAGTTGTCAGATACTACTAATGTATTATTTTTGATAGATAACTTGACTGAATACTTAACAATTTAAATGAATCCACTGGAAAAAAGAAGTGTATTGCTATCTGTCGTGGAATATGCTCGAAATATTACGTACTGTTCATCTGATGAAGACGAGCATAAGACGATTCTTGAAAAGGTTAACTTTGCAGAGCATACTGTGTATCTAATGACTGACAATCAATTCAGAATGCATTTTCGTATGAATTCAAATACTTTTGAAGATTTGCTGAGAAAAATGCATATTGTACAATTGCAAGAAAATGCAGATAATCCTGTAGCACCTGCTAGATTTCCAAAAACTTCGCTAGAGAAAGAAGCCATGATCATGGTTTGGTGTCTTAGTAATTTGGAGAGTTTCAGGTAAGATACAAGAAAGTAAAAAGATATTGACTGCTAATTAAGATTTCAGATCAGTAGCAGACAGATTTGGCGTAAGTAAATCTACATGTTGGGATGTGCTGTACCGAACCTGCAAGTTGCTACTGAAAGTTAATACGAGGTTTAAAATTATTCATTGGCCTTCCAGGGAAATAAGTAATTATTTTCAACAGATTAGTGGATTTCCAGGTGAAACTTGACTATATGTTGCCAGCTTACTTTCCAAAGCCTCTAAGTTTTATAACAGATTAAAATAAGAAGTCTACTCATTTCAAAATTTTTTAAACTTCATTTCTGTAAAATTGCACTTAGGAGATTTTGAAAGTTAAGTGACGATATACTTGATAGTTGAGAGAAATTCACACTTTTTTTGTTTTTTTTTTTTTTTTTTTTTTAGGAATAATCGGTTGTATAGATGGATGTCACATGCCCCAAAAGAAAATCACGTCTCACACATTAATCGAAAGAATTTTCACTCAGTTTTATTACAAGGAGTTTGCGATCATAAGAAACTATTCATAGACGTTTATGCAGGGGAAAGTGGTTCTATACATGATTATACCTTATATAAAAGATCCCCTCTTTATAAAGGTTACCGCAGCAGAACTATTGTCTTTTATGAAGATAACCATCTTATCGGAGACTTAGCATATAGACTAGATACAAATCTATTAGTGGGATTTAAGAATGATGGTCACTTAAACGTTCGCCAAAAAAATTATAATTACATTTTAAGTAAAGCTCGAGTAAATATTGAAAACTCTTTTGCATTACTGAAAGGTAGATTTCGTAGATTAAAATCTCTAGATACTGTTAGGATTGATCTGATTACACTATTAATTATATCTGGATGTATTGTCACGAAAGGGATTTTCTAAAAAACCACGAGGGGCTTTCTGGTTGTATTCCGCAAACAAATAATTTAAACGCGAACATGTGTAATCGAGGGCACCGCAACCGTGTCGAAATAAACAGGTAATCGGTTCAAATTCCGCAACGATAGAGCTCAGCGAAAATTACGATAAACGAGGCCGCGCACATATGAAATCGATGGGCGAAACACAGGGCAAGAACAAAGAGATGCAACACGCAAACTAGCCAAAAACGGTGTATAAAAATGCGGGCCAAAATTAGGAAGTCAGTCGTTCTACCGAACCGACTCAGTGGGCACTAGTGTCGACGCACCGGGGACGCCACGCACCGAGACCCTGCCCACAACTGGACGCCACGCATCGAGACGCTGTCCCACAACTGGACGCCACGCATCGAGACGCTGTCCCACAACTGGACGCCACGCACCAAGACGCTGTCCCACAATTGGACGCCACGCATCGAGACGCTGTCCCACAACTGGACGCCACGCATCGAGACGCTGTCCCACAACTGGACGCCACGCACCGAGACGCTGTCCCACAATTGGACGCCACGCATCGAGACGCTGTGCCACAACTGGACGCCACGCACCGAGACGCTGTCCCACAACTGGATGCCACTGCATCGAGCTGCTGCAAACCTGGTGGCCGACTACAGTACCTACCCCCGGGAACGAGGACCAACTTTCCCCGCCAGCCAAGGGAAACGATACCCGAGTCCACCAACCCGTCAGGGAAGAATCTTGTTCCACTCCGGCCAGAAAAGGAACGACGTGAGCTGACCGTCGCCGTAAACACCCGGACCGCATTCCCAACAATTCGAGACGAACCCCCGCAACTAAATTTAATTTAATTTAATAAAGAGGTATTAATTCCGTTTTTTCTAAAAACACCTGTGTTTCAAGCTCTACCATCTATTACCTGCTACCTACGCCCTAAACGGATAAAACCCCCGGGCCGTGACCTAGTGGAGGCCCTGTGGGCTTACCGTGACAGTATTTTGCATAATATATGTATTTTAAAGGGTGATTTATTAGATGATATTATTGACATCAATGCAGAAGAGGAAGAAATTCGTTTAAACCCACAGAATCTTATAGATGTAGACATTCCCGTGGAAAACAACAATGCTAGAGTAAAAAGAAACAATATTCTTAATGCTTTACCTTTAATTAGAGAATAAGTCGAATTTATTAATTTGTAAGTACCATTTTGAAATAAATATTAGGTATGGCAGATTTTACTTATTTAAAAAGGACGTTCTGGCTTATATGATTTCATAATAAAAATATGAAATTTGAAATTGTCTCTGTTAAAAGTCAGAGAAGTCAAAATTTTCATCTTTACAATGATTGTCTAGATTCTTTATAAAACAACAGTAACAAATATTTATCTCGCAATGGTACTTTATCAACGTTAGAAAATAAATAATTAAATTGTTTTCTTTAGATATTATTTGTATCAAACATCAGAACAAAAGCATAAAAATTTAAAATGAAAAACTTACATTTTTTAGCTTTGCTAAGAAAAACTGCCATTTTCATAATTGTACTTTAAATTTAAAGTCACCTTAACGTATGCTATTTGTACAGTTTAAAGTAACTTTAAATTTAAAATGCAATTATGACAATGGGTATTAGTAACTAATAACAATAAATAATCAATTTTACAATTTGTCTACTAACTTTTCAAATAAATCATTGAATCGATCCTGACGACTCATTTTTTCACGATGACGCAGTTGTATTGCAGATTCTCTAGCCTTCCTTTTCTTCATGAAAGATGATTCAAATCTATTTCCTTCAGAAGATTCTTGTCTGTCAACACTAGCACTAGCACTAGAAGATGAAGACCTTGAAGAAGTTGCTTCTGTTTCTCTGGTTTTTAAACCTTCTAAGTTACTGCAGGTAGCGATGGGGTTTATTTCTGGTTTACTGTTCATGAAGTTATCAATAACATTAAAAAACTCCCAATGCTTGCGTTGTTTGCCTGATGTTTTGTTATGTAGCGTTATGCTTTTGTAGGTTCTTTTTAAACTTTTCCATTTCGACTCACAGTTTTGGTATGTTACAGGTTTCCCAAATTTTTTAGTGCACTCTTGTGCTATTTCAAACCAAACATTTTTTTTGAGCTTGTTGTTAAACTTTGTTTGTGATTCTTCCACTTTCTGGATAAGATAGAGTACAGTATTTGTACTCCAAATTTTATCTCTTATCTCTTCCTGACTAATCTCTTCCTCGCTTTCATAGTTACTTTTGTTCTTATTTATGTGAAGTTCTAGTCCAAAAATCAACTTTGCTTCATCAAATGGGACATACAAAAGTTCTCCGGCTATAATTATGTAAAAATGACGTAAAAGAAATCATAAATTACAAAAAACTTACAAGAAATATTTTGAACTAAAACATTATTGTCTTGAAACAAAAGACCGCTATCCAAATCCGTGATTAACGCGTGAGTGTCTTTAGTAATTTTTGCCATTCTGATAAATTTCTACAAGTAGAACATAACCTTAACAATTTACAAACTCCTTTCGTTCCCTGAAAATAGGTGGTGCATATAGGGTGAGATCTTTTCACTCCACTCCGCACTACCCGAACGCTTTCAAGTATAAACTTTTTACTCCAAGTGACGTACCCGAACGACCAAAGGGCATCTAGAGTAAAAAGTGTTAGCAGAACAGTACAAGCCGAACGCAGCATAAGTCGATCTTAATTTATAATCTGTCAGTGTCAAACAATAAAAATGCCGAACTGACACAAACAGAATCAATTTTAATACTTTCTTAGAAAATGCATGACGAATAAGGGCAGTGGCGGATAATTATGGTCTAAATAAAAGCACTCTTACACGAACAGAGAAGATGTAGGTAGAGGAAGAAAGTGTAAGTAGAAAAGCAGCTTTGGGACGTTAAAAAAATTCAACTCATGAGCAAGATGAAGCCCTCTAAACATTTGAGGTAAAATCGATCTCAAACAATAGGAGATCTCGTTATTTGTGACAAACCTTCCGGCATTATGGTCAACTGCAGGTCGAACGATTATAAATTCTGATTCAAAGAATTCGACAAGTGCCAAAAAAATAGTATTGATGGAAGATCAGAAGCTGTCACGCTTTCTATTTTACTTGAATCATGATAAGGAAGAATTAAGCCAGGATGAAAATTATTGACGAAATTTTATTTCATATTATGCCTGAAAGATTGAATCGAGTATTAGAAGCTGATGGAGAAGAGATAAAATATTGATCTTTATATTTCCTTTATTCATAAATTCTATTTTATAAAAATAAATGCACCTCTGTTACGTTTGTTTCCTGATACTTTAATAACAAATTCATACTTAAATAAATCGTAACAAGAATTTTAAATTCTCAGTTTATAACCTACATTTTTGATAGTCAAAATTCACAAAATTCATGTCAAAATTCACAAAATACCGATTTGCAAAGCCAAAAATACGTAAAAATTCTGTTACTTGATTTTGAAGGTGTACGCGATTTTATTGCACGCCAGTGTACATGCTCAGATTTGCGCACTTAAGGCTCTAAAAAATTGGCATTTACGTTTATTTTCCGTTGTCATGAAAATCAACCAAAATTTTCATTTTAAAATTCCCGCGCATAATAAGCCAGAAAATGGCTTCCCTATTGCCGTACTTTATACTATCTACGGACTTTAGATGAATCATTTAAAAACTGCACATAGAAAGTATTAAGAAAGGTTTATTTCATAGCATGTATTTAACAAAATTGTAATGTAACAATGTTTAAAAGATAAATATTTTATATTTAAATTTATAACAATATTCGAAAAGATTTAAATGCACAAATGAACAAATTAACCAAATGAAAACGACAATTACAACGTATTTTCAAAAATTACACCATTGCTTAAAAGGCAGTATCCTAATCTATTGTAAAAATTGTTTAGTACATTTACAGACTGTTAAGCAGTTATTTCCCCTGAAGCTGTAATGATTCTTTGTTTAAGTTCTTGGATGTTCCTTATAGGGGTTGAATTGTAGACTGCTGATTTTAACTTTCCCCAGTAAAAAAAATCCATGGGTGTAAGGTCTGGCGATCTTGGTGGCCACCCGATTGCTCCACCCCTCCACCCACTTTCCAGGAAAATGGAGATTTAAAAACTCTCTTACTGACAGAGAATAGTGGGCCGGAGCGCCATCGTGCTGATACCATATCTGACTAAGTGGAGGTCATTTAATACAGGAATAATTCGCTCTTCTAGCAGTTGCAGGTAACTTACACTGGTTAACGTTCCTTGAATAAAAAACGGACCGATAATATGCGTGTCGATCATTCCTGCGCACACGTTGATTTTCTCTAGATATTGTGCCCTATGATATCGGTGCAAGTTTTCCCTAGCCCAATATCTACAGTTTTGTGAATTAGGCTCTCCATGCTTCACAAATGTACTTTCATTTGTAAAAAGGATTAATGACATTTCTATTGATGTCTTCAAACATCCTTTCACAAAAGATTGTCCTATTTTCCGCATCGTTATCGCTCAATTCTTGATGTTTTTCAAATTTAAAAGATTTATACCGATGCTTTTTCAGGACGCGAATAACTGATGATTGACTGATACCATATTCAGCTGCTATCTCTCTGCTTGCTATCTCCACTAAAGCCAATACATTTAATTCCATTTCTATACTAGACCTTCTTGAGCGCTTATTCGTGTAATCAATCGTGTAACTGATACAAGCACTAGTTTTGAATTTTTGAATTACATTTCTAATAGCAGAAAAGCTGGGAATTTGTCTATCCGGAAATTTGGCGGCAAATAATGCAGAGACCTCTCTCAACGAAGCTCCATTTGAAAATAATGTGTACATTTCTACTTTTTCGGCGGTTATATACACACTGATAGTTACTATGTGCAGTCTTGTAAAGTTCTCAGTGTATAAATCTTAAAGACATTCTGTAATCTCTGAATCCTAGCTCTATCAATTCTGTCCAGACAGTGATAATAAACGCTCATACAAAAATTGAATCTTGAAAGAATAAGAGACTCCAATAAAGATTTTCTTAAATGGCTATCTAAGCAGTCCTTGCTTCTGTAAAGTATTTTAAGATTACAGTACCCTAGTCTGAGCAGATGAGAGACACGATTTTTAAAGCGTAATTTTGTATCTATGTACAGTCGCAAATCAGGTACACAATCCGAACGAGGAATAATATCATTATTAACTTTAATTTTGGTGGCATCTGTGACAGAAGCTCTAGTTCAGTATATTTACTGTTAATGCGAAGGCAGTGTTTAGAAGATAGATCCACAAGAGATTCAAGATCATCATTTATATTAGAAACAGTTACACACACGTCTTTTGCATTGAAGGAATAATAAAGCTGAGTGTCATCTGCATAAAGGTGATGGTTGCAATGTTTTAGACACTTAATGATATTAGACGTACAAATAGGTATAAAGAAGAAGGCCAAGTATACTGCCTTGGGGAACTCCCGAAATATTTGTAAGTGGAGAGGATCATCTTTCATCATATAGAGCTTGCTGAGTTCTACCAGTTAAATAGGAAGAGAAGAACTTCTGATTGAAACCTATATACATTAGAATAGTAAGTAAACGCTTACTGCCTTTTATTTAAAAAACTCATTCTTTTTAACTTAAAAGCCATAAAAATTAAGTTCTCACATAAAAAATTGAAATGCAGTCCGAACAAAGGAAACAGTATCTCAGCAAATTTTCACATTTAAACGAAACGGAAATCTTACGTTGCAGGGACAAAATTCAAAACGTGATTTAAGGCGCGTGTGAACCATGTTAGATGCATGGAATTTCGCAGGAAAAATTTCGCTCTTATCGCGAAAGACGCTGTAAGAAACCGCTAATTCAACAATATAGTACATTTGTCGTATACTCAGCAACTGTACACAGAGAAAAGGCAATGGTATTTGTTAACACTCTTGGCATGATAAAGAGACATTTATATAATTTTCGTATCTTATACCGGTAGCATGATTTAGTGGACTATTTACCCCAACACAAAAAAACGGGTAAGAAAGAACTTACTACTCAGTATTTGTTAAAATATTACATTTTTGATTAAAAATATTACTCAAATGTACTCAAGAAAAAAACTATAAATTCTAAATTTACAAACAAAAAAAGAAAAACGCGAACATGAAGTTCATTGCGTCTTCATCATTCTCATCTTTTGATGGTATAGGTATATTTTTATAACAAATGTGAAAGATTTTTGGAACCCACTGAAGCATTTTCATTGCTGATCTCTTTTGGATTATTTCGTATAGCAGGTAGTTTCAAACGCTTGTAATGCGCCGCCCCAATTAGACGTAATTATTGACAATTATTGACAAGTAACAATAATAAATATTGCCATCTTTTTGCGGGTTAAATGAAATTTGTTTGTTAAATTTTAGGATTAGAATTTTTAACTCAAATGACAAAGACACGCATAAAATTTAACATTAGACTCTTTTCGTTATTAAATTGTTTATTGATATTATATCTCAGGGTACCAAAATGTATTGCAAAACAAATTTGTTTGAATTGGGTTCTGAAGTGTATTTGTCCTAATGGTGGTGATTTTAAAATGTCGGTTGTTTTAGTCACGCTACGTGAAGTGTATGTAGGTAAGTAAAAATCGATTTTAAAGATTGACATAGAAATTATTTATTAATAATAAATTTGCTGTTTATTAAACATTTTCAAAATTACAATTACACAAGTAAAATTGGTTCATAGTAATTGTTAGTACATTTGGAGGATTAGTGTAAATGCACATCAATTTATATTTGACGTAAATTGAGTTGTCATCTAACTGCGTAGTGGGTAGATGGAAATTTTAATCAATATTTTTAATTAAAAATGCGATTATGGTCTCCTTTATCAAGAGTGTCCTATGTTTGAGATAAGCTTATACCTGTTGGTAAGTATTTACGAATTATTCTTGGACAAGCATTTTTAATTAACCATATTAATAAATGGAATGTTCTTACGTTTTCAGTTCACTACCTTTGATTACAAAAGTTTCTCTGAAGGAGCTTAAGATTTACAACTGTTAATTGTTAACACAAGGCTGTTCAAAGCTAAGTACAGAGTATGAATGAATGTTCTACTGCTCAAGGCCTAAGTTGAATTCAATGTACTACTGCTCAAGGCTTAAGCTGAATTGCCTGGATTACCCAGAAATCTCCCTTTTATATACTTTTCAAGGTGCAAAAAACTCTGTAACCCCAAACATAAGAAAAATTAAAAATCCTTAGATTGTACACAAATCAAATATTCTTGTACACAAATAATAATTATCTTGTCTTGTAGGTTGCAAATATGAAGTTACATCTTGAAGAGGCCCAGTCGAACTGCATCTAACTTCGAAAGACGGATTCTGTTTTGGTTTTTGAGTTTTACAAGAATACGACGTCTTCCTCCGTTCTTCTTGTAGAAGTAGGCTCGAGGTTTGCTTCGGATTTCCTCTTCTAGCATGTTGGATGAACTTGCCACGCCTGGATAATCTTGAAACATTTTCCGCGATGACATGATCGGCTCGTCGTGGAGTTTCGACTTCGGCGGACAGCACTTCATCCTTGGATGTCTTGGAACTCGACTCATGTTGTGTGCGGTTGTCGTCCCAATGTTCCTGATCATCCTGGAGTACTTCGTGGAATCTCTGGTTGAATCAGCTTTTCATTGTTGGCGAAAGCATAACGTCAAGCATGTCAGTTGACATTTTCTAAATCGAACAGAAAAGTGTTTTAGTTATTTGTGTAAAAATAAAATTTTACAAGTGTTCTGGAACACACTAAGGTAAAGTACAGTTATTTAACATTTCACTTAAATTACAACTTCAAAAATAATAAACTAAACTAATTATATAGAGGGTGAAAATTTTAAAATATCAAAATAACATAGCAATATGTATCAACAAAACCCCCACTTAAGATTTATGACCGTTTTAAATAACTGTCTCAGGCTTCGGAGAGTTCGCCCAGCGGGCGGTTAATCTTATCTATACTAAGGGTTTGCTTGTTACCTGCTACGTCTACTGCGGCCGACCAAAGGTTATTCCTACTTCCCTAATTGTTCTGTTTACAGTTGAACGAACTTCCGGAGGGCCCGATATACAGAATAGTATCTTTAATTAAAGCTTACGTGATCTTGTTAAATAGGACACTACGCCGTGAAAACCTGGTTCTTCTTTTGGTGCGAGCAGAGTATAAATCTTCATAAAAAGGAACGTGACACTTTAATTCAAACGCAACAATTAACTTGGATTAATAATTTATTGAAAAAAAAAATTTTTTTTGGGAAAAAACTCCTCTCCGCCTCTATGGGATCAGAGAGCTTGAGTGTAAAACCCTGGCGTTTAAAATCAATACAATTAATCAAAAATTACGATTTTCAGAATGTACAGTATAAATCGTTTAACAGATTTCACTTTCGGATTTCGGTGCGATCTATTTTCTTCCGATGCACACCGTTGGTGGTATAATGGTTACAGAGATGTTTGTTGGAGAATTCTGCTCCTCACATAGATTAATAATTAATTGAGTTTCAAATGAGTTCGAGTCTTGGTACAGTGTTCGTCACTTTGATGGTATTCAAAGACTTGTTCGATTTAATAAGGGTTCCCGTGGGACTTGTTGTTTTAACCCTATCGCTATCTAACCTAATTAATAGTGGTGCGTGTAGTGAGGCGTACTACTGCTAGTCCGCACCTGAGCGTTATTTAATGCCTTGAGAGCGGTGCTTTACCCAAAGCCTGGCCTTTCAGAACTCTCTGTTTGTCGCTCTTTCGCCGTCTCCCCTAGATAATTAATTTAAAAGGCGCAAGGATCCAGATTGACTGTTTTTCGACACTACACTATGGGTGTTTATGGCCATTTCAGTCTCTTGGCAAATCACTACTAATTAACCTGCAAATCTTTCGGCAAAGACCACCATTCGGCTCACACACATACACAGGGTGTGAGAAAAACCTAGTTCAGAAGAGGGCTACGAACTTGTTTAGTCTCGTGATTTCACGAAAATTCGTAGAGGCAATTTAAATGTCTTGATTGAGATTGGCAATTTCCCTGTACAAATCGAAACCAACCGTTTGCGTGTTTCCGACTTGTCGGAGAAATCACCCCAAGGGTAGAATGATTCCTAAGAGCACACTGTATTGGATTCCCCGTTAGAAGTGTTGAATCGCTAATTGCTGTTGGTTGATTAAGTTACAGAACTAGTCTAATAATTGAGGAGACAATGAACAACAATGTAAATAAAATTAGTTTAATTAAAGTTATCTAAGGGCAAGGTAATATGAACTTGACTGACTCTTTATTCACTAATTAAGGTAAATCCAATTAGCACTACTCAATGGTTACCACCAACGGTGCACTGAAGAAATCAAATAAATGTCAACACATGCTTTAAGCTAAGTAACACTATATTAAACAAACCTGAAGATCACGCAAATTGTTGGTGGCTGGCAGTTCTTTCTGGTGAATGTAGAAGGGAAAGTGAATTTTTTTTTTTGGAACACCCCATACCTATAATCATCATGTAGAATTAAATTTGAACCTTTTTCCAGGACAAAGACCTTTATCTAAAACCTACGATTTGTGAGATAATTCTGGTTTTCATTTTGCTTCATGATTTTTGTCATTTTTAGGGTGCTATGAATGTCAACGAAATTGCCTTTTGGCTTCTAAAATTTATATTCAACGATTTCCTGATAGAAGATAGAAGATGAAAAAACTTTTTCTAAATTAAGGGAAATATTTGAAAGAACAGGCAGTGTTGCAAATGTTATTCCTAATAATATTAACTTACATGGCACCCTAAAAATGACAAAAATCATGAAGCAAAAGGAAAACCAGAATTATGTTATATTAAAAGAAGTTCTCAATATGATACAATCTATAAGATAATGTCGACAGAACTTTAAAATTTCATATTTTGATAATTGATTTACAATTGATTTTAACCTAACTCGATAAAGTGTAATGATAGCCTAATGAATCAGAATAAAAGCGAAAATTAAAAAAAATTCGAGAACCAATAATTCAGCTATGAAAACGCGAAAGTTGCAGACAATATTTGACAGCACTCAAAAATAATTTGTTTCCAAGACAACGTTCTTAAACTTACGGTTAATCTGTTAGTGAGTTTCAATCACTGCACTGGTGTGCACTCAGTGTATTTTCATCTACTATTGTTATATGAGGTGAAAATGAGATGAGAATACACTGAGGGTACACTAGTGTAGCGATTGGAATTCGCTATATCATCTATTTACGAAACAATCAGAAAAATAGTGTCATCTGCTTGTAAATTCTAGTAAACGGCAAAGATTTTAATTCTTAAAAACCTATGTAGGACAATTTCATATCTCATAAAAAATTAGAGTGATATTGTTAATAATGTTAGTAACATTTTTGATCAGGAAGGTTACTTAAAGTCATCACAGTACCAGGTGCTAACTTGCAGTTTCAAAACTAAAGCAGCATATTTCATATAAACTATGTGTAGTTATAGGATTACCATTATAAAGTCTTTATAAAATTAGAATCGATACTTTTATTAGGACTTATTATTATCAATTATTAAATGCTAGCAAGAATTGCACACTGCTTGAATACATTATGTACGGAATTAATAATGAAATGATAATGAATGGCTTGTAGAGACGTATTCTTTTTTCCATGTGAATTTTTTATTTCTTAAGGAGATAATTATGGACTTAAAATGTTTTTTATCTTTATCTCATTAATTATTATATTCCACCAGTTTTATAAGCGTCATCAATAATTTTTTTATTCAGAAATAAACTGTTTTTTTTTTTTAATATAGCATAATATATCAAGGACTTGAGTGCAATAATTTCATAGAATGGTAGCTTCGATCAACATAATTAAAAAATGTTATATAATATGGTGTGCTAAATGTAACCGTTTTCTCACGAAAACGTTAAGATTCAAAAACTTGCATTAAAATGCGACTAAAAAAATGGAAATGGAAATTCACGCATACAATGTTATTTATTGAATTTTTACGTCAGTTTCGAGAAAACAATTTTTTCTGTTGAATTAAAATTTGGAATAAATAAAAAATAGCATCTGCCAACATCGCACCAAGGAGCGCACATGGCGGAAAATGTTTGCCTTGGCTCTGTCTTTTGTATTTCTCTCCCTATTTTTTTTTTCCTTTTCCTTTGCCGGTGTCTCTCCCTTTACTTTTGCTTTGTACTTTGTGTGTGTCATTAATTTTTCTTTTTAATTATTTTTTTTAATTACTTCTGATTTTAACCCAGTTTCCATTTAACCAAAGCTTCCTAGAAGATACAGGCTCTGTTGTAAGAGTGGGAGTCGAAGTCGTCACCTAGCGAGAGAGTAGCGGCCGGCAATGGGCTAATCTCTCTCGGGGTTCTACGAATGCAAGCGTGAATACAATTAAATGATTATTTATTAACACTATCATCGTTCTTTTTGAATTTTTCGTGTCCTTATCCAAAATTAAATATTTAATAATGTTTTTCATAAAACATCTTTTAATATTAATTATTTTCCAAATGGTAGAAAAACATATTTAATAATTTGTGAAGGAGCTCCATTGCTGTTTGTAGTTGTCATATAAGTATATAAAAAAACGCTGCGTCAGACTTCAATTTGCCAATTGAAGTCTGACGCAACGTTTTTTTTTACACTTATATTTGATAATAATTTCTTTGGATGCCCCACAACTTTAAAAATATCTTCATGTTTCTCAACTATTATTTTAAACGTACAAAGGAACGATACACAAGTAGCCGCAAAATCGACAGTTGGATATTTTAATTTTCTGCGAGAAAGTTTAGTAGATACAGATTTCATTTTGTTCAAGCAAAATAAGTTCTTTATTAGTCGATATTAAATTGATACATTCTTGACAAGACAGTTTTGGTAAAATTTTAAATATTATACATATAGCCCGATATACGAGTCATTAAATGAATTTCTTCTTGTGTTGTAATAATTTCAAAACATCTATTGCTAATTTAATTTCTTTTGGAATATAATTCATTAAGAGCCGTGAAAAAATTATCCGACAAAACAGAAATGAAATACAACGGCAAAAGCAATATTAGCGCTTTGTCCTCTCACGCAGCTACAAAGCGACTGTGAAGACTTCGAATTTAGAATATGCGACTTAGAGATTTGGTGGGGATTTCAGTATGTACACGGCCTATACCTCTAGTCGGCAATGATTTAACCATTTTGACTAATACGACTTACGGTCGATTTCATGAACAAATTTAATGCTCCATTAAAATTTAATGTAGGTATTAAAATAAAAATCAATTTCATAATATACAGGCTGTTCTTATACTGTATGCAAATACACAAACCTGTAATACATCATCATAAGTGGCAACGATTGAACTCATATGTCCTTAACAAAAAGTTAATAGTTTTCGAGAAAAATGCATTGGCAGATTTTCACCAAACCGTTTAAGAACTGCTAGCGTAGCTAAGTGGATGGTAGCCTACCTCTTGCGTACGCAGTCGCCTGTTTGAAATGACGAGGCGAAGATAAGGTCAGTTGGTCTGTGTTTAACGTTGACCTTGTGCACGAACGATGTCGTAAACGCACATATGTTTGATTCGTATGACGCGTATTAACAGATCGTAATGGCATTTGCAAGCAGTTAAAAAAAAAACCTGCCGGAAGTCTCGGACTCATTTGGCAAATTTCTGAATGCGGAAGGAAACGAATTTTGAGAACTTCCGTTTTACGTAAGTTCACCACATTCATCTTCATGTATTAAAAAAAAATCCGGTCAATCAAAACATTTTAAACGCGTTCACAAAGCGCCTGGATTTATTAAAATAAATAAATGTAACTTCAGTCCAAATCATTACAATTTTAAGTATTTTCAAATTATAAACCGACAATTATAATTACCGGGCGAAAAATGTGGATGAGTTAAATAATGACAGCATCGTCATCAAGAAAGATCAAGAAACTAAAGGAACTTTAAAATAATGTAGTGTTTCTCATCTACTGTTTAAAATCGGCCGCATTACGTAATCAAACTAGGGAGAATAAAATAGCTGTTAACTACCAGTATGATATTAATTCAATTATGAAATTCGGTCAAGCAAAGCATTTTTAACACGCTCGCATTGCAAATTCCAAAATTTAATAATTGATTGATATTTTAAAGTATTCTCGCTTGTATTTTATGAAGGTCGTCAGTTTCGCATTTCTAATGTCTTATCACGGCAATTTTTTGCCCATGTGGCGGCGGTCTCTTTGAGTGACGCGTTTAAGGTAGGTCAGTATTTAATATTGGCGTTGTGCAGTTACGAAAAAAACAGAGGAAGGCGTCATTGACCTTGCTTTTCTTTCTCGCACATTTCAGCAGTTCCAAACAAGTGGTACCTCCGAAATTTTTTGGCTATGGTACAGGAGCCACCCGAAAATACGCGCAGAAGGTAGCATTGCGTATACTTATACTGAGGTTTTTTTATTTGCATATAATAAAAAAACACCCTGTATATTAATGGAGCATTAGCAAATAATGGAGAATTAACTTTAATGTGACAATCGGGATTCATTACGGCCGGTATTACCAACGTTTTAAGGAGACCTTAAATTTAATTCGTGTTTAAAATGTGATTGATTATATACATTAATGCAAGAATATATTTAAATTATTTAATTTCAAGAGTAAAGATAGTGTGGCAAAAAAAACAAAAAGTGAATATAAGTGGTTCGTCATCATCATCATCAGAGGATGAGAACAATATTAGGTTTGTGCGAAGACCTAGACGGTACGGTATTAGGCAAAACTATTTAGAAAAATACGATGAACTAGAATTTTTCCAAAGGTTTCGTATAACTAAAAATACTTTTCGCGTTCTTCTTACCAAAATTGCCAAAGACCGTATTAAAAATCCAACGATACACGTTTGGAATGTGGTCGTTAAGTCTGCAGTTAAAGAAAATGTGATTTATGTCTTCGATTTCTGCGCATGCACATTATTGATTGGGAATCACCCCAATCCTGGACAAGTGACTTTTGCAGGAACAATGCCTCAATCTCAATCTAGTAACAGTTGAATAAAAAGATCTTGACCTACCAGGAAAAAGAGAAAACCATGTGGTTATAGAAATCGTTGGCCTTATGTTTTTTTTTAATCTGTTGTGGTTGCCCAACGGGGTCCTAAGTCAAAGACTTGTCAGGACACTCCCGTATTTGAGTGTGTGTAAAGTGTTCTATGGCTTTGTTACTTCCAACCTTCTCGCCGTTTAAAAGGAAGCAGTTTCGAATTTTATTCCCAACACTGAAGGGTGCCTGAAGTCGATACCGACCACCCCCGAGAAAATCCCGAGTGCGGTTCGAACCGACGACCATGCGATTGCAAGGCCGGTCCTCTTACCACAGGACCGTTCAGGCGTTACTATACCATTTTCCTTTATTTTTACAGGATTCATCCTAATATTCTTTCCAATATCTGAGTGTAGAGTTTCTGATCAATCTTCTTATATCCATAAAAACACTTTCGTTTTATTTAAAGGACATTTGTTGCCATGTTGGGCTAGTGTATCAGCTATTTCATTACCCAAGAGACCCTTATGGGATGGAATCCATCATAGGGATATTTTTTTTCCTTTAATGCTACTATCCAATATAGATTGTTTGATTTCGAAAATAAGATGATTCGTTTTGGCATTTGTACAAGGATTATCAAGGACTTTTAACGCACTCGTTGAGTCTGAGAAAATGACTACCTGAGGAGCATTGGATTAGTCAGCGAGCTTTAGTGCGACAAGAATGCCGTATAGTTCGGTGCTATATATGGAACAAAGGTCATTTATTTGGCCAGCAAAATGTAAGCCTAGTTCTTTGGAAAATATCCCAAAAGCTGAAGATGGAGGATCTGTATACACAGATCCGTCAGTGAAGATAGGAATGAAAGAGGCCCTATGTCTCTGAAAACCATCTAAGAAAACACGGTTGAGATCTACCGAGTCAATGTTTAATCTGGCTAACATTTCTCCAAAAAGGAAATTTATGTCTGGTCTCATCATAGGTTAGAAATCATTTTTATTACTAACAAAACGTCAAAAAACAGCAGAAATTCAATACCAACATAATATTATTTTTCTTAATGGGGCATTAGTTAAAAAGGCTTCACAACAGTATTATGAAACTGATTTGGTTAAAAGACCAATTAAACCTACCATTAACTTAAATGTATCATTAGTTAATGGGCCGTTAACATCCTAGATTATGAAATCGGCCCTTAGACGTATTTATTAATGGGACTAAACGGCTAAAACAATTTGAACACCTAGATGAGTGAAAATTCCTTAAATTTGATATTCGGTAAAACCAAATTTGTACTACCTACTTGGTAAAGCTAGTAATTTAACCCTTTCACCACGGAAATGTTTTTTTTTTATTATGAGTTTGTATTTTCGGTCAGAAATGATTTTGTAGGTACTAAAGACACCAATTTTAGAAATATATATAATTTGAACTTTTATCTAGGGATTAAAAGGACTGGATATATATGTCCCAGTCGTGATGTTTCTTGGGATACATATGTCCCAACAGTAACGAAATCAAACACGTTAGTAAATGTACATAAGTATATTGCTTTATGAAACAGTAAATATTATTATGCATGGTAAGGTAAAAAACACATTTTGCATAAGGCTACCCTGCAAGCAGTGCAGGTAGTCTTTGTGCGAGTTTCTTTTTTGGCTTGGCTACATCTTTGACATCTTCTTCTTGTTGAACCTTCAATAGGCATATGATCACCAACATTTATCATTTTCTTCTGTTTCTTAGAATATCTACCGGATCTTCCACTTATTCGCCTCTTCACCTTTGAATTCTTTCTACCTTCTTCAATTAGTTGTTCGGCTAGAGGTACCAGGTAATTGAGAAGAGATATCTTTCGTTGGCGAATTTCTTCGAAGCAAATCCAAGCGTTTGTAACAGCCGACATCAAAAATTTATAGAATACTTTGCGCCACCATTTCGTTGATTTTCTGTCCATATCGTAAGTTCCTACCTTTTGGTCAGCTAAATCTACACCACCCATGTAGTTATTATAAAAAATAATACAATCTGGACAAGATGTATCTACTCTAGTGTCATCTTTTAGTTTTCTCTTTACGGAACTAACTGAATTTGTATGGCAATTTGTCAGTACTAGCACATCCTTCGTGTCTTTCCACTTTACCGCTAATATTCCAGTATGAGTTGCAACAAACTGGGCATCACCTCTCTCTAGTTTTTGGGTTTCAAAATTAGGTACATGCTTTCGATTACTAATACAAGTGCCAACGCATGCAAAAGGCAGTGTATTCATCAAGTTTACGCTAGTAAAAAATCTGTCGAATGTGAAACAAATGTTTGGGTTTTGCACTGTACTTGTTAGTTTTCGCACAACTCTTTCTCCTAATGTACCTTCCTCCACTGTAGTTTCTTTTCCCTGGTAAATGTTGAAATCGTATATATAGCCTGTTTTCGATTCGCATCTTTGCCATAATTTTATCCCCCTTTTTATAGGCTTCAGCGGAAGATACTGCTTCAGTGCAGATCTACCTTTGAACTTTGTCATTGTTTCATCAATAGACTGATGAGATCCGTCTGTGCGTGCTTTTTGAAATGTGTACTTCAGGCAGGAAACTACCTCATCTAAATAGTAGGTTCTTGAACAATGTGCAGGCTTTTCGGGGTCATTATAATACATTTTGGATAGCAATAGGGTACATCTATCTCTACTTATTGCTCGTTTTATTAAGACATTACAAAGAGATTCATTAGAAGACCAGTAGTTATAAACGTTTGGAACCTTATTATAAGACATAATGAGCATACAGCCTAACACTGTCATAATTTCATACATATCTGTTTCCGGTATGATCGTTTTACTTTTTATTGTCCGAAGTCGTTTGTTGGTGCACTCAGCAATGAAAAGTAGAAGACTCCTAGGAAAGAGCTTGAGAAAAACGTCCAGTTCACAAGAAGCTCTACTCAAATTCAAAATAACAACTCCTTTTTTTTCTAGAGGTATAGTTTTTCGTGGATTGAAATTAGCGTCAACTTGCTTCCAAGTAATATCACTGCAGACAATTTGGTCGATGTTATTATCTTCTACATTCTCTTCGGACTCAGATTCGGATGATTGTTCGAATTCAATATTTTCCGGTGGAACATCATCAAACTCTTCTTTATTTGGCGAATAATCAGCTTCTATATCATCAGTTTCATCCTCAGATGATAGTATGAAATCACTATCATCATCAGAGCATGCATATGGATCGTTTTCTGAGGAAACATCGCTCAAATGTGCTGCAATCTCTTCTAATTCTTGCGCATTCAACGGACGTTTTCTGAAAAATACAATACTGTTGGGATACATATGTCCCACTAATAAACCACATGGTAATTATAAAACTAAAACTAAAATTATAAATAAACCATAAGTACCTGCGATCCATTAGGTAAGATTGCTTCTTGGAAAACTTCACAAGTAAAAAAATTCACACTGTTGCACGTAAAACTTATGTAAAAACTTATGAACGTAGGTTGTGTGTCGTTTTCGGCCGATAAAGTCGCAATTTATATCGACATTTTATCTGTGCATCATACAAAATAATTAAAAAACACTGAATGCGCAAATTTAAACGGCCATTAGGGATATATTTGAACCATACGTATTTTTAAAGATCACTGGGACATATATGTCCCCACAATGGCGAAAGGGTTAAGGCAATGCGCTATTCCAAGAACTAATGAGCAGAGGAAGTGTAGTTAACTAATCACTGTTAAATATTGAAGAAGATCACGATACCTTCATACGTAGAAGTTAGTGGAATTTTGAGGTGTCAAATCGTTTTCGTTTGAACAGGCAAATAAATAAAACTTCAAAATAACCCCAAATGACAGTAACGCTTTTAACATTGCTTTGTTATTGTAACCCGTTAATCGATATATTATTGTTTTTAAATAATTTAGATTTATTACAACAAATAAAAAAAAAACATTTTATCTTATACTGTCTATTATATCTATTTTAGGTAGCTCATTTGCAACACTTCCCGGACTCTTTATTTTTTATAGTAAGAAATATGCCTCCATTTTGACATATAAATAAACGAACAAAACACACACCTAAACAACAAATTCAAAGATGATGCGATATAAGGATTAATTTAGAAAAAATAAATTTTTTTTAAAACATGCAGAGAGTTTGAAATTAAATATTGAACTCTACATGTCCGCAAAATGATTATTTATTAAACTCTTGCTTTAATAAGTGATTTCCTGGACTGCAACGTAAATTACCATTTAAGTATTCGCGCTACAACTTTTGACAAGGTAACACACAGCTATGTATTGAGTGTTCAACAAAATCCTACCTTGAGTCAGCCTTGGAAACAAAAGTACGCATCCTAGATTGAACTATCAGGTGTTATTTTATTATATTCTTTATTTTATCTTATCTTTTGTCACCAAAGTTATATTTTAATTTAACTTGCCTCTCACTTACCATTGACAGATGACGAGCTTCTGCTGACTAAACGTATCAGCTGTTCCTCGGACTAGCAACAGTGAAGCAAGGGGTGGGTTAATTAAGATGGTAAAAATTACTAAAGGGCGCCAGAAGACTACTTTACAGCCAAAACGTAATCGGCCAGTCGACGTCCCCAATCGACCAAACCGGGCAGAGAAATCAAAAGCAAACAGAGGCGAAACTTTACTCACTGGTGTGTGAACGTGGAAATCAAACTCGAAATTAAAGTTAACAATATTACAATTTATTTGCGGTTCCAACTTCGTACAAATGCAGGTTTCTACATGAGATCATCTAACTAGGCGAGGTTCGTCTAAAGTTGTCAATCTCAAATTTTCTTAAATCAACAACAATAATTTAATAATACACTGTCTGCATTTAGCCGAAGATTCGCTCTCCACATTAACTAATAAGCATGCGGTATTATCGCAACGACATATATCTTATGATTCGGTATTAAATGCAACAATAAAACTCACCAATTTGTTTCTGTCAGTCCGGGAAACGTCAAACGAATTTGCTGATCTTCACGCCATCTATGGTTCCTGTCCCGCGTTGCTGATCCGGGATGAACCGGCGATTTCCAGCAGCTAATATGGCCGGCCAAACGGCCGCAGCCGAGAACGATTCCCTGGAAGCACAGCGTGAGTTGGGGGTTGGGCTACCACACGAGATTATAACCCAGTCGCAGAGTCAATTGCGAATGCACTCGTAAGATCCAATTAAGGAGAAAAGAAAAGCTTGAATGTAAAGGAAACGGTTTCGTTAGCGGCCATTTTGGTACACGCCAGTGCACATTTTTACATTACCTGGGGGCTAATAAGTTCCCAGGCTTGGTATTGGAGTTAAAATTATCCCCAAATATGTTCGATGGTGTTACTAAATCTTCCGTTACAGCCGCAAATGAATTACTTCTCCCAAAGAGCAAGAATTCCGATAATTTACAATGCACGTAAAACACGTCTGGCTTGTAACACACTTTGAACAAGAGAGAACCTCATCAAGGCGAAATTGTGGCAGGTGATGGTTGCTAGGATACGAAGCCCAAGACAGTCACGTGGTGTATCACCCGCCAATAAACTTCGAGGAAGCAAAGAAGGGGTACAGGCTTGCCAACTATCGAGAGCCGGTCAGATATCGTCTAGATTCCGCGTTTTCTTTGGCGGGAAATTTGAAACGTAACACTTTTTTCTATATTACTTTCAAAACATCCTTTTGCACTGATAAGAGATACAATGTGTTTCATTTCTCATCTACACACCCCTGTAGTTTTTATATTTATTAACGGATCGATTTCAAATTTTCGCAAGATGAACATCCTCTTAAAACACACATTTTTGACACATTTGAAACCTTTTGTATTGCAAGCCATGACCTACTGCGATTTAATAGAAAGTCGAAAAAATTAAGAAAACATAGTAGGCCTTGTTTGATCAAAAAAAGTTATTAGAAAAAGTTGTTTAGAATTACGAAATAACCCCAATTACCAAATTTGGTTGAAAAATTTTAATTTTTAATTATTAAAAAAATTGAATTTCAATTTAATCTACAGTTTTACAAAACGCTAAAACTAACCGACTAAAACACACAGAATGAAAAAACAGCTTAATCTAATATTTTACCAGGCCCCCATCGTGCAGTATGCATTTTTCGATACGTTTCTAAACAATGTTGTAAAGAATAATAGGAAACGTATCGAAAAATGCATACTGCACGATGGGGGCCTGGTAAAATATTAGATTAAGCTGTTTTTTTTCATTCTGTGTGTTTTAGTCGGTTAGTTTTAGCGTTTTGTAAAACTGTAGATTAAATTGAAATTCAATTTTTTTAATAATTAAAAATTAAAATTTTTCAACCAAATTTGGTAATTGGGGTTATTTTGTGATTCTAAACAACTTTTTCTAATAACTTTTTTTGATCAAACAAGGCCTACTATGTTTTCTTAACTTGCAATACAAAAGGTTTAAAATTTGAAAAATGTGTGTTTTAAGAGGATGTTCATCTGGCGAAAATTTGAAATCGATCCGTTAATAAATATAAAAACTACAGGGGTGTGTAGATGAGAAATGAAACACATTGTATATACAATTTGTTTGATTATAAAGGCCCCAAGCTGTAACTCATTTATTTTCATTTCATTTTTCGTTTATTTTTGTTCAAACACCTAATAAAGTATACAGGGTAGCTCAAGTGAACGTATTTCTTCCTTAACGCAAAAACTGCTTAAAATAGGTAAAAATGTTTTATACAAAAGTTTCCTAATTTTGTGCTCTCCATCTTGTGAAATTATTTTCAAATATGAGTAAGTACCTACTTCGATATTTTAAATGAAATGATCCATATTTTATTACATTTTTGAATTCCTTGTCAAATTTAAAAGGCCAGTTTGTTAAACATTTGCTGTACCTAAAATGGATCCTTTTTGATCAAATCGATGCTAAAACAAAAAATACGCAGTAGCAGTGCTTCACGCCATCTTGAATAATTCAGAAAAGAATATAGATAGGAAAATGAGATTTTGCTATTAATTTCTACAAGAAATGTGCTTTCTTTTGTATCTACGCGGAAGAAATATTTTTTCAAATTAATTTAAATGAGCCGCCAATGAGGGCTCATTAAAATGAGCATAATTTATTTCTTTTAAATGGAACCCTATATTTTTTTTTCAGTCATTAGATGTAAAATTAAGTTTCCTTTTCACTAATGTAGGGTTATCGATACCCACTCTTAATTGTTTTTGAGAAATTTACAATTTTCTAGAATTTTGGTATCATTACGTTTGCCTTGGATGTTTAATGTTTTGTTTTTTGTATTGTGAAAAGTAAAGAAATTATAACAAACTAAAAATTAGTTAAGTACCTAACATAGAAACAGGAGTGTTAATTTTTAGTAAGAATTTTCTACAACATATGTTCAAAAAGATCTCCATTCTGATTAATACATAAATTAATTCGCTTGTGGAAAGCTCTATCAACTTTATTAAACATTTGTGGAGTAATTTTTTCGAATGTCAACATTATTCTGTATCTCATGTTATCAGAAGTTGTTGGGGGGTTCGATACACTTTTTACAAAACCCCACAAAAAGAAATCCATCTTTGCAAGGTCCGGAGATCTTGCCGGCCAAATCACAAGACCTGCTCTAGAAATCCATTTGTTCAGAAAATTTTCATGTAAGTATAAACAGACTTCTTGGGTACTGTGAGCAGGAGCTCCGTCATGTTGCATCCACATACGCTGAAGTGTGGCAAGTGGAATATCTAAGAGTAAATTTTTCATTTCATTTTGCAAAAATTGCAAATAAATTTGTCCCGTTAGATTTCCATTAAAAAAATAGAGCCCTATGACATTTAAAGACCATCGATGCTGACTAGTCGTACGCAACATATTGTAGTGGTTTTCAAGAAATTTAGAATTTATGATTAAATTTTATTTTAAGGCTTATCTCAGGTAGTAAATTCTTTTTTATATTAAGAAAGTCACTTTAATCGGTATGTTTACGTTTCGCGCAGGGGGGGAACTTCACAAGGAATTGCCGGATGTCGGTATGAATTTTTTTATTTCTTTTTCGTTTTAATTTTGGTGCATTCGTGAGAATGTCTGTTACCAAATACGCCACTATTTTTTTTGCACGAACTTGAAGAACACCCTGTATAATACTTTTCGCGAAGCTCTTAAGGTGCAAGCGTTGCCCTATGTAGTGGAAACGGTACAAGAGATTATCTATACAGAATATTTCTACGTGGGTGTAATCTTTAGTCAATAAGTATAGACGTTTGTTTATGTGTTCAAATATGCTATTTACGTGTGGCTTGACAAACCTAAACAAGATGGTACTGGTAACTGTATTTGTTCCTCTAGTTTTTTCCATAATTTGTCTAAAAATATCGATTAGTTTCTTATTTGTGAACTGTCATAGCAGTGTTCAACGTCATTTATACCCCCTTGTATCAATAGGTAATCATCAGGTCCAGAGTCTTTCATTAGAGCATCTAAATTGCTCACAACGAAGTTTATTTTGGCGTTGTCTTTAATGTAGCTCAGGAGTTTACAATTTTCCGGTAAAACATCATTTAGGAATTCATTGCGCCTTTTCAGGTGACCACAGTAGCTGAGTTACTGACCCAGCAAGTTTCCTGAACGGACACGCTGTTTAGCCGCTAAGTTCCAGCAGCTGTCATTTCTACACAGCGTAATTTATTTACGCTGAGTTGCTCAGCGGTCAGGGTTCGTTGGTGGGGGTAAGTATAAACATAACCTTTAAGTCATAAGGACTGGATAAGAAAGAAAGTGCACACCTAAACAAGCACGTAACACTTCAAATATTGAAAAGTTAGATCAACGCAGGCTGGTTGTGTTTTGTTCAACATTGCAGCTGTCACGTCAATCAGTTCTGCTTGTATCAAAACTGTGCATTTACGCATTACGCCTCGAATCAGTTATGAGACGCGGAAATTAATCATACAAAAGTGGTGTCGTGAGAACATTTCACTTAGAAAATTGGCAAAACCTTTTAAAGTGTCTGTCAACGGCGCAAAAAAAGTAATTTATAAGTTTGGTCAACATAATACTTTACATGATTTGCCGAAATCAGGACGGAAAAAAGGTACAGTTGACAAACTAGCGGAAAAAAAGATTCGTGATGTAGGAAAAAAAGTAAGAGTATGTCACGGAACAGTGCAAAATGTCAAGAAAAGGAATGCTATGAAGACTTACAGGAAACAAAAAATTCCAAAGAGGAGCGCAGTTCAATTAAAACGTGCGAAAACACGCGCTAGAAAATTATATGTCAGTTTGTTGAACTCAAATCTTTGCATTCTAATGGATGATGAAAGTTACATAAAAATTGATACTCGTACTCTGCCTGGACCTCAATTTTATACTATAGCAGAAGGAGGTATTGTTCCAGATGAGGAAACATGTTTACAAATTGAAAAATTTGGCGAGAAGATACTGGTATGGCAGACAATCTATTCTTGCGGATGGAGACATTTTTCACTAAAGGGACTATCAATGGTGACACTTACCGAAATGAATGCATTCAAAAGCGTCTGTTATCACTTTATAGGACGCATGAAACACCTCCCCTTTTTTGGCCAAATCTAGCACCTGCACACTATTCCAAAGCTACCTTGGATTTGTTGAAAACACACAATGTTGCTTTTGTAGAATCCCCCTAATTGCCCAGAACTTCGTCCTATAGAACGTTACTGGGCAATTATTAAGCGAGAGCTGCGGAGGCAAGGGAAGGTAACCAAAAATATAGGAGAGTTTAAAAAAATGTGGATCCCTGTTAGTAAGGCAATACCTAAGTCTGTTGTGCAAAATCTTATGAAAGGCGTACGGTCCAAAGTGCGAAAATTTTATAGAAATAAATAATTTTGAAATACTGGCACTATATTCTTGTTTTTAAAATGTATATGATTTTTGAAATACTACCATTCATATAGTATAATTAATAAAGGTTCCCTTAGTTTATCATTATCGGTGTGCAGTTTCTTTCTTATCCAGTCCTTATATCTTGTATAAGCGCATTTCCATTTCATTTATAAAAATGCAAAATACTAATGCTAATATAGTCTACATTTTAAAAGACTTTACTCTCGGTAAAAATTGTGTCATCAAGAAGAAGGCAGAAGGTACAAGTCAATTTAGATTCAATATTAATTTCACATTAATTTATTACTAAAAGTTATTTGTATATAGATCATATTGCTCGTATTTCAGTTCAAGAAAACAGTGGATTAAGACAGACCACCAGTTTTTGTCGTACTTTAGGGGACGAGGAACACTACTGTTGCAAATGAAGGTATATCTTTAATTTGGTCATTTTTATTGTATTATATAATGTAAACCGTTTTAGTTGACAAATTTACTTGGGGACATGAAGCCACTTTATTATTTTTGGATGAATATGAAAAGCGATATGAAAAATTTAGGAACCCAAAGATTAAAAAAAAAAAAATTATGGGATGAAATTCGTCTCGTCATGACATCACAAGGTTACAGTAATGTGGATTGCGATACCTTAGATAGAAAAATGCGAAACATGAAGGGCACATATAAAACCATTGTAGATAATAACAAAAAGAAAAATACAGGGCGAGGTAAAGTCCATTGGGAATATTACAAAAGGTTTTCAGAAATTTTTGCTGAAGATAAAACTATTCATCCGCAACATGTTGTTACCTCTATGACTGACTCATATTTAACTGAAGATAATGACCGAGTAGAAACTCCAATATCTGATCGAAGTAATACACCCTCAACATCCAATTCATCTGATTGTAAGAGCGGCACTCGTCCTAAAAGATTAGATGCTTTCAGAAAAAGATCCCTTGAAGTTGATGAAGAACGTTTAGAAGAATTAAAAAAAGTTCGAAAAGCTATTGAGGAAAACAATCGAATAAATCAAGAAAAGGTTAATCTTTTCAGAGAATTTCTTAGTAACTATAAGTAATATGTGGGTCATTCCATGCCAAGTCAACCAATAAAAAAATAATTTTGGATTTTAGGTTTTACAAAATGTGTGACATTTGGTAATTGTGTTCTATCCTTCAAAGTGATGAAAAATACAAAGTATCATTTTTTTTGTACTTTTGGTTTCAGAGTTATAAATTTTTGAAAACTGAAAAATCGGTTGATATTTAGCACGTTTTAAAACATTTAAACGTCCGTAAATCTGAAACTATTAGTCCTAGAAAGCTCAAACGTGCACCATTCTTTTTAGAATTCCAAGAGCTTTAATTTGATGTGTCACTTGACTACATTAGCCCAATTATAAAATTTTTCAAAAATAAAAAAAAAGTTTTTTAGCAGAATTTCAAAATCGAAATTTTTAATTTTTTTTTTTTTAATATATGTTCAATGTGCTTCTTATTAGAATGTACGTATTAAATTTCATTATGGTATTCCAATGGAATCATGTTTTAAAAAAATATTTTGTACTGTAATACACACAAAAACACAAAATGTGTGTTAAAATAAACTATAGTCTGTTCAAGATAAGAAGGTAACAGATGTCGCTGCGTTCGAAAGTAAACACACACAGCTAAAAATATAAAACGCGCGAAATTTTAAGAAGGAATTAAATGATCGTAGCTATTCAAAATTGTTAAACCGAATTAACACCAAATGAAACGATAGAAAATAGTCTCCATTAGCATAAGCGCTTAAGCGGCCTATTGAACGTACTTTATATCGATAGAACCGTTTGAAACTAACAATAAGACAACAACCGACAACTCCGTGATCCTTACTTTTCCTATGTAATATTGTCTCGTGCTTTAACCAATCACGATAAAGGTCAAAGGCTGCCTATGCTTTCTTTCGCTACCTTCTTATCTTGAACAGACTTATACAATAAACGGGATTGATTTAAGCAAAGTAAATTTTATTTTTAAAAAGTGAATTTAGTGGATCTTCGTTGTGGTATTCTAATGTAATCTTAAAATATAATAAGTAATAATATTTATAATAATAATAATAATTAATTAACTTTACTGTACGGTACCAATACCAACGGTGCGTGTTTGTGTGAAGCTGCCAAGTGTTTACTTATCACTATTATGAAATCAGGAAGTGGTATTATAATTTTATGAATATAATGCTTGTTTCTTCTTTAATAAAATTTGAGAAGCTTTGGACATCTCTTCAGCAGATAATCTATAAATCCTGCCAGTTTCAGTGATAGGGTTAATGTTACAAATAATAAAGTTTTGTGGCACTGTTAAAATATCTGGTCTTCTCGGGTAAGTAAAAGAAGGGGCTGGTCCATAAGGATGGAGAAACGATACACGAACTTCTTTTTCAGAAAAATGTTTTGATAAAACACATGCTACCCACCAGTTTCTGTCATATGCACAAGCGACAAATCCATTTATCTCTTCAAATAGCACATCATCTGCATCTGGAACCACTTGAATTTTATGAACATCTGATTTTTCAGAGTCGGACACAATTTTTGTCATAATTCTTGTTTTGCTGACAGGAATAAAAGCGTGATAGCTCTGGGTTCCAGTGATAGTTATAGCTTCATCAAATCTATTTCTCAAGATTTTCTCTTCTTGTAGATATTCATCATTTGTAACATAAAAAAATATTACGGAAGAAATGTTTTCTTTTCCCCATTGATATAACTGGAGGGGAGTCAAAATCTGATTATTTACAGGGTTCTGAAGGCTTGCTTTGGTTGCGAGTCTTTTCAACGTACCTCCTATCCCGTCACATACTCCCTTTCCATGCGATGTTGCAAAAAAATGCCATTCTGCCTCTATTCCATCAAAATCCTCATTATGATGACACAAGTTAGAAAAATTCTTTCGATTCTTATATTGGGCAGCTGAGCCATCACTGAAATAGTATATTTTCTTCAAATTTGGCAAGTCTTGCTTAATAAATTCAATTAGCTTTTTTTGAAATACATGAACAAGTACTGTGTTATGGATCAAACAATCTGAGATAAATACAAAACTCTTGTAGGTCAAAACATCTGCGTCGTCATTGTTTTCGTTTTTTTTCTTGTAATAAACTACACATGGATGGACTGTAGCCGATGAGTTATTCCAATGAAACCCTTGAGCTTCATCCTGAACCACAAACGAAAAATTTTCTGAAAAGTCACACTGCATAATCACTTCATTTTCACTTAAAGCAGATTTCTTTTCAGAAAAAAACCTAGATTGTTGTTTGGCAACATAATCATGCCTTTTTAGGTGAACAAGCTGTTTAGAAAATTCCTGTACAAAGTCCTCAGTTGATTTAGTTATTGTCTCAAATGTACAGCGATCGACAGTAATCCATTGTTTATACGTTATATTTTCAACCATATCATCTTCAAAAGTTGTAAGCAGAGCATCTTTGAACGTGCTAACCTTTGGACAGTAATCGCAATCATTCAAAAAACATGACTGATTTGGCGGGTTGCACATTATCTTTGGGAGGCATTCTTTGTAGGTTTTTAATGGTTGGTCATTCCCTAAAAGCGTAACTTTGTTTAAATTTGCTCCAGCTATCATCAATTTAATATTTTGATGTACTGTGCAAACACATACAGCATGTGTACCGCTTGCCCCAGCTATTATACAATTTTTGGGTTTTAACTCAACAAATTTTGAAAATCCTAATATTACATTTGGTGTATTTGATTTAAACAACTGATATGCTTCACGTAAGTTTACTAAAATCAGCCTTTTCTGAACATGTATAGGTTTACCTTCACAGTTCTTTCCCACGGACACATAATCTTTCTTGCCAGGCATAAGTCTACTAATTTCATCACTGCAGTAAAATTCTTTTACTAAAAGAGCTGTGTTTTGTGGAAGTGGTCTACCATGCTTGGGATTTGGAATAGACAGTATTCCTTTTTCTTCCACTAACATTTTTGATTTTCTTGCTAAATAGTTACTAACACCAAATTCGCTTTCAATTCGTGCACATGACCAACTTTTTGGTAAAGATGTTAATATAAGAAACTTTTCATTTTTATTTGCATTTTTAAACTTATCTTTGAACTGGTCAATAATTTCTGATTCTGTATCTTCACAATGGCAAACTTTTTTTTTTAAATCGCCTTTTCCTTGAAAATAGGTTTCACTTAGTTTGTATGTTATTTTTTCAAATTTTTCTTCACAATATTTGTTTGAATTGGCACATTTCCTTTTTACCACCGGCGACTCTCCTAATGAAGTTAAAGAAGCATTTAATTGTTTAAAGCCTTCATCAAGATCCATAAAAACTATGTCATCTTCATTCTGTTTACTAATACTTGGTGGTTTTGAATTGTCTTGTTCTTCGGAACTTTCCTCCTGTGTAGTTTGTCTTTCTCTGCCCAGGTTCACTCTACATGATGTACAAATTTTCATACCTTCTTTAATATCGTAATGCTTTAAATCTATCATCCACGAGCTGATTCTCCTTAGGTCTTTATTTACCCAATGAGATTTTTTTTTAATGGATTGCAACAAAAAGTAGACCACTTTTTGTCCATTATGTAGTTAAAACACTCACTATTTTTAACTTATATGTCAGAAAGAAGAAAATAATGTCACTAGTTTGATGTTATGATAATTTAACTCAAGTGTTTTTAAAATCTGACGTCGAATGTTTTTAAAATCTGACGTCGAAGTTAGCCAGGACAAAGTATTGAACGCATCACAAATTTTGAAACCTCTGACACTAGCAGTTGCTTAGTTTTGAAAATAAAATTGGATTTCTCTTCGAATAAAATGGTTTTTCTTCATTTTGATATTTTGATAGTTCACAATGAAATATTCAAGACCAACTTCGACGTCAGATTTTCCAAAACAGCCGTTATAAATAAATTTGTCTTGCTTTGTCAACTGCAATTCATCATGCGCTGCAATAAATAATTATTTTTTAAAACATGACTCCATTGGAATACCACCATGAAATTTAGCACATACATTCCAATAAGAAGCACATTGAATATATATTTTTTTCAAAAAAATTAAAAATTTCGATTTTGAGATTTTGCTAAAAACTTTTTTTTTATTTTTGAAAAATTTTATAATTGGGCTAATATAGTCAAATGACATATCAAATTAAAGCTCTTGAAATTCTAAAAAGAATGGTGCACGTTTGAGCTTCCTAGGACTAATAGTTTCAGATTTACGGACGTTTAAATGTTTCAAAGCGTGCTAAAAATCAACCGATTTTTCAGTTTTCAAAAATTTATAACTCAGAAACCAAAAGTACAAAAAAAATGAAACTTCGTATTTTTCATTCTTACTAATAGTATTATTTATATAAAAAAAATTATTGATTTCTGAGACTTCAAGTTCCAGACCACTGGTTGACTTGGCATGGAATGACCCATGTACTACTACTACTACTACAAACTTTATTATTATTACAACTTAAATTATAATTGTTAAATATATGTTGTATCTATAAATTTCTTTTATTATATTTTTTTATTGTAAAATAGAAGCAATGTAATTGCGTTTAATTGCTCCACTCTCATGTACTTCTTCATCATTATCCTGTAGGTTATTTTCATGATTACCATTATCACCAACATTTATGTCTTGTACATCAAATTCTTCCTGCTTTAAAATAAAATTGTGGAGAATACAGCAAGCTGCGATGACATTTGGAATTTCGTCAGCTAAAAACATTTCTAAATATTTGAGACATCTCCATTTTCCTGTAAAGTTCCATAAGAATATTATTAGTTTACTTACTAAAATTTACATACCTTTTAGTAAAGCGAATGCCATTTCTATAACAGATCTCTGAGCACTCATTCTTTCATTGTAAAGTAATTGTTGTCTTGATAAATGCCCATTATCTGTATAAGGTTTTAACAAATTTTGCAACAGGGGATAGGCAGCATCACCAAGAATATGTTGATGTAGTTGCAATAAAGGTGGGATACCTTGTAATTTTCTATATAAAGGACTGTTCCTAAAAGCCCTTGCATCATGCATTCTTCCCGGCATTCCGACAAATATATCAGTAAATATTTTCTTGTCATCGCAAACAGCTTGCAATATTACAGAATGGTTTTCTTTACGATTATAAAAATCTACAGGATTGTTAAAGGGTTGTTTTATATTAATGTGCGTACCATCTATGGCCCCTACAACTCCAGGAATACCTAAAATGTAATAAATGCAATTTCTTGAAGAATGTTCAAATCACTCACCATAACGATTTTCCACTCTGTTTGCTATTGAAACACATTCTTGAAGTGTGGGCCATTTGATAAAAGCTTCTTTTAATTGAATAATTACAGATACAATTTCTAAAAAAATGTAATGTCCTGTACTTTTAGATATACCAAACCGATCGCTAGCAGCTAGGAAGCTTTCAGGTTTTGCTAAAATCCATATAGTATACAGAATCTTCTTATTGATATCTACCCGATGCTGTTTGTGTAGATGTTGAGCAATATGAGTTGATAATTCCTGGAAATAAATAATTAAAATAAAGCTAGTAGTAATGTAATGTAAACTTACTTCAAAACCCGCTCTAGACATTCTAAAATGATCTCGGAATTCTTCTATATTATAATTTGGAATTGTGATTTCGTAATATCCTTGATTACGTGCGTGTTCTCGTCGTTCTTTAGGCGTATTATTAAATACTGGATTAGCAAGATTTTCTATTACGGGCTGCAGAGCATTCAAATCTAGCCCATCGTCATACCGTATGATTTTTAAAATTTTAGATAAAGGGAGGCCGTGAAAGCAAAACGTATGGCGTAAAATTAGCAAATACAACAATTTATTCAAAATAATATTTACAAAACTTCAAAAGGCATTCATCATTGAACCATATTTTCGCAGTGATGTTAACCAAAACGTACCTATGAGTTAACTTAAGCTGTATGTTTTCCTCTTTACGGCCTCCCTTTATCTAAAATTTTAAAAATGGAATTTTGCGATTTTGATAAAACATCATTCCTATCGATAAAATAAAAGTGTAATGTAAAAGTATAATGCTGTCATGTTATAAGATCCATCTTACTCTAAATTAATCATGATTCTTAACACAATGAAACTGTTTAAGTTTAAGAATGTAAAATTATCATTCTACATAATACGTATTGTTAAAATAATAAACCATAATGAAATATTATGCTGAATAAATTAGTAATAAAATATCATGTCTGACTTTTTGTTAATTACTCCGGTAATTGTATCATGACATTCTAAACAACAAACCACATAGTGTTAATTTTTCAGTAGTACGCTGAGTCGGTTTTCAACGCGAATCCGAGTAAAATGTTCGGAATTCTTGTTAATTCTTGTTGAATTCTTGTTAAGTTTGGTCCTATTTTTCTCAGTGCAGATGATATTAGATTAATAACGTCATTACTTGCATAATATAAAGATTTTATATTGGAATATTCATGTGCGTTAACTACAGCATGTATTTTCGTTGGACTTTCTGACAATAAAAAAACCTTTACTACATATGGAAAAATGTAAATATGTTGGTGTTATCTTTTTAAGAATATCCAGCCACATATGTAATTGTTTGTATCTGTAATAATTGTTCAGAACTTTGTTCCGTTACAAGGGGTGAAAGAGTTTCAAATTGTTCGGCTGCAGTCATAAAACCATGATCCTAAGTGATATTTTCTAATTCTGTCTCCATTGGAAACATTTCCTTTGATGGCTCTGGGCGCTTTACAAGATGATCTTTGAGGACGGTCAGATAGCCATCCAGTGCATCTTTCTCACAATTACTTCCTAGAGAATGTGCACTCACAAGGTTATTGATCAACAATGACTTATAAGCACCTATGAATGCATTAATATGTAGGATTAATATTCTGAAATCCTTGACTTCGAATGGATCCAAAAAAATTTTCAAGGGGATCTTGGTTAAAGTGGCGAGTAAGAATACTTTTCAATCCTGTATTATGTAGTGACTTACAAATTTCCATAAAACCTGTAATAATATACAGGGTGTTCCGTATCGTTATGTTCAACCATTGGGTGCATAAAATAGACTCAATTCTAAAACTAAAAAACACAAAAGTGGTAGGTCGATCTTTATTTGTTCTGAAGTTACAGGCATTTGAAAGTATAAACAACAAATAATCAGACTCAACTTCGTAAACCAAATAAAAACTTAATGAATGAATTTTTTGAATGATATTTTCGAAAGATATTTTCAAATGATATTTTCAAAATGTTCTCCTCCGTGCTAAATACAAGCTTGTGCACGTATGCCGATATATATAACTGGCTATACATTCCTTGTGGAATTGTAGCCACTCATTGAGTTCTTCTGACTGTTAGTGGGGTGGTTCATCACACCTCTCCACTTTTCTACTTGTTTATATTTCTACAGGTCCTTGTGCATCTTTGCTTCATCTGTTACTTTTTCCCATTCCTTTCTGTCCTTTATTTTTTCTCTCCACTTATTAATCCTCATAGCCTTTATATCATTAATTACTTGGTCCTACCACTTTATTTTCGGTCTTCTCTTTTCTCTCGTTTCCTGTGGCGTCCATTTCATTATTTTTTTATGATTGATTGTTGTTTTCTGTTTACATGCCCATACCATCGTATTCTCCTTGCTTTAATTTCTTTTACTATGTTTTCTCCATCTAGTATATCTTTTATTTTCAAATTTGTTAGTCTTCTATATTGTTCTTCGTTTACCATTTTTGGCCCATAGATTCTTCCCACTATCTTCCTTTCAAATATCTTCAATTTTTCAACGTCATTATTTGTAATACACATAGTTTCTGCTGCATATAATACTGCCGGTCTTATTGCTACTTTGTATACTCTCATTTTTGTCTTCCTACTTAATTGATTACGTCTCATAATTTCTTTATATCTATAATATGCGTTATGTCCTGCTTTTATTCTTTGTGCTATTTCGATACGTATGCCGATGGATAAAGTAATATTTCTTATTTCACAAATGTTTTCTCGTAACTGTTGAGCAGCATGCTGAATCTTTTCTAACAATTCCTCCCTGGTGTTTGAAATGTGTGTGTATACTAAAGCTTGTATGGTTCCCCAGAAATAAAAATCGGGAGGATTATGGTCAGGGGATCCAGGTGGCCATGCAGATAATTGCCCGCATTTAAATGTAAGGACCAAGTACCAAATCTTTTTTTTGTCTACAAATTTTGCAAATAAATTTTAATTTGATATGAATGCGACGTAACGTAGCAATGGACGATGACGTTTGTCAAAAAACAAAAACAAATTACTATCGTCACTTTCGTGGAAAAACATTTATTTAAAATGCCTTACCGGTTTTCTAATGAAGAGTATGCGGATATGCATTTTATTTCAAACACCCGGCAGGAATTGTTGGAAAGGATTCAGCATGCTGCTCAACAGTTGCGAGAAAACATTCATGAAATAAGAAATGTCACTTCTTCCATCGGTATACGAGCACAAGCTTGTATTCAGCAGGAAAGAGAACATTTTGAAAATATCATTCGAAACTATCAATCTGTCCACGGTTTTCTTACTGCCGACAGCTGCCTATGGGTGGTGGCTATAGACTGGGACTTCAATTCCCCTTTCGAAGATGATTTCTATCATGCTTCGAATTACCCACCAGTCCAGCCCGTCTAGTCCGCAGCCCAACTTGGGAATGGCTAATTTCGTCTCCTTGCCTTCTACCAGCTGTCTCTTCAGGTTCCATAAAGCTCTTAAAATATTGCGATAGTCGGACTTACCGCTTGATGTTTTGTTGACTAAGTAGTACTCGTGTCGTCTCTGATCTCCTTCCGTGTCGATGATCTGTAGGCTTTCGCCCACCATGGAATGCTGTCTTCGGAGTTCCTCGACTTGACCAGATTTCTTCCGGAAGATCTGAGCTATCCCCTTGGACATTCTTAGGTCTTTTGCTACACAGTGGGCGAGACTGTACTACGGTGGCACTTGAAAAAGGTCTTGCTGTCTCTCCGTGGTCACGCCGAATCGTGCCTTACTTCCTGTGGCGTGATGAGATATAAAGATTTCGAAGTTCACTTCGGAACCTTGCGTCCTTTGTATAGCCCCTTCATTTTCTTCTCCCTTGTAAGGAGCCATCCGGTTGAAGTGGATCACTTTGGGTTTGCCATGCGGAATCTTCTTGATGCGGTAGATGACATCGTTGATCCGTTTCATCACTTTGTAAGGATTTTGGTAAGTTGCTCCATGGTTGATATTAGTAACTAAAATTTAATAAAGAAACTTAAGGATTTGTCTTAGGGTTACTAAGAAAACGAAGTGTGGTTGAGTAGATGTTTAATGCCGACATGTTTCGACCTGAGAGAAAGCCATCTTCGGGGCGACTACAATAAATCGAGACACATTAGTGACGGTTTGTAAAACAAGAAATAATTTAACATACCTAGAGTAAGTTTGGCTGAGTCACATAATTTCACAAGACAAAAATATTGCACGTCAGTTAAAAACACATTAAAAAGATTAAAAATAATGTAAAATTGGACAATATTACACATTAAAAATACAAATGTAGATTTAGGAGCTAGTCAAACACTAGGGTGGTTTTGAAAATTTATGAATCAAAGATGAAGCGCATGTGAATGCTTAATGACAGGTGTAACACACTGATAAGGAAAAGCGGTAAATTTGAAACAAAGATAAGCAAACTTAAATAAACAATAAAACCCTAGATATTCTACTAGTTAATGTTCCTAAAGAATTCATCCTGAGGTCCCATCAACTGATCATTCAGAATGTTAAAGCTACTGTCATTTTTGTGTAAGTAAATTTCGAGATTTTCCGCGATGTTAAGTAAATTCTCTTTTTTGTATTTATGTAAAATTTTGACGTTGTTAGTTGATTCAAAGTCGTGTGAAAATTGGTTTAAGTGGTTAGCAAATTTGGAATCAGATTTGTGTTTTTTGAAGGACCTTATATGTTCAGACAGATATGTTCTTATTTTACGACCTGTTGTCCGATGTAAATGGAATTACAGGCGTTATAGGAGAGAGAATATACACTACTCTGTTCAAGAAAGTTGATTTTTTTTCCTACACTATTAGAAAATTCAATTTTACCGCCTCATCAGAGAGGAGAAAGCAAACGTTTCCACGGCTAGCCCGGCAAAATGAACATAAATGCCTAGCCGAGAAAATAATTCACGAAGCTTTACCACTAGGTGGCGCAACAATAATTTCTGGAATGCATTCTCATCGACATCAAAAAATTAACAAACGTAAGTTTTTTTATTTAATTCCACTGTACCGCCTCGGTCTAAAATATACTATTACCTTTTGTGTGGGATATGATAGTTTTGAGATTGTTGTTATTAGAAAAGGAGATTTTTAGTTAGATTTGTTAGTGTTTTTTATGAAATATTCTTTTGTTTTTTGTGAAAAATTGTAAAAATAGGGGATACTGTAAAATTGTGGTTCTTGTGTATCCTTATTCTGTGTGAAAGTGTTTGTGTTGTAAATAGTCTTGTTGATAAGTTTATTTTTAATTGTAAAAAAGAAATTTTTTTATGATGTGTAAGGGATATTGTTGTAAGCTATTTGTAAGATGATATTTATTTCTTGTTTGAAGTCTGACTGTGACATAGGGATAGAGAAGGCCCTGTAGAATAAAGAGTTGAAAATTGCCAGCCTATGTTGTAAATAATGTTTTGACTTGTACGGTATACACGTGTCACTGAGAGTGGGTTTCCTGTAGACTTTATAAGATAGATTGTTTAAATTTTTGGTGATAGTGACGTCAAGATAATTAATACAGTTGTTAGTTTCTTTTTCACAAGTGAATTTGATGTTTGGATGTAAAGTTTTGAAATTATCTAAAAGAGAATCTACTAATTCAGAAGGACCATTGAAGATGACCAAGATATCGTCAACATAACGACAGTAAAATATAATATTTTCGATGAGGGGATTATTGGAATTGAAGAACTTTCTTTCTATTTTATCCATAAATAAGTCAGTAAGTAATGGTGACAAACCACAGCCCATAGCCAGTCCATTTGTTTATAAGTTTTGTTGTTAAAACTGAAGAAATTTTGATTTAGAGTTATTTTTAGGAGTTCACTCGGACTAGAAACGTCAGGATCAGAGAGGTTGGAGTCTAGAAGGAGTTCGTTAACAATGTCAAGGCTTTTTGAAACTGGGACAAAAGTAAATCAATTAGATACATCAGAGACAAGAGTACAGTTATTGTTGATATTAACATGTTTGAGTTTGTTTATAAGTTCTGCTGTAGTTTTGATAGAATAACTAGTTTTACAGTTAATTGATTGCTTAAGTGTATGATTGAGAAAGTTTATCAGCCAGAAAATGAGACAACAGGACGTATGGGAGCATTAGCTTTATGAATTTTTAGTAACCCTTGAAGTCTAGGCATTAGCGGATTCATGGTTTTTAATTTTGGAACTGCTAATAGTGAGTTGTTTTTGTGAGAGTTGAAAAATTGATTGAGAGAGTGTAAATAATTGTTCATAACATTGGGTTGAGTAAGAATGAAACCGTTGTTTTCAAGAAAATCCTCAACTTGGTTGATGTGGGATTCTGTAACGTATTTTAATAAATCACGTTTGATTAGAACGATAAATTACATTCATAATTATTCAGATGAGTTACATGTCAAAAACTTAAAATTATATTGTTCCTCTTCTTTTTCCCTCACCACCCCTATTTCTGTAACCGCTACACTTCTCCCTCCAAAGTTAATGCTGTCTCTTGGCAGCATCTGAGGAGTCACGAATTCATCATCTCGCTAAATCTCTCGCAGCTCGAGGAGGTAATTGATGACGATTTGAACTTTTATCTGATTCTTCTTCAGTAATACATTCTTTTTCGGAGTCGATCGAATTGGTAAAAACAGTGCCCCAGAAATGGTGAGTTCAACGGGCTCTTCGGATCCCACGTCATTTTCCATATCTTCTGGATCAGGAAGAACCTGGTTTTCAATAAGTTCTATCGTGTTATCTCTTTCACCAATTTCCACTGAATTCATGCTGACAGTTGAAGTAGGCCATGAAAAATTAGATGCCTCGCTGAGTGGCTGATGGCAAGGAGTTGAGAAGGGAGTAGGAATACAAACGCTTTCTTGGTTAGGAGTTGGTGAGAATTCACGGATGACTTGGGTCCTTTGATTAGATGGACTCAGATTTCGATAGATCCTAACATGAACGGAGCTTCCCGCGAAGATGTTTGCGACTATATCTTTTATTCGGTCGATATTCAATCCGTCCTGTCCGCATTCTATTATGGGCATATCAATCCGACGAATATTTAGCTGATGGCATAATCTAGTAACCCGTACAGACTTTGTCGAATTGCATCATAAGTTGGTTTATGATAACTCTTTTTCTTCGTGATCAAATAGAAAACTCCTCGTTCAGGGGTACTTAAATGTGCCATACCGTCCGGTCTCACTTGTTTTGCTTCCAAGTTTTCAACGTTACCGAAACGCCTCCTGAATATTCTTGCTATTCTTCGATCCATGCGCATATTGGCAGCAACATAATGCGCGAGGGCAAAATCAGTTGATGCTCTGAAAACATAAACACTCACTTCTTCGACTGAAGACACGTATTCAGACCATCTAGGATTCAGACCGCGGATAAATCTTTTCGGAAATTTCACGGCGAGGGCATCCTGGTAGACGTCGAGCTCGTTCTTCTCTTCGAGCTCTCTCGGGACCTGGTAAGTGATTGCAAGGCTTGAGGCGATCTTGGTATACCACCAAGCGTTTGTGTTTAAAGGAACAGTGTTGCACTCTGTAAGTGTTTATTCCCATTTCTTTTATGATTCTATAAGGGCCCGTCTCTGTGCGTAGCTTGAGGTAGCCAGGTTAAATCTCCTACTTTAAATGGTTTGGACTTAGCACTTTGATCATAATAGGTTTTCTGACGATTATACGAAGCATTCAAGTGCTCACGTGCTAACTCATGAGTCTGATCCAACGTACTATGTAGATGCTTGATGTAGGACTGATTAGAATTACACAGCTGCTGTGGGGGTAGTCCATATTGTGCATCTATGGGAAGACGGATCTCCCTCCCAAACATCATTTGAAATGGGGTACATTTGATACTTTCATGTTTACTGCTTATGGAAGCCATCATTACCTGGGGAAGCTTAACATCCCATCTCCGTTGGTTTTCACCCGACCAATGACTCAACATGCTTAACAACGTACGGTTGAACCTTTCGACTAACCCATTCGACTGCGGATGAAATGGGGTAGTTCTTGTCTTCTTAATATCTAGCAGGGAACACATCTCTTGAAATAATTGCAATTCAAATTGACGGCCCTAGTCTGAGTAAATAACCTCAGGCACGCCATATCGACACACAAATTCGTCGACGATAACCCGGGCCACCGTTTCCGCAGTCTAGTCAGGAAGAGCGTACGTCTCTACCCACTTAGTAAAATAATCGCTAATTATTGTCAGAACGCATTTATTTCCTCGAGTTGTAACAGGTAGAGGTTCCAAAATATCGACTGCTACTCGTTCCAAAGAACGAGATGTAATTTCCAACTGCATCAGTGCTCTGCCGACAGGTGTCGGCGTTTTACGACGATTGCATTCTTCGCATGCTTCGCAGTACTTCTTAACATCTGAAAGCATACTTTGCCAGTTGAATCGTTCATGTGATAAGGCTAATGTTCTATTTATTCCTAAATGTGTTCCTGTGTCAGCATTTCCGTGATACTCACGAACTATATCTTCCACCAACGTCTGTGGTGCAATAACTCGGTGACGAGGCTGTTGGCCAACAATGTCTACCAAACATAGAGTACCATTTACCAACTGCGGTTTGAGAGCAAGTAATCGTTTAGTCAACTTTGGTAATGATACGTCATTAGCTTTCTTTCCGTGCTCTCCATAAGTATGTCTTAAAATGACAACATGTGGACACCAAGGCGAGTAACTCCTTTCTAGTGACGTAATACCTTTCCGGCTTAGTTAGAGCTCTACTAAAATAAGCAATGACGTGTTCTTCGCCGTTTTGGATTTGACTGAGCACTCCTCCAATTCCCGTGTTGCTAGCGTCGACATCTATGATAAAAAGTATCTTTAGGATTCGGATAAGAGTGTATAGGCGCCTTTACCGAATACTGTTTAAGTTTAGTGAACGCTTCATCACAATGTTCAGACCATTGATGACGCTCTCCTTTATTAAGCAGCCGATGAAGAGGGTCCGCAATCGTTGAAAAATTTAATACAAAACGTCTATAATATGAAGCGAGACCAAGGAAGGCACGTAATTCCGTCAGATTTCGAGGGACGGCCTACTCCGTGATAGCTTGTATTTTCTTAGGATCGGTGCCGATTCCCGTACTACTGACGACATGTCCTAGAAAATCAACTTGTTTATGGAATAAACGACACTTTTTCGGATTGACTTTTAATCCAGCTGCATTCAACCTTTCTAGGTCAGATGAAAGACGCATCAAATGCTCCTCAAAAGTGCGACCATGAACAATGACGTCATCCAAATATACCAGTGCGCTCTCCCAGTTGAGGCCATCCAATACGACATCCATCAAGCGTTGGAAGGTTGCTGGTCCGTTACACACACCGAACGGAAGTACGTTAAATTCAAATAAACCACTTCGTATAGAGAATGCAGTCTTTGGTCTATCTTCGGGTCGCACCTCACATTGCCAATAACCAGACTGTAAATCAAGCGCTGTGAATAACTGAGCTCCTGCTAAGGAGTCTAGGACAGTGTCAATCCGTGCCGTCCTTTTTCCGAATTAAAACGGCAGGAAAACACCATGGTGACGCCGATGATCGAATGACTCCCACTTGTAGCATACGTCGAATCTCTTGCTGGGCCTCCTCTTTCTGAGAAAAAGGTAGCTTCCTGGGTCCTAACACACGGGGGACACATATGACCCTTATCAGTGTGATGTTATAACACGTTAGTTCTACCATGATCATTTCTATTTCGCGCCACTGCACCTCTGAGCCGATTTACACAATCTTGCGCTTGCTTCAGTTGTTCTCGCGTTAAATGACACAAGGCTTCACGCCAATCGAAATTTTCATGTACTGTTTGAGATTCCTGATCCCTGGATGTATTTACAACTGTACACAAAGACGCGGTGCCAGTGCACGTATTTTGGTAGTGTTATATTTTCATTACAAGGGTTACGCATTAAAACTACGCCATTCATCCCCGCAATCACTGAGCGTCCCACTAAACATCCATATTTATCCCAGCACTTGGGTGTCAATCCAAAGTAAATTAAATTGTTCCCGACTAGCCAATGTAACTTGGTCTTTAACTGATTTTAACGTGCCGTGACTAATTCTTTTCCAAAAATCGTAACTTATGAAACAACGAGATGCACCGGTATCGACCAAAATAATACTTGAAACATTGTTAATCAAGCCGCGCACTCGTAAAACATGATTATTGGACATCGCCGCGGGCCTTTGCGATGCCATCTCTAGTTTCTCGACCGTTTGGTATGCCTTTTCGGGCAGTCCTTTCGCATATGACCACATTCTTTGCACTCATAACACTGAATTTTATAATCCGTTTTATCACGGTTACTAGAGTTTTTCAAATCACGTGTCAGTGTGGGTGTATGGCGACGAGTACGTTCCTGATACGAGTACTCCTCGGCTTTACCAGCTTCTGGTGACCGCTAGCGTACTCTTCCTCTTTTCGGACTCTTGTCGGTATCCCGTGGTCCATTCATGTATTTCCTCAGCTGACGTAAGTTGTTCGATTTGTTCTTGAATACGTGGGAGGGTTTCAGCTGTTAAAGTACATGCCACTGTTTTTATTTTTGGTGTGCTTTTATTTTGACGTATGTCATCTAATACCTTTTGAACATGGCGTGCATTCTTTACAGCGATCAATGCCGTATCTAAGGTAACTGGATTGCTACGCGCCGCCTCTTCTGCCGCCTGAGGGTCTATACCCCGAAAAAATTGTCACACCAACAACTTTTCTTTGTGAACTTCCTCATGTTCCGGAAAAGACTATTTTCCCAAATACCTTAATGATGCTGCGAACATAGCGACTGTTTCACCTCGTAACTGACGGCGCGCTTTAAATTGCAATTCTAAGTAGTCATCATCACAAAAGAAAATTAATTTCAGTGCTTCACATACCGTATTCCAACTTTCGCGTTGCCCTTCTGACAGACTCTGAAATGTTTGTTTCGTGGGACCTTCCAGGAACAGCGGTAGCGCCACTAATTTCTTCCTTTCGTCCCAATAGGAATTAGTTTAACAGGAACATATTCAATTACAAAAATAAAACATATTCATTGATTTATCAGCAAATCAAAACAGAAGAACCGGTAGGAAAGACTAAATAACGTCAATATTGAAAGAAAGAAAAATTATTAATTTTTGTCTCACGACTTCTTCAGTTTAAACAAATATATTTGGCGTTTTATGAAAGCTCATTAAAACAGTGTTTCATGAGAGTCTAGATATACTGGGTGTTCCATTTGAAAATTTTGAGACAAATTATCTTTTGCAAAAGTCAACACCCTGTACACATAATAACTGATAGACCGAAGCTGTTTTGAAATTTCTGTAGAACAGATATTGTGTTGAGTACCTACAAAAATTCAAGACGAAATGTAAAATAAATAACAAAGATATAAGCACTCATATTATGGCATTTTTTTACACTTAAACATCAATATCTTACAAACTTTTAAGTAAAACTTCCTAAATTTTTGGTTATTACCTACTCGTTATGCGTACTTTCGAAATATGTAAAAATATACTGGGTTTTAAAAAAGTATAACTTTGGTATGGCTCAGAGTTACTGAACACTCTGTATAGCCAAAAATAATAGAGCTGACTGAGTTACATCTTAGCTCGTTTGAATTTTTTCTCTGTCTTATATACTATAGACGGTAGAGAAGACCGCGGCACTCGGTGGACACCCTGTATATTGATTTCACTCAGTCATTAAAAAAAAAATTTCTTCGAAAATTCCTTAAAGATTTATATTATTGTAATCACCTCTCCGCGGGCATCCAAATTTATAAGAATATATAGGGTGTTCCATTAAAAAAATCGCTTTGTATGCACCAACACTTTCTGGAACACCCTGTATAGTTGAAAATAATTTTAAAATGTGCCGCGTGATGTCTAGTATAACTTTCTTAATCTTTTTTTCCCTACTTGTTATTCCTATTATAGGCACCACAGAAGAAATACACACCGTTGGGACACCCGGTACAAATGTAAAAATTTTGTAAAATTACCTTCATTTTCGACACACAAATTATGTAATATGCATGCAGTCATTATAAGTAAGGGAACATGATCCATTCTAGTATTTTCTAGTAATTTCAATCTTCGGAATCTTGCTTTCAGGAGAGCAAAGGTTTGTTCAATTACAACTCTAGTTTTTGAGTGTATAGTATTATAATTCCGTTTAATAACTGTCATATTTCCAGTATGTTTATACGGAACTAAACATTTTGTTGACAGTCCGTATGCACTATCTCCCAGTAAATGGCTGTCATTTGGGACATTTATTTGTGGGAGTCTGCCATATAAATCAGATCGCCTGAATAACAGCATCATGTATAGAAATTTAGATTTATTATAAAATGCATTAATTATTTTTATTGCTCTATTATCATTAGACCACTGTATAATTTTATGTACTTTATTTAATAATAGCAATTTGTGGCAAATGTTATACATAATCTTCGAGGCTGTTGACTTACTAATGCCAAATCTATCAGCAACACCACTGCGAACAATGCATTTGACATAAACAACTATTCACAGCTCTTCAACATATCTTACCGAAAACTTTCCAAATTTGCCACATACCAAATACCAACCATCAATTGTTTTTCTATTGTTATACTGCATTGGCCATCAAGCCATTGATTTACGAATATTGGAGCTATTTTTGATAAAACATCTTCAAAGGTGTCCACTGACATTCGAAAATGAGCCTTAAACTGGCGATTAGGCATTCGCGGTACCACTTTCTCGGCATAATTGTATAATTTTGACCATTTCTCATAATCCTCTTCATCCTCATCACCAAAAACAACTCATTTTTTGCCATAAACATTATACCAGATAATAAATTTTCCATTTCTTTTAACGTATTCTAACCTATAACGCCTGAACGGTCCAGTGGTAAGAGGACCGGCCTTGCAATCGCGTGGTTGTCAGTTCTAACCGCACCCGGGATATTTCTCGGGGGTGGTCGGTATCGACTTCAGGTACCCTTCAGTGTTGGGGATAAAATTCGACACTGCTTCCTCTTAAACGGCGAGAAGGTTGGAAGTAACAAAGCCATGGAACACTTTACACACACTCAAATACACTCCCGCTCCTGAGGTCCTGACAAGTCTTTGACTTAGGACCCCGTTGGGCAATCACCACAGATTAAAAAAAAAAACTTGTTTAATCACAATCCGTCCAAAGCGTTTTCACTGCGTCATTAATCCGAGCCCATCTTAAGGTGGCCACACATTACATGGCAAACTAGCCAAACATTTGTGATGTACGAAGTTCGCCGAATAGTGTGTATCGTAAAGCATTTGCCAAACGCCTTCCAACGTTTGCATTCGTTTACGTTTCGATAGAAGTCGGTAAATGAGACCGAGTCAAAGAAATATATGCCGCTTGTACATACTTAAACGCAATCCGGCAACACCGTTACACATTATTTGACAAACGTTTGGAAAACGTATTCATACTTTTTCATATCTTCATCGTTTTGTTCAGTTTTGACGATTTGGTGTGATTATACATCCAATATGGAATGGTCCAATAATTTGATTATAGAGTTTTTGACTCTTTATGACGAATATACCGTAATTTGGAACACAAAACATGGAATTTGGAACCCATAACAGCGCCAATCCAGCACACATTATCAAAGCACTTGCAGCAATAATTAGGGTAAGGTTGCCTAAGAGTGCGCACTTAACTTTCTGTAGGTTATAAATCAAACAAATATTTCAATTTCTCAGAATAAATTATAATTAACATAGACGCTTTTGTAAAGAACAAAAATCAAACACAACTGAAACATAATCTATAAAAGAAACCATAAAATAAAATAAAAACACAAACTCTCGAAATGCGAACTCTTGGATCTTGTTCGCTTCAAGAGTACGCAGTCTATTATCTAAGAGTACGCATCGCCTCGAAGAGTGCGCAGCTATGCTTGTCTTAAACATAAATCACAGAAATATTCCTGATATCCTTCATATGATGTGCAAATTTCGTGAAACCACTGTTCACATATTTTACATTGAATCAGAGCTATTTCTGGGGGGTCATAATAAACTTCTTTACAGGCGGGGCATATCCCACATATTTCAGGTGGAGATGTATTTTCCTTTCTTGTTGGAGCTTTGTTAATTTAGTCGTTTGTTTCTTTGGCCTCTTGTTTAAATTTCTTTTTACTTGTTTGTTTTTCCCTCTCACATTATCCTGATCAAGCGATTCCTGGTAAGACGCACTTGTTAAAATCTCTGATTTCTTACTTATAGTCTTTCTTTGTCTTGTAGCCTTAGCTACTTTTGGCAGTGGGTATAACTTATCCAGTACGCTGCTGTATTCTAGAAAAAGAAAGAAATTGAAATGATTTTCTGTACTTACTGAGATGTATAAATCTTATTACCACCTATTCCACGAGGAATTTAATTAGAGTTTTGCTCACCTCCACTTTTAATTGGTAAAGGTTGAGGAGAGGATATCGTTTCCAGTGCAGTTGATCTATTAGTCACGTTCTTCAACAGTTTGGTAGAACTATTTATTGGAAGAATGCAAAAATGTTTTTGTCCATCTTCATTTTCGTCGCGATTATGAGCACACACACCACTCGGTCCAGGTTGGAGAAATTGGGTTACTTCTTCTGGAGTTGAAATGTCCGTCAAATTTTTTGTCAGTTTAAGAGAATCTAAATAAAAAGTAATGTAAAGGTACAAAAATAAGAGAGATCAGTGTGACAGGTTTACCTGTAATTCGTGGCACAGTTGGAAATTCACAGTCACTGTTGGCGGAAGCCAAAACAGTTGGAATGATTGGTAGATTGTTTAAGAGCTCCTGGTGTACGTCCTCATTCTCTATAACTATTTCTACGCGTTCGTTCTGAAATGAATCAGTGACACTGGCAGGAGCAAAATCTATGTCAGAGAAAACATTTGGATTATAAGGCCATATTCCGGTCGCTGAAAAACATTTTTCGGCCTTCTCAATTGAGGCAATCCTGGCATATGCTTTTCCAAATAATGAAGCTATTTGGTATATAGTAATGACTTTACCTGGATTCATGGTCATCCACCTATCAGCTTCTTGGCTGTAGGCAGTTTTTAAGGGACCAAAGAATCCGATATCGAGCGGTTGTAGTCTGTGACTACTATGGGGTGGTAAGCTGAGTAGATGAATGCCATTTGCTCTGCAAAATGATATTGCATCCAAGCTAATGTGAGAAGTATGGTTATCCAATATTAGTAGTACTGGATTTTCTACATTGGACCTAACATGACTTCGGAAGTGTTTCAACCACATAATAAAGAGTTCTGAATTTATAAAGCCACTGTCAGACAACATCATGATTGTGTCCTCCGGTGCTCCATATAATAATTCTTTTCTCTCTCTTTTTCTGGGGTAAATTAATGCGGGCGGTATATAAAATCCTCTAGCATTTGTACAACAGACTGCCGTGACCAGTAGTCCTCTTTCCCCTGACACCACTTTCCCAATAACTTTTTTTCCTTTAGTACTTAAGACTTTTGGTAGTTTAGTAGGGACTGTAAGCATATGTTTCAATGAGCTGCTGAAGATTCTCAAAAAAACCTAGATACTTGAACTTTATTGAATCCAATTGCACGTGCTACACTTACTTTCTCTGGTTGTCTGGTAGCTAAATTATGTTTCAGGCAAAAGGTTGCGATCCATTTTTTCCCAACAAGTTTGGTAGTTTTATTAAAAGGGTGATCAACTTTAATTTCCTCAGCAAATTGATATGTGAGAGCTCGTAATTCCTTGATAGTCAACCCGTAAAACAGTTCATCCAATTGTTTTATTCTATTCACTAATTCAAGTTCTTTCTGTGAATCAAATACTGGCTTAAAACGACCTAAAGAAATAGGAATATTGCCCAATTTTAACCGTTTCCTCAACGATGATTCATTCAGACCATACTCTTTAGCTATAGATCTTTTAGATTGTCCGTTATTTATTTTTTCTCTTATTTCTTTCAAAATTTCTCCCGTGAATTTTAATTGACGATCACATTTTCGCTTGTAAAAAGGACCCATCTAAAAAGAAAGAAACAGGTTAACGCATCGGAGAATACGCGGACTCTTGGATTAATCAAGTTGCGCACTCTTGGATTTCGTCATCACTCTTGGAAACATTATACGGTTATTTTTTAACACGTTCATTGGACTGTATACGGCACAAAAAGACAAATTTGACATATGTTGTGGCTAACTTCACTTACAAACAATGTTAACCTACCCCTTTTTCTATGCAAAACACATGATTGAAATCCATGAAAAGTTATAGTGAGACACGTCAAAACCAAAAACAATTGATAAAGAACTTTCGCCTGAAGCAATTTTAATAAAACTTTCAACACAACTTACTTTCGAATAATTAAATTAGAAGACACAAGAAGCAGCGTTTCAACGCCTCACACTTGGTAGAAACTACAAATGCGTACTCTTAGATTGTGCGTACTCTTAGGCGACCTTACCCTATTGTATCGTCATCTCTGTTCTTCAACTTCACTCTTATTTTTTAAATGTATGGACAAACGTGTGTGCTTTTCCCACTACGGATGTCAAACTATTAAAATGTCAGGTGATTCGACATATTATTTGTATGGACCACTCGACAAATGTCACTTGACATGAAAAATGTACACATCACCAACGTTTGACATTCGCCTAGTTTGCCATGTAATGTGTGGCCGCCTTTAACGTCTGTGTGACGTCAAAAAAGTAATCTAGTCGGTCTATAAATAATCAACGCGAACTTACCCAATGTTAGCCAAATCATGACGTAATTTATTTCTTTGATGAGATTCGTGGGCAGAAATGATATTTTCGCAACATATAGTAAGTTCTTTAAGTGTTTGTGTATTAATATGATTAGTAGGAATAAATGACAGGTCTAAACGAAGCAATTTGATTTCCTCTTCGGTGAACTTAAATTCGGTTAAATTAATGAGTCTTTTATAAAAATTGGGAGGTGAATTGGGTGGATATTTAAACAAGTCCAACGAGTCATGTACTAAGTTCGAAAAAGGGGGTTGAAGTAGTGAATTATTCAAAAATTACATTTTTAAAATAATTTCCATAAAATGAAAAGTTCCAGAGTCTGCACCATAAAATTCTGTTACAGCTGAAATTGTGCTTTCATGAAAAATATTATTTACTAAATTAACTTTTGACGTTCCAGTGCACATGGAAACACACTAATTTTGGTGCTAATTTAATTAGCTTTTGATTTTCTTTTTTATATAATTCCCTAATATCTGAAAATTTTGCTGTTAAAATAATTTTATTATCATGAAATGAAGGAAAAACGAAAGATTTTTTAGTGTCTTTTTGCTTTAGCTAGTTGTTTCTAATATTTTTAAAGATATGTACGCTATCATATGTCAAAAAAGTCTTATAGTTTTGTAACAGATTGTACAAAAAATTATTATGTGAGGTACACAAATTTTTAAATAGTACTTTATTTGCTCTATTATTATCTGTAATTATGGCCACAATTTTAAAATCACATGCTTCAATTAATTTGCAAACATCTGAAGTACAATTAGCTAATTGTTCACCAGTAATATTGCTGACTGGAATTAATGATACAATTTCTTTAAAATTTCCAAAGGCAGATGATATCATGAACGCTACAATTGTTTTAGCAACACAGTTTATATCATTTTCAGCAAATCCACTTAAAATACCATTTTTATACGTAACACTTTGCTTTACATATATTCCATCTATTTGCAGAATAACCATCCTTTCCCTTTCTGAAAATTTATTAGCCACTGATTTTAAAAAATGACTATTTTCAGCAGGCTTATTTACTCCACAATTTAATGAAACAGAAAGTCGCTGAATAGTTTTTGGATGAGGTAATGTAAGAACTAAATTTTCGCATAAAGCAGAATAACAGCTTGAATGGGTGAATGTCGTCTTCTATCTTTTTCCATAAATGAAATTGCTCTGTTAAATATTCTAATTTATGTATAATATATTCTTTTTCATCCAGACCTTTTAAATTTTTTAAAAATGTTTCCAAATGAACTTTTACAGTATGTTCTAATGATGCAACTGACATTTTATTGTTTTCATTATTTCCGAATTTCACCAAAATGTTTTGTAACTGAGACCATCGTTTAATTTGTTTTGTATTATCTAATATCCATGTCAAGTCAGCAAAATCTATAAAAACGCCATTCTGACAAATTTCTAAAACTAAAGTGTACATATAAGTAGAAGAAGACGTGTTCATAGCTAACCCAAAAAATTGCCAAAAATGGTCAAAAATTAAACTCTCAATCTGAATCAACTGAATCAAAGATGACATCATAAAAAAACTCTTTTTTAGAATTAAAAATAAACTTATCCACAAGACTATTTACAACACAAACACTTTCACACAGAATAAAGATTACATGTTATCGTTGATACAGGTGCGCTAAATAATGTAATTAGTTCACAACATGTTAAATATTACTCTGCTTTAAAAAAGCCACTTCACATAGTTACGGCCGTAAACGAACCGATTAAAGTAATCGGTAAAACGGTAATTTCTAAAGAAATTATTCCGACAGAAGTTATTAGTAGTTTATGATCTTCCGAAACCTTTAATTCTCGGAACACATTTTTTAAGACAACACAACGCAATAATTAATTTCCCTTGTAATTGTCTCGAACTTCGTGGAAATATACGCGTTTCCTTTCTGAACAATACTAATAATGAATTTCTTTAATTTCTTTTCAAAACCCCTATCACATAACATACGCAGTTCGGGTATCCCTAATGAAACCATTAAAATAAAAATACCACTTAAGAGTGATGTTGTGTTAAAACCTAATAAATCGCAATTTGTTGAAATAAATTCGATAAACATGGCCTTTCCTAAAAATATAAATTCGTATAATTTTTTCCTCGCGAAAATTTTTTACTTTTAAAGCATGTCGTAATAACAAAAAATCTATTATTTGTTCAACAAAGTTTAATGTTTGAATTGACAAACATGGGCAAGATTCCTTCAAATTGTTTGCAAAAACCACTGTTGGATATTTATAAAAGGCCTGTCCGCCTCACTCAAAATATAATACACATTTTAAAAAGTTCAAACACTCCCAATTATAAACTTTTTGGCCAATTTGGTTTCATGAAAAATGGTACATTACGTTCGTATTATAAACGTAATGTTGCTAAGGAGGAAGGGAAGTCAAGTGTAAGTAAGAATTACAAAAAGCTTCAAATCTCTCATAAAAAAGAACAGTTCACAAGGAATAGTAATTCTTTAAAACACTGCAAATTTCAAGGAAATAATTTCAATAATAAGTGTAAGTCTTCTCAGACAATATTACAACTAAAGAAAAACAATGTGAGTTCAGGAGATCGAAATTTAGCTATTCGGAGTGCTACTTCCGAAAATATTAAAGAGTCTCAAAATAAGGCTAAAATGAAGTACGACGAATGTCATCGTCAGACAGAATATAAAGAAGTACTTAATTTTTTGCAATTGGTGGCAATTGCCACATAATTAGAGCTAGGATTATAAGCATTACGCTTTTTAATGCTTTTTTTGCTTTTTTTTTGGTTTTTTATGTTTTTGCTTATTTCATGCTTATTTTAGAAATTCCGTTCTTATTTTAAGAATTTTCGTAATAATAAATGTTTGCCTGGAGAAACTTCCCAAGATGGTCTATTAGGTATATATTCATTCTGTGAATTACAGTTTGTTTTATGACTCTGTTTATGACTGTTTACGTGGGTAGGAGAAATGCCTTGGGTATTACCAACAATATAGTTTCCGCACTTCTACGAATTGCTGAATTAGTGCCTTTACTCCCGTACCTATGTATCTCGTTGCAAATAAATTTGAATGAGCTGCTCATTCAGTTATTAACGTGCTTTTAATAGAAGTGTGTTGCAAATCCATACAATGCCAAAAATTAGAATGCATTTGAAAATATGGGTGAAGCCGTTCGAAAACGATTTTGAAGTAGAAGACGAAAAAGTGTTTTGCCGTCTGTGTTCTAAAATTGTAAGTTGCCTATTTAAAATCTATTTTTTAATTATTAAATAAAAGAGTGGTTTTTATTTTTTCACCGAGAATTTATTTTATGCTTTCCTTCAAGTTATGTGGGTTCCTAAATTTTATGGTATTGTTGAATAATAGTGTTTCTAGAAAAATTTGCAATATTGAATACAAACCAAAATGTTCAAATTGCTGGTACCTAATATAAGTACATTAATTTACATTATTTATTTCTCAGATAACAGTAACTAAGAAGTATGATGTTGACCAACACGTTAAAACTGCTTTACATCAGAAAAACAGATCGAAATCAGAATCATCTTGTAAACAACAAACCATTAAGAATAGCTTTTGTAGTGAGAAGTCGAACCAAGAACGCAAGAAAGAATTTAACCATGACCTGTGCACTGCGTTAATTGCGTCAAATATACTTTATATAAACTTAATAATGTGCTTAACAAACTTCTTAATAAAATATTGTAAGGAAAATATACCGGAAGAGTCTACTTTACGCAAACATTATTTGTACGACGAATATAAACAAATACTTTTAAATGTACAAAATTATGTAGGAGAAAATTATTTCTACATATGCTTTGATGAAACTACCGACGCATGTGGTCGATATATTGCAAATTTATTAATTGGACCGCTAAAATCTCATACACACTCAAAGCCAGTTTTAATCGCTAGCAAGGAGCTAGAAAAAACTAATAATATTACAATTACGCAGTTTGTAAATGAAAGTTTAGCAAATTTTTTCTTGCCTCAAACTATCCCTTACAAAAAACTACTTTTAATATTAACGGATGGATGTTAAAAGCATGTCAAAATTTGATAATATTTTTTAGCAATGCAATTCATTGTACATGCTTGGCACACGGGATTAATCGCGTGGCAGAATTTATTCGTGATCAATTTGAAGATGTTAATAAATTAATTAACAACTGTAAAAAGATTTTTTTAAAGGTACCTCTGAGAGTGCAGTTGTATCGTCAAACATTTCCAGATTTATGTTTGCCACCAGAACCTGTTATTACAAGGTGGGGAACATGGTTAAAAGCTGCATTTTTTTATGCAGAAAATTTTGAAAAAATAAGAACTGTTATTGAACAGTTTGATAATTCAGCTAATAGTATAGTTAGATGTAAAGATTTGCTAAAGAATAAGAAACTTCAAGCAGATTTGTGTTTTATATATAGTAATTATAAGAATATTCCCAACATACTGAAAAATTTAGAAAAAACAGATATTACTTTAGGTGACGCTGTTAAATTAGTTATGGATTTTGAAAAGGAATTAATGACTGTTAGGAATCAGTTAGGCCGTAATATTTTAGAAAAAGTTAGAAATGTATTAAGCAAAAATGTAGGTTTTAAGCCACTTCAAACTATTTCAAATTTCATAAATGCAAACTCTGATAATATCGAGGAGTGCAACATAAAATTAAGTTTAATAGAAATTTCAAAATTCAAATATGCACCAATAGTTTCAGTTGATGTCGAAAGAAGTTTTTCTTTATTTAAAAATATCTTAAGCAATAGAAGGAGAAGTTTTGAAGTAGAAAAATATGTAATTATTAATTATTATTACAATTATTTTAAGTAAAACATGTAAATAGCTAAATAATTAACTTTATGTATCTGTAAATATGTATTTTGTAATTACTTAGTAATAAAGTTACGTCTTTATATTCATTATAATAAAACAAGTAATAAGATTTCGCCTCTTGGAAGTTATGCTTATTTTAGTTGTTTCCTGCTTTTTAATGGATTATTTTTGCTTTTTTCTTGTTAATTTAAGCATTTTTTTCAGATAAATGTCGTGCTTATAATCCGTGCTCTACACATAATACTGTGTTATATACTTTTAAATGTTTTAAGCACCTAAATCTTGCTTTTAGAAGTCCAAATGCATGTTCTATATATATATTCTGCCTGATAGCTTTCTGTTAAACAACTTTTGCCTCTGGTTAAGATTAGCGTTATTTTAAATGTTGTCATAAAAGAGATATATAGAATTCTCGTTATTATTTGGGTCATTTATCAATATATTACCCAAGCCTGTTGTCCGTAATACACGTGCATCCAGGCCACCCTACAGATACTATACATTGTACATGGTTAAAGTTTATTAAAGAGTTTATAATTACCACAAGGAACATCAATATATTTTTTATTTTCATTGCAAACTCCTTGTAAAATTAAAGAGTGATGACCTTTACGGTTTACATATGTCTTATTTTTTAGATTGCAATTAAAATATGAGTACCATCTAAGCACCTAATGACATATGGAAAACCATTTTTTTTCCATAAAAAAATGTGCTTGTTTCTTTAGCTTCTCTTATGTTTGACCACTTGATAAATTTTCCCGTAAGCAGTTTAAGAGACTTATGATTCGGTATATCTAGTCGACGCACCTTAGGCGACAGCCGAGAAAGTGCTGGCGGCAGAATAAACTAGATCAGACAGCCTGTCGCCTTCCAGAAAATACGAGAACAACAGCTTTGGTATATAAAATGCACGCGGCCAGGAGTGGGCAACAGTTTGGCGAGAATTTGGCATTAGACAGTTTCGCATTAAAAGTTTCGCGTCAGATTTTTCGCTCGGCTGTTAAAATAAATTAGATATAAACTTGTAAATAAATGTTAGTGTTATAGTGTGAATTTATAAATAAATTAGTTTATTAACTATTTCGTGTTTTGCTTTAAAATAAAAATTAATAGAACCTTTAAAATCGTTACATTGGTGTCAGGCGTGAGGTTCGTCGAAATAAATTAATAAACTAATAAATTAATAAGTATAGTGTAAAAAAAATGGCTACAAAGAAAGTGCTGCTGCAAGACTTAAAAGCGACCGACTTAAAAGCCGAATTAGAAAAACGCGAATTGGAAATCTCCGGAAATAAATCGATTTTGCAAGAGAGTCTACACCAAGCGCTACTAGAAGCAGGGGACGATCCGGAAGTCTTTCTTTTTTAAATCTCGGGCGGTCCTACAGATTTAAGTAAGATATTAAAATTGCAAAATAAATTGAAGGAACAATCCGGAAATTTGAAAGACGATCTAGATAAGTTGATGGAATATTCTAGAAACACGGAAGAAAATGTGAAAATTTTAGAAGAGAAACTTGAAAACAAATTAATACAACAATCGTCAAATCTGGAAACTAAACTGCTGGAACAATCTAGAAATTTAGACGAGAAACTTCGAGAACAATCTGGAAATTTCAAAGACGAACTGCAAATTTATTTGCTGGAACAATCTAGAAATTTAGAAGACAAACTTCGAGAACAGTCTGGAAATTTGAAGGATGAATTTCTAGAACAATCAAAAGGGCTCGAAGATAAACTAGTGGTAAACATATCAGAAGAGACGAGGAATCTGCAGGAAAATGTTGAAGAAATACTATTCCAGTAGGATAACAAAATTAAGAATCTCGGGCAAATCATGGCAGGGTTGCGAATGTTCGGGGATCCGTCACCAGCAGAAATACCAGAAAATAATGAGGCCCAAACTGTGGTAGGACCAACGGAAATTTCTAAATTGAAAATAAAACCACCGACGTTCGATGGCAAGACATCTTGGCCTAACTATTTCAAACAGTTCGAAGCGGCAGCAAAGGCCAACGGATGGACGGCCAGTGAAAAAGTCACTTCGTTAATTGTGGCCTTGAGGGTGGACGCTAGCGATGTGCTACAAATGATGCCGGCAGAGGAACAAGAAGACTTCCACAAGCTGGTGAACAGGCTGGAGATGCGTTATGGCCTGGCGCATCTGACCGAGATGTACCATGCGCAGCTGAGAAACCGTTGCCAGAAATCCGGAGACAGTCTTCAGAAATTCGAGGCTGATGTAGCACGCCTAGCCTGGTTGGCATATTCTGCAGCGCCTGATGAATTCCTGCAATGTTTGACGATGCAGACCTTCGTAGATGGAATCCGTAACACGGACAACCAGCAGGCATTGAGAATGGCCCACTCTAAGACATCCAAGAACGCATTGGCCTACGCTTTGGAATACGAGGCGGCGAAGCGAGTCTCAAGAGGACATGTCAAGGTACGAGCTGCCATGGATTCCCAAGAAGAGGAACCCGCCAGCGTCAAGGGGCGATCTGCTGCAGAGGAGCGGCCCAAGGATGATACCACCACGGAGAATATTCGCCGCATTGTAGAACAAGTCCTGAGGCAGAAGAATCCGCTGGTGTTTTGGAATTGCCAAGAAGAGGGATATGTTCACAGGCGGTGTCCCAAGGCCAGGCAAGATCCTCCACGAAGGAAGCCACAAGGGAAACTAAGTCTGGTCGCTGCAGATGGACAAACGTCGACGCGTATTCAAAGGCCTCCACGAAAGTAATAGCCCTGCGGCGATTAACGAGCAGTGTCTTCGTGGATGCCACCATTGATGACATCCCTCACACCATGTTACTGGATAGGGGTGCGACGAAGACTATCTTGAGGCCCGACGTTATCAAGTCATCAAGATGCACCGAACCGACTAAGTGGAGACTGAGGACTGAGGTGACCATTACCATTGGAGCGACGCCCATCAAACACCGTGTACTGGTAGCAGAAATAGAGGATGAGGCGATTCTTGGTATGGACATCATGTGTGCGCATGGGTTCCAATTGGATCTGAAGCGTGGCGTGATGGCGGTTAACAACGAGGAGTTGGTTCTACATCAACGAGAGGACGTGGCATCTCGCAGAAGATGTCATATTGCGCAGCAGAACCGAGGTTATAGTTGACGCAAACCTGAATGGCGCTTTTCAAGATGGGCAAGTCATTATGGTCGATCCTAATACCGACGATCAGAAGATTGGAAAAGGAGTTCTCGTTGGAAAAATGTTGTTGACAGCAAGGAAGGAGATACCAGTCCGCCTAATGAATGTGAACTGTTTCCCCGTCAACATCAAGAAAGGTACGATCTTGGGAAGCTGTGCCATGGTGTCTTCCATCTCCCGCCAAATAGAAGCAAACGTACAAGAGACGAAGGTCCCGAAAAAGTTGTTGGAAATGGTCATGTCGGCGGCCCAGGAATTGACTCCAGAACAAAAGACAAAAGCGAAGAACCTATCTGCCAGTATCAAGATGTGTTGAGGTAGAAAATGGACCTAAGGGAAGAACCGACATAGTCAAACACAAGATAGAGACCGGGGAAGAAAGGCCCATCCGTCAAGCTCCAAGGAGGTTACCATTAGCGAAGCGTGAGGAAGCAGAACGCATTATTCGTGAGATGAAAAAGGACAATGTAATTGAGCCATCGAGAAGCCCATGGGCATTGCCGGTAGTGCTTGTGAAGAAGAAGGATGAACCCACACGGTTCTGCGTAGACTATCGATTGCTCAACAACGTCACCAAAAAGGATAGCTATCCTCTGCCACGGATTGATGACACCCTGGACACCCTGGCTGGTTCAAAGATCTTCTCGACCTTGGATCTAAAGAGTGGTTATTGGCAAGTTCGGGTTATGTAACGCCCCAGCGACATTCGAGAGGCTAATGGAGACGGTTCTGAAGGGTCTCTCCTGGACAACGTTCATGGTATATCCGGACGACATAATTGTGGTGGGAGAAACGTTCGACAACCACCTGAAGAACCTGGAAGGAGTGTTCCAGCGACTTAGCGGAGCTGGACTAAAGCTTAGTCTCAAGAAGTGCCACCTGTTCCAGAAGGAAGTGAATTATCTAGGCCATATTGTTAACGGGAATGAAATCACCGTGGACCCAGTAAAGATTCAGGTCGTGAAGAACAGGCCAACTCCCAAGAATAAACACAAGATAAGGAGTTTCCTAGGCCTATGCACTTACTATCGTCGCTATGTTCCTGGATTTGCAGACATCGCTAAGCCGTTGACAAAACTCACTGAAGAAGGTCGTCCATTTGAATGGGACCAACATTGCCAAATTAGTTTTGAACAACTAAAACAGTACTTGATAAGTGCTCCTATTCTGAGTTACCCTCTCCCAGAAGGCAAGTTCGTTGTGGACACCGACGCTAGTAACGTTGGTATCGGCGGCGTACTCTCCCAGATACAAGATGGACAAGAGAAGGTGATCGGCTATTTCAGTAAAGTCCTGTCAAAGCCGGAGCGAAATTATTGCGTCACTAGAAGGGAATTGCTAGCGGTGGTCAAGACCGTAGAACATTTCTACAAGTACTTGTATGGCAGACATTTCCTCCTGAGGACGGACCATGCCGCTTTAAAATGGCTCCTACGATTCAAGAATCCTGAAGGACAAGTCGCACGATGGATCGAACGACTTCAGGAATACGAGTTTGAAATTCAGCATCGGCCAGGAATTAGCTATAGAAATGCCGATGCTTTGTCGAGAAGACCTTGTGCCGAAGACTGTAAGCACTGTAGTCGTCTGGAGGAGAAAGTAGCCACAACTGCGAGGACGGCCGTCGTAGACGACAAATGGCAAGGTGAAGAATTGCGACGAGACCAGGAGAACGATCAGGATTTGAAATTGGTACTGGAATGGAAAAGTAGGGAGGCAAGGCCTACTTGGGAAGAGATAGCACCGTGTGCACCATCCGTAAAATCGTACTGGGCGCAATGGGACTCCGTAGTGCTGGATCATGGTCTTCTGAAACGAACCATCGAGAACCAGGAAGGCACGGAACAGAAGACACAGTTACTGATCCCCAAAAATAGGGTGCCGGAAGTTCTGAGGGAACTTCACGATGGAACTTCGGGAGGGCATCTGGGAATCAAGAAGACTATGGAAAAGGTGCGCGAGCGTTTCTACTGGGTGAACTGCAAGGAAGACGTAAAGGACTGGTGTAGGAAGTGCGTAGTCTGCGCAGCTAGTAACGGCCCCCACAGACGAGGCAAGGCTCCCATGAAACAGTATAACGTGGGAAGTCCTTTTGAGAGAGTTGCCATAGATGTAGCCGGCCCATTTCCACAAACGAATAGTGGAAATAAGTACATTGTCGTGGCGATGGACTACTTTAGCAAGTGGGTTGAAGCATACGCCCTACCAAACCAAGAGGCGATAACTATTGCTGAAGTCCTTGTCCGAGAATGGATCAGTCCGTATGGCGCGCCCATGGAGCTGCATTCAGATCAAGGGAGGAACTTTAAAACGGCTTTGTTCAAGAACGTGTGTGCTCTGCTCGGCGTCCGGAAAACTAGAACCATTGCACTTCCCTCGCAGTCGGAATGGTGGAAAGATTCAACAGAACCGTCAACCGACATTTGTCCAAAGTCGTCTCCGATCATCAGAGAGACTGGGATACGTACATTCCCCTTCTTCTACTGGCATACCGTTCCTCTGTTCATCAGACAACAGGAGAGACACCAGCAAAAGTGGTATTTGGGCGAGAGCCAAGACTACCCTGCGACCTGAAATTCGGAGTGAAGCCTGGCGAAGTCCCTGCCGACGAAGATAACGTGAGCGGTCTACGCAGGAAGATGGACGATGTTCACAATCAAGTGCGTCACAATATACAGACGGCCAGCGACCGAATGAAGGAGCATTATGACATCAATGCTTAGAATGGGGGATACCAACCTGGAGCACTGGTCTGGCTTTACAATCCTCAAAGACGTCGAGGTCTATCCCCAAAATTGCAGACATCTTGGGAAGGTGCTTACATAGTGATGAAACGGATCAACGATGTCATCTACCGCATCAAGAAGGTTCTGCATAGCAAGCCCAAAGTGATCCACTTCAACCGGATGGCTCCTTACAACGGAGAAAAAATGAAGGGACAGTACAAAGGACGCAAGGTTCCGAAGTGAACTTCGAGACCTTTATGTCTCATCACGCCACAGGGAGTAAGGCACGATCGGAGTGACCACAGAGAGGCAGCAAGACCTTTTTCAAGTACCACCGGAGTACAGTCTGGCCCACTGTGTGGCAGATGACCTAAGAATGTCCAAGGGGATAGCCCAGGTCTTCCGGAAGAAATTTGGTCAGGTTGAGGAACTCCGAAGACAGCATCCCATGGTGGGCAAGAACTTGCAGATCATCGACACGGAAGCAGGTCAAAGACGACACGTGTACTACTTAGTCACCTAGAGAACATCAAGCGGTAAGCCCGACTATTGCAACATTTGGAAAGCTTTATGGAGCCTGAGGAGACTGCTGGTAGAAGGCAAGGAGACGAAATTAGCCATTCCTAAGTTGGGCTACGGACTAGACGGACAGGACTGGAGGGTCGAAGCATGATAGAAGTCATCTTCAACGGAACGGGAATTGAAGTCCTAGTCTGCAGTCACCACCCACAGGCAGCTGTCGGCAGTAAGAAAACCGTGGACTGCTATTTCTTCCAGACCGGAAGTTGTAAAAAGGGTCCAGCATGCCGCTTTCGACATCCTCCTTCAAGGCTGTCACGAGGAACGTTCCGAGATGAAAGGTTTTTAAGAAGGGGGCAGTGTAATGATTCGTCGACACCAGCCGGCGTCAGACTGTCTCTTGCGTCACAGTCATCTAGTCGACGCACCTTAGGCGACAGCCGAGAAAGTGCTGGCGGCAGAATAAACTAGATCAGACAGCCTGTCGCCTTCCAGAAAATACGAGAACAACTGCTTCGGTATATAAAATGCACGCGGCCAGGAGTGGGCCACAGTTCGGCGAGAATTCGGCATCAGACAGTTTCGCGTCAGATTTTTCGCTCGGCTGTTAAGATAAATTAGATATAAGCTTGTAAATAAATGTTAATGTTATAGTGTAAATTTATAAATAAATTAGTTTATTAACTGTTTCGTGTTTTGCTATAAAATAAAAATTAATAGATCCTCTAAAATCGTTACAATACACACTTACCATAATCATTGTATTTTGGAATAGTTGTTTCATAATATTGTATTATCCTTTGCCTGTGGTCTTTTATATGCTGTTTTGCATAATACAGTGGAATAAATTCTTCTTCATCCTCATCTTCTTCGCAAAAATAGTTCATAAAGGTATCATAGATTTTTTAGCTATGAGTGCTTTAATACTCATAGCAAAAAAATCTATGACAATAAGGTTATGTCATAAGCGATTAATTGCGAATACCATAAACGGAAACTTGATTTAATCCTGCGTAAACTGTAAAGAGGATTTTATTTACTATGAGCAATCTCTAATCAGCTGACATTAATCTTACTGATCCGGGGTTGGAGTTTCCGTAAACGCCTACTCTAAATGAGAGAGAGCAATATACAGGGTCTCCCAAGTAGAGTGGCCTGTTAAAATATTATAGGGAAGGAAATATACAAAAATTTTGAAAGTTGGTACACTGCCCTAAGACATAGTGATCTTTGCGCGTAAAATATTTTCACTCTTACATTACTTTCGGTTATACCGGAAATCGCCATTAACTTTCTTATTTTAAATGGAATGTTACATTTTTATTACAAATTCTAATTCTGCACATTATTCTAAATAAAAAATGTTAAGACTCTTCTATGCCTAAATGTAACGGATTTTGAGATATCTTTAAATTTCTTTAAAAGAAAAGTTTGGGTAACCTTCCCTTTAAAAACTTGTATCTATGACAATTTCAAATTTAAAGATTCAAGTTGCATATCGGTTGAAAGTATAATCTTCAGGCTTTCAAATCATATCGTAGTTATCCCAAAAAAGTCACAGGCTGGTTACAATATGGTGTCCAATGTCATTATGTTTAACTGCCCAAAACTCAATTTTCTTAAATGGAACACCGTGCATATTTTTACATCATGAGATACAGAATAAAATTCTACATCGATTGATGTTATCATTCCCTGCCACTGGCACAAGACCCACTGTTGAATATTACACAACGTGGGTGACCAATTTCTCCAATAGTTTCACTTTTAATGTGCTTGCGATTTTATGCCACAGGCAATTTTCAGGTAGGTATGTCAATATATCATTCTTGATGAAAAATAATATAAGCACACATTGGAACTTGTAGATGGTCAGTGGAGATCTAATTTCAATTCATCAGTCCACGATATCACGGATTGTAAAGAGAATCTCTATATTACTTGCGGAGAAAAGTGCACAGTTTATACAATTTCCAAGAGCAAGACATTTCTTGCTCTTTGTCTGTTCATTAACAACGACAAAATGTTGCACGTTTTTACAATATTGCTCATTTTCCTTCAGTGAGTGGATGTATTGACTACGTATACACACATGTGGCAATTGAAAAGCAATTGAAAAGCCTGGAGATAAGAATCCAGAAGAAAGGGCTATTTTTCCTTAAATGGTCAGGTACTGGCACGACGCACTTTTCAAATCGTTAAATATATAGTTTGTTTTTGTAGGTTGTTGCGGGTCCAAATATGGAAATTTTAAATATTGTTGTAAGGCACCCGTGTTCTACCCATGACAATGTCATTTTTGAGCAAAGTGCCTTGAGAGTGGAATTTGAAAGAGCTGATGTATTAAGGACTATTGCTTGGAGATAATGGCTATGCTTGCAAGCCATATTTATTAACTTCTGTTATTGATCCAGGTAATTCAATTATTTACAAACATAATTATACATGTGCAAATAATTTTTTAAATAGGTCGTGCCGAAGAACAAAATTACAATAGAGCAAATATTAATACTCGGAATATAGTGGAAAGGCTATTTGGAGTCTGGAAAAAAAATTCTATGCCTCACGAGGAAGCTATTAACCAAACTCCCCACAAGTACAGCAATAATTTATGGTACTGCAGTCCTGTATAATATTAGTCGAGCACAAGGTGATATTGACGAGGAGGATCCTAATGAAGTGGCAGGAAATATTGAAGGCAATTACAATGGAATTGAAGAACTGGATTTGCACTATAGAAGTCAGTTTATTCAGCAACAGACAAATACTCAGTAAATGTTATGAAGAAATATTTTTTATTTCATATAATCCTAACAATATTACAGTGAACAATATTTATTTATTAGAATTTTTTTATACACTATCAATTTTTTTGAGCTATCTGGAACTCTACTTCAGCTGTTCTATGTTTTAATTCTGCTGTTTCTTTTTCAATGAGCATTTCGTCACATTCTGTTTGGAGAAGCTGTAGCCGCAGTGAATGTGCTTCTTCTTAATGCTCAATTGCTCCTTGTGCTCTACTGCTAAGGAGAGTTGCAGAAGCAGGAGTTTTCTGAATTTTCCTCATCTTTGTAGTAACTGTAGCTGCAAAACAAACGTAATTTCATTACATTTCTATATTGTAAGTGTACTGTGCATAAACGTAAACATTACAAGTTATTTAATTGTGGTCAGTTTAGATAACAAAACTTACGAGTTGAAAATGTTGCCTTCTTCTCACCAGATTCCTCGTTAGAATGCCCATGTGATGCTATTTCTGTGTCTGTTTCTTGTTCTGCTTCAAAAACTAGTTGTTTTGTTGTTTCAATTTCCACCTGTGTTCAAATGTTTCAAATGCAGCAGTACTGTCCCATGGACATTCTAATGTAAGGTCAATGTGCGGGGCCGCTTCTTGCACAAGCTGCAACACTGAGTCCTGGTTATCGGTAAGTGGTGGACTCCACCAGTTTTCAGCATTTCATATCTCCGCTCAGTGCAGTCTTTGCATTTCCTGATTCAAAGAATTACATTATTTATAATAAGAATTATATTTACAATAAAACATTTAATTCCATACCTTTGCTTTAAATTATTCCAGAGCTTTTTAATTGTTCTGGTTGCCTTTGTAATTGAATATCAGGTTTTGAACATTGTATACTTCTGCTATTTCTTTCCATGCTACATTTTTTCCATTTATAGTAGCGCCATCGGTTCTTTTATTATTAATAATTGGCTTTTCCTTGATAAGTTGTATCAGAAGTTTTTCATTTTCTGTTTATGAAAATTACACAACGAGAGTTGTTTTTCTATCTGAGATTTATATTTAATAAATAGTGATTTATCATTTCTTTCAAAGATATAAGTATTTAATACATACCTGTTCCATTATATAGGGTGTTTGTAAAATAAGTGCAAAAATTTTAACCACATTACCGTGAGAGCACATAGAACACGGAAAAATTAAAAAAAAGTTTTCATAACGGGGGAAAATTATTTTATCCGCCACTTATACGACGGTCATAAAACAACAAAAAACTTACTGAACCTGCTTCGCTGATCGTAGGCAATAAACATCGCAGGCGTGACTAATATGCAAAGGCGCACTCACTCACCGAATAATATCTGTGTGGAAGAACACATTCAAAAGTTCACTACAGTACTTTAGGAATGTTTATAACAACAATTCAAAGTGGCATCCATCATTAGCGACACACACACGAAACGTTCGAAACGTTCCATAATCGCGTAAATGCTGGGTCTTTAGCTGTAAATGTTCTTGCATTGATTTGGAAATGTGTTTCCATAAATCCGCCGTGCTTCTTCAGTTCCTCGAGCTTCGTCGTAGATGAGGAGCATCTGTTCTCTCGCCGCTCGTGAATGGGCTTATTCAATGAGTTTTAAAAATGACTTTAATTATTAAAAATACAATATTTCGACCCAAAAACTAAATTCTGCAAAAAAAAAAGGTTCAGTAAGAAAAATTATGTTAGGAGATATTCAAGCTCAAACTTAGTAAATGTTTGAAAACTTGAGATTGGCGCATATACGAATCTGTGACGTCATTTTATCCATACCAAGTAAACGTTAATAGGAATAAGCGACAAGAACACATTTGTTTATGTTGTTTATACGGTCGTTCGCGTTGTTTCCTGTTGTTCGTGTCTCTTACTTTCTGATTTCTTCGAATTTGAATAGAATTATGTTCCTGGAAGTCGCTTATTTAATTTGAGAAAGCAATTTGGAAGTATGCCGTACTTGTTGAAAAAACAAATGTTTGGAAAAATTCCTTCAGGGTTGTTCGGCTAATTGTGCAGGATTTTATAAAGACACTATTTTGTGTTATGCCTTATATTTCGAAACGGTTTGGTTTCTTCATCAGAGGCTCTGAATGCATAAAATACTTAGTTAAAGAGTTAAATGGAAGAACTAAACAGTACTTACAACAATTGCCGTCACTGCATGAAAACCGCAAATTACAACAGTAGTTCATCAATTTAAAAAATCATTTGTGACGGAATTAATTGAAAAAACACTTTAAAATTGAAGTAAAACGGACGAACACAGTAAAAATTAGGTTAAAACAGTAATATGGCTGACTTAAAGTGCGGGAAACCCACAAGTACAAAGATCAACTGGAATAACTTGTTCTCAAGATAAATTAGCGCGAATTTTGAATTTGTGAAATTTCAGTTTTGTGTTTTTCTTTATTCATTAAATAGCAATATATGTTACTGAGATTTTGAATGTCAAGTTGTGAATTCATGGTATGTGGATGAGTGTAGATGTGATACATTTCCATAAAAAGTCTTTCGCATAGGTTGCTTAGAGTAGTGATCACGTCTACATTTTCTAACCTAACTTCATGGTCAGATTGAACTATGTGGTTTTTTTTTATCTGTGGTGGTTGCCCAACGGGGTCCTAAGTCAAAGACTTGTCAGGACCTCAGGAGCGGGAGTGTATTTGAGTGTGTGTAAAGTGTTCCATGGCTTTGTTACTTCCAACCTTCTCGCCGTTTAAGGGGAAGCAGTGTCGTATTTTATCCCCAACACTGAAGGGTGCCTGAAGTCGATACCGACCACCCCCGAGAAAAATCCCGAGTGCGGTTCGAACCGACGACAATGCGGGTCCTCTTACCACTGGACCGTTCAGGCTTGGTTAACAATAGCATTAGAGTTGTTCATATATTTAATATCACTTTTATGTTTAGATAACCGTTGTTTAAGCTGTTGTGTTGTTTGTGCTATGTATACTTTATTACACTGACCACAACCTATACGATAGATAATGTTAATGGATCTTTGATTTTGGAGAAAAGAGTATTGATTGTTTTGATATTTTTGAAGGCAAGACTTATGTTTTCTGAATTAAATAATTTGGTGATTTTAGATTGAATTTCATCAATGAACGGAAAAGATTTGAATGTTCTAATAGTGTTCAATTCATATAGCGTTTTGTTGTTGTTATCTGGTGTGGTTTTTTTCATTTTTGTTGTTGTGTTGGAATCATGACTGTAGATAAGTTTGTGACTTAAGGATTTAGGATAACCGTTTTGTTCAAGAATATTGGAAAGTTTGTTAAGATTTTTTGTTAAGTAATTTGGATGTGATATTTTTTTGATTCTATTTTTCATACCTAAAACAAAGTTTATTTTGGTTTTGTAATTGTGGTAAGAATGGAAATTGAAGTATCTATTGGAATTGGTTGGTTTTTGAATACCAAAAACCCATTTTTCCTCACCATGTGACCTCGATTATATTTTCGTTTAGCAATAACGCATTCATTTTCAAAACCAACAATTATTTATAAAATTACCGATGTTTCCAACATGTTTTCTAAGATACCCCCTCTGAGCTGTGTAAAATTGATGGAAACTATTCTAATAAACAAACAAATTAACCCGGTTATAATTTCAGAAATTTTAGACCTTACACAATTGGTAATAGATCAAAATTATTTCAAATTTGCAAATAAAATCTACAAACAAAATGAAGGTCTAGCTATGGGATCTCCCCTAAGCCCTCTTTTGGCAGAAATTTTCATGAACCATATGACGCAAAAAATCCTGGATTCAAACTTAAGCAAAAAAACACACAATTTTCTGGTATCGATATGTAGATGATATCTTAGCATGTTTCAAAGGTACAAATCGACAACTACAATCTTTTCTAAACTTTATTAATTCAGTCCATCCTAACATAAAATTCACAGTTGAAAATAGAAAACAAATTAAATTTCTTAGACTTAACAATCACCAACAAAAACAATAGACTAACTTTCAACATTTTCCGGAAACCGACGCACATAGACGCAGTTATTCCCAAGGACTCCCTCCACCCATACAAACAAAAACTTTCGGCGTTTAATTCAATGATACACCTTAACCGTTATCAAAACAAAATTTCGATGCAGAAGTTAACACCATAAAAAAATTGCCATCAATAACGGTTATGACACAGAAACAATAGACAAGATATTGGAAAGTAAAATTAAAAAACAAACACTGTATACAATATACCCATATGTAAAATCATTCAATACAAAAAAGTACATCACCTTGACATATTTTGGGAAGATCTCAGAAGAAACAGGTAGTATTATAAGTAAAAATTTCAATAAAGATGAAATAATAATAGCTTACAAACCCCACAACAAAACATCAAATACGATCTTCAACGCTAAAGACAAAATACACAAATTTCAGAAATCCGGAGTGTATAAATTAAAATGCGGTGACTGTAAAGGGGTATACATAGGTCAGACCGGTCGAAGTTTCCATACACGCGTACAAGAACATTTAAGATCATTTAAATTACATAAAACCGATTCTACTTTCACTAATCATTTAATTGCAGAGAACCATAATTTTACTATTAACGATACACAAATATTACACTATGTTAAACTCAATCTATTAGAAGCAATAGAAATTCACAGCCAAAAATACCGAGGAAATACTACATAACGATCAGACTGACCTTATGTACTCCTCCCTATTTAATGTATTCCGCGAACAACCACCCGCTTATGTCACGTTTCGGAATATTTAGTATTATTTAGTTTTATGATGTTTTGCACTGTATAAATAGTTTGAAATTGTAAATATTTATTCAGTTTGAAAATGACATTTAATATGTTGAAACTGCAGTAACTGTGTTACAATAAATAAGTGGTGAAACAAAGTAAAAAACTGTGCATTTTAATTTATTAAATTATTTCAACATATTGGTTAAAAATATTGTAACGCCAAAAAATGTCTTTGGTTCCTTCATTCGTTTACCTATTTGCATCACCTTGTTTATTCCACCAAGCCTGATGGGATTTTGTAATAAAATGTTGCGTGCAAATATCGCGAAAATACCGGTGCCACTGAATAAACGGTGGGCTTTGAAACGTTGCACAAAGATTTTTATTTTCATTTCAATGAAATGAAAATAAAAATTAATCAAAAAAATGCATTTTCTGACATACTATTGAGCACCGTAGGACTTTCAGTTTTGCCAGAAGTGACGTCAACTTTCTTATTTTAAATGGAACACCCCATATATTTTTACATATTTGGAATCTGCAGATCATTTTGAGTCCGAATATGAATCATTTGGTAATTTTGGTTTCCATGACAGCGAAAAAAAAAAAAAACTTTTTTGTTTTTACATCTAGGAAGCTATAAATCGCGTATTTTCCTTCTAATGCGATCAAGCAATTCGAGAAAATCACTATTTTGATTGTATTTTGGCTTTTAACATTTTTACAGCGTTTCAAATTTTCATTAGGTCGTAACTCATTTTTTTTTAATGGAACCTCATGTGCTAAGCCTAGTTCAAAAGAAGTTCGCTGATAGCAAACACTTCATACTTTCTTTGAAAGTCTTTTAAAACAGAGCGGACGTAAACCGTCGATAAATCGTGTTCTGTTTTAAATGACTTTCAAAGAAAATATTAAATATTTGGTATCAGCGTACTCAGAAAAAAAAAATTCTTTTAAAGTATGCTAAGAAGCACATGAGATTCCATTAAAAGAAAATGAGTTACGACCTATATGATCCCACATGATCGCAATATCTACCTCTACAATGAGTTCCTCATATACTGGAAAATAAGAAAATGTTTACCTGTGGCCCGCTAGACTTTACAGAAGACCGCATAGTCCGGTCCGTGGTCGCTTGCAAAATAATAATAAACCCCGGGCCATCATCGTGAAATTGTCAACACATCGAGTGAAAAATACTGTTTACAAGAACAAGAAGAAACTTTCTAAAAGTGGTATTTTAATTAAGGAAGATTTGACGTCGCAGAGAATTATACTGTACAAAAAAGCTTGTGAAAAGTTTCACTTTAAAAACGTTTGGACAAACGATGGTGTGATCTGCATTAAATCTGGTTCTCGTATTCACCGCATTATTTAGGAAAGTGATCTATTGAAGATTTAATTGTAGTGCTGACATAGTACGATGTCGTCTTATCTACATATTATTTTTAATTTATAAATTTTCACTTTGATTTTGGTTTAGTCTGAATCTCGGATAGTTTAGCACAATTATTCCTATCCAAGTTACTTGTATTCTGAGGATCGGAACTTAGCATAACGAGTTTGTTTCATTTTTTTTTCTTCTCTTTTTTTTAAATTTTTGTCTCTTCTTTTCTTTTCAGTTCTCCGTTATTACTAATATTACTATTTTAAAGCGCCTGAACGGTCCAAGTGGTAAAGGACCGGCCTTGCAATCGCATGGTTCGAACCGCGCTCGGGATTTTCCCCGGGGGTGGTCGGTATCGACTTCAGGCACCCTTCAGTGTTGGTGATAAAATTCGACACTGCTTCCCCTTCAACGGCGAGAAGGTTTGGAAGTAACAAAGCCATGGAACACTTTATATACACTCAAATACACTCCCACTCCTGAGGTCCTGACAAGTCTTTGACTTAGGACCCCGTTGGGCAACCACCACAGATTAAAAAAAAAATTATCTCAACTCTTCCTTCTCTTTCACTTACAGTCGTCTCATTGCATCTACAGTATGTCCCCGGATTGAGTTTACAATACATATAATGGACCAAAAATTTTTGAATTAAGATTTCATGTTCTGCAGTTCAGGCCTGCTTGGCGTGAAATGAATTTGTGCCAAATTTGACGCCGAAAGTCTTCAAGATGGCGGAATTAACGCAAGAAGTGAAATCTGTGTAGGTAAAGTGGTCTTCCTTTTGAATTTAGGAGAAAAATTTGGTACGATAAAATGATTCTCATTTCAAATTAGGTAGTTATACCAAATTTAAACATCCTAGAAAAAAAAATTGAAGTACGGAAAATTACTAATTATAAATAATATTTCAGTAAAGTTGTAAAATGTTAACGTCATCTACATACTTATTGACCAAAAACAAATAAAATATGATTATTCAAATAACACTCCGTCCATATTAGCACCTGTTATGCACCTGTGTTAGCACCTGTGTTAATGTCTTACAACTGTACTGAAATCCTAATATTCCGTAATTCAATTTTTTTTTCTAGGGTGTTGGAATTTGGTATATCTCCCTAATATGAAATGAGAATCATTTTATCTTACTAAATTTTTCTCCTAAATTCAAAAGGAAGACCACTTTACCTACACAGATTTTATTTCTTCTTGTGTTAATTCCGCAACCTTGAAATCTTTCGGCGTCAAATTTGACACAAATTCATTTCATAAAATTTTGATAAGTATTTTACATTACATTGGTTTTTCTCAAACTGCCTGTTCATTAATTAATAATTACTTGATTGACAGGTCTCAGGTAGTTCTTTTAAATAAAAAACTCTCTTCGCCTAGGAAAATATCTGCTGAAGTTTCCCAGGGATCTGTTTTGGGACCCATATTATTTACTATATATACATGTAATATGAGCATATATTTGCAACACATTTCATGTCACAGTTATGCTGATGACACTCAGCTTTTGTATTCTTTTACTGCTGATAGTATCGATCAGGCAAACTCACGTATTAATTCTGATATTAATAACTTAGTCACTGCTTCCAAGGAATAGTTTATTTTTTAATCCTAAAAAATCAGTAGAATGTTATTTGGGAAACCACGTCAACGCGTTGCTATTACAAATAAACTAAATGTAAGGATTGAAACACTAAAATGTGTTGAACATTGTCGCAATCTTGGTCTTTATATTGCCGTTAATCTACGATTTCCCAAACATATAAGTTTGTGTGCCAGTAAAGCTGATTCCAATTTAAAAATATTCTATTCCAATAAATCTCTGCTGAATAAAAAGTTGAAAATCAAATTATGTAATGCATTAGTTCTTTCTCATTTCTCCTTTTGTGAGTGTTTACGGCACCTGTTTAGATTCTGTTGGCATTAAACGAATACAACGTGTTCAAAATTCTTGTATGAGATTTATTTCCGGAATTCGGAAGCGAGAACATATTTCCCATGCACTGCGTGAACTTAATTGGTTAAATATGGCGGCTCAACGTAAATTACATTATGCTACCTTAATGACAAAAATTGTGATTTTTAAATCACCTGCATATTTATATAATAAAATTCGTTTCCGTTAACATTAGAAATAAAAATTTAATAACGCCACCTATTCATAAAACAACACTTCTTTTTCATATAATATTGCAGCAATATACCGTGAGTTTTTTTTATCTCTGAATATACAAAAATATTCCTATGTTCAGTTTAAAAAAAAAACGAGTCAATTCATTGCGGGATATGAAAGCAATTTCCTAGCAATCTTTAACAAAATAAATGTGCTGTCAGTATTAGTTATGAAATGTCATGAGTTATATCCCGAAATCTTGAGAAAATCTTTGTAAGTATAAGATAATTGCTTAGCACATTGTTTAAAACGTGAAGGAGAACATTTCGAACATTTACTACAGTGTTTTAGTTAATAAAATAAATCTTAAAATTACTTTACTCAAACTAGTTTTGTTTCATCATAGGTAACTGGTATACCCTTGCAATGCATTGACTCGTTTTTTCTTAAACTGAACATAGGAATATTTACATTGTATGTATACCCAGAAAATGCAAGAACGAATGAAGGTCGAGGATATCCATCGAGAGGCGACGAAATGCGATCGAAAGGAAACAGAGGACTTAATAAATGCGTTAGTAAGTAAACTTAAATTAAATGGAAGAAACCAAGATATAACTAAAGAAAGAACTGTAACACCGAGCTATAATTTCAATAAAAAGTTTCATAATAAAAACTATTTTCAAAAACAAAATCAACATGGATCATCAAAATAATGGTCGCGCATCAAGAGCACCCATCTGTCAGGTCTGTGGATACATTGGTCATACGGCTATAAATTGTAGACGTAGGAACATCGATAATAACACTCCAATTAAAGCTTATGGAAACAACAGAAAAGTAATTAATATGCGGACTTGCTAATGGTGTAACTCAAAGGGACATGAGGCGTCAAATTGTAGAAGATTAGAATATCTTGACAACAACAGCTTATCTGGATGGTGAATTGATAGAAGTAATCCTGGATACTGGAGCCGCATTTAATATAATTACTAAAACACACGCATAAAATGTGGAGCAATTACATGACATCCCAATTTTAAGCACAATTAATGAAAAAAAAGTTATTCCGTTGGGTATAATAATAATAATAATAATAATAATAATAATAATAATAATAACAATAACAATAACAATAACAATAACAATAACAATAACAATAACAATAACAATAACAATAACAATAACAATAACAATAACAATAACAATAACAATAACAATAACAATAACAATAACAATAACAATAACAATAACAATAACAATAATAATAATAATAAGAATAATAATAATAATAACCTTTATTTCAATATCATTAGTGATGCAGAATGGTAAAAAACACATTAAAATAGCACAAACAAATTCAAATATTAAGATTAAATTAAACTAATTGACATGCCTTAAAACTATCACTGTCGCGTACAACATATTAAAATATCACATAGTAAATATCACACTACATATCAAACATTTAAACGAAAATTTTGAACAAAATCAAGTTCTATGTATCGAAAAATTCATTCATAGAGTAAAAAGCATTGCTACTGAGATATCTTTTTAGAACTTTGGTAAACTGTTTAAGGTTGGTCATACTTTTAATTTCAGAAGGTAATTTGTTAAATATTTTAAAACTCTGATAAACAAACGATTTTTCATAAAGAGCTGACTGCGGCATCGTTAGTTTGATCTGTTCTTTCTTCCTAAATGAATAATCATGTAAATATGATTCATTTGAAAATTGTCGGTTCTTAAATGCGTAAATTGAATTGTCTAAAATAAATAAGTTGACGATAGAAGAAATGCGTAATGAAATAAAGTGATTCTTACAAGACTCACGTGTAGCCAGTTTTAATATAATGCGGATACATTGTTTTTGCAATTTTAGAACACTGACTAAATTTTCCCTGTTACCCCAAAATAAAATGCCATAACGTGCAATCGATTCAAAATAGCCATGGTACGCAGAAAGCATCGAGGACATAGTACAAATCGGCCTTAACCGTCTTAAAGCGAAAACTGCCCTGCTAAGCTTTGTGCGTAATTCATTGAAATGATCGGTCCAACGCAACTGACAATCGATGACTAAACCTAGAAATTTAGACGAAGGCAAGGAGTTTAATAATAAATTCACTGATACCTATGGGGGGGGGGGTGGGGGGGGGGAAGAGTGCAAGCTCTGATGCCCGCCGATTAGCTCCAACGCATGCGATTTTGTCGGTGGTTACTCCGGGAACAGACGGACAAATCGAACTTTGTTAATAACATTCTCTTCACCGACGAATAAATGTTTACAAGGGATGGTATGTTTAATTTTCACAACATGCATGTGTGGGCAGGTATGTTAAGCGGCACTTTAATCGGTATGTTTACGTCTCGCGCAGGGGGGGAACTTCGAACACTTATTGTGGGTGAAGGTCACTGTCCGTTGCGTTTAGCGTTCTAAACATTTCACAACGAATTGTCGGAAGTCGGTATGAATTTTTTGATTTTTTGGTTTAATTTTGGTGCATTCGTGAGAGTATCTGTTACCAAATACGCCACTAATTTTTTTGTATGAACTTGCAGAACACCTAGTATATGAAAACGTTGCACAGGCAATATCAGACATTTCTTCACAATTTGTGTTACTTACAAGTACATTAACTTCTATTTCACTATTTACAGGAGCTGATTGAAATGTAACAAATTTCTGCAAATTATCAAGAGCACTAGTACAATCGTCTTGCTCACAATTAGCACTTGGAGAATGAGGTGCTGTGAAATTATTTATTAGAGTAGTTTTAAAAGCTGCTATAAAGGAAGTGCATGTAGGATTTACGTTTCGCACACCCAAACTTCGAATGCACCCAATATAATTTTCGAGTGGATCCTGTCTCGGCCACAAAAATTTGAAATTTTATTTTTTCAACTTGTCCCATAGGTGACTAATGGCCGTATGCACAGACAAATCTCAAGGTGGACTTGATACTTAAAGCTAACTTCATATCAAACTGTTCGCCGTATAGTTACATTGTTCAAAGTAAAGGTTTACTTTGGCTTAAGTCTAAAGATTTGTCTGTGTATCGACCATTAATGCCGGAAAAGAATTGCATTGTTTCAAATACTTTCACAGCTTCCCACCAAAATTTTCGATGCTCAGAACTAGCTGTGATGGCACATCGCAATTTTTTTCCGTGTATAGGATGCAGAGCAGTTCCATTCACGCTATCGAATACTTTATTCTATAAATAATAGAAAGTATACAGTGTTTAATGCATTTTGTGGCATCTCTTGGGCACCTAGAAATGAAATGAACAATTAGGATTGTAATACAAATTTACTTTATACATAACGAAATGTACTAATATGTACTATACACTGCGTTCGTAAAGTATGGAATAAATTCATTTTCTACGAAATAAACGTTTTTTATGTAAAATCCTGAAACAGGTCGATTTTTAATTAAAAAGTGACACTATTTTAGTGGAATTTTGTATCTCCCCCTCCAACCCCCTCCGAGTGACAGTTGCCCCTTTAAAATTTTTAAATCGAATGGGGGGTCATGTGATACCTCATTTGAAAGAGCTTTTCATTCTCTATTCAGTAGTATAAGAATTTTTTAGATTTTTATTTTTTCTAAAAAGAATAATACATTTTAAAATCAACACACAAAAGTTTAAAATGAAATAATTTAAATGAAATGTTCGAACTGAGAACCGTTTAATTCATGACAACAGTACAAACGTTGCTGACGTTCATCTAAAACATTTCATTTCATTTCAGGGTAATTTGATTAATTCCAATTATTTTAAAGTTTTTTAAAATTCTTTATGAAATGTAGTAGAAACTGTAGAAACTCATGTATGTAATCAACGTAGAAGTAAAAGTAATAACACCAATATCAAAGAAACTGTTCAAAATGTCCTCCTCCTACCTCTTGACAATAACCAAGACGAAATTCAAACTCATACAAAACATTGTCGATTATTTCCGGACTGATTCCTCATATTTCATTTCTTATTCTGTCTTTTAGTTCTTCAAGACTGTTTGGTTTAGTTCTGGAGACTTTACTTTTTAGAAATCCCCATAAAAAGAAATCGAGAGGTGTTAGATCAGGAGATCTAGCCGGCCACTCAATTGCCCCCCCTTTGACCAATCCATCTATTGGGGAAAACGTCATCCAAATAATCCATTTTAAAATTTAGTGTGTTGATTTTAAAATGTATTATTCTTTTTAGAAAAAATAGGAAAAAAAAAATTTATAATGCTGAATAGAGAATGAAAAGCCCTTTCAAATGAGGTATCACATGACCCTCCATTCCATTTAAAAATTTTGAAGGGGCAACTGTCACTCGGAGGGGGTTGGAGGGGGAGACGCAAAATTCCGCTAAAATAGTGTCATGTTTTAATTAAAAATCGACCTGTTTCAGGATTTTACATAAAAATCGTTTATTTCGTAGAAAATGAATTTATTCCATACTTTACGAACGCAGTGTATACTCATTGTAATATATATTTTTTACGCCTTTACCCACGGATTCGGACTCTGCTTCTCGCGTTTAATACCAAATAAAAGTTAATTCCTACAAATATCATATATGATACCTGGGAAGCGAGTAGCAAGCAAGCATGCAAGCAATACATCTGTGGTGACTACCAGTTACCTTTTTGTAACAACTACAGAAAAAAAATTAATGAATTCCCGCCTAAACGGCAAATAAAAATGAATCTCTGAAATATGCTGTTCTGTACTCCCCGATGGAGAGAATTGTTAAGTACAGGTGGTTGTGTTTATTCTGCCAGAAATATGATTTCCAGAACTGTTATTTGTAACCTGTTAAAATAAGTGCAAATAACAGTAACTGGTTGTAGGTACCTGTTATTTGAAAATAACTACTTTGCCTATCACTACTGTAAGTACAGATGCCCCACTCTTTTATTATTCCTGGAATTTCGAAATTTAACGGTCGCTGGGTCTCAGAGACCCTGTCGGTAGCAATTACGGGTTAAATTTGAGTGACGTTTATATTGTGACATTTGAAGTTTCATAACATTGTGTAAGTCACATTCTAAGTGACGCTTAACGTTAAGTTGAGTTAATTCGTTCGGTGCATACGGCCATTAGAACATTATTCATAACACGCTGAAATATACTAGGTGCGTTTTTAAGCCCAAATGGCATCCTGACATATTCATAGTGTCCATTATTTATTGTAAAGGTGGTCTTTTCAATTGAATAGGGTCCATTTCAATCTGATGGAATCCTTGTGGTAAATCAAGCCTGGAGAAATACGTATATTTTCATAAATTGTCTAGTATTTTATCAATTCTAGGAAGTGGCTACTTATCTTCTACTGTTTTTTGAAATCTCGTTGAATCTAGTTTTTTGGGCACAATCCATACAGGTGAGCTGTAAGGAGATATGCTTGGTCTTATAATCTTATTGTCTAATAACTTTTGAATCTGATTTTGAATTTCTATCTTTATGTGATATGGATACCGAAAAGATTTGCAATAAATCGGATCTCCATTTGTGGTTCTAATTTTGTGCTTAACTGCAATCGGTATTTTCGTCGTAAAAGATGTTTATACAGGGTCTCCCAAATAGAGTGGCCTATTAAAAGTTTTCGGGGAAGGGAATATACAAAAATTCTGAAAATTAGTACGCTGACCTAAGGGAAAGCGATCTTTTAGATTAAAATATTTTCACTTTTATATCACTTCCAGTTATACCGGAAGTCGCGGTTAACTTTCTTATTTTAAATGGAATGCTATACTTTTTATTGCAAATTCTGATTCTACACATTATTTTAAATAAAAAATGTTAAGGTTTCCCTATACCTAAATGTAACCGATTTTGAGATATCTTCAAATTTATTTAAAAAATTGTCTTGGTGACCTTTCATTCAAGACAATGTGTTTACGCCAATTTCAAATTTAAAGATTGAAGTGACATGTCGTTTAAAAGTATAATGTTCAGACTTTCAAATCATATCCTAATTATTCCTAAAAATACATAGGGTGGTCACAATATGGTGTCGAAGGTGATTATGTTTAATTGCTCAAAACTCAATTTTCAACCAAAACTCAATTTTCAATTTAGCACCACCAGGTCAACCAGTTCCCGATGGTTTTTCACGCTTTTCTCGTAAAAAACGATCTCTTAAATTTATCCAGTGCTTCTTACACTCCTCAACGAAAAGATATTTCAAATAATGCAAGCTTTACATGTACAAAATAAAAGGCAGCAAATTTACCAGAAATATTCACAATTTTAGCAAATTCTTGCCAAGACAGCTCTTTTTTTGTGTTATTTTTATACTTCTTATGTTTGAGATTGTATCAAAATTCATAATTCTGAACCAGTTTAATTAATATTTCTAATACATTACTATTACTATGAGTTGAAGCTGCAAGAGAAATATTTTTGTTATATAATAAATTACATTTTTATCATGTATCCATATAAGATGCAACCATATCAAGCCCTCTGGCCGAGAGATCACCCCAGACGTCTAGCGTATTGCCATTGGTTTGTCAATAATTTAATGAGTTAAACTTAAAATTTTTTTCTGTGAGGCGTGGTTTCACCTTTCTGGGTACGTTAACTCACAAAATACGCGAACGTGGAGCACTGACAATCTGCATATTTTTGTTGAATCTCCACTACATGTTCAGAAAATTGGTGTCTGGATGGCAGTCTCTCGCAGAAGAATAATTGGGCCCATGTTTTTCAATTTTATTGTCAATGTCGAGAGATACAGAAACAATATTTTAACGTGTTTGTTCAACAATTACACCATGATGAAATTCAGCATGGCTATTTTGAACAGGACGGTGCAACAACATGGGATACTTGCTTTTCTCCGCGAGTTTTTTGATGACCGATTGATAAGTTTACTTACACAAGTTGAGTGTCCTCCGAGATCACCTTGTTTGACCGTCATGGACTATTTTGTGTTTCCTTGCTTAAAAAATAGGATTTTCAAAACTGCTGTAGAGAATTTGCAAGAACTAGGACAAAGGATTCTTGAGGAATGTGCAACCATAACGCAAGAAATGCTGTAAAATGCTTTTTTAGCATGAGAAGGCGCATAAATTTATGCATTGAACAAGGCGGAGAACAGTTCCAATAGTTACTTTAATTTGTTTTTTCTTGTTGAAAAAATATTATAATTCTTCCATTTTACTTTTCAAATTAGTCAATATTAATTGTAGAGATAAAATAATAATGAAGTTAGAACTACAACGCATTCGGTGATGTTTGGTGACATTTGCATGTTATTATTTGAAAACGATGATCTAAGCTAAGATAGCCGCTTTCCATTTCATGACCGCCCTTAACCAAAATAATTTTTGATGTCTCAGTATAATCAGCTTTGCACGATGGTCTCTAGGCAACAGAATATTGTGTTAGAAGGAGAAGCGGGTATGCGGTGATGTAATGGTTCGCTATCTCACTTGCGGGAATGCTGCCACCGCAAATATTCAATTCATCTTGCGGCAGGGCATCACCTGTCAGCGAGTACGCATAGCTCTATCATTATCGCACATGTGATGTCGCGTGTGATGCAGATTCAATTCAAACGCATTTGAAGTAAGTTATAAATTAATTTCCCTTCGCTAATTCTAGTATATGAATGCAAAAAATTAAATCGCTTAGTTGTCTACATTCAGTATGTATGTATTTTATGTATTAATAAGTAACTGAAGTTAATATGATAAATGCCTAAAAACCGATTTTTCATAGATGATTAGGACCTGAATAAAATGGCCTTATTATGATAAAATCAAAGTAAAGATATTACATTTTATTTAAGCAGTATATAAAATATGCAATTATGAAATAGTTTTAACAATTATAAATAAGCCAATGAGAATAAATGAGTCCAAGAAAATGAAAGTTTGGTTATCGCCATGTTATTGTTCGTTATACCTATCCCTCTTAAATTCAAAATAAGTCTTTCAACCAGCAAGAAGTACTGCAATCAAACACTCACCATGTAGTTAATTTACTGAATGAAAATTTTTATCGTTAAAAGCAAATAGATAAGTTGGAAAGCAACTTCATCACTTTTGCTTACCTCACTTCAAGCAAAAGGAACGTGTAATTTAAGTGAGGGAGGGGAAGTGAGGTAACATTCAGCCCTATTCTGTAACTTCAAATCGAATAGAAATAAATTAAATCGAATAGAAGTTACTTCCATAAATTGAAAACGGTTATTTTGGTATTCTGTATTGCAATTTCTATTTCTATAATCGAAAAGTGACTTCTACTTAATAGAAATATATGTAGAAATCACCATTAAAATGACATCGAAGTCAAATGTCGATCATAGAATTTTTTTGTGCGCTTGCGCTTAATTAAAAAATAACTGGTACATTTAAAATGTTTTATGTCGTCATTTTGTCTTAAGCGTTTAAAAGTATGGACAAAAATTTGGGGCATATAATTGATGGAAATCTCGTGTAGAATATTGGATTAGAAATTGAATGGTAAGTATTTACGGGGAATAAATCCTTAATAATTATAAAATTGTCTGTGTATTTATGAATGAACAAATCTAAACTGCGTTAAGGCAAATGTATCAAATTCAACGTAGAAGACTGCGTGATGTAAGCAATCCATTTGATGTGTCAGAAAATACATTTAAATAGATTTCCAAAGCCATTAGCAAGGAATATTACATACTTTTTGGAATAAAATAAAATTTACATTTTATTATAACTTCTTAGTTCTAATGCTTTAAGCTCTAATTCCTTCTTTTTATTTTCGGCATCCATTAAACGAATTTTTAATTCCATTTCTTTTATGTCCTGTTCTCTTTCTTTAAATTTATTTATTTATTTATTTACTTGCCTAAAAGAAAAACTTAACCTCAAAAACAAAATTTAAACTTAAAAATTCTTCAAAATTAAACTCAAAAACATGATTCTACACTGGGTGCTGTAAAAATGGCGAAACAACGCCATTCTGCAATATTCAGGGGCACCCTCTAAGTATGGGAAAAATGTTAAAAAAATTCTATCTTGTGATTCCTTAAAAATATGAAGGTTATAAGATTGGAATTAGAAATTTTTATTATTTACCAATTCTGAATATTTCAACAATTTTTATAATGAAAGATATTTAAAATGATGTTCAACAATAATTTTTATTTAAAATCAATAAATGGTACATACATATTTTACACAAGAATTATCATAAAAATGATCTGGCAACCAAGCTATTAATTATTAATTGCATTTATTTATCTATGAATTTACGTTGACTGAATTTATATTATTTAATATCAGTTGACAGAAACATAAATGTAAGTTAGAATTTTTTTAACATTTTTCCCATGCTCAGAGGGTGTCCCTGAATAGTGCAGCATGGCGTTGGTTCGCCATTTTTACAGCACCCTGTATAATTCAAAACACAAAAAAACTAATTAACTTTTCGTAGGCCAGTTTATTAAACCTAGACGAAGGGCCTCCATCTTATACACCTTGGTTGGAACCATCAGGAAGATGCAAAAGGAAACGGCGCTTGTTGCCTCGGCGATTCTTCAAGAACTCCCGAGGAAGCTGTTTGACTGCTTCCTCGAATTCACAATCCTCCGGAGGCCTAGAAACAACCATGTCCAAGGATGTCGACCCAACCTCCCTTTAAGCCAATTTGTGGTCGTGGGGGAATCCGAGATATAAGTGTCCATCGTCTAGATTAGGTAAACTCTATATTTAAAAGAACAAAATTTTTAATAAAACAAACATTGTTGAAATCTTAATTTTTAGGATCTGTGTACATAAAATTAAAGAAACCCAACCCAACCTCCCTGACAGGAACGTTCGAAGCTTTAGGGGCTTCTGGCACAGGTCTCTGGGGGGGGGGGGGTGCAATCTGGCATGGCTTCCGTATCAAAGTCGTCCCCGAAGAGCTCCCGAAACTTTCCTTTAAGCCAATTTGTGGTCGTGGGGGAATCCGAGTTATAAGTGTCCATCGTCTAGATTAGGTAAACTCTATATTTAAAAGAACAAAATTTTTAATAAAACAAACATTGTTGACATAAAATTAAAGAAAAATGAGAACATGGGCCAAAAAGAATAAACATTTTTCAAATAAATAAATTCAACGTACGTATCCTTTTATATTTTAATTCCTGTAAACGCAATAACACAGCAATATGTTGTAGTTGTAGATTGAGTGGGATTGGAAATTTCACCTCCAATTTCATCAACATCAATTCCAGTCACACTCACCCATGAGATACAGGACATGAGACGTTCCTCTAAAGTAGTTAACTTTTTGTTACTAGGCTATACTGACCATATTTCCAAAAGAAGAATGCGGGACACTTCGTTGAGAACCCCCTACCCAACTTTAAAGAGAAAAAATACAATTAATATAAAATTATTGAACTGAACTAGGTATAAATAAGTAGTAAGGTATACAGTTCATCATATTTTATAAATACTTTTCTGAAATATGAATTTGTTTCAAGAGCTCAATATTGCCTTTCAAATTTTCACTGAATTCCTCACAAGTTTTTTCCAAATTGCACTTTACAATCAACATAGCTTTTACGGTTTCCACGGACAACTGAGTCTTGTCCTTCGTCCACAATTTATTTATTAGGGAAAAAACCCTTTCAATAGCGGCATTGCTGCTAGGCATACCGAGCGCAAATTCTACGATTTTATTCATGTTGTTGAAAGTTATATGTTCCCGAGAAAAGTGTGGAAATATTTCCACCCATCGCAGATCTGCACCAAGTTTGTTTGAATTCCATTCAGCAATTTTTGCCTCCATTACATAATTCTTCACACAAGCAAATTGATCAAATAAACCATTTTCTTCGAATTTGAAATAATTTCAGAAGTTTCCCCCAGTAACGACACGAAATCCAAAACCCTGATTTTTATTCCTGTGGTGGAATCGAAATATCTGATTAAAGTCGAACAACTTGAGGTCTTTGTGGTTCGATGCGTCGGAGTAAATTGATACATAGCTAATCAACTGAAGTTCATTTTTAAGTTCCTGAAGGGCGTAAGTTGCCAATACTTTCTTTACGATTGCTTCCGTTTTGGTTCGGCCGCAGGAGAATTTAGTTTCAAACAAGTTTTGAACAATTTTTGTAGTACAATCCATTGAACTAAAAATTACCAATTTTGATTAATGATATTCAGAATAAAGCATGCAATGCTCACCGAAAGCTTTGATGATGGCAGACAGTGTGGAAACTATACACAGCTTCCGCTTTTGCTAATTGTTTTTCGTGATCTCCGAATTCCTTTTTTCGGAAATATTTGCCCATTTCATTAGAGCTTGCTGATGCAAGGCAAATTTTTTTGTGTTTGTCTGAATTTGTATGTCTTGTTATATCACTCCTGCCTCCAGAGCTGATGGAAAATGCACTGTTACACTTTTCACACATGACATCGTGATCAGTATGTCTTTTCTTGATAAATGGAAACTCCTTACACTTCAGTAAATTTACATGAACTAGCCATTGTAAAGCACACGCGGGTGATTCACCGAAAACTCCTAGCTTTAAATGTCTCCCACATAGCAGTTATCAACAAATCAACATACAAATGCATTGTTAACAAACGCACGCTAACAACAACCGAATCGTGCTCGTGCAAATGGACGATTTTGGTATAAAAGTTAATTTGGCCGGTAGTGGGAGAATGCAGAAATCTGTGAAGAAGCGATGTTGTTTTACTGTTAATAGTGTATACTTTATTTCCTAGAGGTCTCTTGCACGGGAATTGTTGATAAAACAGTCGCGCAATGTGACTTAATTTTTATATTAAAAATTTATAAAATGAGGGACATTTTGCGGGACGTTATCGTTGCGGGATTAGCGTTCCAAATCCAGGACTGTCCCGCCCAATGCGGGACGTCTGGTCACTATATACTAGGCTCACCGCCTCCTGTTGTAATATTGGATTTTATGACATCACGTGCCTTTTTGCCGGTATGACATTTCCAATCAATAAATAAATGTCTACAAATTAATAAATTATTATAAAAACAAATTTTAACATTAAGGAGAATACCTTCTTCCACTGTGATTTGTTTTTTGTGGGACCAGTTCCACAGCTATTTAATAAATTCGTTAACTCATCCCACAACTTTCCATAACATAACCCTATTCTTGTCAATATAGTCCAACATAATTGTTATCTGATCACTGGAAGTCTTTTTTTAATATGAATATTTTTGCACAAAATAACATTTAACCTAAAAAAATACAAACGGAGGTAAAGCGTGTCAAACTCAATATCCGCGATTTTGCTTGGTTCACTATCTCATCTAATATTGGAAAATTTAAATTATTTAATTTTGGAAACAAAGTTGTAAATAAACAGCCTATTAGATTTCATTTGAGAGGTAAAAATGGTATATTTAAATATCAATATTTTTCAGTTTAGTAACGAAACCGGTGGCAAATTTGTTACCAATACAATGATAACATAGAATTCTATCGAAATATGAAAAAACATATAGGATGTTCCACTGCAAATAATAAATTTGGTATCATTTTCTGAGAAAGTAGATGGTTGGCAACAGTATCGGTATTGTGGTCTGTTCCGCCTTATTTGCTGATATCTTGGTGTAAAATATCAACCTATCATTTTTGAGACATTTTGATTATTCCATACTTTTGACTCAGCTGTATACTTTTTTAACTTTCCCTTCATCGAACATTCCTAAACTGCTATTAATATAATTATGTTTTTACCTGCATTAGTTATTCAGAAATTACATTATTAAGTGTTAGATTTCTGTTGGGATGCTATTTCATTAAAAATATTTATTTTCGGGCGCAGGTAAATTTTTCCTGTATTGTGATTGAAATTTATTTTGGGATTATTCATAACGAAGGTTAGTAACCTTTACGACCCCGACAATAATTTTATTATTGAGGTCCATGGTAATTCACCCATTGTAAAATGTCTGCTTCACTATTTTTTCTTAAGGGGTGCCTTGCAGTATTATTTTTAATTCGCAAGTAAGAGATGGCGCAGTAGGTCTTTTCAGTAGACCACCGCTTCCAAAAATGTTGAATGAACTGCTGCATGTGCTGGTATTTTGTTAAACGATTTGTTGGTACTTCATTTAATTGTTATTTAGGTAATGATGTCAAAACTCCACCAATAAGAAAATGCCCAGGATTTAAGGGATTCAAATCATTTGGATCGTTTGATAGTGGTGATAACGGTCGAGAATTTAGAATAGCTTCTATTTGTAACAATACAGTATTAAATGAATCAGAATCAAATTTTGTATTATTCAAAATTCGTTTCAAATGATATTTTACCGATTTCACGGCTGATTTCCAAATTCCTCCAAAGTGAGTTGCTCTAGGTGGAATGAAATGCCAATTGATTGCGTTTTCTAATAAATAAATCTTTACGTTCTGATCGCTTACAGATTCGGTCAAAATTCGAAAAATGTCCTTTATTTCATTGCGTGCACCTACCAAATTTGTGCCGTTATCAGAATAACAGGGCGTTAATAAAAATACTGTACACCGAGGACAAAAGAAGAAAAAAATTCTAATAAACCCATATCCAATTCTCAATACAGGCGTCCACGCCATGTGTTCACTCTTCTAAAATTTTTATTTTTTACATAAAATTCGAGAACGATAAATTAAATAAAAAGCTGAATTTTCCGACATACCACTTGCCACCGTAGGACTTCCGGTTTCGCCGGAAGTGATATCAACTTTCTTATTTTAAATGGAACACCCTGTATATTTTTACCTATTTGGAATCTACAGATCATTGTGAGTCCGAATATGTACACTTGATAATTTTGGTTTCCATGACAACGAAAAAAAATTTTTTTTTGTTGGAAGTGATATCAACTTTCTTATTTTAAATGGAACACCCTGTATATTTTTACCTATTTGGAATCTACAGATCATTGTGAGTCCGAATATGTACCACTTGATAATTTTGGTTTCCATGACAACGAAAAAAATTATTTTTTTTTTGTTTTTCAATAGGTAAAGCTATGTATGGTGTATTTTCGCTGTAATGCGATCGATTCGAGAAAGCAACTTCTTTGGTTGCACTTTGGTTTATTAACATTTTTACACCATGTGAAATTTTCATTAGGTCGTAAATTATTTTTTTTAACGGAACTTATTTAAAAGTCATTGTTTATGCCAGAGAAATTAATACAGATTAATACAGAGAGTTGTAAACGCTTGTCAGCAACTGAAAAATCAAGTTGCTTTCAATCAAGTGCGCGAGTCTCTTCGACGGCGACTGCAACTTTGCTTACAACAGCTAGCAAGGACGACAGTTCGAACATCTTCTGTGATAATTTTAGTGTGTTAAATTCGTTATTGATTGTTTGATTGTTTTTAATTAAACCATACTTCAAATACCATTGAATATTGAACCTGGGTTTATTACATTTTTTTTTTGTTTTGTTCTCTGCTATCACGTGCTAAAGTGTGTAAAGTTTTTATATTAACACTAGTATACCGGCGAACTGTATAACTGAAAAGCCATTTTTTTCAGTTAAGCTGCAACATGTCATCCCAAATTTCATTGCAAGAGTTGAAAAAGAATTTAAAAGATAATAATAAATAATAATAAAAAAAAATGTTTTATTAAACTACGCTAAAAAACGCAAGAAGTGCACCAAAGTGCAACCAAAGAAGTTGCTTTCTAGAATTGCTTGGTCGCATTACTTAGTAGAACGAAAATACACGATATTTGCATACTAAAAAACAAAAAAAAAATGTTTCGTTGTCATGGAAACCAAAATTACAAGGTGATACATATTCGGACTCACAATGATCTGTAGATTCCAAATATGTAAAAATATACAGGGCATTCTATTTAAAATAAGAAAGTTGATATCACGGCGAAACCGGAAGTCCTGCGGGGGCGAGTGGTATGTCGGAAAATTCAGCTTTTTATTTAATTTATCGCTCCCGAATTTTATGTAAAAAATAAAAATTCTAGAAGAGTGAACACATGGCGTGGACAGCCTGTATTGAGAATTGGATATGGGTTTATTAGAATTTTTTTCTTGTTTTGACCTCTACTATCACCTGCCAAACGGTGTACAGTTTTTTTATTAACACCCTGTATATCTTTGCACAAACCACAACGTGATATAAAACCTTTTAATGCGTTTAAAAATGAGTCCTTGGTCATGTCACCTACGAGTTCTAAATGAGTAAGCCTTTGTGATAAAGCATATAAAAAAACAAATGTATGTTTTAATTAATTTAATATTTCGAGCTTTTTGTGCTTTAATCAGAAATGGACCAGCAAAATCTATTCCACAGGATAAAAATGGCCTTGAAGTATTTAAACGTGCTGCAGGTATTTCTGCCATTATTTCAGTTGAAACTTGTGGATTAGCCTTAAAACAAGTTTCGCATTTTCTGATTATTTTCTTGACTTTATATTTGCCACTTAATGGACAAAATATTCCGATTGATGCTAAAACTGATTGTGTTCCTGCTTGTAACAATCGTATGTGTTCTTGCCTAGTTATTTTTGCCTAGTTATGATGATTATTGGGAAGCAAAATAGGATATTTCTGACCATAGTTTAAATTTGATTTTTGTAATCTCCCACCTACACGCAAAATTCCTTCTAAATCTAATTTTTTTTATGTTTTTTTTTTTTTTTAAATTTATTTAAGCATATGTTTTTCACAATTATTATTAACAAATACAAAATCGTATTCTACCATCATAATCATAGCAAAAACAGGTACCAAATCAAAAAAGATATTCTACACTCTATCATAACAAAACCAAACATATTCTTCTATCATAATCAAAACAATACAAAATGAAAAAAGAAAAATTTTGAATAAGAAAACCAAGATAAAATAACAATGTAATCTTGCTATCTTTTCGTTTCGCTTCCTTCTAATTCTTGTAGGTCATTTCCGAATGCACTCACGCACAATTGCCCGCTAAGCCAAGGCTTGTCAGCGGCGCTGAAACGAGTTGAACTGCTATGTGATGTGAAACGTGTGATGAAAGTTGAACGTCACCAGTGTTACCAATCGTACAATAATTATCGAATTGTATGATAATTTTAAGGACGCGTACGATAGCTTTTTTTGTACAATATTTTTACAATAATTTTGACGATTTTTTTCAGCAAAGTATATAATAGTTTTAATGATAAACGGAATAGTATTTTTATTCAATATTTTCAATAATTCATAATTTCATCAGTATTATCAGCTTTTTTTTAACTACGTTTGTGTTCTGATGTTATATTTGTTTTTAGTATATTCAGGTACCTATACAATATACAATTTTTTTACAATATGCCGATCTAATCAATCTGAGTTAAGAACACAACATGACCCCCAACTGCAAGTGGCAAATCTATTTCACGACAGTTAAAAGGAGATAGCTATACATATAAAAGTTCTTAAAATTATGATCGATCGATTTATTAAAAAAGTGATGAACAAACTTCATTTTTTTATTATATGCCGATCGTATAGATCTGAGTTCTGAGTCAAGAAATTGAAATGACATGACAAAAACCGTAAGGCTGTTTACGAAAGTTAGAAGGAGAAAGCTACATAAAAGTTCTTTGACTTATTGACCGATCGATCGGCATAATGGCATATAATAAAAAAATGAACTGCACATATAGTAATTATTTTTCAGTAAAGAAAAATGTATTGAATATTGGTATACTTCATCCAAAAATAACAAAAAATGAAACTATGTAAATGTACAATAATTTGGAAAGTGAAAGTTGATAATGTACAATAATTTTGGTATACCCGTACGATAGTTTGGCTAGGCAAGGTTGGCAACACTGAACGTCACACACCTTTACGTCAGTTTGTGGAGCAACGCGAAATTCACTGTAAACCACGTTAACAACGAAGTTTTGTTTTGTTTTGTAACCAGTATCTTATTTTATGTTTTAATTTATAACTGCTGTTTAGGTATCTCAACTCATGCGGAATTGCATTTAAGATTTTAGGAAGTACGACATTATCGCATCTGTCGCCGTATTTATTGATGGTTAACTGTGGGACAAAGAAGCCCTGCTCCTTGAGCTTGGTACCATATTGATGTGAGAATTCTTCGAAGGCATTGTAGTAGTTGCGTACAATAATTCTATACGTAAATAATTCCTGTATAGGTAATAAGTCCACTGAAGTGTATATCCCTTCTTGATGTTACCGGCCTGAAGTCATAAGTATGACCGTTATTAACGGTCATCACATCATCAGTATTTTTCAGTGCGCAGAATCGAAGGGGTGACTCGCAAGCCTTACTTACAATGTAGAAACGGGGCATTCCGTCGCGACTTTGGGATTTCACCTATATTTAATGAAATACTCGCTCATGTGATATAAAATCATCACAAATACTTAAAATAATCTTATAAAATAACGTAGCAATCACGAAAACGAAAGAAATATCGAGTTTTATGCTCCGGCATTGGCACCGATGACATCCTGCGGTTGGCGGGGTCAGACCGAGCGATTTACGAAAAATCGTATTTACTCTTTTATTCTTTTACGCACATTTTTCTAATTACACAAGCACTTACATTTGTACATGTGCATTGATAACATGACGTTAAAAAAGTTTTCGACGCTTACATTTTTGAATTATATCGCAAAATTGAAAACTCCTGGCGGCGCACATGTTCATATAAACCACGATAACTTTTTTAAAAAGCTACGCAGAAATGTGAAATTTCGCAGGAAAATACAGGAAACATTACGCTTTAAGAAAACGCTAACCAAGAAGTTTGCGCCCCCTCCTAATTTTTGAATTATTTAGCAAAATTTAACACCGCGTCGGCGCGCGTATTTCTTAAGTCGCCGTAACTTTTTTAAAAACCAATTGCAAATCAACAGTAATTTTTGAAAATCCTTTGGACTTTGACTTTCGAAAACTTTTTTGTGCTGTTAAAAGGTGTGAAGCTGTATGGTCAAGAAAAGCTTGTAGGCTGACTTCTGCAACAGTTTCTGTAATTGATATATTTTTTTTTGACGGATAACATTCTGTTTTGGTTGACTGAATTATTTTATAAGATGGGAATCATCTGTCTTTATTATTTTCTCGAATTATGTTATATAGATGCTTGCTAAGTTTGGCTTCAACATACATACGTAGCAAGTCCTGTAAGTTGTCTTTTTTGTGGAATACTAAATTTTTAGATATTTTGCTGCTCGTGTCGATGAAGTTGCAGTGAATTCTTTTACTACTTTCGATGCTTCTATTTGACCTGTAGAACGTAAACTCATTTCAGCAGCAAAAGACAATTCTTCAGGTGAATGGTTGGTCCGCAGTGCCTCAGTTTTGTGTCGTTTTGTCCGACTTGAACTCTTCAACGATCTTCTTAGGACGACCATTTTTTTTGTCTCGAGAGCTGTCAAACTAATAGATGTGTCTAACCAGGTTTTATTTTTTATTAAAAATTTATCTTTTGTTAGCGTCTCTTTTTAAAGTCGGATATAAAAAATGAAATTTTCTTATGAAGTTGGTCATTATCACATTTTGTACTCGCTGCAATAATTTTTTTAAAATTTTTATATTATCTTTCAATTTAGTGTGACCAGATTGCCGAATTTTATCAAACAGGCTCCTTCTAGTTAAAGATTCATTTCTTGTACCTAAGTAAAATACATATCTTTAAATGAATATTTCTTTTTACTTGATTAAACAAGTTATTTATTTACTAAATTTATTTATTTGCATATTGATTATGAAAGTTCGTTTTTTTAACGAAAAATCATAATGAAACATGAAAGTAGCACTTTTTTAAGTATTTTATTCAATTCATTACATACTAGTCTTTGTCTTTGTCCATTTTTCATGCCTTTCTTACACTTCCATCTTTGAAATAAGGATAATTATTTATCATATCTTTCACTCGACAATGCAATTCAGATTAGTCAATTTAATTTTAGAAGACATCAATCAGTTTAAGTTCAGAAAGCATTGTTTCGATTAAAAGTGTTGATTTCTGATCTGAATTACATTTGACGAATTTCTATCTCTTCGAAGTTTATTGTCAAAGAATACTATGTTTTTCTGACTTTCTGACTTTAAAATTTCGAATATCAACTTTGATAATCAACATGGAAAAAATTCGTTTATCAAACTGCCATAACAAGTGGTACAATACGGGGTGTAGAATTGTTTTCTCAGACGTAGGACTTTACATGTAAAAATAAGGAATCTTAATTATTTCCTCTCCTAACAATTTTACAGCAAAATTGTTAAGATAAAAATTATGCTGAATTAAAAGTTTAATCCTTTTTTTATTTTCTTCTAACATCTTTTGGTATTGAAATAAAAGGCAAAAAGAATACTAAAAAGTAGCACTAGCTATGGAATTTGACTTTTACAATTAATTTGACACATACAAATACTTCAGTTTCTGTCAAATTTTATAGCTGGCGCTACTTTTTAGTATTTTAAAAAATTATTTTTTGCCGTTTACTTCCGTACCAGAAAATGTTAGTGAAAAATGAAATGTCCTTCTGGTATTTTAAAAGAGATCAATTTAAAATTAAAGTTGAAAATTGTTTACGATTTGCTCACATCAAAACTTCATAATAATTGTGTTTCTAGTCGAAAATAATTTTTAATCGTTTTTAATTGTTTTAATGAATTTTAATATGTATTAATTTTAAAAGATATGTTATATTTTTTCAATAACTTCTAGATTTTCGGTAAGTTAAAATCTTCTTAAAAAATTTTAAGATAGTTAATTTTAAATATTTTAAGATGTATCCCCTGATGATGGCGAAAAGCCGAAACTAGTTGGGTTTATATAACTGGTGTGTAGATTAAACTTGGACTAAAATCTCCGTTTTTCATTTATTAATAAACTTTTCTTTTAATTTTGCATAATGTTTATCTTCACTACTTTGCTGTAAAATTGTTAGAAGAGGAAATAATTAAGGCTCCTTATTTTTAAATGTAAAATCCTATGCCATTTTCAATTTTTTTTTTTATCAAATGGGGCAAACTCGGGTAATTTTTCTTTCATACTTCTGCAAGGTCAATTCATTGACGAGAGTATACATTAAACTTAGATGAATGATATGATATAAAGTAAATTCTATCGAATTAATCCGGTGACATTGTAATTAACATTTTTCTCGCGTCCTTATTAATTTGAATTATATAATTTAGACTAAGCTGAACAAAATAAATATAATAGAAAAATGATATACTAACCTGTCTGTAAGTGCTCGATACTCAAGCTGGTTCGATGTTGTGATCACCAACGATTACCATAAATTTAAAACATGATATTTTTGACGTCTTAGTAGTTATGTATTTATTCGCACTCAAAAACGGACAAGTTTGACGAAAGTTTTTAAAGTCTATTGGTGTTTTCTTATTCTGTTTTTAACACTGTCGTGTACTAATAATCTTTGGCAATAAATTACATGAAGAGTCATTGACATCTCGCGTCAATTTTTTTTTTTGCGAATTATTAACTATTCATATTATAGACCCCATTGTGCGCCAGCGCACGCGTTCGTTAAGCCGCCGTAATCTTTTTAAAAATAGAGATAGAGGAAACATTGTGTTTTAAGAAAACGCGAACCAAAAAGTTGTTGGGAATAGTGGTTGTGCGTCACACGTAAGGCGGATTGCCTAATTTTGGATGCTCGTATTATTCACGGTTCGGAATTTATAAAACTTGAGGAAGGTTACCGCGGCAATCTATTTGTGGTGGGAAGTTCAATTTTTACTCCTAACAATTTATTTTCTTCGTTTGCTCGCATGAATATTTATTGGATTTGGATTGGAATAATTTATAAATTGTACAGATTTTATTTTAGTTAGCAATAGGCATAATTGAGCGCTTGTGTGTCTCGAATGCAAATCCTTGGAAGATTTTGTTGGTTCTAAAAAGAACCATTTTTCTCCAACGTGTAGGGTCCAGTTGCGATGTTCCTGGAAAGAAGAAAAAAATTATAAATTGCGAAGTCTCATGATTAATGTACAGGTGACTCACTATAACGTAGCTCTTTTATTATACAATTCAATTAAATATTACCTTACCTTCAGCTTAGCAATGGCTTCTGAAGAAATTATACAGATCGCGCAGACGTCGTGTGTTCAAGTGGATCTTGTCTCTGAAATTATGATTTATTAATGACAAATTATATTAGACATCATTGGCAAACTTACTTTTCAAAAATATGGTAGGACCCTAGAGATAGAAATGAATTCACGTCCAGGAACGGGATGTTGCAGTCCTTTGCAATTTTTCTTATACCTACATTAACCCATACTATATTTTTCTGCAGGGAATAAATTTCCAGTGGCGGAATGTTGAATAAGAAAATACGACATTGAAGTTTTTTGCCACCCGCAGAAGCCATTTCATGTGGTAAAATATCTTCTCTGGTTCAGCATTTTTCAAAATGTCGTTTGTTCCGACCGTTATAATAATTTGGAACTCCCTTTGAAGTATACTCCACAAGGAGTGTTCCTTTCTTCCACTCTTCACACGACGTATTAATTGTCTCACTGTTTGTCCTCCAATACACAGTTGACAGGACAATCTGTCATTGCCGCTGCGAAAGCAGATTTCCCCTAAAAAATTGTGAATTAGATATATGTAAATTACTACATGTACAGTGGTCGCCAAGAAGGATAGAATTTTTAAAAATATAGAGGCTTTATTTTAAAAGCTACAAAAACCTTTAAATACAAAAGTTGTAGGATCTTTTATGTATTATTTTTTAAAGCTATCTTAGAAAAAATGAGCAGGGCAAAGTGGAGGAAATAATATATATATATTTTTTTGAATAGAATATCTTACACAATTGTATGGATTTCTTCAATAGCACATTAACTATTATTTATCCTAACAGATCTTACTAAAGTAGTGGCAGAGATATAATTTTTTTTTCAGTTGAATTAGAAATGTGTCATTATTCTCCCATATTTAATTATCGAACATGTATAAATATTTTGCGTAAAAACTTTGAAAAAATAAACATTTTTCCGTTTTTTGTTAAATTTTGAATTTTTGCAACAAGTTTTTCATCTCGTTGCTTCGGTTGCTAACCACGCTAAAACTACGTTTAAATCTGTCCAATAAAATATATTATGTGTGTTAATTTGCATTGCACTTACAATTTTTGCAGTTATTTGAGCTAAAGGCTCATTTTCACGATGATAGTACTATCATGAGAGTACTCTCGTGACAGTTGCTTCGATAGTAGTATCATGAAAGTTATGTTGCCTACACCGAAAATATTATTGTTGCACAACAGCTGATAATGATATCTTTCAAATATGGCTGAATGCGAAGCGCAGCTTGCGGCTGCAGCCGTTGTTGTTGGTGAAATTTTGAAAATCAAATGCCAACAAAGGAAAAACAGAACTAAGACAGTATGTGAGAAGTTCTTCCAGCAAAACTAAAGTTAGAAATAGGTCGTCGGTACCTTGCTACTAGTGATTCACTGGGATCGTTGCAATATTTATACAGTGTACCAAAGTGTTCCATCAGCCAATTTTTACCAGATGTTTTCGAAGCCATATACGATGCATTAAAATATTATATACAGGTAAACTTTAACACGGAATTTTAACATGATTTTTATTTAAAAAACGATTAATACAAGGAAACTGTTTAATTTATACTTAATGTGAATACTCATTAAGCGAACAAGTCAACATAATATTGATTAGAAAGTTAAGGACAAAGGAGGAGTAACCCGGGTGTCTTCAGGTTGTAAGTTTCTTGCGTGGATCCTTCATTTGCTGTAGAAAAGTCTTCATCTCTCCGATTTGCTTGCGAAGAAGGTTCCAACAATTGTTGCAACATAAAAAATATTTATCGCTTGTAAACAAATATTATGTTGGCCTTCTTAAGCCTAATTAAACTGCTCTTCAAAAGTTAGGGAACCTGACCAAAAATTACAACCAAATAAATTTTACTAAGGGATTACTGTTTGTCGCCAAATAAAAGGGAAAATAAACAAAAATAACATATAATAGCATTTAAATATAGAAATAAAACAAATAAAAACAAAGAAAACAAGGGAAAGTTAAGTAAACCACTCGACGAATAATAACGTGTGTATCCACCTCTAGCGTCAATTACCGTTTGACAATGCCTTGGCTTACTTGTTATGAGGTTGTCCAACACTTCTTGTGGAATCTGTGTCCAAAGAAGAGGTAATAACTCCTTTACCTCGTGTAGCGTCTCAGGTCTTGGTTGATGATTATTTAGACTCCGCTTTAGCAAATCCCATGCGTGCTCTATCGGATTTAGGACGAGAGACATCGCTGGTAATGGTAAATGCAATATACCATTGTTTTCTAGCGATTGCATTACCCCCGTGAGCGGTGTGGTCTCGCATTATCATCTAAAAAATGAGAATTCTACCCTGTCGCAGCTTGAAAGTTGGTAACAATATTGTCTATAATGATATGTTGGTAAATTTCACCAGACGTAGTGCTTTGACAGATGTACAAATCCAATCTGCCTCCAAAACAAATACCACCCCATACCATTATTGTACCACCCCTAAAAGGATGAACATTTCGAACTGTTTGCAAGTTTCTAGGTATTCCTGGGGTTGTCCATATCCTTTCGCCTGTATTCGAATACCTCCCCGCTCTCCTTGCCGCGCCGGTCTTCTGTCTCGCTCTCGCCCGTCTCGCTCCCAACAGTTGAACTTTATTGCCCACCAACGCCCTCTCCGAATAAGATAACCTATAAGTTCGATAATGCACCGGTTTATCCGTCGTAAACTGGATATACATTTCGTCCAAATGTGTTAGTCCCAAATCCGCCGCGCCCCTTGAGAAAACACCCACCATTCGTTGTAGAACGCCCTCTAGATTTCGTTTTTCGCCCACCGATATCACGCCCACACCAATATCAGCGCATTCTAGGTCGCCCCTAGGTGTATAATTACAAATTGCGCTCACCTGTTTCATCTCGTCTTCGTCATAACGCTTACACCTCATCAGGATTCGACCTGCTTGCAGGGTCATCATCGTAGGGCCAGTGTTGCTCGCAAATATTTCATAACCTTGATCACCAAGATGTAACGCCGCATGGATTGTCAGTCTAGCGCCGTTCTTCTCGAAGGTTTTCCTCTACCTTCACCGGTCGATAACCTTCGATTTCCACCTCTATCGCCTTGCTACACCTTAGTTCAATTTCTACAGTCTTCGCCACCCTGACTATGCAGCCTACCTTTGGCTCCATCAAGTCAAGATCGCCGAAAGCCGCATCAATCGAATCGCCCTTGACAAGGACCGCCTTTCCCTCTCTCACCAGTACAGCAATTTTCCACGTCGTCGCCCTAAAAACACCTCTGCGCCCGCCAGGTCATAAGAAGTAACTAACGCCAACGCCTTAAATTACACGTCATCTAACGCCAACTCGATGGTCACCTCGCCAAGTGCTCGAGTTACCGCCCCGCCAAATCCCTTCGATAGGTTTATTTACCTTGAGCGGTAACGTCAACCTCTCAACACAAGCCGCCGTAATCAAATTCTGCTCACTGCGGCGTGTCCAGAGAAACCACGCCTCGTCAAGACAACCCTCTTAAATGCGGTGTCAAGACCCTCCGCCACAAAGCTTACCTTAATACCACGCCCTCCAGGACACTCTGCCTCCTTGTGTCCGCCACGCCAACAAAGTCTGCATCTCTCCATCCTCGGCTTCGGGCAGTCTTTGCTCAGATGCGTCCCCATCTTCTGGCAATTGTAGCATTTAACCAAGTTCGCCACCTAGTTCGCTTCATGCCCTTGCCGGTCCGTTGCCATCGCCTTCTGCTTCTTCACCACGCCAGGTTGAGGTAATTCCATCTTGGTCTCCGAGGGCTGGTAACTGTCTAAACCTGCTAAAAAGAGAGCATATAACTCAGATGGCATCTTACATTTCGCTGCGTAAGCGTTCGTCTGTAATTCCGCCGGAAGACCTCGCACAATGCACGACACTGCCTTTTCGCCTGCAATGTCGCACTGTGCACATAACGCCAGTTTCGCATGATAATAACGCGTCATGGTTTCATCCGTGAGTTTTCGCCGACCCACCAACTCCTCCAACAACGCCGCAAAATCATTTTGCCGGGGAAACGCCTCCGCCAGCATCGCCTTCCGCTCCTCCCAAGAGTGACTGTAACTCGCCAAGCCGTTGAGCCAGCTCTTCACCGCGCCGCGCAGTTTCGTCTTCATCAGGTACGCCCTATCCTGATGCGTCCAACCGTGGATTTCGCCCCATTCGTTGATGCAACTGATCCACCGATCAAAACGTTACATTCCCTGTTGTCAGGGTCAAACACTTCCAAGATGTGCACCCCAACACGAAACTCGCCACGGGTACGCCGGAAAATAATAAAGGAAACCGGAACGAAATTCAGTGGACGAAGGCGCACGTAGGTACGCGCGGAAACGAAAGGGCCGATGAACTAGCCAAAGAGGCGGCGGCAGACCAAGAAACAGAACTGGCATATAATAAAATATCGGCGAAAAAGGTAAAAAACGGATTAGCAACAGAGGCAAAGAGAAAATGGCAGGAAAGGTGGGAAAACGCCAATACGGGTAGATGGACGCGCAGGTTCGTAAAACAAGTAACGCTCATGGGAAACATGGATAAAAAATTATCGTACCAAGCAACAGAATTATGTTACGCTCCTTTCACACTATACGGTTTTGATCGTACGGTAAAAAACCGTACGGCTTTATACCGTACCACTACACTGTTTATTATTATAAAATGTAGATATATACAAAATGATTATTATAGATACCTACATCTCCGGTGCTCCACTATGGTACTACACCGGATTGTCCTAATCTAAGTTAATTAATTTACTACAACTATAATACATCCCCTAACCAAATAAAATTATTCAGTAAAATAAAGTAACATAAAAATTCAAAATAAAACAAAAATAAAATTTGACTTTATGTTTTCCCTAGCTACCTAAATGATTACTTCTAATTTGTTTATCCTGCTCCTGCCTTCGTAGTTGTTAGCTCCAGGCGGTCCTCCTGCCCTAGGATTGTGCCTGGATTGTCATTGATGGCCCTTCGGTTGCCTATTCTCGTTCTTGTCGGTATGCCTACAAGAACTTCGTTTTCAATTAGTTTACATACAATGTTTGTTAACTTTTACTTATCTTTCGTTTTTGCGTTGTGTATCTCCTGGCTTCCTTCCTCCTATTTGACTTCTTCTTCCGCCTCACGACGGATTCTCTCCCTCCTCCGATGCTCCTAACGGACAGCTGCTCCCCCCGCTTGTGTCCCCGCAGGTGTCCGCCTGCAATCTCACAGATCGCGTTTTTGCCAGGCCTTCGTTGAGTCGGTTAGATCCAACTTCTTTCCTAGGGCCGACTAGGCTCGTCACGGGATGCCGAGAAGATGTGCACTGGGGGCGGAGGTGGTGAGGCCCCGTGCGACCTGGCCACCCCTGTCACTTCCGCAATCTCGGTCCCGCTTGGTCTACTTGCACGGTGTTCCCGTCCCCTCCCATGTATGTTTCGGTCGCCACCCGTCTTAGGCATCGGCCAACGGCTTCTGTCCGCGTCCGCGCCCTCCTACCCTGTGCCTAATTTCCGTTTTTTAATGTTTCCCGCGATTGCCGTTTCATTTAATTGCTCGTTCCGTGTTTTTCCTCGTTATTTGCCTAGTGTTTTAGTCGCATTAGTTCTTTCGCCGCTTCGTTAAAGAGCGCCCACCATTCCGCGCATTCTTCGTCGTTTATCTCTGCGGCGTTCTTTGGCCAATTTAGTCCTTTCCCTATTGCCTTCGTCTCGTATTTTGCCCTCCAGTCTTCCGTTGCCGTCATTAGAACACTACGTGTTCCGCCGTATCTTCCCTTCCGCATTTGCACAGTGAATTGTCCCTCTTTCCTATCTTATGCAGGTATCCGTTAAAATTACCGTGTCTCGTTATTAATTCTGTTGCTTGGTACGATAATTTTTTATCCATGTTTCTCATGAGCGTTACTTGTTTTACGAACCTGCGCGTCCATCTACTCGTACTGGCGTTTTCCTGCCATTTTCGCATTGCCTCTGTTGCTAATCCGTTTTTTACCTTTTTCGCCGATATTTTAATATATGCCGGTTCTGTTTCTTGGTCTGGCGCCGCCTCTTTGGCTAGTTCATCGGCCCTTTCGTTTCCGCGCGTACTTACATGCGCCTTCGTCCACTTAATTTCGTTCCGGTTTTCTTTATTATTTTCCAAATTTCATATTGTAATTTCGTTGGTTTCCGCATATGCCGTACCACTACAATGGCTCGAGGGCAACTGACCGTAGGATTTAAAACTGTCTAATGTGAAAGTGTGCGTTTGGTCATGTACACCACTGAGTTATCGGTCGCCGTCCGGGCGCCGTGCGTGCAGTGGCGTCACCGTATAATGTGAAACGGGCTATACGCTAAAAGAATGTAGCCGTACGATTTTTTACCGTACTATCAAAACCGTAGAGTGTGAAAGGAGCCTTATAGTTTACGGACCGTGCGCCTCGCCAACGCCAAATACGCCGGTGTGTAACGCCCCATAAAATACACAAACACCGCGTTCGCCGCAATCACTGTGTGACAGAGTCTATCGCACTTCTGATTTGTTAAAATACGGTTAAATTAAAGTCACCTTTCGCCTTCGATTTTATTAGAACACCAGAATGGAATAACAGACAACACGCCACTCCGCTCGCCTGTATTCGAGTGTCTCCCCGCCAGTGTTGCCAGATCAAAAAAATAAAATTCACCAAGATGACGCCGAAAAAGTTACCAGATTTGCATCATTTTTCACCAGACTTTGAAAAATTTTCACCAGATTTACACAATTTTTCGCCAAATGTAACTTAATATTTTTTATTACTTTGTTTTACGCAAACGATATACATTTAATACATTTAAACAAATTGTATTCAAAGAATAGAAACAAGAAATGTATAAAACTATACGTGTATGTGTACGTGTATGTGATATTTATCTCTCACATACGTGTATGTGTATATATATATGTGTTTGAGTCAGGAATCGACCGCCAGATGTCGTTTTTGTTAGGTCAAAAGTCAGCCGCAAGAGGTCGCGACCTAAATTTTATATAAAGGGGTGTTAGAGACAGTTAAGCGCATTTGCACTGGATATGTGATAAGGAGAGGATTCTCCGAGATAAACATCGTAAAGTGCTCTTAACTTGTAGTGTGTGGGTGTGATCTGCTCTAATCTGTAGGTTGCTTTTTGGCGATTTGTGCTATATATATATATAGGTGTATTGTATACATATACATATATAGGTATATAATTTCTTTTCAGGGATAAATTCAAGCGGTATCAAATAACAGGGAATTAAATGCTTACAAAAGTTCTTTATTCGGGAGAATAAGAACCTTTTTCGGATATTAGACCAATACTCATTTCCGTTTTATTTGATTTGCTTTTTTTGGTAGGTGTTGACTGTTATTATTGTGGGCGGAGATAATTTTCAATTATTTCTTAAACCACAATCTCCTTTTTTAGTTTTAATTTTGTTAATTTTAGATAGTATTAGTAGTATAGATAGTATGATCAGGTAGGTAGGTAGCTAGGTAGGTAGGTGTTAGATTTCATGTAGTGTTTTTTAAATTATACTGAAGATGGCGGAGGTTAATTTCAATTATTCCTTAAACCACAGTCTCCTTTACTAATTTTTAATTTCTGAAGATATTACAAAATTGTAGCATTCTTTGCCACCTTCAATATTTTATTAAAAGCTTACTGTGTAATCTGTTGCGTAATTTAGTTTTATTTAAATTAATTGAGCTAGAAAGTCTCTACACAAGCACTACTATGCAGGAGTGTAAACAAGATAGAAACAAGTTTCATTAACTCTGGACAATTCGCACTACCATCTCCTTTTTTTTGGTATAAACACCTGTGTCCAAAAATCTAAATCATTTTGTGCATAATTTAGCTCGGAATTTTTTAAAACTCTAAACTCTCTAATTAATAGATTAATAGAAAAATCCCCTGATTATTTAAACTCTACTAAATTTAAGGATTATGCCACTATTGCTTATTAGATGGCAGCATTGGAATGAAATGATATTTTAAAATAATTATTTCGGCCTAACGCATAAGAGGCGCCAATATCGATGTGTCTCCTAAAAAGATTCTGAAGGTCTGTTCGTTTGCATTGTTCGGAGTTACTCTAAAAGTTGTCAAATGTAGTTTTCAGTCAAAAAAACTCGCGTCGAAAAAACTTCGAATTTGACACTTTTAGTGTCCGAGCAACAGTGGTGCACCCACGGGGGGAAGGGCTAAGGGGGCTGAAGCTCTCCGCAGAGCCAGCTATGTAGTACTAGAATTTATTAATATAATTTCAGTTTTGCAAAAAATGGAGCACATCAAATTAATTTTGTTTTGTAATGTTATTTCGGTATAAATTCATATTATGTATCTTTATTATTTAAACCAATTCTTAAATTATTTTTATTAACGAGGATTAACGGCTATTGTAAATAAAATATATTTTTGTTGGTCAATATTTCGTAATGTTTTTATTACTTCATCAGGACCAAAAATTACTGCAATAATAAATTACATTGTATACTTATGAAAAATGAAGCTAATTATTTACTTACTGAAGGTGAAAATAATTTATTTCTCCTTTCTTATTGAAAATGTATTAGAAATTGAGAATTTTGAGGTTGATGTTTAACAAAATTATTTATTTATAAAAATATTTAAATAACAAAAGGACGCTAGATGGCCTGACTTATTAGATTGAAATAAATATTGTTTAGTCCGTCAGTGTCGGATCTCAAATTGACAGTTACGTCATTATGTTTTTGAATACAAGACATTTCAAGAAAAATTCTGGTTTTATAGGAAGGTTCTTTTTCTAAAATTTTAACGTTATCAAAATTAAATCGATGGTCCTCATCCATTGTATGAATGGCTAATGCACAAGATCTTTTTCCAATCCTACAATCACTTTTGTGTTGTGTAAGTCTGTTCTTGAGCCATTGGCTCGTTTGACCTATATAACATTTGTTACAGGTATCACAATTAATTTTATACACAACATTAGAATTAAGCAAGAGAGGAGTTGGATTTTTTAAACTAGTATAAATTTGTCTAATAGTAAATAGGATTGTAATAAGCTATTTTGATTGGAATTGTTTTTAATAAAAAAGTTATTCTTGGAGTAATATTTTTGATAAAAGGTAATTTACTATATATTAAATTTGATGTTAAAGTATTATTTCTTTCATGTGTCACGTCAGGATTACGTATGTCAAAAATTATCTTTTTTACAAGATGTTGTGGATAGCCATTGTTTACAAAAATATCTACTAATTTATTAAGATTTTTCTCTATTAATGATTCATGACATATTCTCTCAATGCGATTTCTCATGGCAAGGATGGTATTTAATTTATGTTTGAGACAATGGTTTGAAAAGAAGTTAATGAATCTTCCTGAAAAAGTCGGTTTCTGATACTAGTCTAAGATGATGGTGTTATTTGGCATTCTTATTAATCTGGTATCTAAAAATGGAATTGAATTATTATTTTCAGTTTCAATAGTAAATTGAATTTTATCATTAAAGTTATTAAATATATTTAAAATTTCATTAATTTTTTTCAGAGGGAACAGAACAAATCAAATCATCAACATATTTGTATATGAAAGGAAGTTGGAAAGATAGTTTTGGAATGCATTTATCAAGTATAAAATCCATAAAAATTTGTGCGACTATGGGGCTCAAAGGTGAACCCATAGGAGTACCTTGTATCTGTAGGTAAATCTTATTTTAAAATGTAAAATAGCAATTATTAAAAATAAATTCGATCATATTAAGAAATTCATTCTTAGGAATATTGTAATCATTTTTAATATCATTCCAGCTGCTAGAAATAATATCAACAGCTAATTCCATAGGAATATTAGTAAAAAGAGACACTACATCTAAGGAGATGAGTTGGTAACCTTCTGGAAGAATGACATTTTTAATTTTTTCAGCAAAGGTGAAGGAATCCTTAATATTGTATTCATATTTGCTAGCCAAACTAGTGGTTAAAATGTTTGATATGAATTTTACAAGATTGTAAGTTGGAGAGTTGATGCAAGATACTATCGGTCGAAGGGGAACATTGTTTTTATGGATTTTAGGTAAACCGTAATATTTAGGTAAAACTGAATTGTTGATGATTAATTTGTCTCGTGTATTTTTATCAATAAAATTTTTTGAAAATAATTTTTTAACTAAGTTGTTATTTTTTTGTTGTAAGCTAAATAAAGGATCTCCATTAACTTCTTTATAAACTGTGTTATCATTCAGTAAATCAAAGGATTTATTAATGGAATCACTTTTTGACATGAGAACTGTTACTGAGCCTTTATCTGCATTAGATAGAATAATGTCATCATTGTCTTTGATAAATTTTTTAGAACGATTGAAAATGTCATTGAATTCAGAAACATAACGATTATTATTAGTTAATATATTCTTGTATTTTCTTACAATTATTATTTTTAAGCCCCTTTCAGGACAAAATTCTGGGTGCGCCACTGCCGAGTAATACCAACGAACTCAAACCTCGAGACAAAATATTATTGTACATATAAATGAATCAGCAAAGCTACATAATAATAAATTTTCGGCAAAGCTAAAAATCACCATATTTCGTTCTCGTCGCGCCGTGTACCGCCATCTTTCGCCCATTTGCGCCTTAATAATAATTAATAATTAATAATAAAGAAATGCGGATTCTTCTTTATAGCCCTGATAATAGTTTTCGAGGAAATGTTAAAGTGGAGAGCGCGTTTGATTTCGGTAGCCAACTTAGCGAAATTTGACGCTGTTCGCCAGATGTGACGTTTATCTTGCGGTGACAGTTTAGTTGGACGTCCAGAACGTTTTGCTGCGCAATAACCAAGTGGATCGCAAAGATAATTTCGCACTACCGTTTCATTCCGACCCAGATATCGCGAAATTTGACGATTACTATTTCCTTCTTTGTGTAAAGCGTCGATCTTAGCCATTTCTAACTCCGACAGCTTTCTATCACGCTTTTTGTTGGCAAATGTCTTTTTACAGTATTCAAGGCTAACGTTAAAAGATTGCGCATAACAACTGATGATCACGGTTCGGTGCCATATATTTTGCGCGGTTGAAATTCTAACGCCACCCCAAAGTTTTAATGCTGCAGCGGACAAGTCCCGCAGACTTGTCCGCTGTCTCCTAGCGTGTTAATTGAGTATTGCCGCGAAAAAATAATGATGCGAACTAAGTTCTAAATGTGGCTCGTATAGCATCGTAAAACAATTACAGTCGCACAGTAAAATTTAGTTTTCAGAAAGTGGTAACTCACAGTGCTCATCAATTGACCTTTGGATTTGACGTATAATTGCGTCAGAACCATATAGGCGTAGAAGAATAAAATTTCCTGGCAAAATTACGAAGAAACAACTATAACTTATTCATTCAATAGAAGTGAATTATTAATATTAATTATTATTAATTTTTCTAAATTTTCTGGGGTAAGTCTATTGCGTGTGGATGTAAAAATGTTTTTGAAAACTGAAAATGATCTTTCTACATCACAGCTGCTTAATGGCGGATGATCGAGAAATGTTTTAAATTGACTGTAGTGGTAGTCCTTTTCCGCATTAATATAACTTTGCAATGCAAATTGTTGCAAATATTTTAAGATCCGGATTTTTGTCAAATATAGATGTAACTTTTTGTCCATTTAAAATTTCTCTTTTTCAAATCAATTTATATTTATTGTTGCCAACGTGTCGACATTTATTTTTCTCAAAAATTTCCAAGTCAAATTCACGTAAAAATTTTGTCACCCAACGTTTCTGCCATTCTTTTCAAAACCAAATTGGGATAAAATTTATGACATCTAATCAAACATTTTCAGAAAATATTTACATTATCCGTTGCCAATATAAAATCTTAATATCTGAAATTACTTCACACTACACTATTGCCAATATACAAAATAAAAATAAACCAAGCAATCTGATTCGTTTCTCATCGATTTGTAAATATCCCATCAACATTTCAATTTATTATTTGTATGAAAATTATTTTCTCTTGTGCAAATTGATTTTGAGCGATACTAGTTTGTGGGCTGGTAAGGTAAATTCTGTTGAAACGGTAAATTTTATGAACGTTTTTAATTTTAAAAATATTTTTCGACAATCGTACTTAAACATAAAACTAAACAAGTGTGTGATTAAAATATTAAGCCATTTAAATAATTTCGCGTTAAATAACAAATTAAACATAAATTTAAAACATCGACAAGGAAGACTTCAATATGGAAAAGAAAAAGGAATTCTTAGAAAGCGCTAAACAAAGACGAGAAAAGGAGCAGGATGAGAGAAGAGAACTCACACAAACGGAAAGTTTAGAATCTTTAGCAGGAAGTAGACAGACGAAAGACCAAGAATTAGAAAAATCAACCTATGAGGATGCCAAGGATGTCACGAGTCAAGAAATTTCATTAGTAAGCATTTTCAACATGATGAAAGATTTGATGAAGGAAGTAAGAAGAAATACAGAAAAAATTGAACATGTAAGCAACATGATGCAAGGAAAAATAGATGGAGCCGTAGAACAAAGTAAAAAGGAAATAAAACAAGAAGTAACAGGAATGTTCCAAGTCTTCAAAACGAAAACCGAGGAAAGAATACAAGGAGTAGAAAACAGTATGAAAAGAAGTCTTCCTTGGGCTGTGATTGTGTCAACATCTTCTAGAATGGTAAAAGTTTTAAAATTTATTAATATTATTATTGTTGATTTTTGGTCATTTGCACTTGTAATTAACGTGTCGTATACACGTCAGACTGGTTGTCATATCTGATACGTCAAAGATTCGTTTTGGGAAAACTTGACATGGAATAATTACATGTTGATTTTGTCATACGAAGTTAATGCTTGACATAAGCACCACACTTTTGTTATTTTTAACGTGTCGTATACAGGTCAGACTGGTTGTCATATCTGATACGTCAAAGATTCGTTTTGGGAAAACTCGACATGGAATAATTACATGTTAATTTTGTCATACGAAGTTAATGCCTGACACTAACACAACATCTTTGTTTTAATCGGCACATTATAATTCAACAAATCACAGTATACATGTCACATAATCAATTTGCACAACGACACAATAACGTTTCATGCATTCAATAATTTCTAGAATTCTGAGGGACTCGAATGAGGGTTTTACCTTAGCGGTCTCTGAGGATAACAGACCTGTTTGTTCTTGATGAATGCGAGGTTGAGTTTTATCAATTTCAATTCGTCGTGACAAAGGAAATTGTAATTTTATGTACGTGTCGCAACTTATGATTATTTTTGGTTATGTTTATATTTGCTTTGACGTTTACTGTTCAATATTGCCAACACTACAATTAAATAAATTTGTTATTAAAAATATTTTTTTTACTTACCCATTTCACCACGTTGCTCATAAATTTGCACAACAACAATTCAATAAATGCTTTCAGAGTTTCATTGCTATTTTAAATTACTTCATTGCCTAGGAACCCCGAGCAGTGTTGTAACGTGTCCAATAATTAAAACAATAGGCCCTGAGATCTCATTTATTTCTAAAAAGGTATATGCTAAATACCACAGCAATATGCAGCGTCTGCAATTGCCTGCGGTTCTCCATTGAAAGCCAGCCAATGTGTTTTAATTTAAATGAGATCCTATCATATTTACGAATACCGTACACATATCTCAAGCAGGCATTTTGAATTTTTTGTATGCGTTTAGCAGTGAACTTATCTATAGATGGATGGTAAATTGGTACACAAAAATTAAATTGTAAGAGCACATATGTTTCACATAAGTGTTTTTTCATTTCAACCGACAAATATGATCTTAACGAATAAAGCTTTTTTAATTGCATATAAGCGTTTCTTATGTAACCCATTATTTGAATTTTGTAGCGAAAACTGTTATCCAATATGAGACCCAAACTTTTTGCTTGATTAACAACAGGTACCTTAATATCATTAATCTTTACATCAATTTGGCTGACTAAGTTAGCATCTACAGATTTGTTACCAAATATCAGAACTGCAGATTTATCCGGATTGATTTTTAAAAGATGTTGGGATGACAGTTTGTATATAGCGTTTAAGTCGAAATTAATTTGAAAGATAGAATTCTGTAAATCTTGAATCCTGAAAGAATTGTATAATTGGGTGTCAACTGCGTACAAATGCATTTTGCAAAACTGAACGTGGTCTACAAAATTAGACGTATAAATAGAAAATAAAACAGAACCTTGAGGAACACTACTTATTAATGAGAGATTTTCAGATTTTACATTGTTAATAACAACACACTGACTCCGATTTCGCATGTAATTATTCAGTAATGAGACTGCATTTGAACCCAGACCTATGAACTTAAGAATCGACGACAGTATGTTGTGATCAATAGTATCAAATGCTTTACTGTAGTCAAGCAAAGTCAAGATAATAACATCTCCTTTATCTCGAGCAGTTAGAATATCGTCAGTAATTCGCATCAACGCAGAAGAACAGCTATGACCCACCCTAAAATCTGACTGAACCGGAGGGAGAATATTGTTCTCTGAAACGTAATCACTCAACTGATCATAGATTAATTTTTCAAAAATTTTTGACATAACCGGTAGGACACTTATGGGTCGAAGATCTTTGTATTCAACAGGCTTACCAATTTTCGGTAACGGTTTGACGAAAGCAAGCTTCCAGAGCTCCGTAAACTTAGCAATCCGCATATAAGGAATCTTTAAAACAATTATATCAAAATAAAGTACTTTTTCTACTTTGCGTTCACAATGAACTCATTGTGACACCAAAAACAGTTTCACAATGAAGCTCATTATGAAACTGTTTTTGGGGAAATTTTAGTCAATTTTTAATTGAAAATATTTAATAGATTTTACAAAATAACTCATTATTTATTTGTTACTTAACAGAATACTCACAATGAAGCTGGATAAGACAAATTAATAACTGGTTAATGTGACTTTTGATTAAAACGAAAGGTTTTCAGTGTTGCCACGCATTACAACTAAAATTCCCCATAAACTAAGGAGATCAAATTTTTGACAGTATTTTTCATTTTTTTGTTCAATAAGTGACGCAAAGTAGAAAAAATAGTATATTATACACGTTTCACAAGAGGCATTGTAACACTCGTTCCGTTGGGGCACTCCTAGCTCGCTACGCTTCGCTAGTCGTACCCCAACCCCACTCGTGTTACAATAAGCCTTCTTGTGAAACTTGTATAATAATATACTATTTTAGGTGTTATTTTAGTGCGCTAAAAAAAAATTTAGTGCTGAAATAATATTACAGAAAAATAAAAAATAATACGGGACTGCTGAGTTTTGATAATTTGGCGGTACACAAGTTGAAAAATAAAGTTATCTAAAAAATAATTGACATATAAATTAAGTGCTATTTAAGTGTTTTCGTATTACGTAATGTTAATTATTAAATTTCTAACGTTATACACATTTTTTTAACACCAAAGGGGACTGCTGAGTGCATGCAATTTTAACAGTATCAGAGTAGAAATAATAAAATTTAAATAGTTTATTATACCGTGAATTTGTTTTACCACAGCAAACTGGTGAATTAAAATTTCTTTGGTTAACATTATTTAGGTTGGCGGCGATGATTTGGAATGACAACAAATTGTCTTTGACTTTCAAAATATTATAAATAATTATACACAATAAATATATTATATGAAGATTACATTTCAAGTGGAATACAAAAGAAAACATCAAGGTAAGTTTAAATGTAATTAAATTATTAAAAATTAATATAAAACACAACAGTTTAAAGCAAAAAATATTGGTTCTAAGACAAATCCGCTTAGATAATTTTCTAGTACCCAACAAATAATTTTTTCTATAGCGAACGTTAAGGGCGGGCGGCCACTGCGCGCGAAACTAAGTTTTTTGAAAATTAGATCCAACGTAATCTTACGCGAACGTGGCAACTAAAGCTAAGGGAAGCGAAGATAGGATAGCAAAGATATAAAACAATGTTTATCTTCGCTCGGTTGCCTCGTCCGCGTAAGATTACGTTGGATCTAATCTTCAAAAAACTTAGTTTCGCTTAGCTTAGCTTAGTTTCGCGCGCAGTGGCCCGTCGCCTTTAAGCGTGGTTTTAACAACTCAAAACAGTCGATAAAATGGAATTTTAACAGCAAGGGTTGATAAAGTAACAATTTTCGTATTAACCATAGCAACAACCACGCTAGTTACTGGAATCATGATCATACAACGCGATTTTGAGACGTGATTGCTCTTTTCTGTCTTTAACACTAGAACCGCCGCACCGGTCATTTTGACCGGTTATAGATTTTGTAGCGTCATATTTTTTCTATTTTGGCAACTAAACTTACGTGCCTCTATGACTTTTCTTTAAAATGGGTAATCTTTCTTGTCGTAAAATAAATTTGGTCTTAATATTTTTCCCGTATAAGTTATTGCACATTGCATTCCTAAAACCGCCTATCCGGTCATAATGACCGTTTCATTTATATTCACTTTTCCTTATTACATCGTCAAATTTTTCTTTTTTTCAAATGGCTAAAAGTGGGAACTTATATGATTCGATAAGTAACACAAAAGTTATACTTTATGTGCCTAAGCGTATAAAATAAAATGGGTTTGGAACGAGTGGGAACTTGTAAGGCGTGGACGTATGAGCATTTCCGCTTTACTTTGAAAACAAAATATCTGGCAATAATATTGTCGTTTGAAAAAAGTCGTCGAAATATATTATTATTAGCAAATGTTTCTTTTTGTGCTTCGCCTACAAACCTACCCACCTACCAACCTCAGCACAAAAAGCTTTACTTTTGCTCCGAATAATAAAATATAATTTCTAATTTCCGTACGTTTTACTTGTATGAAATTATTATTTGATTTTCTTGCAAGTCTTGACAGGGTAGAACTTGTTGATTACTTGAATGGTTGAAGATATGAAAGCCTTATATAAAGCGGCCATTCACGCTCCTGCATGTCAGTCCGCCTTGGTGAAATCGCAATCCTGCTTGCAGGATAGTCTGTGAGCTACTTCTATCGTGAATGGCCCGCTTTACAAAGCGCATGCGCATGGTAATTTCAATTAGTTTCAACTTGTCAAGAACAACACCTATAAAAATTCGAAGTTAGAAATTTATATCTCATTACTGGTAACATCTTACTGCAGAGTATCTATACTTGAAAATGTGGTCCAGTAAAGGGCTTACACAAGAGCAAGCGTTGGCGTATTTGGAAGAATTGGAGAATCTCCCAGAAGATAATTCTCAAAATGATTCTAATTCTTCATCGGATTTGAAAAATGAACACTCGCCTCAAATAATAAACAGTGCCAGTGACAGTAACAACACATCCGAAGAAAATAATTGTGTACCACCTTCTATTAGAAATGAAAAAGAAAGCCAAATTCCTAATACAAGTAGTTACGAAGGAACTTCAGGTGCTGTTCAACAAATAAGTACGTCGAGAAAGCAACAACCAGGAGTCGGTTTGAACGCTGGTACCATCTGCAAATCACGAAGTGGAACCCAGTGGGTAGTGATTGATATTGATCATCACCCTCCAGGAAGAGCAACAGCACGCAACATACTTAGAGACAAACCAGGTGCTACTAACTACGCAAAACAACGGACGAATGGAGATAAAGTTAGTAGCTTTTGGAAATTATTTGTCGATGACTCCATTCTGAAGCTAATAAAAATTTGCACAGAAGTAGAAGCCCGACGACAATTGGAAAATGATAATTGGACCATGGCAGTCGAAGAATTAGATGCATTCATTGCAATTCTTTATGCACGAGGGGCCTATGGAGCTAAAAATTTAGAGGTGGACAGTCTATGGTCCAATTCATGGGGACCACCATTTTTCAAACAGACTATGTCACGAAATAGATTCCGAGAAATAATGAAGTACCTTAGATTTGACAATAGATCAACCAGACGGGCACGTTTAGAACATGATAAATTTGCATTAGCTTCCGAAATGTGGGATAAATTTATCTACAACTGTAAAATTTGTTATACACCAGGAGAAAAAATTACTATAGATGAACAGCTGTTCCCATCAAAGGCCAGATGCAGGTTTACGCAATACATGGCGAACAAACCCGATAAATTTGGGATAAAATTCTGGCTTGCAGTTGATGTGAAAGCGAAATATCTTCTCAATGGATTTCCCTATTTAGGAAAGGACGACAAAAGACCTCGTGATCAGCCGCTGTCTGAATATGTAGTCCTACAGCTAGCAGAACCATATGTCAAAAAAGGAAGAAATATTACAACTGACAATTTTTTCACCAGTTTGAAGTTAGCAGAAAAATTGGCAAACATGAATACGACAATAGTTGGCACAATGAATAGGTCAAGAAAAGAAATTCCTGATGTTATAAAAAATAGAAAAAGCCGTCTGTATGAAACCTTGTTATTGAAAAGTGTAGACAATAAATGTATTCTTACTGTTTACCAAGGCAAAGCCAATAAAAATGCTTCTTCTCAGTACTCTGCATACTTCGGTTTCAATTCAAAATGAAAATAAATGAAACCAGAGACTGTGTTGTACTACAACGATACAAAGTATGGCGTTGATGTTGTAGACCAAATGGCGAGATTATATTCAGTGAAAGCGGGATCACGAAGATGGCCTGTTCATGTCTTTTATAATATACTTGACCTTGCTGCAATAAATGCTTATGCGTTGTACAAGGAAATAACTGGAAGGAAAATAAAACGAAGGGACTTCATTTTGAAATTGGCCGAAAAACTAGCAACTGAGTATATCAAAATGAGACCAGGAAAAAATGCAGGACAAGCCAGTACAAGTGAAGAGAATTTATTACCACAACCAAGTAAACTGGAATCCAAAAAAAGACACACATGCCATGCAAAGAAATGTGAAAATAAAACATCTACCCTATGTGCAAAATGTAAAAAGTATTTCTGCGGAAAGTGCAGTAAAAAGATTATCTACTGCAATGACTGTGCTATGTAAATAATTTCACATGCTGTAACATTAGAAATAAATAATATATATAGCAGAATTATTACGTGTTTTAGTGCCGGTCAATATGACCGGTGTTGGCAGATTTAGGTATATTAAAACTCTGGCGGTTCTAGTGTTAACGTTCGCTATAGAAATATAGAAAAATAGAATGTTATACACGACGGCAAAATTCAATTATCGACTTGTGAAAATTAATTCATCGCTCATGAATTAAACGTTTTCACTCATTGATAAAGAATAATTTTACCGTCTTGTATAACAAATAACTATTGTTTTCAAATATACTTTTTCAGTAATGGATTTTACGTCTGGAGGACAATATACTAAAACGACTCTTAGCAGAAAGGAATACAATCCCTATTTAACATCGGACGTCATTGGTCAGTGCTTGTGCAACGAATTGAATCAAAAAGCACGATAGAATTCTTAAAATGTGGAGTAGATAGCTGTTCCAAGTGTTATAATAAATATTGCTGATCTAAGGGTTCCAACCTTCCAAACTTAGAATATTACTTCATTTCTGGAACTTAAGTGTGTAACAGTTCTTGGTAAAGGAAATTTGAAAGGTATCAATATGAAATAGAAGAAATTAGCAGTTTGAATTTATATTTTATTTCTAGAGACCATGTTCAAAGAAAGAAACAAGTGAAGAATAAATTGAACAATTGGCTCCTGTTGATAACTTCGAAAAAGATATTTTGTCTATTCTGACAAAGACAGATTTTCTATTTTTTAAAGTTGCTTCATAATAGCAGAGTAAAACCACAAAATATTAATCCTATAATAGAAGAAGTATTCGACAATGTTATTAAAAATTTCAGAGTAACAGATTTGTAGCATTTGCTTGTTATCTTTTTATTGCTTTGCTTCAAGCATATGAAAAAATACAGGATGGTTATGTCCAGGGTTAGGAGGATGAGATTCCGCTTGCAACAGTCCGCCTGGATCGCCGCTTATACTGTGCATATTTATGTACGATCATTGCGCTGGCTCATTTCTCCATAAGCGTCGGATGAAATTTTAATTTCATAGCGTAAGAAATTGTTAAATTTAAACAAAATTTCGTATTTTAGAATTAAAAATTAAACAAATTAAATTAAATACTAAACGTTTTTTGCTATTGCAAATTATGCATGCGATTATTTGCTATTCCTGTATCGAGTGCACTTAGATGTGACACTCTTGCCAGCGCGAGCAGAATCCGATCCGCCTAACCGTGGTTATGTCTTTATGTAAAGCAACGGTAGTTATGACAGAATCTGTTCCTCATTTGATTTCAAGTAACGGAGCTTCATTCATATATCTCAAGATTTTTCTTCTGTTATGTATTCAACGTATCATGTTTTGAAATGGTAGAATATTAATTAATGTTAAGATAATATGAATGAAATACCGTTACTGAAATGTATCAAAATCTAATGTTGAGTGAATTGTAGGTCTATCGAACACATCTTGTTCCAATCAAGGACTGATTTTCACTTCTGTTACTAAATCTTTGACACAGATGATTCAATTCAGTAGGAATGTTATTTTTATTGCAAGTAACATAATGTGCTAGAGCAGATTTAGATTTAGTTTCAGAATTATTTTTGTCAAGGTTTTTCGTAAAATCTTGAGCGATCTCCTCCCACACTGTATTTGAACAACTTACAACTTTACAATTATTAAACAATTGTTCCTTATATTTTAAAAGCGTTGCAGTTAATAAATGAATATCAGTGTCTATTGGTCTACCTTTTTTTTTTTTTGAAACTAACTTGTTACTGACTTTTCCAACCGTAACAAAAATTTCTTCTGAGCAGTAAGTACCGCGTAATTTTTTAAATTTTTTATCAACTCTTGCAACGGGATTTGGACGGCATGTCGTAGCTATACTCTAAAACAGCATAAAGGAGTGCAATGACGTACTTTTCACTTAAGCTAAGACATGCCGTCCAGATCTCATGGCAAGAGTTGATAAAAAATTAAAAAATCACTCGGTATAAACGCTACAGGCAGCTGCAAGACTTTGACGTCCAATTTATTCTTTATTGTCATCAGGATCTTGTCATTCGATAAATATCATCGCCGCCAACCTAAATAATGTCAACCAAAGAAATTTTAATTTATCAGTTTTCTGTGGTAAAACAGATTCACGGTATAATAAACTATTTAGGCAGTTTGCACATAATTAGCACTTAAATATAATTCACGTTTGATTAAGGAAAATTTTATTATTTCTACTCTGATACTGTTAAAATTGCATGCACTCAGCAGTCCCCTTTGGTGTTAAAAAAAATGTGTATAACATTAGAAATTTAATAATTAATATTACGTAATACGAAAACACTTAAATAGCACTTAATTTATATGTCAATTATTTTTTAGATCACTTTATTTTTCATCTTGTGTACCGCCAAATTATCAAAACTCAGCAGTCCCGTATTATTTTTTATTTTTTTGTAATATTATTTCAGCACTAATTTTTTTTTAGCGCACTAAAATAACACCTAAAGAGCACTTTATTTTGGTATAATTGTTTTAAAGATTCCTTATATGTGGATTGCTAAGTTTACGGAGCTAGCTTCCAGCATGAGGGTATAATGTTACAGCTAATACACGTATTGATAATATGAGTTAACCCTTTCGCGCCGACTTTTATGTATCTAATTTTTTATTATTTTAACGTTTTTAATCCAATTTATATTGTATCTAAAGCCTATTATTAAAACAGAATTTTTTTGATTATCCGAAATTGAGTGTGGGACATATGTATCACATTAGTATGCTCGAGTGGGTCATATATATCCCAGTAGGGATGTAGAAATGGAAGTGTTTATTGTAAAAATACAAAAGTTTATTCAGATTATTCAATTTTATATATGAAATGGTGTAAAGCAATTATTGCATAAGGGTATATTGCAAGTAATACATAAAGTCTTCGTACGAACTTCAATTTTCCTCTTTGCACATCTGAAGCATCTTCTGCGAGTCTTGCCTTGCATTGGTAAATGATTTCCTACATTGTACATATGTCGAGATGAACTTGATGGCCGTCCTGTTGAACGTTTCCTGACCAATTTTGCATTTTCTCTTCCTTTACCGATCAATTCTTCCGCCAAATCAGACAAGAATGATATTGTAATGATTCATCGTCACTAGCCGGCGCCAAGTTATCTCTTGCGTCACTGCCGCCTAGTCGACGCGCCTTAGGCGACAGCCCAGGGAATTCTGACGGCGGAATAAACTAGAATAGACAGTGGGCCACCTCCAGAATGTTCGAGATAAACAACCCCGGCGTATAAAACACGCGGCCGGTAAACGGAGAGACATTCAGCGTTAGAGTTCGATTAGAATGCAACGTGAGACAGTTCGAAATTAAAGTGGCCTGATAAACTTTCGCTCGGCTGTTGAAATAAATTACGTTTAAGTCTGTAAATAAATTATTGTTAAATGTTAGTGTTAAATTAGTTTGCTTGTAAATAAATTAGTTATTAACTATTTCGTGTTTTGTTTTAAAATAAAAATTAATGAACCTTTAAAATCATTACATTGGTGCCAGGTGTTCGGTTCGTGAAAATAAATAAACAATTAAAATTAAATTTAATTTAAACAAATTATTAAACAAAGTGCAGTGTCGAAAAAGACACAATGGCTTCAAAGAAAGTGTTGTTAAAAGAGTTTAAAGTGACCGAATTAAAAGCCGAATTAGAAGAGCGAGAATTGGAAATCTCCGGAAAGAAATCGATTTTGCAAGAGAGACTTCACCAAGCGCTACTAGAAGCAGGAGAGGACCCGGAAACCTTTCTTTTTGAAATCTCGGGCGGTCCTGCAGATTTAAGTAAGATATTAGAAGAAAAATTAAAAGAACAATCTGGAAATTTCAAGGACGAATTGCAAAATAAATTATTGAAACAATCTGGAAATTTAGAAATTAAATTGTTGGAACAATCTGGAAATTTAGAAGCTAAATTGCTGGAACAATCCAGAAATTTAGACGAAAAGTTTAGAGAACAATCCGGAAATCTGAAAGACGACCTTGGAAATTTGAAAGACGATCTAGGTAAACTAATGGAATATTCCAGAAACACGGAAGAAAATGTGAAAATTTTAGAGGAGAAACTTGAAAATAAATTGATACAACAGTCGATAAATCTGAAGGATGAATTTCTAGAGCAATCAAAAGGTCTCGAGGATAAACTAGTAGTAAAAATATCAGAGGAGTCAAGAAATCTGCAGGAAAATGTCGAAGAAATGCTATTCCAGCAGGATAATAAAATTAAGAATCTCGAGCAAATCATGTGCAGGTTTGCGAGTGTTCGGGGATCCGTCACCAGCAGGAATGCCAGAAAATAATGAGGCCCAAACTGTGGTAGGACCAGCGGAAACTTCTAAATTGAAAATAAAACCACCGACGTTCGATGGGAAGTCTTCTTGGCCTAACTACTTCAAACAGTTTGAAGCTGCAGCAAAAGCGAATGGATGGACGGCCAGGGAAAAGGCCACTTCGTTAATTGTGGCCTTGAGGGGGGACGCTATCGATGTGCTACAAGTGATGCCGCTAGAGGAACAAGAAGACTTCAACAAGCTGGTGAACCGGTTGGAGATGCGTTACGGCCAGGCGCATCTGACCGACGTGTACCATGCGCAGCTGAGAAACCGTTACCAGAAATCCGGAGAGAGTCTTCAGGAATTCGAGGCTGATGTAGCGCGCCTAGCCCGGTTGGCATATCCTGCAGCTCCTGATGATTTCCTGCAATGTTTGACGCTGCAGACCTTCGTGGGTGGAATCCGTGATCCGGACAATCAGCAGGCATTGAGAATGTCCCACCCTAGGACATCCAAGAGCGCATTGGCCTACGCCTTGGAATACGAGGCGACGAAGCGAGTTTCAAGAGGACACGTCAAGGTACGAGCTGCCATGGACTCCCAAGAAGAAGAACCCGCCAGCGTCCAGGTGCGATCTGCTACAGAGGAGCGGCCCAAGGATTATACCACCATGGAGGATGTTCGCCGCATTGTGGAACAAGTCTTGAGGCAGAAGAATCCTCTGGTGTGTTGGAATTGCCAGGAAGAAGGACATGTTCGCAGGCGGTGTCCCAAGGCCATGCAGGGTCCTCCACGAAGGAAGCCCCAAGGGAAACCAAGTCTCGTCGGTGCAGATGAACAAACGTCGACCCGTATTCAAAGGCCCTCAAAGACAAAAGCCACAAAAGTAATAGCCCTGCGGCGATTAACCAGCAGTGTCTTCGTGGATGCCACCATTGATGACATCCCTCACACCATGTTATTGGATACGGGTGCGACGAAGACTATCTTGAGGCCCGACGTTATCAAGTCATCAAGATGCACCGAACCGAAGTGGAGACTGAGGACAGCAACCGGAACATCAGCCACTGTCCATGGTGAAGTTGAGGTGACTATTACAATTGGATCGACCCCCATCAAGCACCGTGCGCTGGTAGCGGAAATAGAGGACGATGCGATTTTGGGCATGGACGTCATATGTGCCCATGGATTCCAATTGGATCTGAAGCGTGGCGTGATGGTGGTTAACAACGAGGAGTTGATTCTACATCAGCGAGAGGACGTGGCCGCTCGAGTTGTTCTCGCCGAAGATGTCGTATTGCCCAGCAGAACCGAGGTTATAGTCGACGGAAACTTGAATGGCGCTTTCCAAGATGGGCAAGTCATTATGATCGAACCTAATACCGACGATCAGAAGATTGGAAAAGGAGTTCGAGTTGGAAAAATGTTGTTGACAGCAAGGAAGGAGATACCAGTCCGCCTAATGAATGTGAACTGTTTCCCCGTCAACATCAAGAAAGGTACGACCTTGGGAAGCTGCGCCATGGTGTCCTCCATTTCCCGCCAAATAGAAGCAAACGTACAAGAAACGAAGGTCCCAAAGAAGTTGTTGGAAATGGTCATGTCGACGGCACAGGAATTGACTCCAGAGCAAAAGTCAAAAGCAAAGAATCTGATCTGTCGCTATCAAGATGTGTTCGAGGTGGAAAATGGACCTAAGGGAAGAACCGACGTCGTCAAACACAAGATAGAGACCGGGAAAGAAAGACCCATCCGTCAGGCTCCAAGGAGGTTACCATTAGTGAAGCGGGAGGAAGCAGAACGAATTATTCGTGAGATGGAAAAAGATAATGTAATTGAGCCATCGAGCAGCCCATGGGCGTCACCGGTGGTGCTTGTGAAGAAGAAGGATGGATCCACACGGTTCTGCGTAGACTATCGACTGCTCAACAACGTCACAAAAAAGGATAGCTATCCTCTGCCACGGATTGATGACACCCTGGACACCCTGGCTGGTTCAAAGATCTTCTCGACCTTGGATCTAAAGAGTGGTTATTGGCAAGTGGAACTAGCGCCCGAAGATCGAGAAAAGACGGCGTTTTCCCTTGGTATGGGTCTATGGCAATTCACGGTGATGCCGTTCGGCTTATGTAATGCCCCAGCGACATTCGAGAGGCTGATGGAGACGGTTCTGAAGGGTCTGTCTTGGACAACGTGCATGGTATACCTGGACGACATAATTGTGGTGGGGAAAACTTTCAACGACCATCTGAAGAACCTGGAAGGAGTGTTCCAGCGGCTTCGCGGGGCTGGACTAAAGCTTAGTCTCAAGAACTGCCACCTGTTCCAGAAGGAAGTTACTTATCTAGGCCATATTGTTAATGGAAATGGAATCGCCGTGGATCCAGTAAAGATTCAAGTCGTGAAAGACTGGCCAACTCCAAAGAATAAACACCAGATAAGGAGTTTCCTAGGCCTATGCACTTACTATCGTCGCTATGTTCCCGGATTTGCGGACATTGCTAAACCGTTGACAAAACTCACCGAAGAAGGTCGTCCGTTTGAATGGGACCAACATTGCCAAATTATTTTTGAACAACTAAAACAGTACTTGATAAGTGCTCATATTCTGAGTTACCCTCTCCCAGAAGGCAAGTTCATCGTGGACACCGACGTTAGCAACGTTGGTATCGGTGGCATACTGTCCCAGATACAAGAAGGGCAAGAGAAGGTGATCGGCTACTTCAGTAAAGTCCTGTCAAAGCCAGAACGAAATTATTGCGTCACCAGAAGGGAATTGCTAGCCGTGGTAAAGTCCATAGAACATTTCTACAAGTACTTATATGGCAGACACTTTCTCCTAAGGACGGACCATGCCGCTTTAAAATGGCTCCTCCGATTCAAGAATCCTGAAGGACAAGTCGCACGATGGATCGAACGACTTCAGGAATACGATTTTGAAATTCAGCATCGGGCCGGAACTAGCCATAGAAATGCCGATGCTTTGTCGAGGAGACCTTGTGCCGAAGACTGTAAGCACTGTAGTCGGCTGGAGGAGAAAGTGGCCACGACTGCGAGGACGGCCGTCGTAGACGACAAATGGCAAGGTGAAGAATTGCGACGAGACCAGGAGAATGATCAGGATTTGAAATTGGTGCTGGAATGGAAAAGTAGGGAGGCAAGGCCTACTTGGAAAGAGATAGCACCGTGTGCACCATCCGTGAAATCGTACTGGGCGCAGTGGGACTCCATAGTGCTGGATCATGGTCTTCTGAAACGAACCATCGAGAACCAGGAAGGCACGGAACAGAAGACACAATTACTGATCCCCAAGAATAGGATGCCGGAAGTTCTGAGGGAACTTCACGATGGAACTTCGGGAGGGCATCTGGGAATCAAGAAGACTATGGAAAAGGTGCGCGAGCGATTCTACTGGGTGAACTGCAAGGAAGACGTAAAGGACTGGTGTAGGAAGTGCATAGTCTGCGCAGCTAGTAACGGCCCCCAGAGACGAGGCAAGGCTCCTATGAAACAGTACAATGTGGGAAGTCGTTTTGAGAGAGTTGCCATAGATGTAGCCGGCCCATTTGTACATTGTCGTGGTGATGGACTACTTTAGCAAAAGGGTTGAAGCATACGCCCTACCAAACCAAGAGGCGATAACTATTGCTGAAATCCTTGTCCGAGAATGGATCAGTCGGTATGGCGCGCCCATGGAGCTGCATTCAGATCAAGGAAGGAACTTTGAATCGGCTTTATTCAAGAACGTGTGTACTCTGCTCGGCGTCCGGAAAACTAGAACCACTGCACTTCACCCGCAGTCAGACGGAATGGTGGAAAGATTCAACAGAACCATCAACCGACATTTGTCGAAGGTAGTCTCCGATCATCAGAGAGACTGGGACACGTACATTCCCCTTTTCCTACTGGCATACCGTTCGTCCGTTCATGAGACAACAGGAGAGACACCAGCAAAAGTGGTATTTGGGCGAGAGCCAAGACTGCCCTGCGATCTGAAATTTGGCGTGAAGCCTGGCGAAATCTCTGCCGACGAAGACTACGTGAGCGGTCTACGCAGAAAAATGGACGACATTCACAATCAAGTTCGTCACAACATACAGACAGCCAGCGACCGAATGAAGGAGCATTATGACATCAACGCTCAGAATGGGGGATACCAACCTGGAGCGCTGGTCTGGCTTTATAATCCTCAAAGACGTCGAGGTCTATCGCCAAAACTGCAGACATCTTGGGAAGGTCCTTACAAAGTGATGAAACGGATCAACGATGTCATCTACCGCATCAGGAAGATTCCACATGGCAAACCCAAAGTTATCCACTTCAACCGAATGGCTCTTTACAACGGAGAAGAAAATGAAGGGACAGTACAACGGACACAAGGTTCCGAAGTGAACTTCGAAACCTTGTGTGACCGGAGTGACCACAGAGAGACAGCAAGACCTTTTTCAAGTGTCACCAGAGTACAGTCTGGCCCACTGTGTGGCAGAAGACCTAAAGATGTCCAAGGGGATAGCCCAAGTCTTTCGGAAGAAATTTGGTCAGGTCGAGGAACTCCTAAGACAGCACCCCATGGTGGGCAAGAGCCTGCAGATCATCCACACGGAGGCGGAACAAAGACGACACGTGTACTACTTAATCACCAAGAAGACATCAAGTATATAACCAACATAGATGGTCCGTTAATGTTTGGGCAGGAATAATAGATTCACATATTGTTGGTCCCTATTTTTTTGATGGCACTCTCACTGGTCCGTTATATCTACACTTTCTTGAAAATGAATTCATGCAATTATTGGTGAACATCCCTTATAACGGAATTGAAACAATGTGGCTTCAACAAGATGGAGCGCCACCACATTACAATCGTAACGTTAGAGAGTGGCTGAACCAACAATTTCCAAATAAATGGATAGGGCGCGGTGGACCTGTGAATTGGCCAGCTAGGTCTCCCGATATTACTCCCCTTGACTTCTTTTTCTGGGGCCACATTAAAGAAAAAGTTTATAGAGAGTGTCCTATTAATGTAGAGGATATGAAAATTAGAATAAGAAATGCATTTGCATCGATAACTCCTGTAATGTTATCAAATGTAAGGAACTCTTTGCGTCGCCGAGTTCAAAAATGCATAGAGCAAGATGGGCGTCATTTTGAACATCTTTTAAATTAGTTTTTTTTTTTTTCATTTACACAATTAGAAAAATGTCGACGTTTTGCTGTACACTGACAGTACTTTCTAAATAAGTGCAGCAAGTTTGATATTTACAAATCCTGTAATAATTTTCAAGAAAGTGTTTTAATTAAGTTTTTTTTGTTAGTTAAGTTTTAGTTTGTTGTTATTGTTGCTGTCATATACGAATATGAATCAAAGGAACTTTAGGTTTTCGTTATTAAATTACAATCATAGCTTCGTTTTTTAAATTTATAATTTTAAAAAATTCCTACATCTAAAGTTTAATAGCCAATCATAAAAAAACTTATGCCGTGAGAAACTTCAACAAAAGGTGTTTAAAATAGTGTGATTACATACAGGGCGTTCCATTTAATTTTTTTTAGAAAAATGGTCTTTTGCGTAATGCATCATCCTGTATAAAGTTTTAAAAGAAATTTCCGATTGTGCATGTCTTTCTATTTCCCAATAGTTAGATAATGTATTTACCAAATTTCAAAGTCAAATATTTAAAAATAAATAATTTACAGAGTCACAAATGTTGCCATTTTTTAACGATAAATCATCAATATCTCGAGAACCATAAACTTTAGATCAAAAAAACCCTATATTATTTTCATCCACTAATGACGAGCTATCGAATCGTGCAATAATATATAGGGTGTTCCATTTAAAAAAACACAAGTTAGGGTTGCCACACTCTTACGGGACACTCTGTATTTGTCTAAATAATTTTAGATTGTGCATCTAACCCATATGTATGTTAGTGCGTACACAGGTTTTAAAAATATTCAATAATAAAGCCACAATCTTCCGCCCACGCACTGTTGGCCCACCCTGCAAGTATATGCAAGTGTCCGTTTGTAAGATTATAAACTCGAAAGTTTATGTAAACGCAATCTAACGGATTCATAATAATTCACAAACATAACTGCTCGCTGGTGTCTGACAGACGCCAATTCTGTACCCGCTTGACTTATAATTTGTTATTATGCAATACCTGTGTAATAACTTCATTGTACTTGTGCGATTAATATGATAAATATGTGACTGAGGAATAGGTATAGGCTTCATTTCGAAAATTCACGTATTTACCAAAATATACATCTTCAAACCGTTCTTGGCGCCTCTCAGACTCCACGCGAACAGTTAAGGGTTAAACATCCAGAATAATCAAATTAATGAAAAACAGCAGATAAGGCAATCCAAGTTTGTATAATTCCACATTTCAGGACAAACACAAACAAATAGAAAAATATGTGATAGTGCTACTTCACCTATTAAGTTAACGTCACTATTTCAGTCAACCTCAACAATGGGAGAAAGTAGTGATGGGAAGTTTCATTACTTTTAAGTATTCGGTACTACTCGTTACTTGGTATCCGTATCCGTTCCATACTCGATACAATTGATGGGAACTCTCGTTACTTTTAGGTAGTCAGTATTCGTTACTTTAGTCGGTACTAGATACCCGTACTCGTTTGCTACGCGATACTGATACCGAAACTAATTCGTTACTTGGAATTCATTGATTACCCGGTAATCGTTCTTTATTTTGATTATAAGCAAATGGGCGGCTACGTGAACGAGTAAGAATAAAACAGTAAAAATAACAGGAACGGTAAATTAAGTTAATTAATTATAATTTTAAACAACTGATATATTATAAATTAAATTGGTATAAATAAATAGGTACATATTTTTATAATTGCTAAATAACTACATATATATGATATTTATAACACATTCAATGATTTTAATACATTATGAACAAACAACCTTAGAAGTCTTAATATTTGTTTATAAAAATATTATATCACAAACTCTTTTAAACGGATACTAAATGGCGCACAAACACTTAACGTTTCGCAGTCGTTCGACAGCTTCGTCAGAAGTGAAAAATATAAACATGTCAAAATAAACAAGGTTGTCAACGGAAACTGAAAAAGTAACTTGATTTTTTTTTTATAATCTAAAAATAATTTGAACATTATAAGTGTTAAAAAATTGACAGATCTATATTCTATTTAAGGAATCGAAAAAACTACAAAATGTATCGTTTAAATTTGCAAAATCAGTACGTTTGTTAATAGAATTCGACGAAATTTTTATTTTACACATTTCTATAAAACATCTTTTGAAAATATTAGACTCGTAATATAAAATATTAGTATTTTCAAAATCAAAATTATGGTCATTTTCTAATGAATGTTCTACAAGCATTGAATGATTTTGATTATTTTTTTGGACATGATATTTATGTTGGTCTCGTCGTTTTTTTAAATTTTGGCTTGTTTCTCCAATAGGAAGGAAGAGGTTTCACGCGTGTCGTGTGTGTCGTGTCCTCCTCTGCTCTGTATTAATTGCTTTTTAAGTAGTTATAAGTGTATAATTAAATGCGAAATTTTGTTAACAAAATTTACCAATCTGATAGTGAAGAAACGAAGACATCACTGAGTACGACACATAAAAGTGTGTTTCCAGCCTCTAAGAAATCGCGTAACGATTTTATAAGTCATGACCAGTCTCCCTATAGTCCAAGCAAGAGACCCACTGATAGCAAGCCGAAGGAAGCAAACATTAAATCTATGGAAAAAACTCAAAGGGAAATTATGAACTCAGTCCTTCAGCTAAAAGAAGTGCCAATTTATGATCCTCGACAAATTACTGACACAGAAGATACGGATGATAATAATTTTACCTTGGTAGGTACTCAGAAAAGAGTAAATAAAGCGCTTGCTGGAACAGAGAAAATGTAAAAATTGCGAATAATAAGAACGTCAATGTAGCTGTTGCGGGTACTGCAGAAAATATTGCTATTCGTGGTGCTCTTCGATTTGAGCATTTTCATTTCTTTGGTTTTGATGCTTCTACAACGGTCGAAGAGTTAGAATCTTATCTTTCCAGTAAAAATGTGCAAAGTATAAAATGCGAACAAGTTACTTCAAAAAGACCTCATGAATACTCTTCATTCAAGATTTCTGTGCCTGAATCACAAGCTGAAATACTAAAATCTCCAACAATGTGGCCAATTGGCGTTAAATATAATCGTTTTTTATTCCGACTTCAACCAAAAGGGCGTCCGACGAAATGAAACATTCTGTCACTGAATCCGTCCAGTTATTATATCAAAATATCCAGTGCTTAACAACGAGCATTAATCAATTAAACGTTTTAGTTAATTTGTTAAAACCTGTGAAAATTCTGTGTTTAAGTGAACACTGGTTATCGGTAGATCAACTTCCGATGGTCACTATTCAAAATTTTCGGTTAATATCAGCGTTTTGTAGAAGTGAGGGTAATCATGGTGGTGCTGCCATTTACGTTCATAATAGTTTAAGATCCAAACAAAATTCCGAGATCAATAACATTTCTTTAGCTCATGAAATTGAAATATGTAGTGCTGATGTAATACTTAAAAGTAAAATTACAATTGTTGCCATTTACAGACCACCCAGTGGCAATTTGAGAATTTTTTTAAAAACGTTTGAGAATTTGTTGGAAATTTTATCGTCTTCACAATCTCCTTTCATCATCTCCGGTGACTTTAACATCAATGCATTAATGGAATCGTACGCCTTAAAGGAGTTCACTCTTTTATTAGACTCATACAATCTACAGCTTGCGATACATAGTCCTACAAGAGTAACTCTCACCAGCAAAACATGCATCGATAATATTGTAACAAACTTAAAAAATGTCCAAACTAGTGTACTAACTTCTCATATATCTGATCATTCCGCACAAATATTAAGTTTTTCTGAGTTACAACCAAAAGGCGTACGATTAAGAACATGGAAGCGTAATTTTAGTAAGGATAATATTAACAACTTCATTAAGGACCTAAATACGACTGACTGGTGCATTCTGGATTCATGTATGAACATTAATGATAAATGGGAGAATTTTGCAAAATTAATAGCAGAACATTTTAATTATCATTTTCCTTTTGTTCTGAGAAGTATTAATATTAAATCAGATAAAGTCTTAATGACCCCTGAGATTTTAAATTGTAAAACTGAATTAGATATTTTATATGTTCTAAAAAATTTTGATTCGGCGGCTCTTCTTGAGTATAATAATACCAAAAAACGTTACAATGCTCTTCTGAAATTTGAACGCACTAAACAATATGATCGTTTAATTGTTCAGTCTGATAATAAATCGAAAACTATGTGGAGCATAATCTCAAGATGTTTAGGAAAAAAATCAACCGGTAATGATACTACTTCTGATGTCTCTGCAGACGATTTCAATGAGTATTTCATTTCGTGTGTTCAAAACTCAATACAAAACAGCAAATCCAATAAAAATATGTATGAGTGCTTAATACCTCGCAATGATAGAACAATGTTTCTCTACCCTGTCCCAGAAGATGAAATTCTGAAAATTGTTAATAATTTTAAAAATAAAAAAAGCGCGGGTTTTGATAATTTTCCAGCGTTTTTACTCAAAAAATGCATCCACAGCTTAATCACACCTTTAACAAATATCATTAATTTATCCTTAGAAACTGGAGTCTTTCCCGAAAGTCTCAAGATTGCCCTTATAAAGCCTATACTAAAAAAAGGAGATCCCTCATCTGCAGCTAACTACAAACCAATTAGTCTTCTGACAAATTTTTCAAAAATTTTTGAATATATGATTCATAATAGACTCTATGACTTTATAATAATAATAATATATATATTGTCACTGATCATGTACAGATATGGACATTGTCAAAATTGATAGTAAATATACAATTACACATACAAGTAAAACACAGTCACAGTTAAGTAAATACAAAAGCATAATAATAAAAAAAAAATAAAAAAGATCACAAGAAGAGAGACTAGAATTCTGGAAAAGAAAAGAGTTAACCAACCTAGCTGCGTCAATCATCAGTAAGTATTACAATTAGGAAATTCTGAAGTTATTAGCCAGTAAGTTCGTTTATATGATAAAATTTTTTTTCAAGTAAGTAAGTTTTCAACGCAGTTTTAAATTTATGAAGGTCTAGTTCTTTAATACATTTTGGTAAGGCATTAAAGACCTTAATGGCTTTATAGTGAGCACCTTGAGTAAAAAAGGTGGATTTGTGTTTAGGTATGGTGAAATCCTTGCAAGCTCGAGTATTCATATTTGAGTAAAAATGATAATTTTGAGTATACAAATGCTCATTTTGTTTTAGGAAGATAGCCAGCTCATATATGTACAGGCTTGCCAGTGGCAATATGCTTAGTTTTTTAAACAATGGTCTACTAGGTGTTATCATAGGCACACCGCAAATTACTCTAATAAGTCGTTTTTGTAGAAGAAATATGTTTCTGAAGTTGGGAGACGATCCCCAAAACATTAACCCGTACCGCATCCGCGATTCTACATATGCAAAATAGAAAGTTTTCAACGAGTTTATTCCGACGCTTTGCTTTAAATTGTTTAGAGCGTAAAATGCTGAGCACAGCTTTTTACCCAGTCTGTCGCAGTGTTCTTCTCAAGTAAGATTGGCATCCACCAACAGACCAAGAAAGTCGACACTGTAAGACGTGGGTAGAGATTGATTGTTGTGCTTAATATAGATACTATTGTCAGATAGTCTTTTATTGAATGTAACAATTATAGTTTTTTGCATGTTCAGAAGAAGTTCGTTACTCTGGCACCATTCGGACATTTGTTTAACAATTGTGGTACCTATTGTTGAGACAGAAGCAGCAGATTCATTAATAATTATAGTAGTAGTGTCGTCGGCATATTGAGAAAGCACGCAAGAATTTAATGATGAGGACAAGTCATTTACATAAATTAAGAATAGCGTAGGTCCCAGAATAGACCCCTGTGGAACGCCGCGGTGTATTGAAACTTCTGAAGATAGGTAATCTTTAACCGAACCGTTACATTCTGAGGTCAATGAAACAATTTGACTTGATGGCGGAGATAAGATTTGAAAATATTTAACGATGTACCCCTAATACCGTATGCCTCCATTTTAGTTAAGAGGATTCGGTGATCTAAAAGATCGAATGCTAGGTCAAAGAAAATCCCGGATAAATTAAGACCTTTATCCAGGCTGTCATAGATACATGTTAAGATATTATAAATGGCATTCTTTGTGGATGAATTGGCTGTAAATCCAAACTGCTCCTTATTCAATATTCCAAATTTAGCTAAGTAGGAAGTTAGTCTTTTATTTAAAACTTTCTCGAAAATTTTTCCGATGGAAGGTAATAATGATATTGGACGATAGTTATTGATGTTAGAACGACTATCTTTTTTATAAATCGGTATTACTTTAGCACATTTTAATTCATCCGGAAAAATTCCTTGTGCAAAGCATTTGTTTATTAAGTCGGTCAATGGGTTGATTATATAATCAGACAATTGCTTTAAGAGTGAACAAGGTACGCCGTCGATACCTGCAGAATTTTTCTTTGAAATTTGATTAATTATATCTCGTATTTCATTATTATCGGTAGGATACAAATACATATTATGTTCTAGATTAAACTTTAAGGAACATTCAAAATTCGAATAATTAATATTGGATATTATATTACTGAAGTAATGACTAAATGATTCGGTTAAACAATTTGGATCAATGATTTTCTGCCCAGTTTCAGAAAGTAATTCAAGTTTGGATTCCTTATGTGAATTTGATAGTTGCCTAACAATGGTCCAAGTGGTCTTGGATTTATTGGATGATAGTGAAATCTTATTATCAAAATACTGCATTTTAGCCTCCCTGATAGCTGCATTATAACCCTTTTTTTGAGATTTGTAAATATTAATTAGGATAGCGTCGTTATGTTTCTTAATGAGTATATTCATATTTCTAAGGTTGCGAGCAAGTTGACGTAGTGTATTATTATACCACGGTAGATTAGATTTATTACTAAGGTTAATTTTGTGCTTCGACAAAGGTAGACACGCATCAAAATACTTTAGAAAAGTATTGTAAAAATTTTTGAAGGCAATTTCAGCATCAGTAGTGTTTAAGACGCAAGCCCATAATTCATTACTTAGCAATGATTTCAGTTTATTAATGTTAGATGAATTAAAGTTCCTCTTATACCTTTCTTTTGTAATGTGGCGGTTAAAATTCAAGTCATTAATTTTTAATATTTGGTAACAGTGATCAGTTAAATCGCAGTCAAAAGTTTGGCACCCTAATACATTTGAGCAAGTACTAATAAATATATTGTCAATTTTTGTAGATGTTGTGTTTGTTACTCTAGTAGGTTTATTTACAACGGATATCATGTTAAATGATGCAAAAATATTTAGTACATCAGAAGAAGATTTTGATGCCTTCGAAAAATCTATATTAAAGTCTCCGCAGACAATTATAGTCACATCTTTTCTATAGATTGATTGGATTAGAGAAAAAAGTTTATCGACGAATATGTTCATATCACCGACAGGTGACCTGTAGATGCAGGCTATAATATATTTTACATTACATACAAGTTGCACACATGTATACTCAAAATCCTTGTCGACACTATTAGTGATGCATTTTAGAGGACAAGCATTAACTTTATTACTAACAAAAATGCAAACACCTCCACCTTTATAAGATGATCTGCAATAATGGTTCACTAAGTTATATTGAGTAAAATAAGTATGAATAATTTCATCATCCAGAAGCCAGTGTTCTGATAAGCAAATTATCTCGGGGTAAGTCAAATCGTTCAACAAAATTTCAACTGATGCAAGTTTATTTCTCAGACTACGAATGTTGACATGAAAAACGCTGAAGGCTAACTCGGTGGCTGAATTGTTACTTTTACTTGAAAATTTGTTGAAGCAGGATTAATAGCAATCAGATTACTAAAATTGACGCAACCCGGCTGACTAGCGTCTACGTTCATTATCAATCTAGCCAAATAGGTGAATAGTTTTCGTTTCCCAGATTTGTTCAAATGTAAACCGTCTTTAGTTTTGTCCTTATAAGTAATAATTGCATTGGTTTCAACAAAATAATTACTGTAAAAATTTGAATTATTCATAAGATTAAACATTTTTTTGTTAAATTCATAGGTTAAGTTATTTAAGACTTCTTTACCTTTCCAATATGGCACCGATATATACATCAGGTTGACGGTCCCGTATAATGAGCGTACCTTCTCTAGGGCTTCAGGATCAACAGATATACCCTTGAGTACATTATTTTGCCCTGCTAAAATTAAAACAAAGTCGTACATATTAAAATTTTGACTATCACACAATTTTTTTATATCAGATATGACATCATCAAATATGGCGTTGGGTTTGAATATAGATTCAACATGAAATTTATCATTTAAAAAGTTCGACAAAAAGTGCACAGATTCCCGTCCATGGCTGTCTGCAAGGATCAGTATCTTCTTTTTTCTTACATCAGCAGCTCGATTCCTGGTGATCGCACTTTATGTCATCGTGCAATCTGTGGTACGCTAATCAACATGGTTTTCTCAAAGGCAAAAGTGTCGAAACAACTCTTTTCGACTTTACTACAAACATCTTGTATAACTGGGAAGATAGAGATTTGACTTGTGGATTATTTCTTGACTTAACTAAGGCATTTGATACTCTGGACCACCATATTTTATATACTAAATTAGAACACTATGGTATTCGTGGTCTTGGGCTGGACTGGATTAAGTCTTACCTATCTAGGAGGTACAAATGAACAAATGAATCTGCTTTGATGGAGATTATATGTGGAGTACCTCAAGGGAGTGTCTTAGGACCACTACTTTTCGTTCTATTTATGAATGATCTTTCGTCATCCACAAAAAATTTATTTTGTAAGACATTAAACTATGCCGATGACACTTGTATATTGGTCAAAGGTAATGATTTTATGAATCTTACTGATTATGGACATTACTGCTTAAAAGATGCTGATAAGTGGTTTTCAAATAATAATTTACTTTTAAACGAAACTAAAACCAGATGTATTTTATTTCAAAGCATGGTTCATTGTGAAGCGCCAACATCTATATGCCTGAATGGTAAAAAATACTCCTTGGATAATTGTGTCCAATACCTAGGTTTATGGCTTGATGAATCATTAACATGGAAAGTTCAGTTGGATAGATTATGTAAAAGATTAAGTTCGGTGTGTTTTGGCCTTCGAATGCTTAGTCAAGGCACGAGTTCTGAAATTCTAAAAACTGTATATTACGCGAACTTTTACTCCCATCTCCAATATGGGATCATACTTTGGGGAGGCAGTTCTAATGTAAAAAATGTATTTATTATACAAAAACGAGCTGTACGAATTATTTTTAAAATGTCTAGTCATGAATCTTGTAAAGGTGTTTTATATAGAAAAATATGAGTAATATATACATACATATTACTCATATATTAAATGTTGTGCCTCTTAAAATTTTATAAAGAAAAAATTATGTGAATCCTTTTTTTGGATATACAGGGTCTTCCAAATAGGGTGGCCTATTAAAAGTTTTTGGGGAAGGGAAAATACAAAAATTCTGAAAATTAGTATACTGCCCTAAGGGAAAGCGATTTTTCGGATTAAAATATTTTCACTTTTACATCACTTCCGGTTATACCGGAAGTCGTCGTTAACTTTCTTATTTTAAATGGAATGCTATACTTTTTATTACAAATTCTGATTCTACACATTATTTTAAATAAAAAATGTTGAGGCTTCCCTATACCTAAATGTAACCGATTTTGAGATATCTTCAAATTTATTTAAAAAATTGTTTTGGTGACCTTTCATTTAAGACAATGTATTTACGCCAATTTCAAATTTAAAAATTGAAGTGACATGTCGTTTAAAAGTATAATGTTCAGACTTTCAAATCATATCCTAATTATTCCTGAAAAATTCATAGGATGGTCACAATATGGTGTCGATGGTCATTATATTTAACTGCCCAAAACTCAATTTTCGTAAATGGAACACCCTGCATATTTTTATATCATGATACCGAATCAAATTCTACATCGATTGGTACTAGCATTCCCTATACCTATATGGGGGGGGGGTGGGGGGGGGGGATCAAGATTATTAAGTTGTTATGTTTTTACAAGAAAGTGTTATTTTAGGTTGGAATTTTATTAAGATTAAAAATTACATTTCCAATTTCAATAATTTTTGTACTCAGAAAAATGGGTGCTGTCAAATGACATTTTCAAAAAAATAGGTTGTCATTTAAAAAAAATGTCGATGACGTCACGGCGCAAAAGTGGTAACTGACATAAAATTAAAATTGGTTGTAAAAGATGTCTTTTTTAAAAATAAAATCGACCTGTCCGAGCGTCTTTCGAAAAAGTCAACGCTAAGGGTGTTTTTTCGCTTGATGCGTTACTTTATCACCACACTGTATATACCGTCCGGAATACAGTATATTTTTAACGAGAGATTTCAATATTAATCATTTAATAGACAGTCGTAACATAATAGAGGTGGTTAATGTAGTTTCCAGTTATAATCTCAGGCAACTAATATGCGAACCTATTCGGGTAACGTCTACCACAGCTACTTTGATTGATCAGGTATATACCAACGTCCCCAGAGCAGGTAATGTATCTGTTTTAGACAGTTCAATATAGAATCATAAAATGATAATTTTTTCCACTGGAATAGATAATACAAAACATGTTCAAACAATTCTTCATAGACGCTCCTTTAATAGCTTCAGCATTTCGCAATTCCGTGGCGGACTTATGAAAGAATCTTGGAATTTTCCTTCTAATATAAGAACCACGAATGAAAAATTCGATTACTTTTTCATAATATTTAAGTATCACTTTGAAACTCATTTTCCCTTAAAACCGATGAAGGTCTCCAACCGCAGAAAAAGCTGGGTCACTCTTCAAATTAAACATAGTAGCATAAGACTTAGAGAACTTTATCAAAACTTAAAATTGAATAGACAGCTAATACACGAATATCGTATTGCTAAAAGGAAACACTCGAGATCAAGAGATCATATTCACTGCTTCAAATCCTGATAGAGCCACCTGGAAATTAATAATAAATTTTCTGCAGAAACCACAAAATTCAAAAAATATAACTCTAAATATTAGCGATTCGTTGGTTGACGATCCACTTACAATTGGTAATGAATTTAACTCTTTTTTTCGTAAATTCACCTCGAAATATAATCAATTCTATCCCTGCACCAAAAAATACTCATTTACCAGTAACAAATAATTTTACTGCGACAAATAGTATGGGATTACCTCCAGTTTCTTCCGAGTAAGTTATCTCAGCTTTACTAAAACTGAAGGCTAAAGCATCACCTGGTGAAGACGAAATCCCTATGTTCTTGGTGAAAGAGATTGCAGACATTATTCTTTATCCTCTAACTGATTTTATTAAAACTTCACTTTTTTAAGGAGTTTTTCCTTCAAAGTTAAAAACGTCACGTATTACTCCAATTTTTAAGAAAAAAGACCCCGCTTCACTTGATAATTATCGTCCGGTGGCTATAGCCTCCGTGTTCTCAAAGATACTTGAATATGTTATGCTCGATAGAGTTCTCTCATATGTAAAAAAATACAACATACTAGTTAACAACCAACACGGTTTCGTTCAGAGAAATCCACTCTAACAGCAATTTACTCATTTTGTAATAAAATTATTGAGAATATGGACGCAGGCAGACATCCGGTTGGCATTTTCTATGATCTTAGTCGAGTCGACTGCGTTAGTCATAAACTGTTGATTAAAAAGTTACACAATGTCGGTATGAGAGGAGTAGTTTCTGATTGGTTTCGGTCTTATCTTTCGAAGAGAAAACAGTTTGTAGAGATTGGATATCAGGGTGTAGGTGGACCTCGAGAGAAAATCCGCTCAAAGGTAACATCGATGTACCCCAAGGATCTATTCTTGGCCCTATTTTATTAATTCTCTTCATCAATGATTTACCAAGGTACATTCCAAATTCGGACTTAACTATATATGCGGATGATACTTCAGCCCTTGGGACCGGGGATAACCCACAAACAGATTCTAATAATTTACTAGATAAATTAGCAAACTGGTTTCATTCCAACAAATTATATCTTAATATTAACAACACATGTTGTCTTCACTTTCATGTCCAACGAATCAGATTCTTAGATCAATTTAATTTACAAATTAATAACACCAGATTACATTGTACCAATGAAGTTAAGTTCCTAGGCATTTACTTGGAAGACACATTAACGTGGAATAGTCATTGCGCGAAACTTACCTCTAAGTTAAGCTCGGTCTGCTTTCAAATTCGCTTTCTGAAGCAAATTTTGACTACACAGCAACTTCTGACCTTCTATTATGCACAGTGCTATTCGAGATTGTCGTAAGGTATATTTCTATGGGGGCTTTCACCCGCCGCACACAGTGTATTCATCATACAAAAGAAAATATTCCGTACTATAGTTGGCATTCCAATGAGAGAGACTTGTCGAAATGCGTTTAAGCATATGCGTTTACTAACTTTAACCAGTCTGTACATTTTTGAAATTTGCTGTGTAACATGAAATCCATTGTTATAATACGCGAAATAATAATCATTTCCATTTGGTTCAGCCTCGTACGGAGATCTTAAAGAAATCCATAAATTTTATAGGTTTGCAAGTTTATAATAAATTGCCAAATTAAATTAAAAGTCGTTCTAACTTTAAGAAATTTGAAACTGACCTTAGAAATTATTTAATAGAGCAATGCTTTTACACCATAACTGAATTTATGAAGCTTTAATTTAATTTCTACTTTCTCTATATGACCGGACATGGCATTGAACGCGATTGTGATACATATTTTAATTATGTTACTTAGGCCCGATTTATTCACCTCCAAGTAAATTTATCTGGTCATTTATTCCCATAGTAACAATTGTGATCACAATTGTTACTATGGGAATAAATGACCAGATAAATTTACTTGGAGGTGAATAAATCTGGCCTTAATGATGTAAATTTTAATCTATTTTGACTGATCTTATACACATTTTGTGTCTACAAGAGCTAAATAAACTATACTAAACTAAGCTTCTTAAGTTTTTAGTTCCAGTTTTTTCCTTTATCTGTAAGATTGCTACAGTTTGTGTCTTACGTGATTATTGCAAATAAAAAATAAATAAATAAATAAATAAATTGGATATCCATTATTATATTGAAAGATATAAAACTGCGAATATTTTATTTCACAAATATATCACACGGAACAGAAATAATTCTGGAAGAATAATTAATGGACTTTAAATTCCAACTAAATTGTCGGTTTTGTTTGTTGTCTACGTTAAACAAAATATTTGCTTTGTATCAAGTGTACATTCTATTTAATACGAGCGGGTGTTTAAATACTTTAAATACAGTGCTTTCAACGAAAATGAGAACACTTAATAAATCTTTTATCTTACTATTTTCAAAATAGTTTGATGGTTTTTTATTAGAGACTATGTTTGCAATTTGATAGCACTTGCAATTATTTTTTCCACTTCCGATTTACATGGAAGTTTTTCAAATACATAGTACGTATCTTTTGATATTTTTAAATTTTTCTTTTTTTCTCTCTCTTTATGTAGATATGGAATTACACTAATAAAATTTAACTTTAAGCCATCTTCGAGCTATTCAACTAGCCATGTCATAAAGGTCAATCTGTGATCAGGATCTTCTTACCTTAACTCCTGCACCAGATTTATTTTATAGTAATGGATCTTGGGTGATTTTCACTTTCTACAATGTGTTTCATTTCTCAGCTACACACCCCTGTAGTTTTTATATTTATTAACGGATCGATTTCAAATTTTCGCCAGATGAACATCCTCTTAAAACACACATTTTTCAAATTTGAAACCTTTTGTATTGCAAGCTATGACCTACTGCGATTTAATAGAAAGTCGAAAAAATTAAGAAAACATAGTAGGCCTTGTTTGATGAAAAAAAGTTATTAGAAAAAGTTGTTTAGAATTACGAAATAACCCCAATTACAATTTAATTTTTAATTATTAAAAAAATAGAATTTCAATTTAATCCACAGTTTTACAAAACGCTAAAACTAACCGACTAAAACACACAGAATCCGTTAATAAATCTAAAAACTACAGGGGTGTGTAGATGAGAAATGAAACACATTGTATATAGTCACCCTCCTTGAAATTATCCTATGGCCAGCCAGCCAAGGGAAGGTAGAAATCAACGCGGGAGTATATTGGAAACCCCTACCCGATACGTTAGCCTACGAAACAACTATTCCCATCATATATCAAGCACCGTGGACACCACCAGAATTTCAGCCATAAGAAGAATACGAGATGAAAAGTTAGCGAGAAATTTACAGAAGAATGAAGAGGAGTTTCAAGAAATGAAAATATGAATATAGGATAGAAGATATATGAAGCAATCACCGAGGGCGCTTGTCAATTAGTATTATGGTTATCATGATGAAAAACTGTCGTCTCAACAAGAATTTTCTGTCTCAGTTTGGAGAAGATATTGGAAGTGCACAGCCATACTCCGAATTGTTGAACACCGAAATCTTTGGGTATGAAGAAAATATCATGGATGAAACCAGTATTCCAGTCACTAAGGAATGTGACTCCCAAGTGATAAAGAGAATAAGAAGAAAAGAAGTTGCAACAAATTCTCATCAGCGGAAAAAATGGATGAACCCCAACCATCTGTCTCATAAAGAGAAATGACCCTCTGGATTATGCCATGTCCTCTTTGAGACACCAAGTGGAAAGGGTCCGCATGAAGAGAAGCGAACAAGATCCAACCAATTGCCTCGGCAAGGAAAAGACCCTCTGGATCGTGCCATGTCATCCTTGAGCCAGCCAAGTTGGAAAAATACGTTCGAAAAAATGAAGATTTAGTGTATGAAGTTATAGAAGAAATTGTGCCTACGCGAAGTACAAGAAGTAACTAAGACAAAGGTGATCTAAAAGAAAAACTAATTGCAAGAAGCAGGACATCGGTATGATTGCATTAACTATTATTTTTTTGATAAAAATGTTATTAGATAGGAAAAAAGGAGAAAAAACACGAGGAGATAGATTCAAGTCCTCCTGCGAAACGAAGAACAAACAGCGATCACCGGCATCATCAAGGAGCAGACCCTCTGGATCATGCCAAGTCCTCCTTGAACCGCTAGACGGGAAAATGCCACCCAAAAGTGAATACGCGAAAGAGAGAAACAAATCAGCATCGGAAGGAATATATAATATATAATAAGAAAATGGGGCCATCAAAAAATCCACAATGATCCACAAGAACTTCAGCCAATCGAGGCACGGGATCCACGAAAAGAACCAAACATCATCTCAAATCCTGGCTGAAATACGAAATGGAAAAGAAGAAATAACCACGGTATCCTTAAACAATTTATGTTTACGTTTTGTTTCCACAGAATATTAATAATTCAGCGTCAAGGTGTTATAAAAACGAGTGCGCGCCGCGATTCATTAAGAATACGCGAAAAAACTTTAGTGAACTCAGCAAGTTGGTCACGACCTGCCTTAACAAATAGACTTCGCACATGCGACGAACGTTAGCATTGCTCAGAAAAGAGCAATTTTTAAGGGTAGGGTAATGTCACGAGGGGGAATTTTCTAAAAACCACGAGGGGATTTTTTCTGTGTTCCGCGGATAAAAAAACATAAAAAGTAGCTCAACGCGAACTTGTGTAATTGAGGGCAAATTGCGATCGTGTCGAAAAGGTAAGCACAATAAGGAGGTAACTTCAACGTAATGCAAAGATTCATATTTCATAATAACACATCAGCGGAATTTATTACAAACGGGACCACGCGCGTATACTAACGAGTACGAATGACGCAAACAGACAGAAAGCAAGTGACGAAAACATGCAACGTTCAAATAGGCAAAAAACTTGTATTTAAAGTGCGGGCCAAAATTAGGAAGCCAGTCGTTTCCACCAGACCGACTCAGTGGGCCCTAGTGCCAATCCACGAGGGGACGCCCAACATCGCCGTCCAGCAACATTGCCGCCGCCAACGCCCCAACAACGTCGTCGCCACCCCAGCATCAGCATTACTGCACCGCCGTCATCTGCCACTGCCGCCGACAACATTGCCGTCCGTCCAAAAAGAGTACGAGGACCATCTCCCTCGCCAGCTGTCCGAGAGAAGACACCACCGTAGTTCTGCACTGGCCGCCGCTGTTCCAACCCAATCATCCGTAGGCTGAGCAAGCACGTGTCGTGCTCCAGCCAAGGAACATTATCACTGAGACCAACCTTGACCAACCACGCCAGTCGCGGACCGGCCTTGAATTTCGCCAGTCTGCCAGAAATAGCAATTAAGAAAACTTAAAAGAAAAATCGCACAGGCAGTTTAAAAGAGTTGAAACCTAAAGAAAACGATAAACCATTACATGTTATGGATGCATTATTAGGAAAAGATCCAAGTAATGCTTGTTCACATGTAATATATTCTATCAGTGAGGAAACAAATGAGACATCTGAAACACAAGGAAATGAACTCCAATCCAAATCTGAGGATTCTATCTCTGGACCTGAAACGAAAGAATGTAAAGATAAAATGGGAAAAGCGAGTGAAAAACAATTAAAACGGCAGTATCTGCATATGAAAAACGAAGAATATAAGAAACAAGAATGAATAAAATGAAGTGTGCGGTGCAATACACTTATGGGGGTAACTAGAAAGTGTCAGCTATGTACTCACAGGGCTGGAGACCTTTTGAGCAATGTTATATTATTTTATTTTAGTATATAATAAAAAAATTTATTGCTTTGTATTCCACCCACAATTAATTTTCATTATTATTATAATAGCACAAGTCAGTATGGAGGAGTACAACGAGCGCAGCAAGGAATGAATAAAAATACAAGAAAATAGTTTTAAAAATGAACTCCTTACTATTTAGGGAGTTTTGATTGTAACATGAGATATCACTGGCAAACTAGGTCATAGTATACGCACAGTAGAAGTAATTAAGTATTCTACAAAATCAAGTTAAAGTAGACCAAGTCCGTCTATATACCAAATCAGTCCTAACCCTAGTATATTTTATGTTCAAGATGGCGGACATCGCAGGGGTGATCGTAGGTTATTAAAGTCGTACATATTAATAAAACGTGTGTCCGTGTGTGTTCTACAGCTGCTCATAGAAACATATACTGACGTAACAGATTTACGTGTCGCAAGGTACGTTTTTAGCAATGTTAAGGCGAAGAATTGGATATTTTTCAATACATTAACCTAATTAAAGTTACATTTCTCACCGAATTTCTTTTTTCATATGCCTCGTAACTGTTGTGTGGTTGGATGTAAATCTAATTATTACAAAAGTGAGCCTACAGTATCTGCATTTTCGTTTCCTCGAGACAATAATCGACGACGAAAATGGATTAATGCTATACATCGAGCTGATTTTACACCATCATCTTCTGTAGTGTTTTGGTCAGTACAGACAAATGAGCGGAGGTAATTATCACATATCTCTAAATGAAGTTTTAGAATCTGAACGAAAATTTAAAATACTTAGTTTCATGAAATTAAAATCTTTTAAGTGTGGAGAGTTCTATATTTAAGATTTTAAAAGTAGTAGTACCACTATTTCAAATACTTTTGACAATATTGAAATTTTTGAAAATATGATAGAGGAATCAATGTCTATACAATATCCAGATGATAATTCAATGTGTGTACTTATCTATATTGCAGGGTACATAGCCAAGAAATGACCTTAAAATGTATTAAAACCGGCAGATCTAAATAAATTAAAAATGAACAAGAAGATAGCAAAATTTGTAAAGTAACAAATTGTTTTATTTGTAAATCCTTCCGCGCTTGATTGAACGCTTAGCAAATACAGTGTTTTTCTTTTGGTTTTCCTGTTTTGTCAATTGCGTTTCCCTGTTTAGCAAATTATTTTCCAAATTATGAAACATCGAAGCTATGTTGCAAATGACGTTCGTTATTTGTCAAATCTCTTTCCGTTTTTAGATAAAGCTTTTCCCATTCGTTTAAACATTTTTCTTTCAACTGGCGCAGAGTCAACGAACAGTCTACATCACCCAGTCGCAAATTTGTTCTTTCTGAGCTAAAGATAATTTTGGTTGTCGATGTCCAGCACTTATCTTTGCAACATTATTAGTCTTCCTATAAGTTGCATATACAGGGTGATCAAAGTTACTGCCGCACTATTGCTAACTTCGTTATTATTGGAGCTACGAAGTGGTTCAAAAGTGAACTGTTTTCACGCAGGATTATAATGGTGATATGAAGAAAACAATCGCGCAACGCATTCTCAAAATAATTGCATGTGCAAAGTTTTTTTTAATAAACAAAAAGTTATTCCGAACGATAAAAATAAAATGACATCTTCGAAGAAAATTTTATTTATCGCTGATAGTTACGGTCGAAATATAGCAGAAAACTTAAGACTATTGTCTGGTCCGAACATCATAGTGTGTTTAGGATCTCGATAATGAAATAATAACCGCTGGTTACTGGCATCGCCGACTGGCTGAATTAAATTTTCATGCTGAAGATCGTGTAGCTGCACGTGCCTAATTTTACATGGATCTGTAAAATTCTTGCTTTTTCTTACGGATGACTGCTACTGACTTAGGTCTTTGAAAGTTTAGGGATAATCTTATTAAATCCTGGAATCTCCAGTTACGAAATCTTCCATCCAAAGAAAAAACCCTACGATAAAAGGAATGTGGTCATCGAATCCGGGGCGGACACGAAGAAATAACAAGTGGAAACGAAAAATTATAAGAAGAAAATATCTTACCTTGCGTCCAAGGGTTTTGCACAGAATATAAATTAAATTAACATGACGGATGACTTAAATAAATCACATTTTTATTGAAAAATAGGAAAGTTTTATTCCACGAACATTGGCTACAATCCTAGTTACATTCTTGTAATGTGGATGGCGTTCGGTGTTACATTTAGATCGATAAATATTAATCAATTAGAAGAAAATATGTATTAGATGAATGGAAAATTACTACTGGAATATTTATTGTCAAAATAAATGTCACAATATAATGATGGCAGGGAGGAGATTGAGGCTCCACTGATATTATTTAGAGCCACAGTTTGAATGATATTCGAGCAATTATTGAACTGTAGTCATGTTAATTTGCGAATTATACTCCTAATTTATCGAACGACGACTCGTCTACAATTTGTTCGGAAAGTGTATTTCTCGAACGTACTTCTGATGTAAACCAATGAGCACATCGCAGTGTCCATCGTCCATCGCAGTCGCAGGAACATCAAAGGAAGATGGTGCTGATGGTGCTCAGTATGCACAATGCACAATGAAAATTCGTTTCCTTTGTCTACCATTTACTACTATAAACCACAACGTCAGCGCGTTATCTTTCAGTGATTGTGTAAATTAATCATCGTGGAAAGAGGTAAGTAATATATTTTATTGATATCTACCATTCAGGAATTTTCCTCGTTGTTGATATTTCATTTGATAAACTGCACACCTAAAGTGCAGTTTTATGCTTCCAACTACGAACTTGCGATGATATTCTCTGTGGCAGCGTGGTGGCACGGTGGCAGCCATTGCAATATTTTAGTGATAATCGACTATCAATTTTTGCAGATTCCATCTCATCTTAATTGCTCATCATTTAAAATAGTATTTTCGTTTACAATGAAAATTGTAGCTGCCATACCCCAAAAGCTAATTTTGTATTATAAAGTTTAATTTCATTTTAATTCTGTTTCAACGAAAAAGAATTTTTAATCTACATTTTATTTGTATTTCACATTAAATAATAGTATAAACTTCAATTAAGTACATATTTAAAATAATAATAAAACTAAATCGGTAACTTCATATAATTTATAACAGTAAGTAATTACGGGAGAAATTTCATTATTTCAGCAATGTTAAAGAGGAAACAATTTCAACATTTATCCAAGAGTCAAAGAAATAGGCGCTTAAAGAAAGGAAGCAATATTTACAAATCATGGGCAAATTGCGAAGTCAATAATGTTTTCAACCAGCCTCAAAGCACTATCTGCAATAACGGAAATGATAGCGATACAGAAAATAATGACGACGATGATGATGATATTTCATTTGTTAGCAGTTTCATAACAGCAATTCAGAAAACAATGATAATGATGCTTCGTTTGTTAGCAGTGATATTCTTGACAGCAAGGCACAATCAACTTTGAAAGAAAAAATTGCCCAGTGGATTTGCAATTCTGGATATTTATTAATGATATTTATTCATGATGTTTTTCAACAGTGTTCAATACTTTGTCTGTGAGTATTTTTAATGTTTATTGTCACTTGCCTCCTCTATTATTTTTCAATACGTGGCAGCCCTAAAACAGGTATTAAAATTTTAGATTCTGAGTCTGCTGCAATATCTAGCATTCTGCTTGATGTTAACACACACGAAAATGTTGCTGCAAGTACAGCCGAAGCTAGTAACAGTAGCGGAGTTCCTGCAGCTCCATGTCATGAAGGGTATTACTGTAAGAGTTTTCTTTTGTTTTGAAAAACTAATGCATGATTTTATTTATTCTTAAAGAAAACAAAATGAAATAACAATGCATGGACATAAGAAAAATTGCAAATAGTGTTTTGTGTTTATTGAAAAATAAATTTTTCTTATAATAGCTTGTCGCCGCATGCAAGAATCCACTGCTCGAAAAGTCAATGCAATATACATGTGGCTACTTGAATCTGGCAATTTCAACATTGCTGAGACATCTCTATCTACCACTCTGCCTGACTTTCCCATTGCAACATTGGCTGCACTACTGGAATTCGATTAATTACTGTCACAAAATTCGTCAGCACGTCTACAATATGTAAATTTACTTATCTTCTTACTTTGTTTTATGATCACTATATTTTTCTTTATTGTAATTGTCACTTCATACATACATTGTTTTTTAATTACTTTATATAATTGCTGTTTACATTGTTCTTTAGTTTTACGATTACCATTTGTATTTACTTATCTTCACTTATTCTAGAAGAAAATGGTCCAGCTCAGAGGAGGAAGCAATATTAAAAAACATATTCGCGATGCATTATGTTTAACAGTGACAAATGAACTCGCTTGCCAATTGTCATGGACAGGGCAAAAGAAAAGTATTTCTGTGAAAAACATTAAATTCATTGATGTTTTAATAGGTAAGCAAAATATTTAATGACAATCAATTTAGCAGAGAGAATATATGTACATGTTATACTTATACTTATCGCTATAAGTCTAGATTTTTTTACACTTCATTTTTATTTCAGAAGCGATGATTTCATCCGGCAGCCCTTGTACAATTTTCGATGTACAACTTGTAAGTCTATATAATTAAATAAAAAATTAAACATTGTTTTTTTATTTGTTCCTCAAATGAATTGAGGGCCTTAGAATAATAGAGGTATAAATGCAGATTTGTTCGAACTTGTGTTAAGTACATATTTGGATGTGTAAGGCTTGTCTTTGTTTACTGAAAAATTTTTTCTGACTTCTGTTATCATATCAAAAGTCAGAAAGTCACTATAAACAAAGAGAAACCTTAGAAACCTAAATGTGTAGGGGAGGGCGGTGACGGTTGTAACGGGTGTCGGTTGTAACATTCGACCTACCAACGCCATCTCTGTAGTTACGCGCGAACAACATGTACACGTGATATACTTTAATCCACCCGCCGTGTTGAACACCAAATGTTTATGAATCTTCAAAGTGCACGTTCGTCACAAGCAAAAACATAGTTTTGACCAAACAAAGTAAGTTTTAAGTTTTATTTTCTTTTACAAATATTTCCTCGAGCATTTATTTTACGTATAGTTAAATTAAACCATTAAAATCAGCGCAATTTTGACTAGAACATACAGTAATTAGAACGCTTAAAGTTTAAGGTTAGATAGTCTACTGATGCAGATATAGTATGAGTGTCGATTGGTGTCGGTTGTAACAAAAATAGAGGTGGCGTTTGTAACATGTTACATCCAAAAACCTGGGACACATCTCAAATGGCCAGTAAAGATTGGCTTACAGCATTTCTTAAAAGAAATGCTTATTTGTCTATCAGAACGGCAGAATCTACAAGCTTGGCCCGAGCTATGAATTTTAATAAAGAAAATGTTGGGAAATTTTTTGACAATCTTGCTGGCGTGTTCGACCGGCACCATTTTGAGCCACAAAATATTTATAATGTGGACGAAACAGGTTGCACTACTGTACAGAAGCCAACTAAGGTCCTCGCTACGAAAGGTGTTAAGCAAGTTGGCTCCATAACTTCCCAAGAAAGGGGCACTTTGATTACTGTGTGCCTAGCTGTTAATGCGATAGGAAATAGCGTCCCCCCGATGTTAGTATTTTCCTTAGCTAGATATCATAACCACTTCGTCAGAGATGGACCGCTTGGATGCCAAGGAACAGCTAACAAGAGCGGCTGGATGAAAGATGATTTTTTGGTGTTTATTAAACATTTTGCGAATTATGCAAAGCCCGCCGAAAACAATAAGGTGCTACTTATTTTAGACAACCACTCTTCCCACTTATCCCTTCCCGTAATTGATTTTTGTCGAGATAATTTCATAACTCTTCTTTCTTTCCCTCCCCACACTTCCCACAAGCTACAACCACTTGATCGCACAGTATTTGGGCTGTTCAAAAAATTTTAAAATAATGAGTGTGACAACTGGATGAGAAATAACCCTGGAAAGCGAATGACTATTTATAACTGCAATGTATTTAAGTATTAATTAGAATAAGTTCTAATTTTATGCGCAGCCTCTTTGCAGTATGCCTGCGAGCATGCTCGAGAGTATGTTGTTGCTGTGTCCTGTAAGTGGAAAATAAAGTTGCTTTAATTTAATGGTGTATTTTAAAGACCCATCCACCAAAGTGTTAAACATCACAACTGGCGACGAGATGGGATTGGATAATTGATGTGATAAGGAGATCACTGGGTTGAAAAATTGAATTACCAGCACCTACCACGTGGTGAAAATGGCTAAGCCGGAACCGACGACCATTAGTGTAAATTTTAATTACATTTTTAAGATTAATAGTGACGATTGGACGATACATGTTAAGCGACTAGAACAATTTTATATCGTTAATAAAGTTGTTGATGCTAAAATTAAACGTGCAGTGCTGTTGAATAGTTTGTCGGAAGACGCATATCGTCTCGCGCAAAACCTTTTACTACCGGAATCACCGGAAGATGCTGACTATGCGGTAATTATATCAAACTTAACAAAACATTTATCTCCGCAGCGTGTTTTGTTTGCTGAACGTTATAAATTTTACAATGCACGTAGAAGTGAAAATGAATCTATTAATGAATGGTGCGTTCGTGTTCGCAGTCTTGCTACTGAATGTAAATTTGGTGAGTTTCTTGAAGTTGCGCTTCGCGACAAATTTATCACTGGATTGGCTCCTGGAAAAGTGTTGGATCGATTATTCGGAAAAGACGATTCTCTCACGTTTAACAAAGCTGTAGAAACAGCAATAGCTACCGATACTATTTCTTCGGGATTTGGTATTTTCGGCAATCAACAAGTAGGGATCAAAGAGGAACCAGGTGAAATTAACCGGATTCACACCAAGCGTAAAGGTCCGTACCGGAAGGTAAGCGGAAGTAATAGAGGCACACAACATCAAGTTTCACACCGGAAAACCAATGAGGGCAGCAGCGGCAACAGCTTTTTCAAACAAGGACAAGCAAGATGTACTAGATGCGGAAAACCCAACCACACCCCGCAACATTGTCGGTATCGTGAGTATACGTGTGATGTGTGCGGTGTCAAAGGTCATTTACGTGCAGTTTATAAACAACGTGTCCAGTTTTTGGATTCGGACGTTGAAGCGGCAATGTTTAATTTAAGCGATGTAAGAAGTAAACCGATTGTTTTAGGTGTTTATGTAAATAATATACCATATGAAATGGAACTTGATTCAGGTGCTGCGGTATCTGTCATGTCGAAAGCATTTTGGGCAGAAAATTTCAGAGAGTATCCATTGTCTGTAACCGACCTAAAATTATTCAATTATTTAGGCGACAAAATTACTCCAGTTGGAAAATTTGATATTAACATTACTTTTAATGATAAATCGCGGCATATGATTTTTTACGTAATAAATAAAGGTGGACCTCCACTTTAGGGACGCGATTTTATTTCCAAATTTGAGATGGGGTTTAAAGAATTAAATTTCTTATGTTCAAATGATTCGCCTATTAATAATTTGAAGCAAAAATACCCAAATGTTTTTTCTGATGCCTTAGGCAAAAGGGAAATTAACTTTATGTCTGAAGGAGAATGCCGTTCCTAAATTTTGTAAACCACGACCTTTGCCATACGCAATTAAAGAAAAAGTCGAAAATGAAATCGATCGATTAGTGAAATGTAAAATTTTAATTCCCACCGACTATAGTGAATGGGGCACTCCGATTGTGCCAATTTTAAAAAATAATAAAACGGTCCGAATTTGTGGTGATTATAAAGTTACGTTAAATTCTTATTTACAGATTGACAAGTACCCCTTACCACGCATTGATGACTTGTTTACTTGTCTTAGAAACGGTAAACAATTTTCCAAAATTGACTTAAGTCACGCGTATCAACAAGTACTATTAGATAAGCAATCACAAAATTTAACAACAATTTCAACCCACAAGGGACTGTTTTATTATAATAGATTACCGTACGGGGTAAGTTCAGCTCCAAGTCAGTTCCAGAGAATTATGGATAAAATGTTATGTGGAATCGATGGAGTTGTTGTGTTTTTAGATGACATTTTAGTGACAGGGTGCAATAAACAAGAACATTTTTTGAGACTAGAGAAAGTTTTGAGTTGTTTGAGTAACAACGGATTTACCATAAATGAAAAGAAATGTTCCTTCTTTCAAGATTCAATAAGTTATTTAGGTTTTGTGATTGATAAAAACGGTTTGCATAAATGTCCAAATAAAGTCAAGGCAATTCAAGAATTGCCAATTCCAGAAAACGTATCACAATTGAAAAGTTTTTTGGGTCAGTTTCATACTATCACCGTTTTTTGCCATCAATGGCTGATGTGTTACACCCTCTTTATATGCTAATTAAAAAAGATGTGCAGTGGGAATGGACGAAAGAGTGTAATGCTGCTTTTAATAAGATCCGGGCAATGTTAATGTCACCTGATTTTTTAGTACATTATAATCCTAATTTACCATTAAATTTGACTGTCGATGCTTCAAATTATGGCCTAGGAGCAATTTTATCGCATGTGTATGAGTCCGGGGAAGAGAGACCGATTGCTTTTGCTTCGCGGACATTATCTGCGTTGGAACAAAAATATTCTCAAATTGATGAGGTCTTAGCAATTATCTTTGGAGTAAAGAAATTTGATCAATATTTATTTGGCAGAAAGTTTAATTTACGAACGGATTATAAACCATTAGTAGCTATTTTTGGTCCTAAACGCGGTATTCCTCTAATGGCTGCAAATCGATTGCAGAGATATGCGTTATTTTTATTAAATTACGACTTTGATATTAGTTATATTAAATCAAAAGATAACTGCGCAGACTTCCTATCCCGACTTCCTGTTTATCATAACACGGACGAGGATACTACCGATTTTCAAGAAAATAATAATTACGTAAATTACTTCGCGGAAAATACAGATTTAAAATTCAGTTGTGATTCTGTGCGCAAAGGAATTAAACGTGATCCATATTTAGCGAAAGTGTACGAGTATGTTTCTAATGGTTGGCTCACTGACGTCGAAGATGAACTTAAACCTTTTTTTCGGAAGCGAAACGAATTAAATATTGAGGATGAAATCCTGTTATGGGGGTTTAGAGTCATAATCCCGAAAAAACTACAGGTTGCAGTTTTAAAAGAATTACATACAACCCACATGGGAATTGTTAAAATGAAATCGTTAGCTCGATCTTATGTGTGGTGGCCTTCGTTAGATTCTGATTTAGAAAAAAATTCTAAAAATTGCTTAGTTTGCTCTAAAATTCAAAAGAATCCTGTCAAAGATGTGTTAACACCTTGGCCTATAGCTCAAGAGCCATGGGAGAGGGTCCATATAGATTTTTTGGGTCCATTACGTAATAAATATTTTTTAGTTTTGGTTGATGCTTTTTCCAAGTGGACAGAAGTATTCACAATGAATAATATAACATCATTGAATACAATCGATAAGTTAAGAGAGTATTTTTCTAGATTCGGGCTTCCGAAAATTGTAGTTTCAGACAATGGATCTCAATTGAAATCTGCTGAATTTTCTAAATTTTTAGAATCAAATAACATTAAACATATCACTTCACCACCATATCACCCCGCCTCTAACGGTTTAGCCGAAAACTTTGTAAAAACTTTTAAAACTTTTCTTTTAAAGCAATTAGCAGAAGACAAACATGTCGATTTTCAACGATCAACTGCAAATTTCTTATTAATTTACAGAAATACAGAACACTGCAGCACTGGAGAAACTCCTGCTCGAATAATTTTTGGAAGACCTCTTAGAACAAGGTTAGACTTAATTTACCCATCTACTTTTCGTAGACAAAACAAAGCTGAATGTGTTATTAAAAAAAATATTAAAAATAGTCAACAGAGAAACATAAAATATTATCGAGGCAAACCTAAAGCTGGATTTTCTCCAGGACAACAAGTTTTGGTAAAAGATTTTCGTTATTCAAAACCTTGTTGGTCAGGTGCAGTTATTTCAAAGCGGTGGGGAAAGCAAGTTTATGAAGTGACGATACCAGATTCTGATTGTAAATGGGAAAGACATTCTGATCAAATCAAAATTAAACACTCACCGGAAAATATTTCCACAGATCAGAGTTTGGTAAATGTTTCTGATGTTAAGACAGATGTAGATGGTCCATCTGAGAGCACAAATATTAATAGTTCGACTAATGAACCTACTTTAAATTCTGATGTACCATCGCCATCCTGCGCTACCCCAATTTGACCACAACGCTTGCGTAAGAAACCTTGTAGGTTACAATACACTTGATTTTTTTAAGCTTTAAGTCTTGTTACTTTTTGGACAGAATTAAATTTAGTTGTGTTTTTTTAAGGGGGAGGAAATGCAATGTATTTAAGTATTAATTAGAATAAGTTCTAATTTTATGCGCAGCCTCTTTGCAGTATGCCTGCGAGCATGCTCGAGAGTGTGTTGTTGCTGTGTCCTGTAAGTGGAAAATAAAGTTGCTTTAATTTAATGGTGTATTTTAAAGACCCATCCACCAAAGTATTAAACATCACAATAACATTCCAGGCATAATCCGAAATGCTTTACCCCAAGCCATAACCCCTAAGAATATAACGTCGGGTTTTTCATGCACAGGAATATGGCCGTTTAATAGGGAAATCTTTACTGAAGTTGAATTTGCCCCTAGCACCGTGACAGACAGACCTCTTGAACAAAATGATTCTACTGACCTTATTAATCATTCTCTGAAAGACCCAAATACAAATCAGTGTTCAACGTCAAACTCCGCGGACCGTCAGGTATCCTCTCCGCCATCCCCAATGCCGTCTACTTCAAAACAAACAATCCATCCTACATGTCTCTCCCTTTCAATGCCTTCATCCTCAGGAATTGTGGATCAGTTTACTCCACCATCTTCTCCAAAATCTAAAACAAGTGTCTTATCTCTTAGTAGGAAAAAATTTACTCCTGAACAAATAAGACCCTTACCAAAAGCCGACTTCAGTAAACCAAAAAGTATTGGAAGACAAAAAGAAAAAACTGCCATACTCACTGACACTCCCGAGAAGCTATTAATAGAAGAACGTCTTAATAAGAGAAATACGGATTCTACCAAAAGGAAAGTTCTGGCAACAAATTCAGTTAAAGGCAAGCGTACGAAAAAACGAATGAAGAAGGAGAGTGAATCATCAACATCTGACGAAGAGGATACGGTGTGCTTAGTGTGTTGTGGTTCGTACAAAACCAGCTCCGAAGACTGGTTACAGTGTAGACAATGTAAAGAATGGGCACATTCTAAATGTGCTAAGAATAATCCTCTGTATATTTGTCAGAATTGTAATTCCGACGATTCTGACTAGTTTGTTTTAACTATTTAATAAACGCTGTTCATGATCTAGAGGTTTCATTTGTATTTCCTGCTGATATTATACTTGTTATAATCGACACCTATACGTGTTACAACCGACACCCGTTAGGTGTCGATTGTAACATTTGTCACAAATTTACCTTTTAATTTGTAGAAATAAATCATATTATATTTTAACAAATTTAAAAATAATAGGCTACTTACAAAATTATACAGCATTCCTAAAAACACAATCATTCAACTAGGACTTATCATCAAGCGGATAAAAAAAATCAAATGTAATTTTTGTTACAACCGTCACCGCCCTCCCCTACTTGACTCAAATTTGAACAAATCTGCATTTATACATCTTTTATTGTGAGGTGTCAATTGCCCTGCAAGAGACGTCTTAAAGACATCTTAATAAAGTCTACAAAAGAGTTCTTTTAGACAATATTTTAAGAAATCATAAATAAGACTTCTTTTCGGCATCTTTGGCAGAAATCTGAAATAAAAACTCTTCAAATTGTCTTTTCTGAGAAGTCTGATTTTTGTCTAAAGGTGGTGCATCGGTTAACTTTTAGAAGCCATTTATGTCCGGTTGCACCAACTTTTTAAGCAGAGCTTAAATTTAAGTGGCGTTTAGCCTATGACATTATTTGTAGATTTAGCAAAATGTTGGTCACATTCTAATTGGTACTTAAGTTGAAGTTTAAATGTCAATCAGAATGTATTTGACGTTATACTGACCATACCTAAATGTCACATTCTAAACAAAACTTAAATTGAAGCTCTGCTTAAAAATTTGGTGCAACCGGGCATAAGACATCTTTCAGAACAAATTTTCAGATGTCTTAACCTTATTAAGATTACTTTAAGAATTCTTACAGACATCATATGGCTGTCTGGGTATCAACGTAGTAGTAAAAATAGTTCAGCGGAACCGATCTTCAAACAATCCTCAAATGATACTAAATTGTGACGTTCTTAACTATTATAGGTATTGGTGCCATTTTCAAAATTACAGTCCCTTTTGGTCAAATCGTACTCTAAGTTAGAGATCACATTCTCAGTTATAGCAATAAAAAATCAAAGCAAGAAAATACAACTACAAAACTACACTCACAAATTGAGATCACCGATCACGTCGAAATTCAAATGATTTCTGTGCTACGCACGTACAAAATATAGCTATTTAGTCAGGTATTCCGGTAAGATTTGGCGCTTTGTTATATAGCAGTATTACGTGTCATCAGTTATTTAAATTTGAAATTATATGTGACTTGTCCGTTAACCATTCGGTACAGAATCATCTACAGGTTTTAATTCCATCAAAAAGTAATATTCGGCCAAAAGTAGAATTTGGCTTTTTTATTAGGGAATTTTTAATTGCCAACTTATTCTCATCCAAAATAATATTGCCAACCGCCTATTTTTCATGGTGGGGATACATTCATATTGAAACCTGCACAGCCTCCAAATATATTCTTTGTATGGAAGTTTCAAAAGCAGACGATAAAGACGATAAAATTGCCTGCATTTGCAATATTAAACTTTCATTACATTTTTTCATAATTAAATCAAAATGGACTCTGCGTAGGCTCTGACGATAACTATGCTTTTTCAACTTCAAAAAAAAAAAAAAAATTCCAAGCAGGAAACTACAGGTAAGCGTGGGACTCAAATCTCGAATTTAAAATGTGGTTAAGAACGATCTTTCCGTTCGAGACGCGGTCGTTTCTGTATTCTCCTTAAAATCTTTTCTCCCACTACAAAACTCATAAGGGAAGTAAAATCTAAGAAGAATACAAGAGTGTCGCCTTTGTTATCTCGTTTAGTTGTCAACATACTGTTTATCAAGTCATAAATATCGATACTTTAGGCACGAGCTTGGATATTTTTAAAAGAAAGCGATTATGCAGCATCCGGATAAATAAAAAAAAATCAATCAATATTTAATAAAAAGCATTGGCGAAAATTCACCAATGCAGAATCCGGATTTGTCACTACTTAAAAGTACATACGTTTTGATAAAAGTATTATTAGGCATACAGGGAAGGGCTTAATGTTTCGGAAACTGTTTGACATATCCGAATGATATTTGGTATGTGCTTTAGAATTAATAAGCCCTACGTTATCAATTTATATCATTTGTTTGTCTGTTTTTATTTTTGAGATCCAAGGCCAACTCGTGTTTTTTTAAATGACAACCTCCTATTTTTCTCGTTTATTTAGTAGTCCATTTTATTCTCTAAACGATCATATAAAAGTTTAGATAGGTTACATAAGAGAATTTTTGAGAAAATAATGGTCGAATGTGAAAAAATTGAATTACAATAAATCAGTCAAAATTGAATAGAAATGTCCTCATATGCTACTATTTACCATTTATCTTGAAACCTAAACAAAATAATACAATGAGAGCAACAATGATTGACACGTGTGAAGTTGCAGTTGTTCCAACCTTATATCGAAAATGTGTTCCACTTATCAATATTGTACCAATATTTACTTCCATGCATGTCAAACGCTGTCAAACGTAAGTGTCATTGACCTTTCAGTAGCGCACATACGTACATACAAGTTCTCCCTGGTTTTAGTCATTTTGTGTTTTCTTTTGTAATAACAAAGTCTTTCTTAAGGCTCTGTTTTAGTTGTCTAACTAATCTGGTACGTAAAACTGTTATAAACAAAGTAGAAAAAAATCTTATATGTGCTTTATTTTTAGTTTAAAATGTTTACTGAAGAACATAATAAGTTTATCTTAGAAGCGTATTTTCGGTCTGGTGAAAGGGATCAGGATGGTAATTGGCAGTATTCATTCATGTCTTGCTTTCATCAGTTTCAAGAAGCTTATCAGGATGAAGATATTACACAAGATACGTTCCGTCAACATGCTCACCGTATTGTAGATCGGTTCCGTGAGACAGGCAGTGTATGTAAAGGAAAATCCTCTGGTAGATCTAAAGTACTAACAGAAGAAGTTGTAGAAGACATCAGGCAAAGAATGTTAGCCAGTCCTAAAAACCCATACGAAAACTGTCCCTTCAAGCAGGTATTTCAAATTTTGAGTTTTGTTGTCATGCATACTCTAATGTATTATTTCAGGTGTATCTTATGGCTCTTGTCGCACTGCTTTGAAGAAAGACTTACATATGAAGCCATATAAAGTAAGCGTTGTACAAGAACTTTTGCCTCCAGATTTTCAGAAGAGAGTGAATTATTGCAACTGGTTCAACAGACATTTAAATGACGACAATATTCTTGATTTAACGTTCTTTAGTGACGAGGCATGGTTCCATTTGGATGGTTACATTAATTCTCAGAATTATCGTGTATGGGCAACAGAAAATCCACATGAACTTCACGAAAGAGGTCTGCATCCTGTTAAAGTTGGTGTGTGGGTTGCAATGTCACGAAGAAGAATTATTGGTCCCATCTTCTTTTACAATAATATAAATGCCCAAAATTATCAGCAGCAACTATTACGTCCTTTTATTGAACAATTGCATGATGATGAATTACAGTACGGCTACTTCCAACAAGATAGTGCAACAGCCCATACAGCAGGTGCTACGTTGGAATATTTACGTGAATTTTTGATAATCGCATAATTAGCAGACATCTTTGGCCACCAAGATCGCCAGACTTAACACCATTAGACTATTTCATGTTTGGTTATTTAAAAACAGAATATTTAGAAATCGTATACATACTGTAGAAGAACTGGAGCAAGCTTTGAATAATGAAATAAATTCAATAACACCACAAATTCTTCAAAATGTTTTTAACAATATGAAAACTAGGATTAATTTGTGCTTAGAGTTTAATGGGAACACTTTCAACATTTTTGTAATAATATTAATAAATGTGTTTCTGAGTAAGTGCATTTCAAGTATGTGGTTTATTTTTAGTGTTGTTTAAATAGTGTTTCTACTAGATATTTTTGCATGGGTAAATTGTGCTGCTCTTTATGTCTACAAATTAATGTGCAATATTTTCAACTTTATATTGATTTACGTATGTATTTTTATTACTTGATTGATTTTATTATGTTGTAATTCCTTAAACAGTGTGTTTAATACATAGTATTTTTGAGTGTATTATTTTAAGAAATAGAATTTAAAGCACGAAAGAAAGCATGTACAGAATATTTTATGAAATAAATTTGGAACTTGATTTAATTTAAATGCAATAAGGAATCCATAGACATTTTCAATTAATAACAATATTAATTTTAATTTAATTCCACTTTATTCATTGAATTTGGTCGTTTTAACAAATCACAAGTCAAAAGATGACGTAAAAATTTTTAAGAACGCCACTGAATGTAGTTGTGGTTAATGTAAATACATAGTATGCGGCAAATACCCTATTGGTATGGAACGGCACACGTCAGCCATTTTTGCTCTCCCTGTACTATATTTCATAAAAAAATAACAAAACTTGACAAACTCAAAAATGAACACTCAAAAAATAATAAGTATGGTGCAGTTCTTACTCGTGATTGAGTGGAAAAGAAAAGAAATTTATATCGAATAAAAGTATATTTAAAGTACTTAGTACTTGATGTTCCGCGAATTTATAATAATAATAATAATAAATGTCTTTATTGAGCTGCACATCGAAATACAAACTAGATACATATTTCATAAGTAATATTTATACCTCACAAATATAGAATAACATAAGGCAAGAAAGAAAAAGAAAAAGATTCAATATTAATCGAGGTGCGCACAACCACAAGGCGAGATTCAGTTGCAAAACAGAGTTTGCTACTGCTCTACCATCTAAACCTTGAGTATAAATACAGAAGGAAAATAACAAATGCTTAGCCTAAATTCAAGAAAAGAAGTAAAAATATTATGCTAAACTAAATTAACTTAATCTAAATCTAAATTCTAAATTCTGCGATGTGCACGCCACCATTTACAATATACGTTGAAAATATAATAATACTAGATGGATAAGTAATAATGATCCTGTGTTTTGTCAATCAACCGCATTGTTTCTGAAATAGATTATTACGCATTAATCTTTTAAATCTAGATGGATTTAAGCTTTTAAAATTAATGAATACATTATTGTAAAATAGATATATCTGAAATGAAAACGACCGTTCATACAAGGTTGTTTTATGGAATGGGGGCGAAATACGACTTCTAAATCTAGTTGTAATGTTGTGTATATCAGATCTGTAAGTAATTTTATTATAAAGGTACGGTGGCTTCTGGGTATTTAGAATTTTTTGATAAAAAGAATAACACGTTAATTTCCTACGATTTTCCATATTTAGCCAACCTGCATCTTTCAACTTATGAGAAATATGATCGTACTTCCGTATACCATAGATGAATCTCATACAATAATTCTGAATTCTCTGGATGCGATTAGCAGAAAAACTATCAATTGCGGGATGGTATACTGGCACGCAGTAATTAAATTGCGATAAAACTAAAGCTTCGCATAATAGCTTTTTTAGCAGAGGACTGAGGCTAGATCTAAATGAGTACAGTTTTTTTAAATTAGCATACGCTGAATTTATATATTTGGCTATTTGGTCTCTATAACGAAAAGTATTGTCCAATATTAACCCCAAATTTTTGGTTTTCCCGACAATAGGTACATCAACGTTATTAATTTTAATTTTTATCAAGTTATATAAATTCTCACACACCTCTTTCTTACCGAATAGTAACACTTTAGACTTGTCCGGATTAATCTTTAGAAAATGTCTGCGAGATTGTTTGAAAACTTGATCTAGATCCTCGTTGACTTCCGCTACAGTTCTTTGCCAATTTAAAGCATTAAAAGAGTGGCACAGTTGAGTATCATCTGCAAAAGCATGTTTTTTACAAAATTTCACGTTGCTTAATATATGGGACGTATAAAGCGTAAACAACAATGGACCGAGAACGGAACCTTGTGGAACTCCATTCCTAACCATCAAGGGCCGAGAGAAAGAATTATTAATTTGTACTGTTTGTAGACGATTATCTAAATAGCTTTTAATAAGTAATAAGGCATTTGGTCCCAGACCTATATATCTTAACAAGGACAATAACAGCTCATGGTTGACTGTATCAAAAGCTTTACTGAAATCTAGTAAAACTAAAATAGTGAGTCTGCCATCATCAGTAGCTTTCAGAATGTCATCAGTGACATTTAACAATGCAGAAGTGTAACTATAATCTGCTCTAAACCCAGACTGAATTGGTGGTAAAATATCATTGTCATTTATATACCCTACTAACTGTGTGTTGATCACTTTCTCACATATTTTAGAAAGTGAAGGAAGGAGACTAATAGGACGAAGGTCCTTATATTCCGTGGGTTTAGTAACTTTTGGCAATGGCTTTACAACTGCATGTTTTCACATGTTTGGAAATGTACAAGCTTTTAAACACGAATTGATTATATGAGTAATAAAAGGTATCACGAATGGACAATATAACTTAACCATTTTTATAGAGATTTGATCAGTTCCTGTCGCATTAGACTTGATGTTTTGTATAATCCTCATTACATCTGATTGTTCAACCGTTCGAAATTCAAAGTTATTTTGTAGTAATGGAACATTGTAATCACTAGTAGAAGATTTTGCATTCTGCAGACTGAGCGAGGGAACACTATTTATAATATAATCGTTACAGCTATCGGGGTTACATAAATTATCAGGAATACATACAGATTTACGCTTTGTAACACCAAGAGAGTCGAAATGCTTCCATAGTGTCTTAGCATTACTTGATCTATAAATAAAATTGAAGTAAGCTTTTCTTTCCAGATGAAGAACACGAGTTGTCAGATTACGCAATGATTTGTAATATTGCCAATGTTGTACCAGACCTGTTTTCCTAAATTTGGATTTAGCTTTATCCCGTAATGACATTAATAATTTCAGATTATCAGTCAACCATGGCATACAAGGTTTGGTAGATCGCTGCATAATAACAGGAGCATGTCTGTGAAATAAGTCAACAATGCACTTATTAAAAAATTTTACCTTTTGATCAATATCGGATATTCTAAACATTAGATGGAAAGGAATTTGTTCCAACTCTGCCAGGAATAAGTCTATGTTAATATTATTATATGAACGATATGTCCGATAATTTGGTTCCTCTCGAGAATCCAAATCTGAAAACGTACAATAAACTAAATCGTGGTCGGATAAGTCACAATTGGAAACCCCTTGATCAATATAACTTTTATCTGAGGTGATGATTAAATCAATTAGTGAAGCGCATTTGTTTGACACCCTAGTAGGACGATCAATAATCTGGTTTGCATCCAGTGAATTCAATAATTGCATCAGATGCATTGCGGCTGGATTATCTATTTTCAACATATCTATTTTAAAATCCCCACTGCAAAAAAATCTATCAGTAACTAGTATAGAAGATGCAATACTATTTTCCAATTCATCTAGAAATGAACTATAATTCAGTTGCGGCTGTTTGTATACAACGCCAATGACAATTCTTGAATGCAGGTGGAGTTGTACCCAGATCTGCTCTATGGAATTATCGGATGGCAACAATGCAAACTTTATTGATTTTTTTATATACAATCCGACGCCACCACCCCGTCCTATACGATCTTTTCTAATAAAAGTGAAACTATCAATATGCACAACATCATCTGGAATCTCCGCAGACAACCATGTCTCAGAAACCGCTAATATATCTATGTCATGTTGCGTAATGACAGTAACTAGGTCAGTTAATTTTGGTATTAGAGATCTAATATTAATATGTGCTAGTTTAATCATTAATCTATCATCATATAAGTACAAATAAGTAAGATAATTCAGCAAACATAGTGGCGCGTAAAAAAAGGGAGAAAAAATGAAAAAGTGAAATAAGAGCGAATAAGAGATTGCTCTGAACTAAATAATGTAAAAGAGCAGGTATACCTTATTGCGGCATATTAATTGATTTCATAAAAGAAAATTTTTTGCAATCGCTTAGTGCTGTAATACTATGGATTTTATCTTCAAGCTTAACGAGAACATTAGAATTGCTTGTAAACACAGCTTTACTTCCGAATCTATCAACTAATGTTTTCAGCAGTATGATTCTCTTGTGGGTTAAGTCTTCCCGAACAATAATCTTAGAACCCTTTAATTTCTTCTTGGAATAAAATACTTTAGTTCTAACCGATCGTCGGCAAAATTTCACAATAAGCAGACGGCAAGTACCTTCCTTTCCTGGTAAACGGTGGCAGCAATCGATGTCCATCTCCGAAATATTAACTCCCAACTTATTATGGCACAGATCAATAAAGATCTGTGCAGGATCTTCTTTAACTCTTTCCGGAACTACGAATAATCGCAAATTATTTTTCCGAGAATATTGTTCGTGCTGTTCCAAAGTGTTTTCGATATTAATGATTTTTTCACCCGCTGAAGCTAGTTGTTCTTTACATACTTTTACCTTCTTATCCACATATTTATCCAGGTTTTCACTTAGCGCATTGAACATTTTATCGATGAAGGTTGAGCTAGTAAACAGTCTCTCGACCACTTTTTGTATTAATGTTTCGTCAGAATTCGCACGAGTGATACGTTCTGTAGCCATAATTTCAGTTGGACTAAGATAACAGTTATCAATACAACAAATTTTATTACACTAGCGATTTGCCTCAAATTTCACCGCAACAACGCACAACACGTCTACTCCCGAGCAAGGCACATCGCAGAATGAATTTGATTGCTCGTTTTATCAAAAGTGGATCACTTTTGACAAAGGGAAGTGGTATTATAATGTGATATTATAATATGATTAGTACACATGACTAGTACGTTTCGGTGTTATTAGGACACCATTAGCATAGTATAATCAAAAGAGAAAAAATCACAATTGGAGACTACTTGTAAAATCACTGTGAAAATTGGCAGATTTCTTTTGGTTGTAGAAAACGAGGGAAAGGAATACGGTTTATAAATTAACAAAGAAAGAAACAGAATACTTGAAAACTAACGAGAACAGAGAATATAAAGTATCACAAGTAAAAGTGTCGAGTAAATTAAACCAGTACGGTCCTTGGGAGTCATAAAAAGGTAATTAGGTCCACAGTGTTTTATGGATGTGAGATTTAGATAATAAACAAAATGAAGAAGAACAAATTAGCAACTAAAGAAGATATTTGGAGAGTCAGGATAACGGAAGACATATGGAATAAAAAAACATGTCTGGAAATGAAGGTCGCGACATACAAAGTAAAATATTTGGGATATACGAAAAGGATAACAGAGAAGAGATGGGAAAAACGCGTTTTGATTTGGAGTAAGAAGAGAAGGATGGTCAGAGACGAAGAAGAAATAAATAATTTTGAGGTGATGAACCTGTAGAGCAAAAATATACCGGATATCATTAACTTCTTTTAACTTTCTCCTTACACCCATTGCCGTAGAAATACAATAAATTGATAGGTTTGAAAATCCTTAAATTTATGAGAATATAGGGGGTTTTAACAATTAAAAGTTTTCTATTCTGGCGCCTCATCTTTACTAATTTAGGATATTCTCTTATGACAAATTTGTCTCTGGCAGAGATGTAGTCTCGCATGAATGTCGATTGTTTAGAAATTCTGTTTGATATTTTTGCTAATAACTTTTCAAACGTTTTTTTATCCATTCGTAGATAATTCTGATAACTCTTAAAATCTCTTGCCTGTCTAAACTCACTTGGCAGAAGAATATTACCTTTCTTCTGTTTCAACCATGACCTTATCCACCATCGTCGTTTTACAAGATTTGATTTTTTTAACAGTAATATACTTGATGCTATCAATAAACTTACTGTTGCTTTAAGTAATTCCTTTTTCATTTTGTTCAAATAAAGACATGATCGATACAACAACTTGGACATTGACATTTCCTTTGTAAAATATTTACATTCAGTAAGTTGGTATCTCACGTTGCAAGTACATAAAAATTGCTTAAATGTAAAGCCACGTGCAATGCAAGTTTTTGTGTGCAATTTTCATTGCATTATAGCTATTGCATTGCATAAGTGTAAAATTATGAAATTTAATTGCTGGATGTTTTTGTTCTGCGCATATAACCTCAAAGTGTTCGGCAACTATGTCCATCAAAATCGGCTGTGTATGCCTACAAACTCCATAAGGATTAAATTCTGATTGGCTCCCTTATTTTCCAAAACAGCGTTCAAAAATTACAGTCGCTATAATTTCCCTATGATGTCAACGTTATAAATTATAGATAACGAAATAACGGGAAATACTATGCTGCAAATTCACTATTATTTTTTTAAATACAATTAATTAAAGTTTTGACATTTGCCAACTGACTGACCCAGTTTCTGCTAAAAAATAATCGGCCACCGTATTCCTAATATTGTTTGCTGTTGTTCCTCCACGTACCGTTGAGTCGCCAGGTAAATCATCAAGTCCAATCACTGTGTCTTCAACTTTGTATCTGTTCGGATTTCTATAGAGATTAAGTGAAGACAATTTTATGTTTAGATAATTTTGATTATTTAGGTAAACGTACATGTTAAGTTTAAGAATCATTTTTAGTTTCAAATTAATAATACCGTCACCGTTCCCAAATGCAGCTGCAGTTCTAAGTACGCGGCTAGTTAGGACATTCCGAAGCCCTTTCTTTGAACTTCGCTGGTCGCTACTTCCTAGCTTAGATTTCTCGGAGCGACCGGGTTCACATCGGGCCGTTTCAAATGTGCAAGTAAAAATCGAATATAACTTTCTTACGGAAAATACTTGTGCATTGTAAGACGGTCTGCATGTAACCCGCAATTTTTGTATATTAAACTCTGTATTTGAATTTTTAGTCAAGTTCGATCGGGTATAGCCTTACAGGGAGGTGATACCGCCACTTCGCGTTATATTTTGTTTGTTAACCGTATCTGTACATTTATTTACTTTTATTAAATTTACTATTAATTGTTACACGCGAGTTTAATTTCACCGATACAACAGTGACGTGGAAGAGTGGGCAAATTAGTGTATTTGTCGACGAAGATTTACAACCTTTGAGAATCCTGATTTGTCGAGGCCCCAGTTCCGCCTGGGAAGAGCATTCAAGACCGGAAGCTCACACAGTATCCATCTCCTTTTCTAACGAAATTGTGTAGCTTCATTTATATTTTATTAAGTAGAGGTAAAATTATATTAGAATAATACATTCCAGTGTGGAGATAATGGATTGTTTTCAGGTGAAATAGAGCAGCATTCATTTGCCACAGCCACTTTTATCCAACAGGTGGATGAACTGTTTGACAGTTTTAATGACAATCAAGAAGCCCCTTCTGAAGGAAAGGAGATGAAATGCTGTGTAACCAGGACATCACAACAAATGGTGTTCTGGAAAGAAGCATTTCAGAAGGTGTCTTCTTGGCAATTTCAAAGAGTTACCACAAAAGGCACTGTATTGAGTGCCAAGCCGCCAACTCAGATTGTTTGGCTAGTATCCCTCAGTGCCATTCAGGGCATTTGGAAAAGTCTAGACGCCAAAATGTGTTCAAAATTGCGACCGCAGCCCTTGAACCAGGATGCATCGGAAAATCTTTTCGGGGGCATCAGAGGCGGTTGTGGATGCAGTGATAACCCTACATCAACTCAGTTTGTGGCAAACCTCAAAACCCAACTACTAAATGGATTGACGAATCAAAGTTTGGTAGGTACCAACTGCATGGAAGACGATGCCGTCTTGTTAAATAACTTGCGTTGCTTCCTACAACCATAACAAAGTACAACAAAAATCACTGTAACAGAAGCTGGCGTCATGCCCCTTAGTGATGCCCATCTACTCACCGAAGAAGAAGAAGCGTAGATTGAAATTGACGTCTCAGAAGCTATGACACAGTGCACAATGGGCGTCTTATCGGTAGCCTATGTCAGCTAGAGACTGACATTCAGAGCGATATACGCGCTGAGAACATTGCTTACCTGTCCCAATTAAGCGAGGAGGATAACTTCACAATAGATGAGGTCAGAGCTGTTGCACGCGGCATAAAACCCAAGAAAGCTCCTGGCGTGGATGGCCTCCCAAACGATGTAATCAAGAGGGTCGCTGAAATCCTTCCGGAAACTCTGATGTCCATTGCCAACTTATGCCTCAGAGAGGGGACGTTCCCTGTTCAGTGGAAGCGGGGAAGGCTGAATATACTGTTAAAGTCACCTGAGAAGCCTGTTGACGAAATCTCATTCTACAGACCTATATGTCTCCTTCCCTCAATGGGGAAATTCGTGGAAAGATTGATGGCCCTTAGACTAAGGAATTATCTAGAAACCTCTGAAGGACTAGCGGATAATCAGTTTGGATTTACTGAGGGAAAGGGAACCATCGATGCCTTGGAGGCGATAGTGGAGCACGTTCGCACCACTAAGTCGAAATATGTCGCTGGTATCTTTATTGACATATCCGGTGCGTTTGACAACTTATGGTGGCCGGCCATCTTCGAAAGGCTCAGAGAAATCCAAATCCCAGGGAGTCTTTACCATTTGTTCCATTCATATTTTTGCGACCGATATATGGAGATTAGCCAGGGGCCATCACTCTGCAAAAGGAAAATGGAGAAAGGATGTCCGCAGGGTTTCATTCTTGGGCCGTTGTTGTGGAACCTGGTTTTCGACGGGGTGGTTAGACGGTCACCAAACGACACGGGAATCAAAGTCGGATACGCGGACTATCTAGCAACACTGATAGACGGGAACAGTCGAGCCGGAATTGAAACTAAAACGAACATGATGATGAGCATAATCACGGCCTGGCTCAAGAGCAAGAAGATGGTATTATCCATGCAAAAGACAATGGGCATCATGTTGAAAGGAAAGCTAAACATCAACAGACCACCAACCGTCAGAGTAGGCCAGGACCTCCACGGTCAAATATATGGGCATATTATTGATTTTCTCGTTAAGAAATTATTAACAATTGCAGAGTGTGAAGCCTGTAGAGAATTGTTATATGCTTCACCTATGGAGCCCCACATCCTACAGAGGTCTGAGGTAACATCAAGACTTTTCTACACATCTGAAATTCTTGTTGGTGCGGTGGAGGTTGCCATTTCCACATTGGAACACACTTTGCCATCATTATGTGGAACAATTAGAGTATCCAAATTGGTTGCTGCACCTATTAGAGAGGCATTAGCTAAGTTCCACTTATTTTGTGACGCTCACAAAGACCGTCTATCTGACGCCTTAATTCGGGGCATATGACGTATTGGACTTCCGTGGTGGTGCCGACGAAATAATGAAGACTTCAAAGCGAGCAAGAAAGAAAAAAGAACTTTGAAGAAAACTTCGAAATAGAAGAAATTATCCAAGTTTTTACATGTGTAAAAGTATGTGTTGACATATATTTTGTATATTCTCAATGCGGTTTTTGTTTTTTTTCCCGGATATTATTCTACTTACAAACTAATTTGCTGTTCATTTTATAGAATCAATCAGATATGCACTTATGACGGGTGGCAGAATAAAATGAATGGCATTTGAATAAATAAAATTCGACTTCTCAGTCATGGGTTAACTTTTAAACTTCGTTAATTGTTGCGGCAATCGTTCCTGCGATTGTACTCCAAGTTTAAAAGTTAACTCATGACTGAGAAATCGAAAATCGAGTCTTTAAAAATAAATAATGCAAAATTACTAAATATTTTGAACCGTTCCAGCGCTGCGTGAATGTTTTAAAGCGCCCTCTACGATTTAGCCTACTGTTACAGTTGTTCAGTTCGTTTTTGCGGATTAAAGTTGACCACTGCCTTGCCGGTCTCAGGTTGTCTCTGCTATAATAATGGTTTCTTAGAGATGACTCACTTACATTGACGTAGTGTCGGTCAAACGTTGCGTTTCTGATTTTAGGATTTGCCAGAACTGGTAAGCAAAACAGAACTGACAAATAGGCGACGTGCGTTGACTTTAAATGCATTGGTCCTTATGAGAGTGGTTTATTAGCTTTCATTGTCACATGGCATACCATCCTGTCGGTCGAAGTTGTGCGCTCGAATTAATTCACATTTGATTTCAACGCAACATTGAACTGTGCGCACATAAACTTTTTAATTTATTTTTAATGTGGGCATCCGTGCATATAGTTTTCTGTGATCAAATTCTTGTGAAATAGTCTTCTTTGTGTAAAAAATGTTAGAAGTGTTTCATAACTGATTCATTGCTTCTTGAAACATCTCTTATTGAAAATAGAACTGTTTCAAGACAATTTAAATATATATAACGTATGTCACATAAGTTTTGGGAAAATTTTCGTCCGTTTAAAAATAAATGTAAATGACTTGCAATCTAGTAACCGTAATAAACAAACATTCATTAATACTCAAACTTGTTATGACATTTCGTAGATGTCAAATAATTTGTGCCGTTATGTCGTATAAACTTGAAATTCGAAAAAGCATTTACAACCTGGTTGGACATGTGCCCAAACGAGAAATTGTAAACATTTTTCGCATTCAAAATATTTCAAAAACAACGATTTATAGAACAATTAAAGAATGTGAACAAGGTATACCTTGCCTCAATTTACCAAAAAGTGGACGTCCGAAGTTGCTGACCGAAAATCGTGCTAACCGAATTTGTGAAAGTGCAAAAGACCGAGTTGGAACATCATATCGAAAGTTATCCAGAAGATTTAATGTTTCTCATGAAACTGTAAGAAGGGTATTGCAGAAAAAAGGCTTAAAGTACCGTAAAAGACGTAAATGTCCACGTTATACAGAGGATCAGTTACGAAGAATTCCAATTTGTTGTCGTAGATTACGCCGAATTCATTTTGCAAACAATAAAATGATCATAATGGACGATGAAAAATATTTCACATTCTCTCACTCAGAAATGAAAGGAAATGATGGTTTTTATAATTTTCTAATATAGAAAATTGTCCAGATAATGTTAAATACAAAACAAAACAAAAATTTGAAGACAAAATTTTAGTTTGGTGTGCTATATCGGAGAGAGGAGTTTCACGACCTTATGTTGGGCATGTGAGGGGTGAAGCTTTTAATGCCCACGTTTATACCGACAGATGTCTACCGAAGTTGCTCCAATTTATTACTACAACTCATCCACGTGATGAAGTAATGTTTTGGCCAGACTTAGCAACTTGCCATTATGCAAGAACGACTAGAACATGGTTAGAAGCTCAAAACATACCCTTTGTGTTAAAATCTGACAACCCACCAAATGTGCCACAAGCTCGACCTATCGAAGATTTTTGGGGATTACTGACCAGAAAAGTATATGATAATGGATGGGAAGCTCAAAATGAAGTTCAACTAAGACAAAGAATATATCAAAAGATAAGAGAAATTGATGTAAACATCGTCCAAAACATGATGGGGCAAGTTAGACAAAAACTGCGTACCATTAAAGACCATGGTCCTTTGTCATTATTTTAAATATAGATTTAATTAACTTAGATATAAGATAAAATGTTAGTAAAGTGGTCATTTAAATAAATTACGTTGTACTTATTTTAAAGAATTTAATTATTTTTTCCCAAAACTTATGTCATAACTTACGTTATTTTGTTTTAAGTAAAAAATACCTGCAAGATTTTCTTCTGAAGAAGACGATTTATTAACAGATTTAGTAAGACAATATCCTGCCCTATACCAAATTAAAAGCAGAAGTTATAAAGATGTCGTTATAAAAAATAATATATGGAAATTAATAGCAGAAAGACTAGGAAAACATAGTTTCAATATTTTTTACTTTTAAATAAAAAGTAATGAAGTTAATAAGTAATGAGAAACTTATAAATAGACGCAAGTTACCAAAAATTTATAACATGAGGGAACCCAGGGGGAGTACACATAATGAAGTGGATATTTAAATCGAAGAAAGTTGACACAAATCCTTTTCATATAATTTAATAATGGTTGGATGCTACATATTGCCGTGTTATTTGTTAATTTAATTTAAACACCCTGTATATACTTAGGTTAAGTCATTATTTTTGTAATTTTAATTTGAAATAAAATGTAATATTATTGTACATTACCTCGATATCTTCCAGAACACTTAAGAATAACTTTATTTGCACAAATAATTAATCCACATTTCTGTTTGATTTAGAAAATGTCAAACGACATACTTGACGGAACGCTTTCACCCACAACAGAGAGCTGGTTCGATCAAAAGTTCCAGGAGGTACTCCAGGATGCTGAGGAATATTGGAACCATAAACTCAAACAACATGAGTTGAGTTCTGAGACATCTAACATTGAAAAGCTGCCCTCCGAGTTCAAAACTCCTACTCGAGCCGATCCTGTCACGTTGGAAGGCGTTTCAAGTTCTACAACTACGCTAAAAGAGGCAATCCGGAACAAGCCTCGAGAATACTTCTTCAAAAAGAATGGTGGAAGATAATTTTTTTATTGAAATACATAAAGTAAACACAAAGTTGAAAAATCAAGCCAGGATTCGTCTTTCGAAGATTGAAGCTGTTCGCCTAGGTCTTTTCAAGATATGAATTGATATTGTGTACCTGTAAAACAAGGTTGACATTATTTGTGTGTTAGAATTTTGATTTTCATTCATTTTAGGATTTTTAATTTTTTTAAATTAAGGTTACAGAATTTTTTATTGGCTAAAAAGCATATAAAAGGGGGAGATTTCAAGGGTAAATTTCAGTCTCCTTAAGACCAACATACAAGTTAGCAAAAGTAGTGAGTTGAGTTTAAAATTAAAATACTGGAGCCAACACAAATTAATGTGCATTTGTGCCAACTGTATACTTTATAATGTGTATCATGATATGTTATTATTATTGAGATACAATAAACATTTTTGTGTGAACTTTAAAAATTTACTTTTATTTACCTTCATACATTTCACGTAGCGTGACAAAAATTTGCAGACATTTTAAATTCATTTTAAGAACTAACACTCGATTGAAACTAATTTGTTAGTAATACAATTGGCTACCCTGAGATACCAATTTATAAACAATTTGTTAAATGGAAAGGGTTTTCATGTTAACATTTTTATGCGTGACTGTCATTTGAGTTAATTAATTTTCATTTAGAAACAATTATCAAACAATTACATTTAACTTGCAAAAAAGCATCGCAATATGTTTCGGCCAATTACAAAACAAGATGGCCATCTTCAGGCTGAAATTTCATGTGTAAGTGTGTTGTTGATGACAAAAAGAGGAGAAAAAGCTTACCCAAAAGTTGAATTTATATGTGGCGCACAGTGGTCATTTTAATTATTCTAGGAAATAATAATTCCAAAAATCTACAATCACCAATATCATTATTTTTCATATTTCTTAAAAGAGAAATAGTTAAATAATATCTGCAAAAAAGAAAAAAAGAAAATCGTAAATATTTCATGTAGTAATTACGTAATCAACACTTGACAGATTAAGGTTCACTTGTTCATTTATTTCAGTCAAGATTTATGCGTCCTATAATTAACGGCTAATGGGAGCGTTTGAAACATATTTTCTTGGTTTCTTCTGTTACATATTTATTTTGAAGGTTTGTACTTTAATTGTAAATAATTACTAGTTTTATTTTCAAACAAGATTTAAAGAAAAACGCTATTGAATATCATAATTTCAATTGAGTTATTTTCTTTGCTTTAATACAAACTAATTGGACTTGCAATACTAATATTCGTGTTTGTTCGTAGTGATATATGGTTTTCTAATTAGGTATTTTCCTTAGCTTTAAGGTAAGCTTAAAATTAGCTGCCAAGAAGTGCCAAGGATTGAGCTATTTCGTTTGTTTAGGAAGAATGTCGGTATATGGGAAACTTTTTTATTACTGATTTCTCAGAAAAATTTATTCTTTTTGAAAGCTCCTGCATCTTCCTTAACTCAAAATGCACATACAAAAATCTGAATACCTCTTATCGTATACCGAGGAGATCAAAATATTTGAATTCTGCATGAGAGTAAAGTACCTTTATTTTTCAAGATACGCGAAAATATTATTTGAAAAAATTATTTATAATTTTTCTGAGATTCCAAATATGAAATCATGGCTGTCTAGGATGAAAAAAAATTTTTTGGATAAAAGTGAAATTTTAGTTGGTAGTAGCGGAAAAAAATATATATATTCTAGGAATTAATAATACCAAAAATCTACAGTCACCAAGATCATTACTTTTCATTTAAAGAAGAAAAAAATCGTGAAGGCGTTGTTTAGCAATTACGTAATAAACTTTTGACAAATGAAGGTTCACTTGTTTATTTATTTCAGTCAAGATTTATGCGTCCAATTAATGGTTAATAGGAGCGTTTCAAGCATATTTTCTTGGTTTCTTCTGGTATATATTTATTTTGAAGGTTTGTACTTTAATTGTAAATAATTACTAGTTTTGTTTTTTAACAAAATTTAAAGAAAAACGCCATTGAGTATCATAGTTCCGAGTTATTTTCTTTGTTTCAATACAAACTAATTGGACTTGCAATACTTGTGTTCGTGTTTGTTCGTAGTGATATATAATTTTGTAATTAGGTATTTTCTTTAGCTTTAAATTAAACTTAAAATTAGCTGCCAAAAACTGCCAAGGACTGAACTATTTCGTTTGTTTAGGAACAATGTCTATATCGAAGAAAGAACTGTTCGACATTTGGCGTCAAGAAAGTTCACTAAAACTTAAGAACTCCTCCGTTTTGACCTATGTTTTGAATAAACTTGATTTAGAGAAGAACGAAAATGACGACAAATATTCCAATACTAAAATAATCCTGGATAATTTTAATAGTAAAGTCACTAAAATGTGGAAGGACTGTAAACGTACGTTAAAAGTATTTGAGACGAGACATCACCAATGGCTTGATCAAAACATAGTATTGATTGAAGAAAATAACTCTGCTTACACATTCGGAGAAACTTCAAGTGCTAAACGAGGTCGACCGCATAAAGATTTTAGTGAACTCAGTAACCAGAGTAAAAGACAAAAAGTCGCACATTTGTTAGAAAATTATTCGCAAGAAGAGTTGACTTCTGCGGCCCGTAAAAACCTTGAAAATGCTGGTCGACGAGATGCTGCTAAAATGGTACAAGAAATTTCAGACTATTCACCTACTAGAGCAACTAAGATAAAAAAAGCATCACAACCACCAAGTTTACTGCCTATTAAATACACTCCAGAAGAGGCCCTGGCATTGTATGTTGATGGTCAATATACCAAAAACTCATATACATTAATGCAGTCTGGAGCTAAAGCTAGAAAAGCAAATATTTATCCTAACTACAATATTCTGTTAGAGACAAAGAAGGAATGTTATCCAGCGGAAGAACATATTTTTGTGTCAGATATATCAGCAGAAGTTTAAATTACAAGCACTCGTTGATCATACGACAAACAGAATTATAAAAGTGCAAAAAGACATATTTGCTCTAGGAATGCCAGAGTTGTCAAGTTAATACTCTTCTTTATAAATGGGGATGTGACGGTAGTGCTAGTCAGTCCACTTACAAACAAAGATTTAGCGGTGAGGACAGTCAGTTTAAAAGTGATACAAATTTGTTTGCTATATGTATTGTTCCGCTGCAACTTCGCACAGGGAATGGACATATATTATGGCAAAACCCGCGTCCATCATCCACAAGGTACTGCAGACCCATTAAGCTGATTTTTGAAAAAGAAACCACAGAATTAGTAAAAAAAGAAATTCAAAATATTGAAAACCAAATAAAGAATCTCCAGTCGACAAACTGTGTTTTACTAAACAGCGAGATAATTGTCAAACATGAATTAAAGATGACTATGATTGATGGAAAGACATTTGGAGTTGTAAGTAACGCGGCTACACAAACATGTGGTATTTGTGGAGCAACTCCGAAGATAATGAATCAGCTTGACAAAATTTGGAGTCTTCAACCTGAATCTCGTTTGTTTAATTATGGAATTTCAATTCTGCATGCATGGATTAGGTGCCTAGAATGCTGCTTGCATATTTCTTATCGACTCGATGTAAAAAAATGGCAGGTTCGCGATATGAATGAAAAACAAGAGGTCAAGAAAAAGAAGGCAGAAATCATTAATAGATTAAAAACCGAAATGAATGTCCTGATTGATATCCCTAAGCCTGGTTATGGAACGACTAATGATGGCAACACTTGCACGGAGATTTTTTCGTGAGTTTTCTTTTGCTTCTTCTATAACAGGCCTTAATGAAGATTTCTTGAAACATCTATATGTCATATTGGTAACAATATCATGTGGGTATGCGATCAACACGGAAGCATTCAGCGATTACGCAAAATATACAGCTGAAATGTATGTACGGCTTTACCCGTGGTACTATATGCCTTCAAGCATCCACCGCATACTAATCCACGGTTCTGATATAATTAAGGCAGCGGCTCTTCCTATTGGAATGTTTTCAGAAGAGGCATTAGAATCTCAAAACAAACATTTCAGACAATACCGCAAATCACACACTAGGAAGTTTTCTCGGGAGCAAACTATGCGTGATTTACTAAATACACTTTTATTTTCATCGGATCCTCTTATATCCTCATTGTCTCAATGCACTGGAAAATCTTCATTCAAGAAACCGTTAATGAAAGAAGTTTTACAGTTGCTACAAGAGCCACAATTAGTGAGTGATTCGTTACCGACCACTGATGATATTTAATAATTATAACTATTGTTATCGTTTTTCGTTAAGAATTTATTGTTCATGTTATTAATTTATTATTTTACATATATACTGAGTGTCTCATAACATACGGAGAAGACTAAAAAGGTAGCTAGGGAAGATCAAAGTAAAGCTTTTTCTTAATAATCTTTTAATAAAAACTCAATAACCAGAAAGTTACAGCAAGTTAAAGTTAAATTAATTAACAAGTAATTGTTACCAACTAGTAATAAATTACGTTTTAAATTCAAATTTACCTAAGAGTTAGTTGAATAATGTTTGGTTAAAAAAAATCGTAAAAATTAGTAACATAAAAGTTACGGCTATTTAATTTTTAATTTTTTAATTCACATTAATAATTAATTAATAATAATTTTTTTATTGTCCGTTAATTAAGTATTAATAATTATTTTTTAATGCGCATTAATTAATTATCAATAAGTATTAAAAAATTTTAAAAAAAGTAAGAAAAAAACTTTATTTTGATGGAGGGGAGTAGCTACCATTTTGAGCGTCTCCATACATTATGAGACACCCTGTATAATCAGTAAGGTCCCCATCTTAAATTAGTTACTAGTTCAACTTGAAAAAATTTAGTTTAAAGTAAAACAATGACAATGCTATTTATTATTTCCTAGAATAATTAAAATGACCACTGTGTGGCGTGTCGAATGTAAAAAGACGTAAAAATAGAACGCCATCCTTGGAGGCAAAAGTACAAAATGTTATTACGCTTCAACCATACTATGAAAGAAGGGCATAGGAGGCACCCTGCTGTTAGAAATAGAACAAAAGTCTTAAAATTTTTGAAAATTGACAGGTTAAGTCATATTTTAAAATGGAGTGCAATGAATGACTGACAAGTACATGAATTAAGCATAGAGTCGGTAAAGAAGAAAGTGACAGGTCGCGTTCAGAAAGCCGCCAAAGAGTTAAGGACCCGGATTATGAATATGTAAAACTATTTTTATTATTATTATTAATTTATTAAATTCTGACTGATCATTCAGACAAAAGGGTTTCATATTTTTATTATTTAAAGCCTTTGAAATTTTAAATTGTGCTAGGGTTACATTGTCTTTGTAATTATTAGTTTGGTGTAAAATTGTAACGGAATTGGTATTGATGTTAAAATTGTATCCAGAGAGAGTTGCATGTTCCGCAAACGTTGATTTAAATTTGTAAAAATGTTTAAGAGATGTTCTTTTAGCATAACGTTGAAACTGCGGCAAGTTCTGCCAATGTAAAAGCTTCTGCAGCTGCAGGTCAATTTATAAACGCCACTTTTTTCTAAATTGGGAATTTTGCATAATAGTGTGTTTAAAGAGTGAGGGGTTTTGGAAGAGATGTTTAAATCGAGTTCACTTTCTAAAATAGAATTGATTTTTTGACAGAGTGGACCAAAGGAGCTGGAACGATTACGCAGTTGTATATTGTGTGCGATTCTTATGACCCTGTCTTAATACGGTAACGCTGCCGTAAAAAGGATCTCTCTCTTTGTGATGTATTGATTTAAATGTCAAATATAAAACTAGCATGTGTAATTTGTAAATAATGGTTGCTTATTGTTGTGCATACGGGTGTTACAACGAACGAAATTCTGTAGAACTACAGAACTATACCTTTAAAATTTTCTTCTCGATTTTCGAGATTTTATTTGTTAATTATAGGTATTATATACAGGGTGAGTCATTAGTGCGTATTCGGAAGATAAGGACTTTATTATTGCATATTCTTAAAATCCGTTTGCGCTGTGACTTAGATGAGATATAGCTGCATGATTTAAAATTAGTTACAATTATACAGGGTGTTTCGTCTGGATGTGCCAAACCAAAGTTATATTTTTTAAAATGGAATACCCTATGTATTATGGTCTCATCCGATTCGTCTTAAAGAATGGAACACTTTTTTATAAGATGCTTACGAACCTAAATCTAAGAATTTTTGAGATATTGGAATTTAAACGCAAAAATTCCGTGCCCTTTGATACTCTGTAGATAAGTTGTTTATTAAAATTTAATTTTAAAGTTTTATAGGAGTATTACATGACTTATTAGCTACAGAAAGCAATGCTTGTTTTGAAAATATTCCTATTCATTTTTACAGAGTCGTAACACGTAAGCCTATTTTACTCCGATTTTTTAAATGCAACCCCTGTATATTTGTTACTGATTCTCATACATTGTTCATTAATCTTTTCAGTAATATGCGTAATTTTCGCTCGCTTGCATTTGCTATAATTTACGTTAGCTTTGTAACAGTGTTTCGGATCCGAATGATTAGGCATTTTAATTCTTGCATATTTATTACATGTAATCCCGACTTTGTTTAATCAATAAAACATTTGTATATGTTCTGGATGTAGCGCGTTTTTCTTAATTTTTCCGCGTTTATCCCTCAAAAAGAAAATTATGTGGCGCCCCTTTTGATTGTGCCACGACGCTTTGGAGTTTAACCCGCCCCGTCCCACTGTAGCTGCCGGCGGCACCGGATTTCTTTCGTTCCGGTGTTAAACTTCTACCTATCGGTATAGGAAGGTAGCAGGGTAATCAAATTATTGGACCGTACTTTTTTTTTTGTTGGAACGCTGGCTGGTGAACAGTATCTGAACTTCCTCCAATTTGAATTAATTCCAGCTTTAGCGGTACTGTTTCCTAAAGCAGAAAATTCTGATTTACCCGATCCCAGAATTTGGTTACAGCAAGATGGTGCGCCTCCCCATTATGCACGTCCACTACGGGAATATCTCGACCAAATATTTCTTAATCGATGGATTGGTGGATGGGGACCTATTCAATGGCCAGCAAAATCTCCGGATTTAAACCCTTTAGACTATTTCCTCTGGGGTTATTTAAAATTTCAAATTTATTTGAATAGGCCTCCAAACCTTGAGGAGTTAAAGCAGAGAATTCGACAATATTCAACAAGCGTTTGTCTCTAGATTAGGACATTGCCTCGCCGTTAATGGACAGCAATTTGAACATTTAATTTGATTTTAATATTGTTTTATTTTTCAATTTTTTTTTTTAAGTTTTGTGTTTTGTTTCGTTTGAATATATTTTTGTTGAATATATCAGTTATTTATCAAGAGATTTTAAACAACAAGCTGCTGTTTGTCCCATCACGTGCTTGGAGAAGAGTACTCTACGTACACCACGACAATCCCACAGCCAGTCACCCTGGAGCCGAAGAAACAGAGCGAGCAATTCGAAGGAATTATTACTGGTCGATTTACACCGCTATGTACGAGCTTACCTCACATGCAATTGCACTAAGAGGAGGGCACAACAAAAGAGGGAGCCACTCCGACCTCACCCAGCAATACGACCGTGGGAAGTAATCGCCACCGATATAATGGGCCCTTATGTCGAAAGTCATCAAGGGAACCGTTTCACTCTTACAGTCACCGACCTCTGTACCCGTTGAAAAGATCTGGAACTAAAATCATCACAGAAGTGCTTAAAGACCAAATCTTTAGTCGTTTTGGCTATCTCAAGTCCCACCACGGATAATGGGGTCCAGTTCATGTCTATCTCCCGGGACACGGCAATCAACCGTTGGGGTTGTTACCACTGCACAATACCCACCCGGCAGGGGGGTAACCCTGCTTACTAAAGCGTGGATCCAACGGCTGCGGCCGTTGGTGACCATTGTGGACGTATGATAGAGTGCCTATGGGTGTGACGAGCCCACCGTCCTCAGTTGGCGCACCAGTGCCTGGGTTGCACGTAACCTAATCTGTAGGACTCGGCCGACTTGTTCGGTCGTGGCCGAACTTCCCACCAGTGAAGCAAACTGGTACCGTGGGGACCGGTTAGCCCGGAGGATACCCTCCCCTCCTCTGGAGTGGAGCGAGCAGAGGGGACCTCCACCGGTCGACTGGGTTGGACTCACGGGCGTAGTGGTTGATGGCCCGCATGCTGGGTTAGGGATGATGTCCACCCCATCCCGACGTGTGAACTGCGGATCTCAGTTCCGGCACTAGCCTAGATAGCTAGTAGAGATTAGATAGCTCTCCCTTCACCAGAAGGGGCGAGGAGCGTGCAACTCTGAACCAGTCTGGTAGCAGGACGACACTTTATAGTGTCAGCCACCGAGAGGTGGGCTTCCCTGCGCGTTGATTGAGCGTATCTCAATCCGATGGCTCTGGTCGGGGCCCGTGCGGAGAAGGGCTAACTTGCTCAGGTGCCGCTCGTAGCGTTACAGGGTAGATAAGGGGGCGCTGTCTGTCTGTCTGCACAATACCCACCCGGCAGGGGGGTTACCCTGCTTACTAAAGCGTGGATCCAACGGCTTCGCCGTAGGTGACCATTGTGGAAGTATGATAGAGTTCCTATGGGTGTGACGAGCCCACCGCCCCGAGTTGGCGCACCAGTGCCTGCACTGAGAAAAATGAAATAGTTAAGTCAACAACTTTTTGAATGTCAACTTTTTGTGCATTGACTTAAATAAAATGTACTTGTTTCAACGGTAATATTCTTAACTGAACATCTTGGAAATTGTTGAAGTAACACTAAAAAAATGTTAAACTATTACGTTTGACTGAACGATGTAAATGTTTTCCTTAAAACGAAAGTGCTTAATATGTTAAATCAAAAAGTTGAAATTTCAAAATGATCGTAAAGTGCTGTTGCTTTTATGTGTCTGTTTTGATTTTTTATTTAACGTAATAAATGTTAAGTCAAGTAAAAGCGAGGGTTAATTCCCATATTAATAAGCTATCGAGTTCCAGATGGCGCCTGCTAAAACTTCACGTATATTTACTGCCTGTTCCAGCATAACCTTGTTGTTCGACATCGTTTCTTAAACGGATAAGTCATTCATATTTCGAATGCGTCCGACATTATAAAGTTCGTTGAGGTTTATTCAGCTCCTCTTGTCACCTCAACAAAGGTTGAAGGGTTATCTTACTTTGGCAGTATCGCAAAGAGGTGAACATTTAATTGATGTTTCCCTAAACGATAGTCTAGATTGAATTGATTCTACGCTTTTATTAGCCGTACTGAAAAATTACTTTAAATATATCAAAAATATAATTTTAAAAAAATATTTAGCAATTTTAACAATCTAAAATTCTTGTATCAATCTTCTTAGGCATTAAAGCAACTAGAAAGATGTCTTCATTGTATGCTTGCCTCAAACAAAATATTGAGTTGATCCAATCTAAAATATTTAACATTTTTTGACTGTTGGTTTAATGACCACGCGTGATTGCTAATAGGTAAACGAAAAATACTGTTAACTGAACGTGTTTTTGGTTGACTGAACAGTTTATTTTTCTCAGTGTGGGTTGCACGTAACCTAATCTGTAGGACTCGGCCGACTTGTTCGGTCGTGGCCGAACTTCCAACCAGTGAAGCAAACTGGTACCGTGGGGACCGGTTAGCCCGGAGGATAACCTCCCCTCCTCTGGAGTGGAGCGAGCAGAGGAGACCTCCACCGGTCGACTGGGTTGGACTCACGGACGGGGGCAGTGGTTGCTGGCTTGCATGCTAGGGCTAGGGATGATGCCCACCCCATCCCGACGTGTGAACTAGGGATCTCAGTTCCTGCACTAGCCTGGTTAGCTAGTAGAGATTAGATAGATCTCCCTTGACCAGAAGGGGCGAGGGGCGTGCAACCCCGAACCAGTCTGGTAGCAGGACGACACTTTATAGTGTCAGCCACCGAAAGGTGGGCTGCCCTGCGCGTTGATTGGGCGTATCTCAATCCGATGGCTCTGGTCGGGGCCCGAGCGGAGAAGGGCTAACTCGCTCAGGTGCCGCTCGTAGCGTTTAGGGTATGATTAGGGAGAACGTCTGTCTGTCTGTCTGTCTGCACAATACCCATATCCCTCCTCGGGCTAAACTTGACGTGAGGCGTAACCAAGAAGTCAAAAAGGGGCTACGCGCCATCTTCAGGGAAAGGATTCTCGCCTCTGGGGCCTAGTACTGCTCAGAGTGATCTACAACCTGCGGACCGGAACCACTCCAAGTGAAGCCTTACTTGGTTACGAGTTGCCGCGACCAGGAGATTGGCACCTGGAAGGCACCAATGCTTAAGGTTCTAATTTGCCACGATGGGAGCGTATCCAGCGCATAAATCAGAACCAGAACTGCTATCGGACACGCTACGTTATCGAGCAGACCAAAGCACCACGATTCCCACCTAACGATTGGGTTTTCGCTCATGCAAAATCACGAATAACCGGCACCTTCCCCGAAACTTGGACTGGGCCTCACTGGGTCATCGAGGCCGCCGCTGCGCCGGCCCAGTCGCATTCCGCATTGAACATGGCAACCGCCAAGTCAAGGTCCATGTTGACAACCTGCGACCAGCACAGGGACCACCAGCAAGAGAAGCCGCCTTAACTACTGCAGACCGACGCTGCGCCTAGGAGGGGTGAATTGTTACCAGCCGGTCTTATTACCATGGTCATATATCTTAGAGGTTCTTCAGTTGAACTTGGCCATTAACAGCAATTCCAAACTACAGGTGGCACACTAGCCAAAACAACCCTTGAAACAAACCAACAACCTAGTGCAGTTGATTATTTAAAGTTGGTAGTACGTGCCACACGCGTTGCGCATCTAATTGACGCATTGGCGCGTTTTCCAATACGTCAACCCCATCGATTTTAAGTGCATATTAAACGTACTTATATAAATATTTATAGTTATAAGCTTAAGCACTTATATATGCTTTAATATTAAAGCTTTTCTTGTATTTGTACATCATTGTCATAGATTAATTCATTAATATATATAGTATACAATCTCCAGAATGGTGGTACCAAAGTGCTGTATTTCAGGTTGCTCTTATGAAGGTATGTAGTCATTATATTTATACATTTTTAGTAAACGTGGCTTCGTTTGAGTTAAATCTGAAAACTGAATTCAAGTAAGTATATGGGTTCTTGTGATTTGTTTCAGGTTCTGTACGTTATCTTTTTCCTAATCCCAAAAAGGAATTCCTTATATTACAAAAACGGGTTTCAATTATTGGTAGAAATTTACAAATTATGCATCCTAATGATGTCTACAACGTAAAAAGGATTTGTAAAAAACATTTCGAGCCGAAATACTTTGCGGCTTGCGGCAGTTAATGACGACACAACATTCCAAAAGTTATCAAAAAACATGACCACTGCTGCGAAATTATATACCCAAATTCAGTACAGGGAATCTGCAAAGAAACCCAAAGGACGACGTTTTTCGAACAGCGAAAAAATTTTAACATTAACCATATAGTATAAGCAAAGTCCAAAAGCTTATCGCTGTTGGAGAAACTACAAGGTGGGGCTAAAGTAATGTCATCACGTGAATGTGCCATAATTTTTGCAAATGGCGTCAAATGTCATTGTGCTTCGACATTTGTGGTGTAGCTAGATAGAGAATTAGTTGGCAACAAGCAATGGAGCGATATACACACGTGAACAACGCGGAATTATTGTTACAGCTTATTTGACCAATTTCCGGTCTGTTGTTTTAACGCAGCGTGAATTTCGTCGTCGTTTTCCTCGTCGTCCTGCATCATGCGCGCGAACAATTAAGCGTTTGGCAACGTCTCGTGCAAATTGGGTCCACTAGAGATATCACAAGAAGTGGCCAATTCAAAATGCCGTAAAACGAGCACAAATATGCGTCAACTCAGGAGGTGGTCATTTGTATTTACCTTGCCATGTCATAACACATTGACCAATTTATTGTGATTTATTATTGAAAACTGGTCTTAATAAAAAATGTTGCAAAGCTTACGAAGAAATGTTCAGTTATTACCAGTTAAACATTGGTTCTGCGCATTGTTATTTGATGAGATGAAGTTCATGGATAATCTGCAATATGATCGCAAACATGACAGAATCATTGGTTTTGAAGGTTTTGGTTATGATGAGACAAGAATGACAATTGCGGACCATGAACTTGTACTGATGATTCGTGGATGTGTGAAAAAATTTAAACAACCTGTTGCTTTTTATTTTTGTGAAGGTGCCACTAAAAGTGTTGATTTACAAAGAATCATAAAAGATTGTGTCACAGCATTGCAGAACATTGGCTTACAAGTTATTTGTGCAGTATGTGACCAAAACAGCACGCATACTGCAGCTCTAACACAATTAAAAAAGGATACAGTAATTAAGTATATTAAAGAAAACCGTAACCACGAATGGAGAAATGATCATTTTGAAGTAGGTAGTCAAATAATTATACCAATATTTGTTCCATCACATTTATTAAAAGGGATATGTAATAGTATGTTAACAAGAAATTTAACATGCGTTATACATGGAAAAACCATAACTGCTGTGTGGCAACATGTTGTTGACTTGTATTATACTGACGAAGGCGCAGCAAATATAAGAGTGCTGCCGAAGTTAACTGAAAGCACAAGTGTTTAGCCAAAGAGTTTCAGCTATTATGAGACTGTTTACATGTAAGTAAATAATATCTACAAATGATAAGATTATATGTATATATGTATTATGTTTTACAGCGGGAAAGTGTAAGCTGCTACCTAAAGAAGCTGAACAAACAGCATTTTTGTTATTATTTTTTGATGAACTTTTTGTTAGCGTCAATTCCAGTTTCGACAAAATGGAAAGTGGTAAAATGTACCACACTGCTGTGCAAAAGAGTTCACCACACCATGGTTTGTGAGCAGAAGCTGTGAAGGTTTTGTCGTCGATAAAATTTTAACAATCAGGAAAGGAGTGTACATCACCTACCATAAGAAACTGGAAAACAACAGTGGAAGGCTTTCAAAATTTATAGAAATACGTCTCTACTAACGGAAATAAAAGCTTTCTCACAAGAAATATAAATCAAGACCCGCTGGAAAACTTTTTTGGAGCAGTCAGAAGTCACGGAATAAGAAACAACAATCCCACTTGTTTTGGTTTCATTGCAGCATACGAAACGCTCCTGCTTAATAATTTATTGTCCTCAAAATCTGTAGGAATGAATTGTGAAGATTTTGACAGCGGGTCTTGCCTGAAAAACTTGATGTCTTTGTTTAAAAGTTTATCGGCTTCCTCTGATGAAGATGTTTCTGCACATAATAATTGTGCAGATGTGCAGCTGGCAGATATTGAAGAAGGTTTTATGGGAAGAGAAAGTGGTGCATATGTTTCTGGATTTGTGCTGAGGAAACTTCGAATTCTTGCCCACAGTGTCAGAGTGCACTTCTTACCACAGACACTGACACCACTTATCACACAATAATTTCAGCTAGAGAATATGAAAGTTGTTGGTATTAGAAATAATGTGACCTAGTTATATTACCAAGTGTTACATGTACTGTAACACGCCAATGTGCTACGCTTGTTTGTTGACTTTTACCGACAACTAAATAGTAATAAAAATGTCCAAACAAATAAACAAATTTACTTTATGGACGAATTAATTGACTGGTAACTGAAAATTGGCTGTCTGCAAGAATTTAACGCGTATTTACCGTAAGGGGTACGGCTCGGTCCGAATTTCTGAAAAGGTCAGGTTTATTGCCTCATGCCCTTACGTCTAGACTGCGCCTCTACCTGCAAAATCCTATTGCCCTACAATACTACTACGCTCTGCCTATTCTCAGAAATACCCCGATGTATCCCTTTCAATATTTCAAAACAACTTCCAATAATTATTGCCTCGTGATCGCTAATTAGTGAAGGACTCTACTTATGTCTGAGCACCCTGATCCGGATCCTGGTGAGACGGTAATAACTCTGAGACGGGGAATTGGTTACGTGTAAATAAAATACGGACTTATATTTAATTAATTATTTATTGCAAAGAGCAAGGTAAAAAACTCCGATTTCTAGTCGCACTGCAGTCTAGAAAAATGAGCGGAAAAACCTTGTCGTTTAAAAATTTAATACAGAGGAACACAAGAAAAAGTTACGATTTTGTAAGAAATACAGTAGAATTCGTTTAATGGCTTTCTCGTTCGAATATCGTGACGAACTAACTGTTTCAATTACACAGCTGGTGGTTTTATGCTTGTCCCAAACAATAGTTGTGGACCTTGTTATTCAATTTACATTAACAAGTAAGTTGTTTTCAAAATTACATTGGTCTTGGTACTCGTGTTTACCACTTTCAATAGTACTCGAAGACGCTCTGGGTGATCAACCAGCGTACAGTGTGGCCGTGTGCCTACAGTGTACTTACTTAATGAACGTAATTAATTAATTAATCAGATATTTGGGGAAGTACTGTGGAGGCGCGGGAGCCGATTTGTTCTAACCTAATAACGCGGAGAAGGGGGAGATTCTCAACCGCTCCTATCGCCAAGGGGTGGAGGTGCAGTGACTCTCACTTCATTTGTTAACCTCTGATTGCGTTGTTTTCGACGAATATCTAACCCTATACGCAATGGCAAGAATTGACCGTTTTATTTGATACTCTACTATGGGTAGTTATGATCTTTCGGTCTCTCAGCGAATTACTTCTAATTAACCCGCAAATCTCCTGACAAGGTCTACACTTCGGTCCACACACAGGGTGTGAGAGAAGCTCGATTAAGAAGATGGCTATGAATGTGATTCAGAATTGTTTGGCCTCGTAAGTTTACGAGACTCGTAACGGCAACTAATTGGCCTTGATTTCGGGAATTAACATGTGCTGGTCACACTTGATTTTAGCGGCAGATCTAGACTTGCCTTAGGCCAGTGGTACAAACCAGTCGACTTCACTGCGCAAATCGAAAACCCCTTGCTTGAGTGTTTCCAACTTGCCAGAGAATATCGCCAAAGGGATTAACTAATTTTACAAGAGTACACTGTATATGGTTTGCACTATAGCTTGAAAGTGTCGCTGGCCACAAATGGCTGGGGAATTAAAATGATTTTTAATCAATTTATACCACCAAGTATGTAATGAATAAAATACAGATTAAGTCAGATTACCTAACTCCGCGTCCGCGAAATTACAATCCAATGCACTCACTGCACGACGTTTTAAATACACCCGCGATTAATTTACCGTGCGCGACACCGGCCTATCTAGTTTTTATTTAATTGCCTCTCAAACACTAGAATTTTAGGCGTACCGATATAAAATGATTTAACTCTACTGTGAAAACTAAATCAGAGAAACAAGTACACAAAGCAACTTCGCCAAGCCCAAATAATACGACTGATCGTTTTAACAGCTCGTAGCTATCTGTCCGTAATTTCAATTTTCATTTTTCGGCTGAACAAAATTAATTCCCCTTCCTCCTATCAGAAAACCAAATTCAAACACCCCTTGACCAATAGAGCTGTGTTTTGCGTTCAGAAGGATAAACGCCCTCCGATTCCGGGAATGTCTTTTTTCTAGCTTTTACAACGACCCCCCGGGCAGACCACGTGTGCTGTCTTTTCAAAGTTCACAACAAACTTCTTAGTTACAAGTACCCTCTGACATCTTTATGTTTTCCGCTTACTGGGGAAATTCGGCGCCCGACTGCAGATTTTTGTTTAGAAGCAATTAAAAATCAGCATGTTATTTCCCGTTACGCCCTGCAACCGTTTAGTTTTCAATAGCAGTATCCTTTTACAGAAATTTAAACGTGTCAAATTGTACAATTTCTAAAGAACACCAGATGACCCTTAGAAACTCGTATGACAGATTGATATGATATTCAACTCAAGAAAAATTTAAAAGTCCCACAGTGTTACAAGAATTTATGGCCCACCCCTGTTATATTGCCTATTGACAAACCGTCGTAAGGACTGCCGAGGCCGTGGCGATATTGCTTCCGCTTATTTGTTATTTTTAAAATTAAAATTACAACAAGAACATGCTTTTTGTTTTATAAACAAATTCGCGACCGTTTCAGTACCTAACTCCTAGCTTCAGGTTGTTGTTGTTCTCGTACACGAAGCCGAATATAAATATTACTTTGTCCCGCGTTCTTTAAGTAATACTTAATTTACACAAATTACCATCAGGTGATGGACCCAGCAAAAGTTATAATAAAAGCAGTGAAACACGAAGAAATGCGCAGTTAAGTTTTTTCGCTTCGTGTAAAATTATCAGTTTCAATAATTCCGAATACACGTGTTATTATACACATCAAAATGGCGGGCACATGGATATCTTCATTGGAAAAATTGAAGGGGCGCGAAAATTACAATAATCGGGCGTTCACAATACAAGCATATTTAGAATACGAGGATCTCTGGAATTGTGTTCTCGGTATAAATGATGGAACCGTTGATGAGACAGAAAAAGCAAGAAGGGAGGTTAAGGCCAAATCAAGAATTGTAATGAGTGACCCATCAAATTTCATTCACATACGACAAGCAAAAACTGCAAAAGAAGTGTGGGAGAAATTAAGTGATGCTTTACAAGACTCGGGACTCACCAGGAAGGTTTCATTGATGCGAAAAATGATCACAACCAAGCTAGAAGAATGTGCTTCGATAGAAGAATATGTATCCACAATTTTGTCAACAGCACAAATGCTTAATGACATAAAATTTGAAATGAGTGAGTGGGTAGGAACTTTTCTTCTGGCAGGCTTACCGAAAACCTAAAAGCCAATGGTCATGGCTATAGAAAATTCAGGAGTGAAAGTGACTGCAGATTTTGTTGAAAACAAGCTTCTGCAAGAAACAAAAACTTCCACATCAGGAAATTCAGCTTTTCTTAGTGCAAGTCAAGGTAACAGCAAAAATTTTAAATCAAAAGTAAGATGTTACAACTGCAACAAATCTGGATATTATGCTGCAGAATGTCGAAAACCAAATAAAAAGGTGAAAAACCGTCTAACAAGACACAGAAGTCTCTTTTATCTGCTTGTAACGTAAGTAATTTTTCTTATCCTGCTAAATTGGTACATTGATTCGGGTGCTTCATCTCACATGATGTATAACGATAAACTTTTAGAAAATATTATTATGATATTTATGTTAGTTTAAATTGTAATTCGTGTTATATAGGACAAACAAGTCAAAATTAAAAAAAAAAGTCTAGACCAACATAAATATATCCAAAAAAATTATCAAAATCATTCAATGCTTGTTGAACATTCGTTAGAAAATAACCATAATTTTGATTTTGAACGTACTAATATTTTATATTTTTTAGTTTTCTCGATTCCTTAAATAGAATATAGATCTGTCAATTTTTTAACATTTATTAAAATAAAATATTCATTATGTTTAAAATTATATTTAGATTAAAAATTAAAAAAAAAATCAAGTAACTTTTTCAGTTTCCGTTGACAACCTTGTTTATTTTGACATGTTTATATTTTTCACTTCTGACGAAGCTGTCGAACGACGGCGAAACGTTAACTGTTTGTGCGCTATTTAATGTCCGTTTAAAACATTTTGTGATATGGCATTTTTATTGTATGTAAATCCGTAATTTAATCTGTACTATCACGTATTAATAAAATTTGGTGTATATTTTTTATATTTGTTCTATCCTGTTTCATTAGTTTGTTTTGTTTTCTATTTCTGCAAAGTGAAAACAAAAAGTAATATGGTTGTTATCATCCGAACTAATTGTTGCAGGCTTTTACATAAGAGCAGTTACTGCATGTAGGAGTTAGTTTGGAAGATAATAAAACCTTTAATTTTTCATTTATGCTAAGAAATAACCGATAAGCGTGTTTAAATGACCCGCCTTTGGAATTAGTTACCATTCCGAACTACAGAGGGCGGTTTTGATAAACCACACTCCAATATGGGACTTTGGTATCTATAGTATGTATTAATCTATGCTTATTACACTTATGGCGGATTTCACAAACGTTACTTAAATTTAATCATCCGCATCCGTTAAAAGTAAACGTTGCCATGGTTATCTGTGTTGAAGGTATAGGAATGATTATTCTTAATCGATGATTAAAATTAAGTGATGTTTGTGAAATCCAGCGTAGGTGTAAGTAGCACAACGTCAGTTGTCGCCACGTTCCGAATTCCTTCTTTTTTATGCGTAGGTAGCTGACGTTGACGTTACGAACCGAGAGTTTTGTTTTGTTGTGTCACCGGCCGATCTTATCATAAACAAAATAAACCTAGACATTTAACGCAAATGCATGACCTTGAAAGCGGAACTTAGTTTATCTTCCAAAAACATGGTGGCAGCAGGTGCAAATTAAAACGCTAAATGACATAAAACTGAATTTGTTATCTGTCAAGCACCGCACCGCGGCAAAGAACTTCGTTTTGGAATATCTGGTAGTAGCAGTCATATGAATTTTTGGTTAAATACAATTTTTAAAAAATTAGGTTTAAAAATAGTTTACACAAACAACAGCATAAAATCTTTGCTAGAAAATCCAAAAGATAAAGTGAATTCGGAGGATAAAGCCGACATATATAAAATTAGTTGTAAAAATTGTGATCAAATTTATGTAGGGCAAACAAAAAGATTATTAAAAATTAGATTCAAAGAACACCTAGCCCATTTAAAATTCAAAAGGTTGGACAAATCCAGTGTGGCCTTACATATGTTTGAAAACAAACACTCGGTAAATAAAATAGAATTAATCAAACATATTACTAATAAAGAAGATCTAGATTCTCAGGAAAGCTTAGAGAATCACAGAAACAGAAAGAGATTGATGAATTCAGAGAAAACAGGGCCGGTCACTTCCAGCCTGTTCGACCTTTAAGTTTTCAAGGAATCCTGGTTTGCATGTTTAATTTAGTGTATGGGGAGAGGGAGCTCTATTTTAGTTTAGTTTATTTTATTCCTAATTTTAAATTTAATATCAGTTTAGCGCTGAGGATGGTAATATCGTTACTGAAATACGTATTCGCTATCAGTGAATTTATGTGGTTAGGGGTGTATCTCATTGATTAATATTTCCGAAATTGTCATCATAACGAAAACGGTGGGTGGAATTTTTCAATACAACTCTGTGCGGAAGAATTTCGAGACAAATTTCCAGATGTTATATTTAAGTACGATAATTTTACACGACATGTCCACAGGATTGTTGACAGATTTCGTAAAGCAGGAACCGCGATTAAAGGCAAATCTCCTGGTCGTCCTGAAATGCTTACTGAAGAAGTTGTAGAAGACATACGTGATCGTCTTGAACAAAGTCCCCGAAAGTCACTACGAAAATTATCTCAGCAAATTGGTTTATCTTATGGAACTTGTTACATTGCTGTTAAACGTACACTTCACTCATCCATATAAAGTTTCTGTCGTACAATTTCTTGCACCTGATTATGGAAAGCGAATACAATATTGCAACTGGTTCAATGAAAATCTTAGGGAAGATTATACATTAAATCTGAGTTTTTTCTCAGATGAAGCATGGTTTTACTTGAGTGGTTTATGTAAATTCACATAACTATCGTATTTGGAGTGCAGAAAATCCTCATGTTTTCGAAGAAACTCAGTTACACCCTTTAAAAATTGGAGTATAGGTAGCAATTTCTAGGCGATGTATTATTGAGCCCATATGTTTTGAAGATACTGTTAATGCTCAACGTTATCAAAATATATTGAATGATTTTATTGAAAATTTACATGACGATGAAATTTAAGAGGGTTATTTTCAGCATGATAATGCTCCACCACATACAGCGGCTCCGAATCTTGAATACCTTCAGCAATTTTATGATGAAAGATTAATAGGTCTAGACCTGTGGCCCCCTAGATCACCTGACCTTACCCTCTTCAACTATTTTCTCTCTGGATACTTAAAAAATACAATTTACTCGAGACGCATGCACAGCATAAGGGCTGGTCTTTCCACCTCTTGATAAACTAACTGACGGATAACTACCATGGAAACAATTCATAAAAATCAAGTTATTCGCCGGATAACTTTAACTGGAAGATCGAAAGGCCGACCTTAAATGAATTAAAGCAATCAATAACAGATGCTGTTAATGGAATTACTGTAGAGACACTTCAATAGGTTTTTGAAAATATGAAGAAAAGAGTGGATGCATCCATCGCTAGTGCTAGTGACCACTTTGAACACCTTTTATTAATGCCGAATAAGAGATATAAATTTATACCCTTTGAATTTTTATTTTAAGTTCGTATCGTTACAATAATTTTTTGCATTCTTTGATAATAAAAGAAATCTCTTTGAAGTATTTGTGCTTTCTTCAAACATCTTTTTAGATTTTAGTATAAACATATAACGCTTCCAACTTTCGCTTGTCACATGTACTGACACTGACGCAGTGACGCCGCTGACATAACGCAGTTCAGTATTATGTAGAAGGCGGCCCATCGTAGTAGGTATCCATAAGTAACACTAGCGGCACGGACAACCTTTATTGATCGCACTGTATTATCTACGTTAAAAAATTCTCATTGTATAAAGTCCGATAACAAAAGGCAACAGAGAGTAGAAAAGTAACAGTGGTGCAGAGGTGACGCAGAGTAATTTAACACGTAGTAAATGATAATTCTAATCGCAACGTCACACGTGTTCTATGTCAGTTTACTTTAATTATAATAAATACTTTAGCACTACCATCTCACTTTGTCTACGCCAACTCTTTAAAATTATCGTAACAATATTTAGGTAAAAGCAACGTAGGTATTGAGCTCTTTACAAATACCTAATTATTTAAACTTCTAGTAGTGTTCAATGCCTCAGCTTCAAGTTCAAATGGCAAATAATGTACGAGTATTTGCTCTCATTCAGCAAAATCTTTTCTGTAGCGTACTGAGATTTAGAACAAACCAGTACGCACTAACTGCAGACATCGCCAAAGTGTATCGGCAGATACTAGTCGAGCTAGCTCAAAGGAAGCTGCAGAGAATTCTATGGAGAGCAACCCCCATCGAACAAGTGCAGTCTATGAGTTGAACACTGCACGTATGGAACTGCTGCCGCATTATTTTCAGCGACAAGATGCTTAAAACAAATTGCGATCGACGAAGAAATGAAAATCCATGGGCTGCGAAAGCCAAGCGCCGAGAGATTTCTAAATGAGGAGCTTGCGTGCAAAACCAGATAAATCCATATTTTGACGAAATTGAGTTATACATGTTAACCGTATAATTTTGATCTGCTTTATTCATATTTCTAGCTCTTTGTGAGCAAAATTAGTTAAAAACATTTAAACTGCTCTTAAAGTTGAGGCTTACGAGCAAAAGCGGACAAATCCACCTTTTGGAGCAAACCCGGATAAATTTGTTGGCGTTAATTTAAAATGCTAGTTTTATGTTTTGCAGAATTCTGTTCAGTGAGGATGTTGGACCTCAGTGTTAGCGTTGAAGACGGAAATACAGGTAGTAGGATTAAAAAAAGAAATATTACACAACCAGCGAAGAAGAAGGTGGAAAGGTATGAGTAGCTACTCTTGACAACATTTTGTAAATTACAGATAATTTTGTATCACAGGTATGAAAATCCAGACCCTAAATTAAAGGATTTTAAAAGAGTGTGCAACCATAATGGCAACACCTACCAATGTTTACAAGTTAAAGTTAGAGACATTCAAAATTTGAGGAATAATTTTTATTCTGTACCGGACAAAATTACACAAGACAATAAGTTGTGCCCTATGTTATCTGTTGCATCAATAAGTAGAAAAAGAGATAGTAAAGAAACAAAGAATTGAAATTTTGCCATAAATTATTTCATAATTACAGTTGCTTCTTGTCCGATGAAAATTGTATCACAAACTATTTTAAACGGACACTAAATGGCGCACAAACACTTAACGTTTCGCAGTCGTTCTGACGAAGCTGTCGAACGACTGCGAAACGTTAAGTGTTTGTGCGCCATTTAGTGTCCGTTTAAAAGAGTTTGTGATATAAATTATTTCATTAAACTAAGCAAGAAAACTGTAGCCAGCATATGTCAATCTTTCTTCCTGAATGCACCGAGTGTAACAAAACACAGACTTAATGCGGTTGCGAAAGTTTTAAATGAAGGTGGAGTTCCTAAGGAAAAGAGAGGTGGCTACCGTATTTCACACAAAAGTAAAGATAAGAAGAACAAAGTACGGGAATTTATGAAGAAACTTCGGGGTAAAGAAAGCCATTATACGAGTAGTACTGTAAAATCCAAAAGGATTTATCTATCTGCAAATCTATCTATCTCCCGACTTCATAAAATACACAACAAACAGAACGAAGCTAATGATCGTGTTACATATTTTCTGTTCCGAACCATATTTGTGAATGAATTTAATATATGATTTTGTTCGCCAGTATCAGATACGTGCTCGATGTGCAGTCGACTAAAACAGCAAATAAAAATAGAGAAATCTCAATTATTGACGACGCATTTTATGCGCATCAGATAAGTTTATATGCCTTTTGTTGTATGACAATGGATTCCAGAGAGCTAGTATTTTATGTTTGGACTGAAGATATGGCAGGAAGAGTGTCGACGGAAGTAGGATCGGCACTGTTGGATAAGTTAGACGATCTAGACTTTGAAGGGATTCACCATCTTCGTCTGTTTTGTGATGGTTGCCCCGGTCAAAACAAAAACAGTCATGTAGTGCATACATTGATGTACTGGTTAAAAAATAAAGCTCCACAACACATAACTCAGGTGGAGTTAATTTTTCCAGTTCGGGGACGCAGCTTCATGTCGGCTGACAGAGTGTTTGGTAGGGTAGAAAAAGCTTTTGCGTAAAAATCCTGAAATACTATCCAGAGAAGAATATTCTCCATTGTATTCTGAAGTAGGTGTAGTCAAAACATTACATGAACAACAATGGAAAGTTTTAGACATTAAGGTTTTAGAAAAGGGATACCAAAAAGTAAAAGAAATATCAGGGGCTTAACCCATTTATTCCCATCGTTGCGTTAACGCAACATCAACATAATGATTTTTTTTTAATTTCAAAAGTAATTATTTTGGTTGCGCAATAAATAATATTCAGTTAGTAAATATTTGAAGATTACTACATAATTTTTCTAGATGGAGAATCACATTTTAAATTCTGTTTGCAAAAGTAAAAGAATGATTGATTTTCCGGCATAAAAATGTATACTTCTAAAAATTGACTACAGTCCTTTTGATATGCTTTTCTCTATATTCGTTTGAATTTTCACACAGAACAAACTTCATACTACCAACATTTTGTAAAAAAATTAATCATTTTGTGAAAGGATTATTTACAAACCATTTTGAAATGGAACGTTGCGAAAACGCAACATTGGGACGAACCATTAGGCTTGTTCGGGTTCTCGACAGAACAGTCCTAGAACGCCCAGGAGCATGCGCACAACAAAACAACGTGCGGTTTTTGTTATGCACATGCTCCTAACGGTTCTGAACCTGTCCTCACGGGAACCCGAACAAGTCTATTGTAATAATGAAAACTCCTACATAAACTTACTTATTTGTACATTTCTCATTCTACGTTGTGATTGTGAACTGGCAATTGATATTTATGTGATAGGGTTGAACAAGCACACTATATTTTAATCTTGAAGATTACAGAAATAATGGTAAGTACATGTATAAATGAAGAGATAAAGATGTATGGATTTTTGTGTTTGATCATTTTAGAGTAAAGTTAAATATCACGATGACCCAAGAAGAGCTTTAAGTATGAAAGAACTTGAGGCAATTATTGCAGACCTTGATATACATGAAGAAATTGACGTTTGCTATTTACCACCCGACGTTGATAACTTAACAGATGAGGAAGACATTGGACGATGATGTTATAGGTGCGGTAGAAAATTTGCCATCAGATGTAGCTGGAACTTTTGAAATATTACATCCTGATGATAAAGTTGACATAGATGATGATAATGATTATGAATTACCTGCATCTTTACCGGGTAAAAAGATAAGAATTGAAGATATTACTTGGTGTAGAACACCTGTTGACTATGAAAAAGATGCCGTGTCAAATGAAGATGAAAATGTAAAGAATATTTCTGAAGTTCTACATGGGAAATCTGTTCTTGAATTTTTTAAAGAAATGTTTGATGAAAATGTTATACGTTGTATTATTTCGAATTCGATAATATATTCAAGAGAAAATAATCGTCCACAGTTTGACTTAGATCAAAATGATTTAGAAATTTTTTTGGGAATATTAATTTTAAGCGGCTATCACACTCTTCCTCAAACAAAACTTTATTGGTCATCCGAAGAAGATAAAGGTGTTCAATTTGTTAAAAATGCAATATCTCGAAATAGATTTCTTACTATCAAACAGAACATTCATCTTGCTGATAATAATCAATTAGACCGAAATGACAAATTTGCCAAAGTACGACCACTGGTTGACCTTTTCAACAAGAATTTTTTAAAGTATGGTATTTTTAGACATCATTTGTCTATTGACGAACAAATGGTGCCCTACTTTGGTCGTCATTCTGCAAAAATGTTTTTGAAGGGGAAACCTGTACGTTTTGTTTATACCGTATGGTGGCAAAATTGCCGGGAATGTCAAAAAAGAATATGGTCTAGGCGAAGAAGTTGTAATTAATCTTCTGAAGACATTAGAAAATAGATCCCAACATAAAGTATATTTTGATAACTTTTTCACTAGTTACAAGCTGTTGGTTAACTTGAAAAATGAAGGATTTTTTGCCACCGGTACTGTGCGTGAAAACAGAATGCTGAAGTGTCCTCTAGAAAGTAGTAAGTCTATAGGAAAGAAAGCGCGTGGGACCATGGATGCACGTTATGATCATGAAAATGAAATAAGCGTGGTACGGTGGAACGACAATTCGGTAGTTACTGTTGGAAGCAACTGCGAGACTGCCCACCCTAATGTATTTGTAAAACGGTACAATCGTAAGGAAAAAAAAGATATATCTGTACCACAACCAAATATGATTGCCAAATATAATAAATACATGGGGGGTGTTGATTTACACGATAATGCAGTTGCAAATTACCGAATAAATATTCGGGGGAAGAAATGGTGGTGGCCATTATTTATAAATATGGTAGATTCTGCAGTGGTAAATTCTTGGAAACTTCACAGACTTGTATATCAAGATAAATCAATTTCGCAGCTGGACTTCAGATCTGAACTTGTACGAAGCCTTCTTAGCACTAATAAAGTCAAAACACAGTCATTTCGAGGACGTGGATCTGCTATGTCTCTGACAAGCACCGCAAGATTGGATAATGTGGGTCATATAATTCAAAGAAACAATGAAAATTGGAGGAGACGTTGCAGAGTCTGTAAAAGCACGACGGTATTTATGTGTTGTAAATGTGTAATCCCATTGCATTCGCACTGCTTCCAAGAGTACTACAATTAATGCATTGTCCCAATGTTGCGTTAATGCAACTACAAAAAAAAATATGAATTATTTTTGTGTTGTATTTTATACATTAAGAGTTACTTATCTAGATCTAAATAAATATTTATTGATTAAAAAAATCACATTTTTCTTGATATTTCAAATAGTGGTCCTAAATGGGTTAAAAAAGAAAATCTTTGAGAAAACTAAGAATATAGATATCTCAGTAATCTGTTCTGAATTTTACAAATTTGCATCTGTAGTGAACTACCCAACAACTGACAAGAAAAGGTACATCTGATATGATAAATCTGCAAACCTTACCACCGGGAAACCAAATACCAGAAAAGAAGAAAAAGAATTTAGGCCATTTGTTGGAAGAAATTTTTGGAGCGGAATGACAAGAATGGGACGATCTGCAATGGTTCAGAGAGTTACTTAGTGCACGTACGGTCAAAGAAAACGAAGTGACGATGAGATGTGTGGCTGCTTAACGGAAGAAATAGCTTTACGCGTTTAGATCTTCTTTCTTTTCTTTAAATGTTTCTTTAAATTTACGTTTTGTCAGTTTTAATTTTACCTGTTTGTAAGATAAAGATACCAGGTAAATGTATTCTCCGAATTCTTAAGAATAGTGCCATTTCATCCTAGCAACATTACCATTGGGCAGACGTTAATGAAGGAGACATAATCCGATCGTGGTCTTCTTATATTTCTCAGACTATACCATGTTTTATACAGTGCAAATAACAGCTGACATTGAATGTTCAAAACATTGCGTTTTCGCGATCCTTTCAAATGGTGACGTCAGAGGCTAATACGGTTCAAACAATCACTGATGAACATAAGCGAGAAAAACAAATTTAGAAAACATCGTGTTCAGGAAAGGTTTGTTAATGAAATGGGTTCAATTATCGATGAACTTCGACAAGGTAGCGGGAACAGTAACGATAGTAATACCACGAGAAGATTTTTTGTAATCAATGCAGAAAAGTTTGGAGACTAAGTATTGAGACTAATTATTTCTCTGTTAGCTATTAAGTCCAGATCAAGTCACTCTTAGTTACAATTATTTTATAAGTTGGAAGCAGTTCCAGCAATTAAGGTTTTGGAACGCTTGAACGCTGTGAGGAAGCCCTAATCTTCTATGTTCACTTGTATGTCTGACTGAATGGCCGTAAAAGGTTCACCATGCGTGACAACAATAAGCGTGCAAGAATCGTGCAATCATAAAGGATAATGCAATCATAAAGGATAAATTAATAACATTGAAGGAAACTTTAAGTGAATGCGAAGGAAAAATCAAAGGCGCTTTCGATTCTAAGGCTGTTTCGAAATAAATGTTCAATTATTAAAAAAAATGACTTGGAGCTCATTTATTTACCATAATCCAAAATCCAAAGAAATTGGTTAACTACAGGTTATTATACAGCATTATAGGTCTAGTAAGCTACAAGGAAGGATATTTTTTGGACTTTTGAGTACACATCGTCAGCTAACCTCAAACGTCAGTTCAACGGTGGCCAAAAGCAGTCAACGCAAGTCATATCGTAGCGTCGTCGAACTGCAGCAGGTCAACGTCAGATAAGACTCTAAATTTTGTATCGAAATTGTGTTTTTTTCTTTTTGCACTTTGTTAAACTTTTGTAAGTCATGGATCAAGTCAAATTGCAAATGGAAATATTGTCAGAAAACTCGCAAGATATCGTAAACTACATACCGTGAAGTCAAAAGATCTTTTCCTTAGTGCAACTGGTGTCACTCAGAGGTCTCAAGGTAATTCAGAAGTGACAGAAGTTGCAAGGTGGATCAAAAAAGATATTGAAACACAAACGTTGATAGGTTTAAATGTAAGCGGTAAAGTAGCTCATAAAATATCAAAATGTAAATCATCAAAAAAGATGTATGACTTCACGTTTACTGCCAAGGGTGCAATAAAGGGCTACATTTCAAATGTTCATTAAAGCCTACAACATGGAAAGCCATGGATCAAGTCAAAAAGGATTTATGGAGATGCTTAGAATGTAGGCAAGGAAAAATTGATAGGTCAGAAGTATCTGATACCGAAGAAGAGGAAGTCCAAGTGCTACTCGCAATCAAGGAGCTAAAAGAAATTGTAATTAGCATTTAAAATAATCAGGACTTAAAAAACAAATAAAAATATATAAATCGCAAATTGATACTTTAGTCAGTCAAGGAAAGGCCAAGGACCTGAAAATAAGTGCCCTCGAAAAAAGGGTAGTTGAACTGGAGGCATATAATTTCCGAAACACCATAGAAATTTTCGGAGTGGAGGAAACTGAAAACGAAAATGTTGAAGAAAAAGTATGTAGATAGAGGATGCTGTTGATGCAAATAGAAATCTTATAAAAAACAAAAATAAGAAGCCACGCTCAATTACAGTTGCATTAAATTCAAAGCAATCTAAAACAACTATATTGAAAAATAAAAAAAACTCGTTAAAGTTACAAATCATAACGTTTTCAAAAACAAAAATAACGACCAAATCTATGTGCACGAGCAAATATCTTCCTACCTGAAAAATTTACTTTGGCAAACACATCGTTTTGTTTCCCAATACGAGACAAGGCCGGCCGTCTCGAATAGGTGATCGGTTACTAGGGCGCGCGGTCTAATTTTCTAATCTGCCTAAGGAAGGGTCACTTAATCCTTACAGGACGTTAGCGCGCCACGATAGGATTAATGTACTTCTTAATGTTCTTAGAATTAAGGCAGCAGTAAGTATCCAGTTTATCTAATGCACCACCCCTTTTGCTAGCCAATCACCTATCATTAACAAGTTGCCAATAATTTTTCTTACCCCACATTTTTGTTTTAATTAGTATTGCTTTAAGCGAGACGCAACACTTAGGACAAGTTCGCAGTCAAGTTCGTAAGTGTCAAGTTATTGTTGCTTGTTTACTCTTATTTTATCATGTTAAGTAACAGAGGAAAGAAACTGCTGATTGTCAAAGGGTATACATTTCGAAAGGACAAGGAAATTGCGTTGGACGTATCCTACAGATGTACCAGAAGAGGTTGTGGCGCATCCCTGCTAGTGGATAAATCCGAAGAAATTATTCTACAATGTAATAAGGAGCACAACCATGAAGCCCCCAAAAAACTAGCTATCAAGGTAAATTTCACTATTTCAGTTGCAAAAAACGATAACATTCAAACATCTTTAACTATATCACGGTGATTCAGCTATTGTAGCGGCTTCCCGTGAACACCCTGTATACTATTTTAAAATTTCTTTTTCCTCACAGAAAATTCAAAATGGAATCAAGCGAAAAGCCATCGATGACTTATCGGAACGTCCGTCTAAATTAATAAACCGCACTTTACATAGTGTTTGCAACGAGGATGTAACAACACGGGATGTCGAAAATATTCGAAAAAGCATCTATAGATCCAGAAGGAGTGTTCTACCAACTCTACCTCAGTCACTAAAAGATGTCCATGAAGCTTTAGAAGCCATCGACTGTGTTACTAATAAGGGTGAAAACTTTCTTTTAATTAACCATCCATAAATTAATATAATCATCTTCTCTTGCGAAACAAACTTAAAAATTCTCTGTTCTTACGATAAGATATACATAGACGGAACATTTGATTATTGTGCAAAATTTTTTTGTCAATTATTTACTATTCATTCATTTAAAAATGGCCATTACATACCGGTGGTGTTTATGCTGTTACCTAATAAGCAAAGCTCAACGTATTCTTTAGGTTTTCAATTATTAATCAAGTATTGTCAAAACATAAACTTAGTTTTTAACCCTGCAACAATTGTTTGTGATTTCGAAAATTCCATACATTTAAGTATAAGGCAAGTGTGGCCAACAAGTACAATCAGTGGATGTAGATTTCATTTAACCCAAGCGTGGTTCAGGAAAATCGAAAATTTAGGTTTAGCGTCAGAGTATAAAGATGTAAATTCTGAAATTGGTTGTTGGTTACGGTGGACTTTCGGAATGTTATTTTTAAATCACGACGAAGTTGCAGATTGTTTCGTAGAAGATTTTTATTCTATTATTTCTAATGATAGCAGAGTTGTTAAATATTCAGACTATTTAGTTGATAATTATGTAGCGGATAATGCATTATTTCCTCCTTATTTGTGGGAGTCTTGTAGTGCTAAAACAGAAAAAACTACAAATTGTTGTGAAGCTTTTCATAGCCATTTTAATTCGTGTTTTTATAGACCTCATCCAGATATCTTTACATTTATTTCTGTTTTGAAAGACGTTCAGTTAAATACTTACGTGAAAATTAATAGTGTTGACATTCAACGTAAGTTTACAAATTGTGAGTCAACGAGACGCATGCAATACGTTGCTAATATGATTAAATTGTATAGAAATGGCAATATTTCTCGCTTCGATTTTGTAAAAAGTGTAAGTTATAATTATTATAAGAAATAAAGCGATTTATAATAATTTCTGTGTTTTTCTCTGAATTGCCCGCGGCGCGCTAGTGACCCTTGCATTTCGAAGGCCTCCGCGCGCAACTGACCTGTAGGATTAGACTAGCGCGCTAGTGTCTTGTGCCGCGCGCTAGTGTCTTGTGGCCCTCGAATACATCCGAGGCAGGCGTCGCCAACCTACTTGCTTCAATCAAGCTGTATATCCCGGAGATAACTGAATCTGACCTAAAAAAAATTATAACATCAATGCATGCAAATAAATCACCTGGAAAGCACTCTATACATATGAAACATTTAATTACCTACGTGAACATCTTTTTGCGTCCCATCCATAAGTTAATAAACCTGATCTTGCAAGAATGACTAGTCCCTTATGACATGAAACTTTCCATTGTGAGACCAGTTTATAAGAAGGTTTCCAAAAAGTAAAAAGCACAACTAATTTACTGCAGAATTTTGCGGACATCATAAACCAAAAACTAAATATGAATGCGCATATCCTGATTCTCTTCATCGATTTTAGCAAAGCATTCGACTGCATAAATCATGAAAAGTTGCTTAGCTGTTTGGAGAAGGTTGGCATAAGGGGACTGGAATTGATGAAGGATTACCTAAAATAAATTACCAGTGTAAAAGTTTCAAACACCTGCAGTAACGACACTAGGATTTCACATGGCGTTCCACAAGGCAGTATTCTTGGACCCATCCTTTACTTGGTTTATGTAAATGATGTTCTAAAATGCTTCCAAGATTGCTCGTGTTATTTATATGCGGACGACTACTATAGTTGCATCCCATAAAAACATCAGCACGGCTGCGAAGGTTCTGCAGGGCGAATTTAATAAATTTCAATTGTGGGCTCATGACAAGGAACTTACCGTAAATTCGACCAAGACAAAATTGATGCACGTAGTTTCCCCGCACTCAAGGACTATAAACAACATCGATATTATATTTCATTCAATGACATGCCTGCACAATAAACTTATAAACTGCAACTGCAATCAATCAATTGAAAAAGTAAATAACTATACTTATGTGGGAATTGTGATTGATGACCGCTTTTCGTGGAAGATCCATATTGATAATCTATATAAAAAATTACGTATATTAGCTGCACGTTTTTACTACCTCAAATTCTAGGTACCAATCCCAACTTTAAAACTAATTTACTGCACAATGGTGGAATCCTTAATCCGCTACGGGATCACGGTGTGGGGTTAGGCATCTGACATTCACATTAATCGCCTTCAATCTGTGTGAAATCCCCTACAATAAATCAGTTCGGGACCGCTTTCAATTTTGTGAATGTATACTTGTAAAGAAACTTTTATTCTATATTATGACATTGAGTTTTTGCTTCAAGTGTTAAGTTAAGCTAAAGTGTTTATTGATCATACCTATTCTACACGAGGTGTGGAGTCTTGTGACCTGTGTGTACCCGCATCTTTTAATAAATACGGTGATCGAACCCAGTAGTAGGGATAGGCCGATTCTGGAACCTCCTCCGACCTTGACGGAAAAATTCAAGGTCAAGGTCGGAGGAGGTTCCAGAATCGGCCTATCCCTGACGTGACCTTCGCCATAACCTTGACATGGAGGAGGTTCTAGATTCAAGGTCAAGGTCGGAGGAGGTTCCAGAATCGACCTACTCCTGACCTTCACCATAACCTTGACGTTGAGGAGGTTCCAGAGTGAGATAACCTTGAAATGGTGTTGAGGTCAGAGGAGGTTCTAGTGTTGATTTCTGCTTAGTGACCTTGTGGTTGGAGGAGGTGAGGATTTAAATTAGTATTACTCCCACCTAAAATCTTGTTATATAAGGCCGTTATTTTGTGAATTGTTTCAGTTGTTGCAGAACTGTGAGTTGTGTTATACAAATTTAATAGTGTATCGTCGATCTATATAAAAGTATGTTTATTAAATTTTTCTAATCATATACAATTCTTATATTTTTGATGTATTTAATAGTGACGTCTAAACAAGTGGAATTTTTCCTGAAGCAGAAGAAAAGACACGTGGATGATCAAGGTGATGATGTACAGAAGAAAAGATTTCTCACTCAAAACGTTGATAAACCAAAAGAACAGGATGAGCAAGATTTGAATATGTCCTCAGTTCGAAACGAGTTTCAATTTGAAGTATTGTCTCAACCTTTTTTCACGGATGAAGATTTTCGTCAGTATGACATTAGCGAGAAAGCACCTTCAGAGATATCAGAAGTAAGGGAAGTGGCTGATGTGGACCAATTACCATTGTTAGCTCAAAGTGTATATTTTTTAAATAAGAGTCGCACGAAATGGGTTTGCGTGGGACTGTGTGCCGAAACATTTTTTGATCCAGTAATACGCATTATGGGTACTAAAAGGCAGAGCATATCGTTTTTAGAAGAGGAATGGAAACAATTTTGTTCTTATAACTACACATTAAAATCATATTTTACCGAGAAAAAAACTGTTTATCCGGTAATGAAAATTAGTTCGGTAAAGGCATCGTTCGAACGTATGGAAGGAACAAAAATATTGAAATTAGAAAGAGGTGACGGGACACTGTATATATCTTATAAGGCTTTATTGGAATTATGGAATTTGTGTGATATTGTATCATATCGTTTGAAGGTTTTGAAGCAATTGAATTATAAAACATTCTACTCCAACATGATTCCATGCGTGAGTGTTATGGATGGTGACGTGAAGCTAACTGTCAAAGCATTTCTCAATAATGAAATATCTGAGAAAGGGGCGATTACAAATCAATTAATAATGTTCGGAATTAATAAATTAATGTGTGACATAAGTATGCATAAAGCCATTACTATGTAAATGTTTTGATTCATTATGTACATATTACTGTAAAATTGTAAACATATGAAATTAAAAATAAAATTTTCTGACAATAGTTTTATCATTTACTCACCTAAAATTTTTTGATATATAATGTTTAGCGACAAGAGTATCAGAGTAGTACACATTATCATCGTCAACTGTTAGAAACAAAAGCCATAAATGCGGCGTCGCGTCAAGAGAGACCACATTTTGAGAAGTAGTGTAAAACGAAAAGGTCGTGGTTTACTTAATACGTTAATTAATAAACTGCCAATAGAGTTACATATACTAGGTTACAACTACTGCGGTCCAGGTACAAAATTAGATACTCGACTTAAAAGAGGAGACAGAGGTGTTAATGTATTGGACGAAGCGTGTAAGCAACACGACATTGCATATTCGTTAAGTGACGATTTAGATAAGCGTCACGAAGCAGATAGAAAATTGTATCAAGCGGCAGTACAAAGAGTTAAAAGTTTAAGACGAAGCTCGGAATGGGGAACAGTGGGAAGAGAAAGCGTGCGATTAAGCGGAGGAAGCGCGGTGATGAATTATCATTTCGGGAAGCTGTCAAGAAAGCTCGACATGCCATTTCGCGCAGCGGTAACAAGAGCCTCTTAGAAAATGTTAAATTGGCGCAGTCAGTTTTAAAGAAAAACCACAAAAAAATAAGACGTCCACGTCAAAGAGTGATTCCAATTCCCAAGAGAGGAGGATTTTTACCTTTAATTCCATTATTTGCAGCTTTGGGAGCAATAGGATCACTCGGCGGCGGTGCAGCTGCAATTGCTAAGGCGGTAAACGATGCAAAGACTGCGAAAGTACAATTGAAAGAGGCAGAACGACATAATAGGGCTATGGAAACAAAAGCAGTGGGAAGTGGATTCTACATTAAACCTTACAAAACAGGATGTGGATTATATTTACCATCTAATTCAAAAAACTGAAATGTTTGCCTCGGCGACCATTGAGTAACTTTGACACACTAAAATATGCTAAAATATTAAAATTACCATTTTTTCGAGGAGTGTTTATGAGAGATACATTACCTAAAAAAATAAGAGAACAGGAAAGTGGAATTATAAATTTAGATGACAATTCTGGTGAAGGAACACATTGGGTAGCATATTACAAAAGAGGTGGAACTGTAAAGTATTTTGATAGTTATGGAGATCTACGACCTCCAGTGGAAGTGGAAAAATATCTTTTGTCAAACGGAGTAGGCGTTATTAATTATAATTATGAAAGATATCAAAAATCGAATTCACAAAATTGTGGACAATTATGTCTACAGTTTTTAATAGCCTTACAAGTTAAGTAAGAATTTAGTTCTTGAAAGATGGTCAACATGGAATCTTCACCGATTTCGTGTACATTTACTCTAACGGGAAATGAATCGGTTTTAGTTTGTGAGTTTAATCCACCAATATACCTGAGCGAAGACGCAACCTATGAAATGTGTATGTTAAATTTTGAAACGTTTAACGCAATACCTAACATAAATGAAAATAATAATTTAATACATTATGAAGAAAGAAGAAAAAAGTCTGCTTGGAAAACTATCGATATACCTACAGGCACATATGAACTCGATGATATTAATAAATTTCTGAAAGATTATTTTCAAAATAAGAATATTCCTGATTATATAAACATTCATGGAAATAATAATACTTTAAAGGCAACCATAAACAGTTCGGTTAAGCTCGATTTTAGTTAACCAAATTCATTGGGAAGATTGTTGGGATTTGAACCCAGAATATTGAAGGAAAACGACAATAACATCGGTGATTTTCCAGTCGATATAAACAAAGTCAATGCTATAAGAATAGAGTGTAATTTGACCAAGCTATTTATCTGCCAGTGACCGTGAAGGTAATTACGAGATTAGTCGTTCGAGTCTTAGATCAAGAGAATCGTTTGGTTAACTTTAGAAACGAAGTAGTTACTATAAGACTTCACTTGAAGAGGTTTACATAATGATTATCTACGACAGTGGTTATTCGAAACAAAAGAAGTGGGATAGAATAAGACGTAATATATTATTTAAGCCACGAAAATATATAGTGAATTGTTGTCGACAAAAAAAATTGAAATTGACACGAGAAAATAAAAAATATTTAAAGAGTTTAGGTTATAATGTGTTAATCTAGAGAAAGAGAACAGTACCTTTTAAAAACTCTTAAAGAGAATTATTCTGTAGAAGTGACATAACCGTTAAAGGGTGAGCACCATCATTATACATAAATCAATTATTACCTAAACAAAATGGATACTTTGGGAGTAACTGATAAAATTAAAATGGATACTTCAATAACTAACGTTGAGTATCATTCACACTTACCATTCGGTTCATCATTTGGTAATAACGATGAAGTTCGAATAACAGTTCCGGAAATTGACAATTACACTTTACCATGTGAAAGTTATTTGTATGTATAAGGAAGACTTCGTTTGGCTAGCGATAATACCAAGCATAGTCCTACAGCACAGTTGATAAATAATCCAGTGGCTTATATGTTTAGCGAGATAAGATATCTTCTGAATGGAGTGCAAGTGGATTCGGTAAGAAATGTTAACGTCCACGATGAAAGGTTACTTTTCTTTTACTCCCAACGAAACAATAAAATTGGAAAATGCAGGATGGCTTCAGGAGAAAGCAAGAATAAGCAATGTACTCGACGTTAAGGGAAATTTCGCAGCAAGCGTACCTTTAAAGACATTGTTAGGTTTTGGGGAAGATTATAGAAAGATATGAGGCAGGAACTGGTGTTGATCAGAACGAATGATGACGTTGATGCAATTTATGAAAGTAATACGGCTGAAAAAATCAAACTAACAATTGATAAAATTGTATGGAGGATGCCGCATGTATCAGTAGGATTGCGAGAGCAATTGGTTTTAACGAGGATAACAGATAGAGATGTTGAAATACAGGTCCCTTTTAGGAGCTGGGAATTACACGAGTACCCTTCCATTCCAACTAGTACAAATCATTCATGGACTGTAAAAACTGCTCCACAGTTAGAAACGCCAAGATATATAATTATTGCTTTTCAGACTAAGAGAAAGGGTGTTGCCGATGTTAACATGAGTCTATTTGATGATGTTAAGTTAAAATCTTTAACAGTATTTCTAAATGGTGAACGATATCCGTATGATAATTTAGACATCGACATTGAGAATAATAAATACGCCATCCTATACGATATGTATTCTAGATTTCAAGAAAAATATTACCATCGTGAAAGTAGTCAACCTTGGTTCAATCCAAAGGAATTAGCTCGATGTCCTTTAATAGGAATTGACTGCACGTTTCAAAAAGATACGATGCATAAAAGTGCAGTAGAAATCTTATTGAGTTTACAACTAAAGAAAATATCAAAGCAGATACTATCGCATACTGTTTAATTCTGCACGACAAAGCATTCTCTTATTTACCTCTCACAAAAATCGTACGTCAGTTGATGTAAACGGAAATGTGCAAAAATTACAACATTCCGAAGCCAAGTGTCCGTTTCATTTAAGAAGAACTTGTATGTGCGCATTAACCAACGTGTATGATCTATATTATTTTGTAATCAACCAGTTACAAAAACGTAATTTTTCAAGAAGCATTTGTGATATAGTGTGAGGGAACATGGTTCTTAGTTATTGAAAGAAAAGTTCAGCTTCGCGATGGATTCGCTGAGACGTCTTTTTTGCAAGCAAATTATAAAACTCACTGTAGAAAAGGTTGGTGATGTCATGAAGAAGTACGAGACAGATCATTCTTTCACCGATATACCGGACAAGGATTTAATATACTTCCCCAAATGGTATTTAGTTCACAAGGTCACATCTACTGATCTAGAATTTGTCTACAATAAGCTTCCTGATCGTTTGAAGGGTGAGCTACAAATGTTCAGAATCTGTGAACACCATCATTGTTTCCAATTGGATTTTAGCGACGCAATAGACGGTCCAGCACCTCGTAAGATGAATTGTATTTTATGTAATTATGCTTAATTATTATAATAAAAGAAATCAAAAAGAACACCTTGCTTTATTCGTTATTTATAATAATACTAACAATAATTACTGAAGCGTTAAGATTTTGAAATATCCCGTATAAAAACGAATCGTAAAAACAAAACACACTTTCATTCGTGTTGATTGAATATTTATTCGTATATTATATAAATATCTTCGTTTTTTATAGAATCAATTAATAAAATCAATTAATAAAATAAACTTATATAACGTGATATTTTATATATTAGTTCGTATGCATACAATATAGAACGGCTTTGACCTATGCTTGGTTACATAATTGAGAGTCGCAATTTTGGATACGCGTGGGTGATATTTTGTATAGTTCAAGATTGCAATTATGTATGCATGCAACAGCGTGTATTTGAAATTCAACATAATTCAGCATAATTTAGTCGAGACAAATCAGGATATGAATTAAAATAAGCAAGTGCTAAAACTGTCCGAGGATATTGTTCGTATTATTTCCCTTCCTAGAGAAAGTTACGACACGACAAATTCATTTCTAATATTAATAATTTTAATTAAAGTGAACAAGTCGACTTGCGTTTACTTCGGCAAATATAAATTACGAGTTAATAAACTGAAAAAATAAGCTAAATCTCACTCAATCCCTTGTTACTCCTATCGTTACTTCCACCGCAAAATCTATCGTTTCTAAACATGCTGCTGCTAAATCTGCTCCTATTTCTAAATCTAAATCTGCTCCTATTTCTAAACCTGCACCTGCTTCTATTTCTGAACTTTATGACGTTCTTTCTCGTCAATCCAGATGTACGCGGGGTAGTCGCAGATGTACCCGAGGTAGTCAATCTTCTCATCTAAGGACCGCTGAAAGTTTGTGGTTGCCTAACCGTGAGTATGCGTTATTTAGGCGTCAACAAAGGATGACTAGGATAGTTAATCGAAGAGCAGCTATCCTTTCATCTTTACGTTCGCCGCAAAATGACTCAGACTCAATGTTTTTGTCTAAGCAAAAGTCCAGTGCGGAGTTGTTAGGTCAGTCGCAACTTCGAGTTGTTGCAGATAATATCCCGATAAATCCTAATGAATGTGGTGATTCTGAGATAATTAATATATAAGACCGATCAATGGAGATATCTCAATTATCACCAGCTCAATCACCTATTGGGGATAATATTAATTCATCAAAATCTAACATTATTTCCAATATTTAGATTCAACCACCCCCTCAACCTCAAATGCCAGCACAACCACTGGAGCCCCGAATGTCTACACCTATCGTTTCTTCAGAACCACTTACATCTACCGTTTCTTCACCACCAGTTCCTTCACAAGCACCAACACCCTCTATTCCTTCACAAGAACCCTTAGCACCCTCTATTCCTTTACAAGAACCCTTACCCTCCTTACCCTCTATTCCTTTACAAGAACCTTTTTCCAATTTATCTAGAGTTATCTCAACAGCAGTCCAAAATTATTATGATGGAATAATGCCTGAAGTAAGGAATTATTGTTTACAGGGTGAAAGAAATCTTAAAAAAGTCACGGACGAGTTAGAAACATGCGAAGAGATTATGCGTATAGTTCGCCCAAGGTCTCCGACTGACCGAGCTTTGAGCGAACAATACGATAAAATTTCGCTTGTACGCGACCGTCTGAGTCTGATCAAAGATTTATTTCATAATCTTGCCGCAGACATATCTACTTTATGATAATTCTTAAGGTAGATATGTCTGTGTTTATTGTTGTTAAATGGATTGTTCTTTAAATGAAGTTGTTCCCAAGAGATAGATTAGGTATAAAGTATACCTAATAAGACATCTGTATTATTAATGTTATTCAATTTACAGATGTCTTCACCAAATGGATCTGGATCAGGACCAATAGTGTCCATTGTTCTAGAGCAAGTAGAAATGAAAATGAGTCAATTATTTTTAGTTTTACAGTTTACAGGTATATTAATTTTTGTACTCATCCAGTTAACAGATGGAACACTAGTAAATGCGGGAACCGCAACTATCAATTATTGTTCGTTGCGGTTTCCGCAGGTCTCACCGATCTCACCTACGTATACCCCAACACCAACGCTGCCGGCGACGTCGGAACGGCCACCGCCGGAGCAGCAAGTGGCGGCGCCTCAACGTATCCGTTTGAGGCGCATTAAAAGAGGAGTATTTGCGCCGCCTGTGTTGGGGTCGCAGCCTCAACCGCTCTTCCCTGCACCAGTGGCTCAGCCGCTCTTCCCAGCACCAGCGGCTAAGACTGTGCAGGTGCAGGTGGAAGTGGAGGCACAATCATCCACCGAGATGGATGAGTCATGGTTTTTTTTTATTATTACATTTTTTCAACATTTTTAATAACATTACTTTTTTACAGTGAAGATTGACAGTAAACTGGATCACTTTAGAACTTGGATGGAGAAAAAATTTCGAAGGCCACAACACCCCCTTACGGCAAGATATTGGCCGGAATAAGTTCTAGAGTGATCCAGATTAGATTAGAGCGGTAGATCGCCCTGTCGGTTGGGTGAGACTACGGGGAGGCTCTATTAGTTTAAGTTTTATATTTATAGTTTATAAAACTATATAGTTTTAATTATTGTTTATAGTTCTAATTATTATTTATAGTTTTAATTATTATTTATAGTTTTATTATTTATAGTTTTAATTATTATTTAAAATAAATAATTTCTTACAACACGTATTTTTACTTTAAATAGCAGATGATATTAATAACTACACCATAATAATAGAGTGTTGCGTTTGGTAAAGAGTGAAAGTACTGTTTTAGAAATATGAAGTTTAAACAACAGTCTTTAAAGTTACCTAGACAAAATTTTGATGATACGATCGTAAACGAAACCTTTAAACGTCACAGTGCTCTTTTCGGAGGATCAACTAAACGTGCCATAATCAGTGGTAAAAGTGGTAGTGGTAAAAGCAATTTGATAGTATTTTTGTTGGTAAATGCTAATGGGCTGCGTTTCAAAAATTTATACATTTGTTGTAAGACCTTATCTCAAGAAAAGTATAACTTTCTGAGACATTTGCTGCCAACAGTGCCGGAAATAAGTTACTTTGAAATTTCTGATACTGATAATATGGTATCCCCTGCAAATGTAAAAGAATATTCAGTTGTTGTTTTTGATGACGTTCAATGTACTACACAAAATGTAATTAAAAAATACTTCTCTTTTGGACGCCATAAAAATGTCGATTGTTTCTATTTAAGTCAAACTTATAGTGCAATTCCAAAACAAATGATTCGTGATAATTATAATTTCTTAGTGTTATTTCGGCAAGATTCTACAAATCTAAAACATGTATTTGATGACCATGTGTATGGAGACATGACCTTTGACCAGTTTCGTGATATATGCTACGCTTGTTGGAAGGAACCGTTTGGTTTTTTAGTTATTGATACTGACTGTACTATCAACGGAGGTAGATATCGTAAAGGATTCGACAATTATATAAACCTTTAAAACCACTACATTTTAACATTGTTCTTCAGTGTTGTAAAAGGCGCTAAAGGAAACGGATGCGCTATGAGTAATAAACTTAAAGCTGAATTAGCTACTGCACGTGAAAGTTTGCGTACTAAATTAAAAACACTTAAATCCGATATCGAACGATCAAAACATCATATTGAGCAATCAAGAAAATACCTTCAGGCGACTTATTCACCTATTGTGGAACCACTAAGAGATATTGTCAGTAAGCTAGATGTTGCTCGCAGTATTTTACCTACAAAAGAAGAGCAACAATCGTACGAAGCCAGTGAAAAAGGCTTTAAAGGGGACCCGAAAAGTTCTTTCATACGAAACAGACCTCTTTATATATTAAAATCTGATCCTTCATCACAAATTACATGGTCAGAAAAGCATGATGTGAGTACTTCAACACCAGTTGGTCGTGAAATTGGAAAGAAACAACCTTCCATCTTAGAAGAAGAAGAAGAAATTCACGACATCTCTCATGGAGAACCTGAATCTCCACCATCAAAATCTGCTTATGACGAAGCTGAAGAGTTTCATACAGATAGCAGTAGTGTCCTTTTAGACGAATCCGAAGCTCATGCTCGTACTCTTTTACAAGAACGGAAATTAATACTACAATCTAAATTACAATCACCAGAGGTACAGGCTGCTTTACAACAAATTGATCCGTTACCACGTGATTATATTACACGATTTAATGTTGATGTGGAAAATGAATTTGATACCAAATACGGTATAAGAAAACATGATGGGAAATTGTTTATTGGTGCCGCGCAAGTTGCGTTTGATGGTCGTGATCTTGTAGTAGGAGACTTAACATATAAATGTACAAAAGGTTTATATGAACTGATTTTTAAGAAAGCTCCTGAGAAATTTACATTTCATGATGTACGTGACTATAGAGATATATTGAGAAGAACTCATGCATTTAAAGTAAATTATAATCCTTCTGGCCGAATATCTGCAAGTAAAGGATACAAGTATACACATATTATAAAACCAATAATGCAGGGAAAACCACCAAACGTTTGGTGGGCTCGAAGCTGGAAAACAGGTGGAGCTTTAGAAAAAGAACTTATACCTAACAGTTGTACACAGTATCATACTGGGATAATGCTAATGAATTAGTAGAACGATTACGTTTATTGAAAGCATCAGAATCTGCAGGTCATACAGGACATACCAATGAGATTATAGCTATTATCCAAGAATTGAAAGAAGCCAAAATTATTTCGTAAATTTTAAGTATTTAGCTGGATGATATCGAGGTCATTCTTCAGTTTCACATCTTTGTTGGTCAGTTCACGATGACCATTGATAAGTTTGGAAGGCACATTACTAAACATACAGTTCTCAAGCATATTGTTTCTAGACAATTATTTTACGAAACATTATTAGACTTTCGAAGTGACGAGTTAAATGCCCAAGGCGAATTTATTCTTTCAAATAGAGGTAATCAAACGACGTATACGATTCAAGAAACTTGCGTGGTTAAAAAAGTAATCTTTCATAAACCTTGGAACAGGAAAGTATATATCAACGGTATAAATTGTACTGATACTTTAATTGGAAGAACGTTGAATGTGGGAGATAAAATCTCGTTTTCTTGCACAGCTGTAGTTTGTGCAACTACATTATTTGTTGAATTCATTATAAGGAAACGAGTTCTAACTGAAAATGTCTAATTTATCATCGAGTGTAAAACGTGATGTTGTCGATGAACTGCACAAACCAGCAAGGAAAAACTTTCGCCATCGTCGAGTTATAATAAAAGGTCTCAGAGATCTCTTCCAAGCAGATTTAATTGAAATGCTTCCTTATTCAAAGATAAACAAAGGATACAAGTACATTCTGGCTGTGATCAACACATTTTCTAAATTTGCTTGGGGAATAGCATTAAAAAACAAGACAGGTAAAGAAGTAACCAAAGCTTTTCAAACAATCTTATCTGAAGGTAGAAATTCTATACCGAGAAATCTGCAAACAGATAACGGAAAGGAATTTTACAATGCAGACTTTCAAGATTTAATGAAGAAGTATAAAATTAATCACTACAGCACATATTCTAATTTAAAAAGTTCGATAGTTGAACGCTTTAATAGAACATTAAAACAAAAAATGTGGAAAGAATTTAGCATGCAAGGAAATTTCAGCTGGTTCAAGTTATTACCACAACTAATCGAAGAATACAACAACACAGTTCACAGTAGGACGGGTTACAAACCTAGTAAAATAAATCAAAGAAATGCGAAAACTATTTTACAGTCCGTCTACAGCAATATTAAAATTGTGGATCCAAGAAGTGCAAAATTTAAAGTTGGAGATCATGTGCGCATCAGCAAATATCGACAAGCATTTGCGAAAATGTACACTCCAAATTGGTCTAACGAAATATTTACAATTTCATCAGTGCAGAATACTAATCCTCGAACATATCTAATTAAAGACGCTGACGGTGAAGCTATACTTGGTGGGTTTTATGAGTACGAATTACAAAAAGTGAAACATCCTGATGTATATTTAATTAATGTGTTGAGAAAAAAAGGTAATAAAGCACTAGTTACTTATTTAGGATTAAGTTCTAAACATAATGCTTGGATACCAAAACGCAATGTTTTATAATAACTTTTTATTAACTATAATTAGAAACATACATTATTTACAATAAATATATTTGACGAACTAACATATATATATTTAATCTATTTACTATTTTTATTACTTTTTTCTAATTCCTTTTCTAATTCTTCAATTAATTCTTTCAGTTTTCTATCTCTTTCTATATCAGCTATTTTATAATGACCCCATGCGAGAGTATGAATCTTGTCATCCAGAATATAACGTTTATCATCTTTCGATGATAATGCAACTTTATTTTTCAACTCTGTGTACACCGTATGAAAATCTGAATGAAACACGTACATTTTTTTAAAAATGAAACCATATCGTTCAATAATTTCTTTGTAGTCATCCACAGTTAAATATTTATCTATAACATATTTTTTAACACCTTTCGCTTTCTTAGTACATTTTGAAGTAAGCTTTACACAATAGGCTTTCGCGCCTGTACCAACGAACGATTCTATTACTTGTCCGGTGTATTCATCTTTGAATCTTCCAATAATTGATTCAGTTTGAGGCATTTCATGAATGTTATTTGTTGGGTAATTTGAAGTATCAAATTTATTTAAATTTTGCTTTATATCTTCGTACACATTACCAGTATTAACGGATAATATTAAACTGTCCGTATCGGTATATAATAGAGCTGCATGATTGTTATATTTTCGTTTTATGAAATTATAATAAAACTCGTACATTACTGTTTTCGATATTTCCAAAACAAAAATCCTACGTATAAAGGTTTGTTATAATTTACTTGTATTTTGGTTAATTCTATTGCGACCAGGTGATCACTAAAAATTTTACTCGATTTGTAGTTCGGTTTAGCAATCAATGATTCAGCTCCCGGTCTCCGATTATGACTTTCCCACCTGGTAGCTAATTTAATGTCGGCGCGATTCTCAACATTTTCCATGGTCTTACCGAAGACACTATTATTAGTTAACTTGTAGAAATTTTTTTCAAATTCGTTTTTCGCTTCAGCTCGTTTCTGCGAATTAAAGTCTATATATATTTTTAACCAACGAGACTGTTTAAATTTAATTGCCCTGTGAATTTGAATTAATGTTAAACCATGTTCCAAACATTGCTTTAGATTTAAATAGTGAATTACGTATTTGGTTTTGTTATAGAGATTTGGAATAAGTTTACTATATTTTGACTTTGGTGGAATTATGTTTTCCGGACAAAACGGCAAATCGTTGTGCTTTTCATGTAAATAAGTCGGATATTCCAAATCTACTTCGAATACGTATCCAACATCTGAATTTTCTTCGAATTCTGAAATGTTAAGATTGTTAATTTCTTCTCTGCTTAACCAAGTAAATTTTCCCCATGGAAATCTCGAACACATCGCATGCCCGTAGAGATTTGTAGCATCAAGATAAAGTAAATAATTAGTTGCCTTGCTTGAATCAAAGCTCTGTAAAAATTTATTATTAGCGTTTTCAATTCTTTTAGTGCACATGCTCACTCCACCACGAATACCCATTCTGAAAAAGTGTAACATATCAACATCCTGTAATAATTCTAACTTAATTTTCGTCATTCGTAACATTGCATTCCAACTTAATCCCGGAGCTGTGAAAAAATGGCAAGGGTCAAGTTTATAATTATCAATACAAAGATCTCTGAAATTTTCATCACTAATGTGTTCATCATAAAGCACGTCATAAAATTCTTCTCTAGAAGGTAAGGTGGGATAATCTAATTTCTCGAATGAGTTAATAAAACAATATGGAAAAACCCCTTTTTGCCGTACTAATTTAAACATTTCATCATCATTGAAATATTTCCTAATTTCCCTACATTGTCAATCTTCCAAGTATGAGCCTAATTTTTCCAAAGACGATTGCATGAAACGAAAAGAATCTACAAATCTTATTTTGAAATAGACTTTGCGCATTTTTCCTTTGCAATCTATCTTATCCCCTACGTGTATTAATTTCGAAAAAGATATATATTTTTCTTTATTTTGTGCGATCACATCAACGTCTTCTCCTTCTAATGCCATCGTCTTCACAAATAAATGACTATCATAATTAGAAAGATTATGAAAGAAAACTGGAATGAATTTTGGTATTTTAAAATCAACATTACACACCGAATGAGCAGCTCCTCTAAACGCTCCAGTTAAATGTACATGGTCTCGGACTTTTTCCTTAACATCCAATATTGGTCTTTCACAAATATGACACATCGTTGCGCGGTCGTAGGCCTCTTTTTCTTCTCGTGTTAAATCAAGCATTGGTTTAATTTTACTTAAATATTTATCATAAATCTCTTTAATATGTTTTTCTAACGATTTCATAAACTCAGTAGCAGCATTTTGTCCGCGATATAACTTTAATTTTGACAAATTGTTATTAAAGCTACACTTAATATAATACGCAAAAGAATGAGGTTCGTGTTCATAACATTTAACTGTGAAAGACTTATCTGGAGTTGATTCAACTCTATCTAATGGTTTTAGTAAAGCCTCGAAATCAGCGTACACAACAAAGGGCAGTTTCAATTGCTTCTCAAAATTTTCAAATTGTAATATATTTTCTGGGATAGATTCACCATATTTATTTATTTTTAACTCTGCTGATGGTAAAATTGTTTTGATAATTTTACAATCTTCTCTTTCGTGTCGTTGCAATTTTTCTACACATGGAAAGTATATTAAACATCCTTCACAAATATATTTCTCGTGACCGTGGTGTGACGTCTGTTTTGACCCTAAACGCGATAAATTTTTAATCTAACAATAGTGAGTATTTTCGTTACCGTCATCAACCAATAACAAATTTATATGAATATCTTTTTGATTTTTAGTAAAATGTAGCGGTCCTACAACTTCATAGACTATAACGTTACCGTTATAATGGGAAGCAAGTCCATAAACATTTATAGAAATATTGTTCTGACTTTCAAATTTTTTCACATCACAAACTTTCAGTGGAAATTCTAAATCTGTGAAATCTGCTACCGTGCTATAATGGGGATACGAAGATATCCTTTGAGGAAGACCTGTCGGTTGACACATCGCTGATGTTATCGCCCAGGCAAAACAAACGTTGTCATTATTTCTAACGTTTATGACTGCTTTTTTCGCACTTAGCCGGTAATAACATGAAGCTGGATGCTCTCAAAGGATTATATTTATTAATGTTGACTTCCATATACAAAATTCTGCACAAAGTCCACCCTGCAACAATATTTACAACATTATACATTATTCCAAAAGAATGTATTAATTAATTTCTTTACCTGAATCTCGCTCCTGAAACTCTGACATTTTAGCATGAATTTCGTTCACGAAGTCTCCATATATATTATATATATCCGTTCCAAAACAAGTTATTTTATTTTTGGTATTGAAAGATTTTATCTCGGTACTTTGTTTAGAATCCAAGAAATACACTCCGAAAATTTCGACATTCCATTTTAACGCTTTATGAATATCTAATATACTCTGAACCAAAGTTAATACTTTTTCTTGAATATTATACGTAAAGTCGTCAACGTCCACATAGTTGTAGGGTTCCGTGATACGATACGAAACAATTTTATCACCGAATGCACCTGCTATCTTTTCTACACCATTATCAACAATTACAAAAGCATTGCTTTTATGTGAATTACTACGTAGGTGTGCCGACAAACACTTTCTGTTAACGTATATTTCGCACACATCACATTTCACGACATTCACGGGGTCAAGAATTTTGGATGGACCGGCTTCATTTAATTTTAAACGTTTACTGTGACATGCTGTACGCATGTGTCGATTCTTATTATCAACTCTCGTAAATTCTTTTCCGCACTGATTACACTGAAACATGTTTTTAGAACTGTTATTTCGATCACGTTCAATACAATAGGTTAACTCAACGTGAGTGTCACACTTCATCTGTAGGTACGAATTTATACACCTCCTTATATATGCTACATACTTTAAGGTTAAAGTGGTTTGAAGATCATGTTAAGGTTACTTCGAGGTTACATTCAAAGTCATATCAAGGTTACTTCAAGGTTATTTCGAGGTCACATCAAGGTCACCTCAAGGAAATTTCAAGGTCACCTCAAGGATTTCAAGGTCACCTCGAGGTCACTTCAAGGTCACCTCAAGATCGATTCTGGAACCTCCTCCGACTTTGACCTTGAATCTAGAACCTCCTCCACGTCAAGGTTATGGTGAAGGTCAGGGGTAGGTCGATTCTGGAACCTCCGCCGACCTTGACCTTGAATCTAGAACCTCCTCCATGTCAAGGTTATGGCGAAGGTCACGTCAGGGATAGGCCGATTCTGGAACCTCCTCCGACCTTGACCTTGAATTTTTCCGTCAAGGTCGGAGGAGGCTCCAGAATCGGCCCATCCCTACTACTGAACCCTGGCCGTGTTAATTCCTAAAACACTAAATGCATTGCCTTTCGAACTGCAAAATCTAAACTCATACAGTGCGGTGAAAAAGCAAGTGAAGGAATAGCTTACGCTTACTGGATCTCCTTAGGCTGGGTTTTATTTATTTTCCTTTGTTTTGTTCTTGTTTGCATATTTTATTTTTGTTTTGGTTAGTTACCTTAGTTTTAACTATTTTTGTTGCTAAGTTAATTCTTTGTTACCAACTTACTTTTAGTTTGTTCTAGTCGGCACGTTAATTACACTTTTGTTTTTTTCCACAACTCTACTTATACAGACACAGTCCAACTATATTTTGCCATAGTCAAGTCTCATGGACTTTGTGGCCCTTTACACGTTTTCAACACAACGATTTTCAACCTTGTTAGTTCTTTTTTGACATGTAACTGTGTTCATGTTTAAAAAAAATTTCTTTTCATTAATGTAGTACTATGTTTGGTTTGCTTTCAGCTTTGACTTCTGTGTAGATTCGTTTTTTTTTGTTTCTTTTGGTTAAGCTTAGCTTTAGTTTATTTTTTAAATCTATTGTTTTAAAAATTTATTTTGAGTTTTGTACTGCTAATGATTTTTACTTTATTTTTGTACTTGGCGAAACTTCATCCGGGAACAAGATTTGTTATGAAATGAAATAGCAATTAATTTTTTGTATAATGTGCGTCATTTATTTTTATCAAGACGTAAAAGTAAAAACAAATTATGTAAACTTCATCCGGGAATAATTTGTTAAGAACGAGACAGCATAATTTTTTTTTGCATAATTTATGTCATTTTCTTCGTATAAAAGAGATTTGGGATTTTTCGGTATTAGTTTGTATCAAATCGTTACAACAACAACTAGAAAAAATGGCAACCTGCAATGTATTCGTTGATGTACAAGGTTTCAAAGAATTTAATATTTTTTTGTGGCCAAGGAATTGGGAGGGGTGTTTAATGATGATGAATACATTAAGTTTTTAATCCAGTCGCCGTGTCCTTTCCACGAATTGTTCGCTGCAGAGCAACAACAGGCGAAATGGCTACGTCAGAACCACCATGGGCTGCGATGGCAAGACGGTAGTGTGTCATTAAATTCAGTTAAACATTTTTTGAAAGCCAATTTAAAATGTGCCAAGGTGTATGTAAAAGTTGGAGAGAAGGTGAAGTAGGTAAGTGCTTTGCTAGACAATAAAGTCGAAGTACTTAATATAGAGGAAGTGATGAAGACAAAATTCGAAAAAATCAGATCATAAAAAATGTGGTATGGCACAAAATGGAGTATGCATTATACAAAACGCGTTTATCGTCAGACATTTTTTTACAATATTTAAAGATGAACATGCATTGTAAACTCCATCAGGACGAGATTAATTAATTTTTGTATAATGTACTTCGTATAAAAGAGATTTTCAACTTTTCAGTATCAATGTGCATCGTATCGTTAGAACAACTGCAAAAAAAATGGTAACGCGTAACGTGTTCGTTGACGTCCAAGGTTTAGAGTTTAGACTAGATGAAATTAATAAATTTTTTGTATAATGTACTTCGTATAAAAGAGGTTTTGAACTTTTCGGTATCAATGTGCATCGTATCGTTACAACTGCAAAAAAATGGTAACCCGTAACTTCTGACGAAGCTGTCGAACGACTGCGAAACGTTAAGTGTATAGTGCGCGATTTAGTGTCCGCTTAAAAGATTTTGTGATACAAATTTCATCGGACAAGAACCAACTGTAAATATATAAATACTATAGACTACAGACGACTTGTTTTTGAAGAAATGGGTTTAATAGGACAATGAGAGTTTACATAATCCGTGTTAAAATTTGCTGCGTTAAGGATTATTTATTTTGAAACAATTTTTCTTACTTGAAAATTTGGTGTATTTCATAATTTATTTTAATATAAATGTAGCAATCGGTTTCAATTGTTGCATCATCAGAAAAGTATCTTAATATTGAAACAATAACATTCATTGGAGATGAATCCAATGAATGTTATTGTTGTCCACAATTGAAATCATAACATTCATCTTCAATGATAACATTCATCGTCAATGAATGTTATCGTTTCAATATTAAGATATTTTATCTATTATGGCCCGATAATGATGTAACAATCTCAACAATTTCATACTTGATTTGTTAATAAACGTTTTACTTACAGGCTGTGACCATGAACGGAAATTCATTCATTATTTCACTGAACATATGGGCTCTATGGTATCGGGACCTTAAAATATCGCACGATTTTTTATCAAGTAGCATTTCTCTAAATTATAGTTTTATAGAACAGGCTTTTTCCACAATTTTGACACTAAAGACACAATTTTAGCATTATATTTGAAATCTGATGTTTAAAATTATTATTTTGACAAGCCGTTAAAGAAAGCTATATTTACAGCGAAAAATTGAATCGTGCGAAATTTTAAGGCCGCGATAGTACATGATCAGAGAGTATTTCGCTTATCAGAAGTGAATAGTTACTTGGATAACGCAGAAAAATTTCCCAATGATAGCCCTCTAATTGGGGATGCAGCTTACATCATCCATGAGCATTTAGTGGTACTCTACCGTGATAATGGTTACTTAACAGATAAACATGCATTGTCCTTGAACGGGCATTCAGATTACTAAAAGGAAGGTTAGAAGCTATATATATAGATATATCCCCGAAGAGGACATAATACAGGATTTAAGAAAAGAGATTGGATTTGTAATAAGTTAAGGACTGAATCGAAAAGTTTTTCAACAAATATAAACTAAAAAATAATTCAGGCAGTAATAAGTTGCAATAAATCTGTTATATGTTTTTGTTTATAGTGACATAAGATTTCTGTTGCACCTTTTATTTTGAAGATTTTGCTACCACCTTGCACATTGGAGCGCCCTCTTAATAGTCAAAATAATCGGTGATAACAAGTTTTGAGTTACCGCACGGAAGTAGACGAGAACTAGAACGGTAAACGTATGCAATAACACACCTGCAGAAACAGATTTACCTGTCGGTAGACTGCAGCATCTGTCCCCGAACAGGAGAACGGTAAAGAGTCTTAAACGGGACAGACAGTCTCTTGGCTCGGCCAGCTCGAAATACAGATAAGCGGAGAGCGGTGTCGAAGGTGAAATGTTAGTTGAGCTATATTTAAGGGTACCAGCCAAGTAAAATCCCAACCAAGAGCACAATACACCCAGTGACCCCTTGACTAGACCAGCAGGGCCGTCCCTAATACTCATTCCCAAAAAGAAACGACAAAGTAAAGATGTACACACACTTGGTTTTATTGATAAAAGAAAGAATGTAACGTGGAATGTAACACGTGTGATAAGTTGCAATTAAATATGAGTGAATGACATCCGTCACTCCAAAAGTTGGAGGACCAAACATGAATAAACAACAATACGCAACGTAAATTAAATGACAAGTTAAAGTGTAAAGGTAGTTTTCTGGAATTCCAATAAACCTTACAGAATCGATAACAGTTATAAAGTGCAAAAATACGTGCATTCGGTACAAAATAAATTTACAAGAGTCGAGTCTGAGGGACCGACATGTATAGGTTCGAACAAGTTTAATTAAATGACTAAAATAATGCCATAAGGCAGGCTTAAATTAACTCGCGGAAAAATGACGTTAAAAATATTTTCAAATAACGAAATGGATTACAAAGGCTTCATGCCACAACAATTAAAATGTCAACAGACGAATTTAAGTAGTAGTAAATACACTGACAAGTACTTAGAAGTCAACCAGTAGCGCCAGCTGTTCGATCAAGTCGGCGTTAAGCTGCTATGACGTCGCAGACACAAATGACGTCACGGATCTGGAAAATTCCCAGCAAGAAACTGCCGCGAGGCCAGCGTCGAAGCCGCCGGTTACGAAGGGGTTCGTCCAAGTACGACGATGTCGCCTGTCGACGAGGACACGATAGAAATCCAAAGTACGATAAAGAAAGCCTACAAAATAAATACGCAGCGTGCACACGGTGGCCATTTTAAACACGATGAAAGCAACTTACCGTATCAAACGGCTTTCAACAGACAAACGCCTTTCAAAACTTGCGAAACACCAAAATCAAAACAGGTGCGGTTGATCAGAAGTAGAACATTCGGGTTCCAACAGCAAAAATTAACCAAATATGGCCAGTACTGAACAATCAACCGACACGGCGGAAGTCGGATCGAGTAAAGAGGATCGATAAGAAATCAAATGCCCGAGGTGCAACGCTGCGCCGACGCGAGGAAATACAACTTCGAAAATGTAACCTTAAAACAATTAAATTACTAAAGCGACCGTAACAATTTACATCTGTCATTCAGAAATGTCGCTTAAACGAAAAATTTTGAGAAAAGAAATTTTGCGAGTTTGGAGTTTAAATAGCAATCAGTCGTTTGCAAGTGTTGCAAAAAATGTTAAAACAAGTCGGTTTACTGCAAGAAATATTATTAAGAGGTTTGTTGAAAATCAAAGAATAAGTGATATACCAAGAAGTGGCCGGCCTGCAGGTCCCAAAGATAAAGGTTTAGAAAAAAATTTAGTACAGGCACTGAAACGGAAACCAAATATTTCTCAAAGGGATTTAGCCAAACAATATAATACTAGTAATAATAATAATTATTATTATATTATAATATAAGGGATTTAGCCAAACAATATAATACTAGTAATAATAATAATTATTATTATATTATAATAATAATTATTATTATTATTACTAGTATTATATTGTTTGGCTAAATCCCTTTGAGAAATATTTGGTTTCCGTTTCAGTGCCTGATAATAATAATAATAATAATAATAATAATTATTATTATTATTATATTTCCAACAGACAGCACAAGTCTATAATGGACAATTAATAAATTTAAATCTAAGAGTATAGCATAATCACAATATAATTATTATTATATTATAATAATAATAATTATTATTATTACTAGTATTATATTGTTTGGCTAAATCCCTTTGAGAAATATTTGGTTTCCGTTTCAGTGCCTGATAATAATAATAATAATAATAATTATTATTATTATTATTATTATATTTCCAACAGACAGCACAAGTCTATAATGGACAATTAATAAATTTAAATCTAAGAGTATAGCATAATCACAATATAATAATTATTATATTATAGTAATAATTATTATTATTATTACTAGTATTATATTGTTTGGCTAAATCCCTTTGAGAAATATTTGGTTTCCGTTTCAGTGCCTGATAATAATAATAATAATAATTATTATTATTATTATTATATTTCCAACAGACAGCACAAGTCTATAATGGACAATTAATAAATTTAAATCTAAGAGTATAGCATAATCACAATATAATTATTATTATATTATAATAATAATTATTATTATTATTACTAGTATTATATTGTTTGGCTAAATCCCTTTGAGAAATATTTGGTTTCCGTTTCAGTGCCTGATAATAATAATAATAATAATTATTATTATTATTATTATATTTCCAACAGACAGCACAAGTCTATAATGGACAATTAATAAATTTAAATCTAAGAGTATAGCATAATCACAATATACAAAAAAAAAATTAGACAATAAAACAAGATAACAATATAGAATAAAACTAAGACAAGTATAATTACATTAAGCATTATTTTGCAAGTAGTTTCATTTTCGTTGTAGCACATCTGAACTTTTTATGGAATATGTCAAAAGCAGGATCTGCGCAAATGTCATTATAAAGTCTAAAGTAAGTGATCATAGGAGAATTTAAATGATGAAAAGTCTTAGGGATATCATAATAGAAGGTAACAGAACATCTGCTAGCTATTCGTGGAACAACCAACTCAACATCACTTAGTGATGAAGGACAAGAAATTTCCCCAAGTGCTTCAATGGTGCAACGAATGAAACAAAGAAATGGTTTTCAAACGTATAAAAAACAAAAAGTACCAAAAAAGTCCAAGAAACAGTTTAACACTGCCTTATCTCGATCAAAAGGTCTATATAAACTGCTTTGTAATCTTGGTAACGGATGTGTTGACGAAACTTATGTTAAAAAAAGATTTTTCAACACTTCCTGGGGAAAGTTTCTATTCCGTACAAAATAAAGATGATATTAGTGATTAAGAAAGATGTATTGCTGTCGAAAAATTTGGCGAGAAATTTTTGGTTTGGCAGGCAATTTGTACTTGTGGTCAATGAAGCCGGCCGTACTTTACAAATGGAACAATTAACGCCCAGAATTATTTAGAAAAATGTTTGAAAAAGCATCTATTGCCCATAATTCGTAATCACAATGGTGCAGTACTTTTTTGGCCAGATCTGGCAAGTGCACATTATGCGAAGAATACAATTAACACGTTAGCTGCAGCATGCCAGCGGGCGGCCATTTTAGCATTATTCTTCAACGCCAACCATTTTCATGCACATATTACCAAAACTGTCGTTATAAAATGTTTATTTGCTTACTTAGAAAAAATGTGAAAAAAATAGGATATATAGTTTCCTGTCGCTCCAATCGAACCATGACGTTATTTTTACATGGTAGCCGGCTGTCAGGTGGCGTATTAGTAAAGAGTATATTTGTATAATGCCATATGACCGCTGGCGGTCATCGGTGATTTCCACAAACTTAACCTAAAATAATTCAAAAAGTGACTTTTGTAACAATTAAACATTATAATTCAATCTAGTCAACTGAGTGATAATGGATAATAAACCCTCATCTTCACGTGCAGACAGAAAGAGACCGTTGACGTATGAGGAATTGCTCAAAGCGCATGAAGAATCTTTTTCCGATGAAGAGGAAAATAACTTATCCAGTGAATATTTCGATAGCGATGATAGTGTCAAAGATAAGGATTATGAAGGAATAAGTTCATCTTCCAGTTCTGAAGATAGAAATATTGAATCGAATGAAGAATGTGAAGAGTTACCTGACGTAGAAGCTGACCAAAATTCTTCGAATAATCAAATTACTTCTTCTGGATGGTATAATGTCACTGGGAACAACTAGCAAACATTTTCATTTGATGACTTATTTGGAATTAATCCGAACATCAATCTACAAGGCATTTCTATGGTTAACTGTTACGAATTATTTGTTGGGGAAGATATACTGCAAGTAATTGTTGAAGAAACTAACAGAAATGCAGAACAGATTATTGGAAGAAAAGGACTTCTCAAAAAGAAAAGTAGACTTTCTTCTTGGAAAGACACAACACAAGAAGAAATGCGCAAATTCTTAGGGATTTTACTTCACATGGGACTAGTAAGGTATCCTACAATTAAGAGTTATTGGAGTAAGAAACCTATCTATAAAAATTTAGTTGTACCAAAAATTATGACAAGAAATAGATTCCAGGCTTTACTGCGTTTTATGATTGTGATGGTGTCGGGAATTGGGACTTTGGTGAAAAGAGATTCTACATCGAAGCTGACCAGAATGTCCTGAGGGTCTAGGGAAATCTCGTGAATTTTCTGGACGAAGTGCTGAGAGTTGAGGATGAAGGTTTCACTTTTACCTGCAAACGGTTTGAGACTCTGCTAGATATTTGGAAACTTTGTAGGTTGGTGAGTTAATTGCGCTAACTATGGGACGTAAAGGTGTATCTGGTTTGTGGATTTTAGGGAGACCGTAAAGTCTGGGAATTCTGAAGTCACGGGGGAAAAAGACTTTTTGTGTTTCTGGTGGGATAGAAGAGGGTTTTATTAAGGTCGTTACGGTACGTTCTATGCGTGAGGTTGGATTCCGTCGCAAGGGTTGGTAAGCTGGGTCGTCTAATAGGGTGTTGATTTTCTGGTCGTATTCTACGCGGTACAAAACTACAGTGGCATTCCCTTTGTCTGCGGAGAGTATGACAATGTCTGGGTTATTTTTCAGGGTTTTGAGGGCTTGAAATTCAGATTTTGAACAATTTGATTTCCCTATCAGAACCCTCTTCACTTCAAACTGAACTAAACCACGTAACAAAAGTCCTACTCAATAACAACTACAAAAGGGACGACATCCAAAGATCCATTTCTCGTCATCTCACACCAATTCCTCCACGTTCTGAACCTGATACACCTCCAGTCGCTACAGCTTACCTACCTTACATTCACACCATAACAGATCGAATTGGCAAAATACTCAAACAACAAAACATCAAATCAATTTACTTACCCATGACGAAACTTTCAGACTGCCTACCCTCCACAAAAGATCACATCCCCTTACAATCCGAAGGTGTGTACCGAATTCCTTGTTCCTATGGGCGTGTATGCATCGGTGAAACAAAACGGTCTGTTAGTACTCGTGTTTCTGAACATGAACGCTGTACTAGACTACTACAAATAACTGGCTCGGCCCTAGCTGAACACAAACTAGAAACCGGTCACCAAATCCTATTCTCCGACACAAAACTTCTAGCCCGCTCATCTCATTTTTTCAATCGTAAAATCCGTGAATTCATAGAAATTCTCAAACATCCCAATAATCTGAACCGTGACACTGGCTTTTACCTCCACAATGCCTGGAAACATCTCATTAACGATCCGTCACGCCCCAACAAACCAATCCCCGGTCACCGTTCCGACCCACTACCCCCACCGATCACTATAAATACCACGACAACAGACATACCCACTCAGTCTCAACGACCCACGAGAAGCAGCAGCAGCCCTGAGGAAGTTCTTCTGCAATGGAGAACGAAACGTCGGCAGTAGAAGAAGTCAACGTGACACGGTTCCAACCGGAAGCCAATTCAAACATGGACGACGGCCGCGGAAGCCTTCAAGTTAAATTAATAATGTTCTTGGTAAGTACTTAAGTTCGAAATATTTATTATTATTATTTGCAAGCTTTGTACCACTAGAAACAAGTAAGACTGCCGTTGTATCAGGGATACAATTACCATTGCTGGTTTTGATTTGATTACGAACCAACAAACGCTTGTAAGTAGATTCTAGTTGTCTTGCTGATAGATTATTGTTATTACCATGACGTCTTCGAATTTGTCCAAAGAACAATTCGATATGATCTTGGGAGAGTTTGTAACTTAATATATACCTTAGCAAACTAGTTTCCACTACATCACTATATAAATTAATTAAACTTAGTAAACTTAGTAAACTTACAATGAAACCTAGGAAACCTGGTTTTCTATTTGATTCAATTACTAGAATGTTATTAGTATCTTTGAGAGTCTTGAAATAATTAACATACTCAATAACTTTTTCTTTGACAAACTGATAATTATTACAAGTCAGTCCCCTACAGAACTGCTTCTGTGACTACAAATTATTAGTATTTAACATGTCAAAAGCATTATTTACAATAGCACAAAATGTGGCTAGAAATAAAACGAAGCTTAAAGTTAAACTCCGAATGAAATACTGGGCCTAAGTGTTTGTGCTGCCAGTCTAACTTTCATTTTTTCATTATGATAATTTAGTCCGTCCTTCTTTATCGATCAGTACTTTTCGGTCCCCTAAACAATTTCTAATCAATTTGAGCATATGACAAGCATCCCAAAATCTATGAACTTTGATGCCTGTTGAATCATCAAGAAACCAACCTCGTATCATAAGAGGCGCCTAAGCTCGTACACATCGATAGATTCACTGGAGCTCCATCAAAGGTAACTGATGCCCGGTTGCACCAAAGTTTTAAGTAGAGCTTAAATTTAAGTTATGTTTAGAATGTGACATTTACGTATGGTCAGTATTATGTCGAATACATTCTGAGTGATATTTAAACTTCAACTTAAGTATCAATTAGAATGTGACTAACATTTTGTTAAATCTATAAATAATGTCATAGTCTAAACACCACTTAAATTTAAGCTCAGCTTAAAAAGTTGGTGCAACCGGGCATGAATAAAAACGTGCTCCAGCATTATATATTAATTTCAAACATGTGTTTAATAGATTGCCTCTTTCTGCACCGCTTAAAGAATTAATTAAAAAGTATCCTAAGGGAATTTTCCAACTAGAGTTTAAACACACACCCATAAATATCAAAGCATTTTTTGCTTCCTGACTTTAAGGCCGGTCGTCCTTTGGATGCGTCTTCATGCGAATTGACTTCGTCAGAAATCGGACGAAGAAATGCGAATGCTCCCATATTATTGAAACTTACGGAAAGGCGTCCACTGCGTCCGAAATGATTCGTCCGAATTCGGACGAAAAATCCCATTTATTTCGGATAGTTCGCACATCGCATGGTTTCGTCCGATTTCTGACGAAGTTAATTAGTATGAAGACGCATCCAAAGGACGACCGGCCTAAAACTAGTCTCCGTCATATTCTGCCCCAAAACCTAAATTAATATACCCATAATACCTGCCATTGACATATTCTACTAACTATCTTATGGACATCTCATCTACAGTTACATTTAATATTACTGGTGTGTTACCGTCATCACATTTTCGTTTGATCACTTCAAAACTTTCTTTCGTAAAGTCTGAACTTCTTTTTACTATCATGTACCAATTCGTTAGAGTTGCTGGATGAGGTAGCAGGTTGTTAAATTTTTCTCGCACAAAATTTTATGCAGCAGGAGAGTAATAATTTAGAGTAAGAGCAAACGATCTTAATTTTGGCGTAAATGTACTATGTTTTCCTAGGAATTGCCTATTAATAATAGATTTAATTGCAACTGGTGTTCCGACCTGTAAGCAAAGTATATTTTATATTATTATTAAATCAAAACTTCTTTTGTCTCGGTCACAATTTCTTTGAAATTTTCTTAGAAATTACATTGCACGTTTTCGAGGCTTGATTCTCCTCATCTTCAGATGTAAACTATTAAAACTTTTTTACATATTATGTTGTTGTTTGTTCTACGTAGCTTACGTGATCAAAGAAGTTTTAATTCAATTGTAAATTAACTTTTATATTAACTATCAATGCCTTGTTAATCTTTTAATAGTACCATAATAGCTGCTGAAGCCCCTTTTGTTAAGAGTTCTCTGTCTCTCAATTGTTGTAACAAATCCTTTAGAGATGTTACACATGTTTCCAATTTATGACATTGTCGTCTCAGGATCTTGCTCTTTTTTTGCTGTACATCAACACTTCGTTTGACAAAATCTAAGTTCAATTTGGCTTTTTTTGGGGTAGAAAAATGTTCAGGTATTAGATCACCAACATACCGAGGGGTGGTTGTAAATATTTCCTTCTCAGTGGTTTGTGTTACTGCAAAAGTGGTAAGTATTATATTAAATATTAGAATTAGAAGCAAATAAAGTAAACCTATTAATCAACACATAAATCCAGATTTCCTGTTCATATCTGATGAATGTGATGGTGTTTCAACTTCAAAATGATTTAAGTTCACAGATTCTTCAACATGACAAGCAATTTTCTCCTCATTTATGTTACTAGTACTTTGCAGTACATTGAGATTTATTGAAGGAATAGCTTCTATGTGCAGTTTACGTTTCGCCAAAATTAAAGCATTAAAATCAGAGTCTTGGAAATGTTTTGAACATACAACAGTGCTGTATCCCTTGGAAATCTACAACAAAACTATACACAGTTGAAAAACACTAGCTCGGCATGTTTGAATAAAGAAATCACATGTTCAAAAGAAAAAATATAAATGTGAGGAATATGTTGCATAAAAATGCCTTTGTAATTATTTGAAACAACTACAAATGCAGCTATGAAGAATCTTTTTTATAAAAATTATACATATTTTTTTTTAATTGTTATTAATTATAAGGTTGCCGTCATTCAGAATACTTAAACAAATACTTCCCTGTGAAACGTAAGTGTTCGATCTGCTTGTGATGACTTGCATACTATGCACTTACTCATAATGAAACAAGTAATTGTACATACATATATCACTATGGGCCAGTTGTACAATGTCGGTTTAAACTGACGTTTAACTGACCCAGGTTCAAAGTGTCAAAGTGCATTAATTGCCATATGTCCTTAAGATCCTATGCGAATTTGTTTACTTTGAACCTGGTTCAGTTAAACTTGAGTTTAAACCCACTTTGTACAACTGGCCCTATTTGACTTCGCGTTTACGTTGTCTCTTGTAGGTTAAATTGAAGTTAAAAGTTAGGAGTCAACTTGGAGCCAACATATATTTGTGTTATTTTAGTAATATTCGCATACGCCGGCTTTTAGAGAGGGAAGACATATACTTTAAATGTTATGTTTACCTAACTAACAGAGATAGAATCATAAACGTATTTCTAGAATGTTTGCCCAAACGTATGTCCAAATTTATATACAATCCCTTTATCTAGTTATAAATATCTCTGACTATACGTAATATTTAAATATGTACACATTTTTACGAAAATAAAGGCATATTTCTGTATTTAAGGAGTTTTGTAAAAAAATTACTACAATAAATAAAAATCAAAAACAAAATTACTTTTTACAACATGAAATAGATTTAATTTGGATACATAATAAACTAAAAAGTGTTCTTTTCTTCATAATAAACTAAAAAGTACTTTTCTTTGCTAAGGAAACCGACAAAATTATCTATTTATTTTTTTCCAATAATTTTCATTAATTCATTAAAAGAGCTTAATAACTGCTGCTTAAATTCAATGTTTTCCTTATGGCCCCTTTCTGATTTTCGTCTTTCTTCACTTAAATTTTGTAATGCTTTTTCAAGAGTTGACATTTGTCGAGTGTTCACTAAATCAAAAATTGTAATTACTATATTATTTTTATTAGTAATGAACTCCATTGCTGTTTTGTAGTTTTTTTGATAAAGGTAAAATGCTGAGTCTTCTCTACAAAGTTTTATTGAAAATCTCCAAACCGGTTTCGCCTAAACAGGCATCTTCAGTGGTTAATAATAAAATTATATCTAAAATATATATAATAAAATCTATATTATTTTACTTATGCAGACGTTAAAATATCAAATAACCAAACTTACTTTGGTTTTTCATCTTCTGACGTAGATTCTGAGTCTGTAAATGACAATTAGTAGAAGCACCAGTCGATAATAAGGTTTTTACTGGGGTCATAAAAGATTTCGAATTAAGTAAATTGCCCAAAAGCTAAAAAAATGCGATGTAATTGATGTAATTTTATTTATTACATCTCCTTATGCAACAAGGTCCCAACCATTATGTAAGCAAAAACAGATTATGCACACCTCTAACGTCATTTTTTGACCTATGATGTACCAAAAACGTTCAATTCATAATAGAAAGTAAAATTAGACTGTAATTTACACTGGTAGATTTAAATAGGATATATGTAAATACGTAACGTATTCGTTGACGTCCAAGGTTTAGAGTTTAGACTAGACATTTTTTTATTATTTAAAAGCTAAAATGCGAAGAAATAATAATAAAATATAATAAATTTGTGTGTATTTTTATATTATGAAAAAAAACGTCACAAGATAAGCAACACATATAAGAAGTTAAAAAATTACTTCTTCAGTCTTTATTAGCAATTTCTCGGTTTCAGTTTACCATATCATATTGCTCTGCGACGTTTGTGAAAAATGTTTTACAAGACACTACGCAGAAACATCAGAGTACAATTCATTTAAAAAGTGATATAATATCTTGTAATGTATGTAAAAAAATTATGCATAAAGATAATCTTGCGGTTCACATGAGAACGTACGAAAAACAAGACAGATCTCTTTGTGATATTTGTGGAATAAGCGTTCCAAGAGAAACCGAATTATTCAAACATCAACGTTGCAATTCATTTTAATTCTGATAAAGTGGTTTCAAGAAAAAGCCTTTGGGATCAAGCAACAGCATCCACAAGTAAGGAAGTATTGTTAAAAATGTGTGAAGCTTGTTTAGTCGAAGTTTCACAATGGCAACATCATCTACGGACGGTAGAACATAAAATGAAATCAGCTACATCTAATCCGGAGGGTCTTCAAATATTATATATTATTATATATTTAATCTCATAATCACTAACTTTTTTAAATTTCAGATTGTCAAGAGTAGTTTCAAAGGACGCATAGAAACTATAGTATTTGAAAACAACAACGTTGTTTAGATCCGCTTAAGTTTCTAAAACTCATAGAGGAAGTAGCCATACCAGAACTAACAAAACAACTTCAAAAACATTTAGCCTTTAAATTCAATTTACAGTTGTTTGGAGAATATGTAAAAATAACAGAAACCGAAGAAGAAATTTCAATCAAGTCTTTCCAAAGAAAAATGGATGGAGTCACCAACGAGTCACAACTAGGATTAACGTTTCAGGTAATGATCAATCAAATTTTAACTAAAATGGATGAATTTCAAGAACGAAATAGCGGTGGGCACTGGTCGTAATACTTCATTTAGAAATCAACATCAATGAATGCAAACACTTCGAGGTTCAAATTATATACCTCTTCCAAAAAATATAGCAGCAAAAAAAGTTTGCATAAACGTAAAAAATAATGTATCACAAAATCTTTTAAGCGGACACTAAATCGCGCACTTTACACTTTACGTTTCGCAGTCGTTCGACCGCTTCGTCAGAAGTGAAAAATATGAAAAATAATCAAAATCATTCAATGCTTGTAGAAAATTCATTAGAAAATGACCATAATTTTGATTTTGAAAATACTAATATTTTATATTACGAGTCTAATATTTTCAAAAGACGTTTTATAGAAATGTGTAAAATAAAAATGTCGTCGAATTCTATTAATAAACGTACGGATTTTGCAAATTTAAACGATACATTTTGTAGTTTTCTCGATTCCTTAAATAGAATATAGATCTGTCAATTTTTTAACATTTATAATGTTCAAATTATTTTTTTTTTAAAAATAAAAAAAAAAAAATTTACTTTTTCAGTTTCCGTTGACAACCTTGTTTATTTTGACAACATTTTTTATTTTTTACATTTTTTATTTTATATTTTTTAATTTTTTAATTTTTTAATTTTTTATTTTTTATTTTTCATTTTTTACATTTTTTAATTTTTTACATTTTTTATATTTTTTATTTTGACAACATATTTTTCACTTCTGACGAAGCGGTCGAACGACTGCGAAACGTAAAGTGTAAAGTGCGCGATTTAGTGTCCGCTTAAAAGATTTTGTGATACAAATTTCATCGGACGAGAACCAACTGTAAATAAAGTAAAAAATAATGGTAAGTTTTGTCTCAAATGGGCAATAATATCTGCTCTGCAACTGGTTAGTAGACCTAATAGAGCAACAGCTTACTTAGTACACGATATCAGTGAAAGCATTATTAATGTAGGTAATTAAAAAAATTAATTTTGATAAATGTTTTATTGTTAACTAATATTTTCCAAAATTTTAGAAAAGTTTGTTACAAAATATATGAGCTTGACCCTTGTGAATATTATGCAGAACTAGGATTTTCATGGGATGCTATGTTAAAATATACAGGTATAAAACTAGAATTCTTAACACACGTAAACTTGCACACCTTTATAAAAAGAGGTATCAGAGGTGGTATCTCGCAAAATTCTCATAGACATTCTTTAGCAAATAATAAATACATGGAAAACTTTGATAAAAACTTGTACGGATGGGCTCTGTCACAACCACTTCCATATGGTAGTTTTAAATGGGTTATAGTTATCATGTATATTTCGAAAAATTCAGAAATTGGTTATATACACGGTGATTCAGAATTGTCTCCCGATATCTTCAGGGTAAATAGAAAATTAAAAAACAAGGTCACTTTTTAATATAATTTTTTTTCCCAAAAGTGAATAATAAGGGAGTTATAAGCCCTGAAAGGGGGGTGAAAAACGTTGCTTTATTGGCAATATCTTCTGAATCCTTTAAGTTATTAAATTAATATTTTAAACTCAAGTATAAGGCACCTAACTGCGCATTTACAACGTATTTGTTAGATCCTCCCTCCTTTTCAAAGGGTAGTTTTAGGGGGTGACTTTTCGGTATTTTATCCCTAATTTTTTATTTTTTACATATTTCATCAAAAATTTACGAAGAAAATATTCTTTAGATTATTTGGCACAAAAATGTTCTCTTGTTGCATTTCGATAAACCGAACCGTTTTCGAGTAATTGAGGTTTAAAAGTTAGCATACACCTATTGCATTACGTTACTATACAGTACCGAAGATCATCCCCTCAAACTACCCTTAAGAAGGAGGGAGGATCTGACAAATACGTTGTAAATACCCAGTTAGGTGCCTTATATCTGAGTATCAAATATTAGTTTGACAATTTAAAGGATCCAAAAGATATTGCCAAAAGAGAAATACGTTTCATCCCTCCTTCAGGGGATTATAACTCCCTTATTATTGACTTTTGGAAAAAAAAATATATAAAAAGGTGACCTTATTTTTTGATGTTATATTCACCCTGAAGATATCGGGAGACAATTCTGAATCACCGTGTATAAGAAGAAAATATTTTATAGCAATATGTTAGTATTTAGATCACAAATACATACAATTTATAGACAATATCTAAATAAGGTATCGTTAAGTTATTTGGACGACAAAAAAAAGTTTATACGGGATTCGAATAGTATCACTCACTGGTATTAAACGATTCTGTAAACGGAGAATATGTGTGATATTTTTTGCTTGCTATTGTTTTATTGAGACGAGGCGAAGTAGAAAAGTTTAATAAATCATTCATTCTGTAGAGTTAGTCCTAACGAATTTAGAAACTGTTTATTTTCAGCTGGTAGAGAAACAGACCGCTTTCGTTTTGTTGTTGCTCCCTTCAGTTCAAACGCAGAACTAATTTTTTTTAACAGGTGTTTGCTTATATTTATTCATTCGGTCGTTAACAAAAATCAACATTTTTTAAATTACTTAGTGAAGAACTTCTTTTGTTTGATGTTCACACAAAACTAAAAGTCATTCTAGGACATACACCTTATTTTATACCTCAACTCTTGGTTGTAAATGTAACCTGATTGTAATTTTTTCGTTTCGAAAATCAATCAAATTTCCGTCTTGATCCACTAATCTAACAAACTGTATTTACCGTTTTAACGTCTACAAGTAAATAAATTACATTCGATAGAACTTCATTTATTTTATATCCTGGTAAAATATCTGGTGAAAATTCATGTATCGTATGAACAAGATTATTGTTCATATGTTTCCGATATTATGTTGCACTCTACGCGAATAGAATTGACTGTTTATACTAACAGGCGCGTCAGATTCTTCCGTCTTATTTGGTTTTATTTCACGTTTGCTGAATCCTAACAATTCTCCGATTGTTCGTTCCTTGTTAAAATAAACGACGTGTGTTGAATTAATTTCTGTTTTTAAAGTGTTGGTATTTGCATGTATTTTAACCACCGGTTTGGTAGTAGTGTGCTTTAATTTAAATGTAAAGTATTTAGCAATATCATCGATTTCATACGATCCTTCAGGTAATTCAATAATTTCATTTCCAACATGAAACAAATTATTACTTTTATCGATATTCGGAATCGAATTATACCGGGTCGAATATGAAAAACCTTTGATGCTATAACTTCGTTACTTTTTATCCAATTTTAATAAATGATACGTCAAACAAAATCGCTTAAAAAGTGCCACAATTTGGATCGATTTAACATTTTTTTTTTGAGTTCCGTTTTTGACAAATAACAGTCAACTTTTTGTTTTCAAATCGCACTATTATTTATTTTTTTACCCTTTTTAATAGAATTTTTTTTCTGAATATGAAAATGTAAATGCAATCACATTAAACAGTATTAACAGTACATTCTACATTTGCGAAAGGACTAAGTGAGCAGTGGACGTCTGTCAGTAGCGCATATTATTAAAGTTTTAAAATTATTGACAATAAATTCTCACATTTTGTGATTCAAATGACTAACGAGGACTTTGTGGATATGATTGAACCAGACTGCTTCCAAGTGCGGATAAATTTGGAAGACTGGCTTGAAATATACGAAATTTTGGATCTTTCAAAAAACAAAAAACCCAAAAGAATCACACGCGAAATTCAAGATCAAGATTTAGAACTAGAAGTTTTGCAGCAATGGACGTCAATAGAGATGTCGAATGTGTCTGGGAGAGAATGGGGGCAACTTCGAACAGTTACTTTAGTAAAAATACGATTACTTGATTTTTGTAAATTTAGATTTTTTTTTTCATTTAAAATAAACTTTTAACTTGTCATTTTAATGTAGCTATATTCAGAAACAAGATCTCTATTAGGATAAGCACAAAAAAATTTATAATGCAATTTAAAAAAATAAAGTTAGCTATGTTCTGTCAAAAAATAGTAGAGATCAGTAGATCAGGTTAGAGTGTTTTTAAACCCATTTTGTCCATTTACTAAAATCGGATAAAAAATAAGGACGTTACAGCACCAAAGATTTTTTATGTTCCATCCGGTATGTGAATAAACTGAGTAAACCACACTCATAAGCGGTAGGCAACTCTAAGGGCGGAAAATAATCTACGTTTACTATAGAATCATTTCCGGAAAATCTTAATACTTTGGACATGGTGAAGGTTAAACGAAAACTAAAAGATTAACATGTAATAACTCTTTATTTCTATTCATATTCATTCAAAAATTTTAGACATAAATGACCGCAAATTACGGTACCATCTTTGGATATCTATTGTAATTATACTGAGTGAGCATTTTCAATCCGGGACATAGGAGATTCGCATGACTATCCTTAATAATGACATTTCTAATTAAAATCATTTTAAAAACGTCGTTGTTTTTAAGTTGTCAAATTGAATTTGCGAAATGAATGTCAATTATACCATTGAAGAAAGAATTTTCGTAGTAAAAACATTTTACAATGGATTCAGCATACGGAATGTGCGTGATTTATTTTCTGTTAGATATCCGAACAGCCCTAACCCATCTAAATCAACAATACATCGTTTCGTTACAAAATTTGAAAATACAGGAACCGTAATTCCCGAAAGCAGAGGAGGTACCTAATTCTTCTTAATATTTGCGTATCTTATTCTGTAACTTGCAAAAATAATAGGTAGTAGGCGAACTAGAAATGCTGCAGTATCTTACGGATACTGCAATGTATCTTACGGATGTGTAGAGTGAAATCAATTAGAGAAGAACCGATGTGTCATCCAAATTTGTTAGTTTTCACGTCAGAAACTGCTGATGGGACAAACTTTATAGTAAACAATGAAACTACATAATGATTACAATTCGCGTGCAGCAAGAAACACCAAAACACCTCTTTCTTATCGTAAAGACTTGTACGAACGTATTACGTGTGAGGGACTTCTCTATTTAATTTACCTCTACGCAACATTCTTAGGAGGTATAAATACCATCCATACAAAATTAATTCCCAGCAAGAAATATTTGAAATCGATATACATTTTGTGAAGAAATGCAAGAACGTGCAAATCAAGAACCTAACTTTCTTTCGTCCATTTGTTTCACGGACGAATGCACGTTTATTCTTAACAACGAGCCCAATACTCAAAGTACTAGACATTGGGCCTAAGAAAATCCGCATGTTAGTTTTATCACAAGGACGCAGTATCCTCAAAAAATTAATATTTGGGCGGGAATATTGAATAATAAAATTATTGAACCGTTTGAAATTATTGGAAATTTAAACTCTAATTCTTATTTACAACTTTTAATTAACAATGTTGGTCCTGCAGTAGAAGAAGCAGCACGTGAAAATCAGGAGGTTTGGTTTCAACACGATGGCTGTCCAGCGCATTTTGGAGTAGGTGTTCGAGAATATTTAGACCTAACTTTTCCAAATCACTGGATTGGTGGTGGAATAATTAACTGGCCTGCCAGATCGCCTGATTTAGCGCCCTGTGATTTTTTTCTGTGGGGCCATCTAAAAAACAAATACGGCACCCAAATATTAATTCTTTGAGGAATGCAATTTTTGAAGAATGTGCACTTATTAACGTTGAAACACTAACGAATGTGATTAATGGATTTTATAATAGGTTAGGTTACTGTTTGGCGCAAAATGAAGGGATATTTGAATTTTTACTATAATTTATAAGAAAACGTTCAATCTGTTTTTAATCTTTAGTTTGTAATAAAATTATAATACTTAAATTCAATAGTTAGTACCTTTTTTGTGATTTTTATGTTCCGGATTGAAAACGATTTGTTTGTTGTTCCTAAGATGTAAAAATACTTAAATTAATTAATTAAATTTTTAACCTTAAAATAATATTTGAATTTATTTTTTGATGTTTTTAATATGATTTTAATCAAATATGTCATTATTAAGGGTAGTCATGCTAACTTCCTATGTCCCGGATTGAAAATGCTCACATGATGTTTTTACCTAAGTAATTAACAATTTCACGAGGTGGTCGAAGGTTGCCGTAGCTATCGAAATAGTCAATTTGATTTCCTTTTTTTATAATATGCTATCCAATGAGTACCCGGTCCGTCTGATTCATCTAAATTTACAATTCCACATTCCATTCGATAAGGTGCGGTCGGTAGTTCATCTAACATGAAAACACCTCTAAAGTAAGGAATATTTTTTGCAAATTTATATAAATTGTGTTCGTTAAGTGGTCTTTTAGATAGCATGTTTAAAAGTTTTTTTTTGTTTCAAATATAGACCAAGTCCTTTTCTAAACGGTTTAAAATATAATCCTTTTCCCACTGCAATCGCTTCCATCTTCTTGTTGTGTCGTTCGCTCTCCGACAATTGTTTCGGTGCTTGCTTCCCATCATTGACGGCTTTTGCTATACCCGCAACACCTCGAGATAAATATCCAAGCGCAGATAATCCAGAAAAGAGTGGAATCAAAAAAGGAAGTACACCACTAGTTTTCGGAATAGGAATTATCCTTGACCGTGGAAGTGCTACTTGTTTGTCTTTAACACTAGAACCGCCGCACCGGTCATTTTGACCGGTTATAGATTTTGTAGCGTCATATTTTTTCTATTTTGGCAACTAAACTTACGTGCCTCTATGACTTTTCTTTAAAATGGGTAATCTTTCTTGTCGTAAAATAAATTTGGTCTTAATATTTTTCCCGTATAAGTTATTGCACATTGCATTCCTAAAACCGCCTATCCGGTCATAATGACCGTTTCATTTATATTCACTTTTCCTTATTACATCGTCAAATTTTTCTTTTTTTCAAATGGCTAAAAGTGGGAACTTATATGATTCGATAAGTAACACAAAAGTTATACTTTATGTGCCTAAGCGTATAAAATAAAATGGGTTTGGAACGAGTGGGAACTTGTAAGGCGTGGACGTATGAGCATTTCCGCTTTACTTTGAAAACAAAATATCTGGCAATAATATTGTCGTTTGAAAAAAGTCGTCGAAATATATTATTATTAGCAAATGTTTCTTTTTGTGCTTCGCCTACAAACCTACCCACCTACCAACCTCAGCACAAAAAGCTTTACTTTTGCTCCGAATAATAAAATATAATTTCTAATTTCCGTACGTTTTACTTGTATGAAATTATTATTTGATTTTCTTGCAAGTCTTGACAGGGTAGAACTTGTTGATTACTTGAATGGTTGAAGATATGAAAGCCATTCACGCTCCTGCATGTCAGTCCGCCTTGGTGAAATCGCAATCCTGCTTGCAGGATAGTCTGTGAGCTACTTCTATCGTGAATGGCCCGCTTTACAAAGCGCATGCGCATGGTAATTTCAATTAGTTTCAACTTGTCAAGAACAACACCTATAAAAATTCGAAGTTAGAAATTTATATCTCATTACTGGTAACATCTTACTGCAGAGTATCTATACTTGAAAATGTGGTCCAGTAAAGGGCTTACACAAGAGCAAGCGTTGGCGTATTTGGAAGAATTGGAGAATCTCCCAGAAGATAATTCTCAAAATGATTCTAATTCTTCATCGGATTTGAAAAATGAACACTCGCCTCAAATAATAAACAGTGCCAGTGACAGTAACAACACATCCGAAGAAAATAATTGTGTACCACCTTCTATTAGAAATGAAAAAGAAAGCCAAATTCCTAATACAAGTAGTTACGAAGGAACTTCAGGTGCTGTTCAACAAATAAGTACGTCGAGAAAGCAACAACCAGGAGTCGGTTTGAACGCTGGTACCATCTGCAAATCACGAAGTGGAACCCAGTGGGTAGTGATTGATATTGATCATCACCCTCCAGGAAGAGCAACAGCACGCAACATACTTAGAGACAAACCAGGTGCTACTAACTACGCAAAACAACGGACGAATGGAGATAAAGTTAGTAGCTTTTGGAAATTATTTGTCGATGACTCCATTCTGAAGCTAATAAAAATTTGCACAGAAGTAGAAGCCCGACGACAATTGGAAAATGATAATTGGACCATGGCAGTCGAAGAATTAGATGCATTCATTGCAATTCTTTATGCACGAGGGGCCTATGGAGCTAAAAATTTAGAGGTGGACAGTCTATGGTCCAATTCATGGGGACCACCATTTTTCAAACAGACTATGTCACGAAATAGATTCCGAGAAATAATGAAGTACCTTAGATTTGACAATAGATCAACCAGACGGGCACGTTTAGAACATGATAAATTTGCATTAGCTTCCGAAATGTGGGATAAATTTATCTACAACTGTAAAATTTGTTATACACCAGGAGAAAAAATTACTATAGATGAACAGCTGTTCCCATCAAAGGCCAGATGCAGGTTTACGCAATACATGGCGAACAAACCCGATAAATTTGGGATAAAATTCTGGCTTGCAGTTGATGTGAAAGCGAAATATCTTCTCAATGGATTTCCCTATTTAGGAAAGGACGACAAAAGACCTCGTGATCAGCCGCTGTCTGAATATGTAGTCCTACAGCTAGCAGAACCATATGTCAAAAAAGGAAGAAATATTACAACTGACAATTTTTTCACCAGTTTGAAGTTAGCAGAAAAATTGGCAAACATGAATACGACAATAGTTGGCACAATGAATAGGTCAAGAAAAGAAATTCCTGATGTTATAAAAAATAGAAAAAGCCGTCTGTATGAAACCTTGTTATTGAAAAGTGTAGACAATAAATGTATTCTTACTGTTTACCAAGGCAAAGCCAATAAAAATGTGCTTCTTCTCAGTACTCTGCATACTTCGGTTTCAATTCAAAATGAAAATAAAATGAAACCAGAGACTGTGTTGTACTACAACGATACAAAGTATGGCGTTGATGTTGTAGACCAAATGGCGAGATTATATTCAGTGAAAGCGGGATCACGAAGATGGCCTGTTCATGTCTTTTATAATATACTTGACCTTGCTGCAATAAATGCTTATGCGTTGTACAAGGAAATAACTGGAAGGAAAATAAAACGAAGGGACTTCATTTTGAAATTGGCCGAAGAACTAGCAACTGAGTATATCAAAATGAGACCAGGAAAAAATGCAGGACAAGCCAGTACAAGTGAAGAGAATTTATTACCACAACCAAGTAAACTGGAATCCAAAAAAAGACACACATGCCATGCAAAGAAATGTGAAAATAAAACATCTACCCTATGTGCAAAATGTAAAAAGTATTTCTGCGGAAAGTGCAGTAAAAAGATTATCTACTGCAATGACTGTGCTATGTAAATAATTTCACATGCTGTAACATTAGAAATAAATAATATATATAGCAGAATTATTACGTGTTTTAGTGCCGGTCAATATGACCGGTGTTGGCAGATTTAGGTATATTAAAACTCTGGCGGTTCTAGTGTTAATATTAATTTATTTCCACCTTCTTAGTAAATGATATTTTATAGCTTCAATTTTCTGTTTATGGTAACCAAGTAAACGATACATTACCGGAACAGACCTGTAAAAATTTACAGGCTTGGTTGTCTGTTTACATCACCATGACAACGTCTAGCTAGAAATAACGCCTTCGATAAAATAGCTATTTTTGTATTAAGGGCGTGAAGGAGGCGATTTTGGCTCGCGGCGGAATTATAAACCCGAGACCGGAAGGGCCGAGGGATTATAAGACGCAAAGGGCCAAAATCGTCGTTCACGCCTGAAATACAAAAATTGTTTAAATCCACCTTAAAGCTTTGAAAAAATAAATGGCACGATTCGTTCTCAAGAATCAAGTTACGTTGTTGGTTGCCAATGTGATGCAAATAAACACGTTGGCTTCTTTGGTTTTAGGGCGCAAAAGGCACTATTTACGCCCGCAAATTATTATACAAGTGACTTCATTTTGATACGATTTTACAAAAAAAACATTTTCATAAAAAAATTTAAGTAAATTAATTAAAAATCGCCATGTGAAGGTGAAAATAAAAGAAACTCAACTCAACACTCAAACTTCCAGCTGGCCCATAAAGATTAATTTATAAAGCTTGACACGTAAATAACTATTTAGCTGCTGCTAAAACAATTTTTATAGCTCGTTTTACATTCTCTGGTTTTTCTTTTTTACAATAGCTCGAGCTTTCAATATTAAATTGCGTAAAATATTGTTCTGCTTGGTTTTTTCCTTATTTTTCTTATTATTTAATTGTTTAACTACCGTTCCCAACTTTGCTTTCGTTTTCATAGCGTTTATTACGAACCACGCATAAGCTAAACACAATTCTATAATTGTGTTTGATGATATAGACACACTGAGAAAAATGAAAGTGATCAGTCAACAAATCTTGACGTGTCAACTTTTTCTGTGTTGATTCAAACGAAATATTTTTGCTCCAACATAAATTCGTTCAGCAAAACATTGTAGAATTTGTTGACATAACATTTAAAAATGTTAAACTAATTCTGTTGAGTAGACAGCGTAAGTGTGTTATTTTAAAATGAAAATAAATAACATGTTGAGTTAAAATTTTACATGTTAAAACAACAATTTTGAAATGTTAAAACAACTACAAATTTCAGTTAATATGTAAAACATTTTTTATGTGCTTGACTGAACCAAACTTCTAATTCCCTCAATCCGAAGCACTTTTTACTTGTTGGCCTAAGAATCACACCTGATTGCTAATAGGTAAACGACAAAACTGGTTCACTGAATGAGTTTTTGGTTGACTGAACCAGTGCAGGTTTTATCTATGTCAAACTTATAGTCATATCCCAAAACATTTAATACGTGACAATACAAATTTTTTAGTTATCTTTAAACAAGATAATTTAATGTTGTGACATATCCATTAATTAGGTATTGTAATGTTGATTGAAATAATACGTCCTAATTTTCAATATTCTTTTATTCTAATGGCTACCGGTTTCGGTCTAAGACCATCATCAGGCCTACAATCGAAGAAGGAAATTATTAGCTAAATTGTTTAACATGTTATAAGGTTGAATATTTGTAATAAACAGGATATTTGAAATGTAAATGTCTTGAAAAATTTTTTGACAATATTAGTTAAAATAAATTTCTATGATATAAGAAGGTTGTTTGCTTATTATTTGTGTATTGTATGGTGATCATGGATTAACTTTTACTTACCAATAACGTCAAAAACGAAATTATATTAATTAAATTCATAAATCACTGGAGAGGAAGAAAAATGTAAATGTGCTGTCAAAATAGATAGATGTAAAGTGTGTTTAGGTTAAGTATAGTGTGAAGTTGGTTGATTATTTAGATATGTAAAAATTGGTTTTATGTTTAGATATATTTGATCGTTTATGCAATTTACGTTGGGATTTAGTTTATGTTTGTGTATCTCATAAGCTTCGAGTAGGTTAAGTTTATAACTTTTTTCATTTTGGTGTAAAAGTTTTGTATTGAGTGTGTCTATTGAATGTCCGGTTTCTAGTATATGTTTGCCAACGTTGGAAGTGGTTTTATTACGTATATGTTCTTTGATACGTTTGTTTATGGTTCTGCCGGTTTCACCTATATATATATGGCATTGCAGTCTTTACAATGTATTTTGTAAACTCCACTTTTTTCAAGTGGGGGTATTTTATCTTTATTATTTTGTAATATGTTGAGTAGTGTTGTTTTTTGTGATGTAGCACTGTTGATGTTGTATTTATTTAGTATTTTTTCTATTTTGTAGTTTATATTACCTTGATAGGTGAATTGTTTGTAATTTTTGTTATTATCTATGTTGTTATGGTTGTTTATGGTTTTATTTTTGTTAATAATGTTGTTTTGTATTTTGTTGATTATATTTGGGGAGTATTTATTGTTTATGGCTATAGCTTTAATAAAATTAAGTTCTTTTGTAGTGTTTTCTTGTGATAGTGGATAATTATTTAAACGTTGTATGTAATAGTTGAAAGCTGCTTTTTTATGTTTGTGTGGATGATGTGAGTCATTGGGTATGATTATGACTGTTTGTGCAGGTTTGTGATAGATGTTAAATTGTATTTTGTTGTTGTTTATTGTAAGTGTTAAATCAAGAAAATTTATTGTTTTGTTTTGTTCGATTTCTATTGTAAATTGTATGTTTTTATGTATGTTGTTGATGTGATTGTGAAAATTATTAAGTGTATTAGTGTCTCCTGACCATATGCATAGAATATCGTCTACGTAACGTTTCCAATATTTTATGTATTTGTTGTATGTATTGTTATTGTTTAGTATTTTTTGTTCGAAGTTTTCCATATATAGGTTTGCTAGTAAAAAAGCATCTGGTGAGCCCATGGGAAGGTCGTCTGTCATTTTGTAGTATTTTTCATTAAATTTGCAGATGTTGTTATTAGTTGTGAGTTTGAATAATTGTGTTATGTTTTCTATGTCGTTGTTGTCAATGTTATTGTCTTCTAATATTTGTTTTATTATGATTATTGTTTCGTCTGTTGGTATGTTTGTATATAAATTTTTTACGTCGAATGAAATGAGAATGTCTGTGTCCTGAATGTTGATGTTTTCTAATTCTTGTATCAATTTTGTTGAGTTTTTTATTGTGTGTTCGCTATTGTAGTTAGTTATGTTGTTAAATATTTTATTTAGTATTTTGCTAAGTGTGTATGTAGGAGAATTTATGGAGTTTACTACAGGTCGTATGGGTGTGTCTTTTTTGTGTAGTTTTGGTTGTCCGTATAAGCGTGGTATTGTGGGATTCATTGGTATGATTTTATTGTATTGAAATTGATCGATATACTTCAATAGAGTGTCTTTTGTATTTTTCAGTATGTTTTTTGTGTTATTGATAAGATTAGGTAAAGGGTTTTTGTTGATATTAATGAAATTATTTTTAGTTAAGAAAGTTTCTGTTTTGTGTATGTATTCAGTTTTGTCCATGATTACCATACCTGCGTTCTTATCTGCTTTGATGATTATGGCGTTCTGTTCTTCTATTTTTTGTTTAACTTGTTTTATTGTTTTTTGTTCTGTTATGGTGGTGTGTGTTGGTTTGTAGTTTTTAAGTTTCTTTTCTTGATTCTTGAGTAGTTGGATACATTCTGCCCGGATTTCATCTTCTTGTTTGTGTCCTTTTATCGCGTTGTCTATTTCGATGGAGATCAAGTGTAGATTTGATTTTTGTGGGATTGCGTATTTATATCCTTTTTGTAAAAAAAAATTTTTTCAAGACATTTACATTTCAAATATCCTGTTTATTACAAATATTCAACCTTATAACATGTTAAACAATTTAGCTAATAATTTCCTTCTTCGATTGTAGGCCTGATGATGGTCTTAGACCGAAACCCGTAGCCATTAGAATAAAAGAATATTGAAAATTAGGACGTATTATTTCAATCAACAAGATTGGGGGGGGTGGGGGGGGGGGGGGACTGTGTATCTTTTTAAATAAGGCTCTATCAGTTTGCCCAGTTGGTATTATTTTTTAAGCAGAGCTTAAATTTAAGTTATGTTTAGAATATGACATTTACATATGGTCAGTATAAAGTCAAATACATTCTGATTGACGTTTAAACTTCAACTTAAGTATCAATTACAATGTGAATAACATTTTGTTAAATATATAAATATTGTCATAGTCTAAACACCACTTAAATTTAAGCTCTGCTTAAAAAGTTGGTGCCACTGGACTTAAGAATTGAAAGTTCTTCTATTTATGCATATAATGTATGAGCAATAACTAAATTATTCATTAAGGGGGCTTATGGAATATCAAAGCAACACATGTTGACTATGAATTAATTTCATTGGCACGCACCAAGTATAACAACTATTATATCTCCGTCAACATAAGCTGCATTCGCTTATTCAACTCCGTTCACTCTATTTACTCCTCTCGCACTTTTGTCTCACTCCTACTTGTATTCAAACTTATTCGCTCTCACTTTAATTTTACTCCATCCTTGCATCGTGTGAATAAACGAACTCAGCTATAGTAAACTCCATATGCACCCACGATTCAATCTTCCATATTCAGCGTGAAAGTCAATATCAGTATTTTCTCCATAAACATTTCGTACTACATGATGACGTCCTTTATTAATATATTCCTCTATATTTAAATATGTAGCATCCGAGCAAATATTATGTAAAACGCAACAAGCAACTACAGTTGCAGGAATACATTTATTGCAATTCATGTCTAGATATTTAAGCTGCCTACATCTTCCAAGCAGTAAAGCAAATGCTCGCTCCACCACTTGACGTGTTTTTGCATGAACAGTGTTGAAATAAATATTTGGGTTTGTTAAATTTCCACGATTTATGTATGGTGGAATACACCACCGTCGGTAACTATCGCAACATGGTTTTTCTTTTACAATCAGTACAACCTGTGACGAGTGAGTGGTGTATGAAATTTTCGAGAATGGAGAAGACAATCTTTTTTGGGGACAGTACTCTGAGGAGAATGCTATCAAACGTTGTAGGTAAGTACACTATCAATCTGACGTTATTAAATTTTCTTTTTTATGTCGAAATTTATACAGTGACCGCCAAAAAGAAATGGGAAAAATGTTTATTCATTTTTAATGTTTTTACGCCAATCATTTATACATGTTTAATAACTAAATATGAGCGAATAATGACACATTTCTAATTCACAAAAACTGAAAAAAATAATAATATCTCTACTTTGCCACAATTTTAGTAGGATCTTTTAGGATAAATTAACTATTATAGTTAATATGCTATTGAAGAAATTCTTACAATTGTACACTCTGTATAGGGTATTCTATTAAAAAAAAAATTATTATTGTCTCCACTTTGCCATGCTCATTTGTTTTTTAAGATAGCTTTAAAAATAATACACACAAGGTTCTACAACTTTTGTATTTAAAGTTTTTTGTAGCTACTAAAACAAAGCCTCTATATTTTTAAAAATTCTGTCCTTGCCGACCACTGTACGTGTAGTAATTTATATATACATCTAATCTACAATTTTTAAGGGAAACCTGCTTTCGCAGCGGCAATGGCAAATTGTCCTGTTAACTGTGTGTTGGAGAACAGACAGTAAAACAATTAATACGTCGTGTGAAGAGTGGAAGGAAGGAACACTCCTTGTGGAGTATACGACAAAGAGAGTTCCAAATTATTATAATGGTCGGAACAAACGACATTTTGAAAAGTTCTGCACCAGAGAAGATATATTACCACATGAAATGGCTTCTGCGGGTGGCAAAGAAACTTCAATGTCGTATTTTCTTGTGCAGCATTCCGCCACTAGGAATTTATTCCCTGCAAGAAAATATAATGCGGGTTAATGCTGGAATACGAAATATTGCAAAGGACTGGAACATCCCGTACCTGGACGTAAATTCATTTCTATCACAACGGTCCTACCATATTTTTGAAAAGTAAGTCTGCTAATGATGTCTAATATAATTTGTCATTAACAAACCATTATTTCAGGGATAGGATCCACTTGAACACACGATGTTTGCGCGATCTGTATAATTCCTTCAGAAGCCATTGCTAAGCTGAAGGCAAGGTAATATTTAAATGAATTGTATAATAAAAGAGCTACGTTATAGCGAGTCACCTGTATATTAATCGTGCGAGTTCGCAATTTATATATATTTTTTTGTTTCCAGGAACATCGCAATTGGAACCTACACGTTGGAGAAAAATGGTTCTTTTTAGAACCAACAAAACCTTCTTCCAAAGATTTGCATTCGAGACACACAAACGCTCAATTATGCCTATTGCTAACTAAAAATAATCTGTACAATCTATAAATTATTCCAATATACTTATTCATGCGAACAAACAATGAAAATAAATTGTTAGGAGTAAAAATGAAATTTCCCACCACAAATACATAGGATTGCCGCGGTTACCTTCCTCAAATGTTATAAATTCCGAATCGTGAATAATAACGAGCGGCTAAATCCTCGACATGGCTCCCATTACTGCACATGCGTTATAATTTGAAATAACGTACAACATACATTAATCTGCAATATAAGTAGTACAGAAAAAAAAAAAAAAAACTTAAAAAGAAATGGGTATTATGTGTTTAATATGCTCAAAAAATTTGAACAGACATTACAAAAATGTGCATAATAAAACTGGTTACATATCTAATTCAGTATGAATATAATTTTTGTAATGTAAATGAAAAGCGGCTTCTTGGCATAATAGATATTTAAAAAAATACATTGACGTCAATTTTTAAATATTTTATAAAAATTCATAATTTATTATACATACATATAATTTTAGAAGTAAGCAATTTAATTTACTCTATATGCATGTATTTGTATTATATAAGGCCCGGTTTATTCACTTTTAATTATCTTCCAATTTATTGCCATAATAACAATTGTACAAATAATTGTTACTATGGGAATGCTTATGGGAATAATTAAAGGTTAAAGTTACTTGAAAGTGAATAAGTGCCATAAAAATTGAAATGTCAACGACTAATATAAGTTCACTGTCAAGTACCTGGAGGTAGACTACATGCGTTCAACTACTGGCATCAGCTGTTCGGGTCTAGAGGGCTTTGGTGGTCGCAGTGACGTAATGGAAAGATACGTCAGCGATTCTAGAACGTTCCCAGGGAACAGGCGTTCCAATTTATTGCTGGATATTGCTGAACACTACCTTTGTCGTTCACAAATTAATGAATTCATCCCCGATGACGTCCCCATCTCCGCCACCAAGACCTCTGCAGACGTCTACACTCCCATAACGGATGAGGAGATACTTGCCGCCGTCAAATCTTGGTCCACCTCCGCCCCAGGACCAGACGGCATAACAACATCACAGGTCAAGCACTGCCCCGCCAAACTTCTAGAGGTACTCTTCAACATCCTGCTCTACCGACGGTTCACTCCATCGCAATGGACCGCCTCAAGAACGATTCTTATTCCCAAGGAGGGTGATAAATTTGGGAAAAGCAGTACAATTTGCAAATCGGTGGAGCAAACGGAAAATCACATAAAGGATTTACGTGATCGGGCGTCAACAAGTGGAACGCTATTACGATCTAAATAGGCGAAAAAATGGAGAATATTATACTTCAACGTTTAATAACAAATAAATATTCAGATAATGAGAGTGACTCCAGTTCAGATGATGAGTGGGAATTGATTTATTTATCCGGTAGAACTCAACAAGTTTTATGTGAGGGAAGCTTATCCTTTCCACTTAGAATTATTTCCGGTGTTCCCCAAGGTAGTATACTGGGCCCTCTTCTTTACACTATTTATACGACTAATATCACTAAATGTTTAAGACATTGCAATCATCATCTTTACGCTGACGATACCCAACTTTATTATTCGTTCAATGGGAAAGACGTGGGTGCAGCTGTTTCCAAAATTAATGATGATCTAGAATCTCTAGTGGATCTGTCTTCTAGACATTGTCTTAACATTAACAGTAAAAAAACATCTGTCTTAGTGTTTGGTCGTACTAAAACTAAAGCTTCTGTTATTGATTCCATTAAAATTAAAGTTAATGATGATATTATTCCTCACTCCGACTGTGCGCGTGATTTGGGATTATATGTTGACACAAAATTGCGTTTTAGAGAACATGTTTCTCGTCTTCTTAGATTAGGGTACTGCAATTTGAAAATGCTTTACGGTAGTAAGGACTGTTTAGACAGACACTTAAGAAAAGCTTTATGCGAATCTCTAGTCCTCTCCCGATTCAACTATTGTATGAGTATTTACTATCATTGTTTGGATAGCATGGATAGAATCAGGATCCAGCGATTACAGAATGCATGTTTGAGATTTATATTTGGAATTCGTAAGTACAATAGAATATCGCATACGCTTGCCTGGGCTGGCTGGATGAAAATGTCTCGCAAAGCTGAATTTTATTCCACGATTTTTTATCATAAAATAGTTTTCTTTCAAAAGCCCAGCTATCTTTATCGAAAGTTGACGTTCAGAACTGATGTTCATAGCATTAACATCAGAAGTAAGGGCTTATTAACTCCTCCAGTTCACCACCTGGAAATCTTTAAAAGATCTTTTACTTACAATATTGTACATTTTTTCAACGCCATTCCGCCTAAATTGCGATTATCAACCCCGTCATCGTTCGTACGTCAATTCCGTCAATATTTCCTTGTTCAAGATTGAGTTGCACACTTTATATTTGCTATTTTTGTGTTAGAGCATGGTTAAAACCTTATTAGATTAAATAGTTTTTCTATGTATAATTTGAACTAATTACTTTAGTAGTTTAGTAGTAGTGTTGTAATTAGCATGTGCTATTTGTCTTTTTTTGCTTCTGTTGTTTATGTTGGCTCAGGAGGAAGAACAACTGCTTTTTCGGAAGTAGCTGATTCTGAGCCTTTTGGCAGCTCACAGATATTTTGGAATTGTTATTTTATTTCTTGTTCTTTAACTTGTGATGCCAATAAACTGCTTTATTATTATTATTATTATTATTATTATTTATAAAGCACGGAAGAAACAAAGTAACTTTTTCCATTTTCGCGGTTTAATTTTTTTAAGTTAAAATCTGTCAAAATGTAAACGCTCACTCCAACCCACGTCTGTATTGCGGTCATTGTGATCGTTCAACCTAATCTCGCACAGGGTACCATTCGCTCATTCCCGTAACAACGTGGTCGTTATGTGGAACATCAAGGTGAGCAATTTTATCGTTATGAACGTTAAGTGGAACGTATTCTAAAAGCCTGTTCACAATGACTTAACGTAAGAAAATTAATCACTTAATAAAAGTTGGAAACACTGTTAGAAATGTAAGCGTACTAATTGGCTAATTCTATTAATTTACTTTTCTTAAGTTGACAACTTCCATTTTTAGGTTAACTCTGTTAAGTGCATTCAATCGACAGCGTTCTAAAACAGTATAGTGAGTGTAGTCTTTGAGTCCTCGAGTTGAGCAAAAGAATTTTATCCTTTATTAACCTAGACAACCACTAACAATTTGCAAATACTTGCGCATACAAAGAACAAAAAATTTCTTCATTGTGAACGCATAAATTAACACTCTAATTTCCTTAATTTAATTTTGTTACGTTAAGTCATTGTGAACGGGCTTTAAGTCGGACTTAATTTATAATCTGTCAGTGTCAAACAATAAAAATGCCGAACTGACACAAACAGAATCAATTTTAATACTCTCTTAGAAAATACATGACGAATAAAAGCAGTGGCGGATAATTATGTTCTAAATCAAAGCACTCTTACACGAACAGAGAAGATGTAGATAGAGAAAGAAAGTGTAAGTAGAAAAGCAGCTTTGGGACGTTAAAAAAATTCAACTCATGAGCAAGATAAAACCCTCTTTAATCATTTGAGGTAAAATCTATCTCAAACAATAGGAGATCTCGTTACTTATGACAAACCTTCCGACATTATGGTCAACTGCTGGTCGAAGGATTATAAATTCTGATTCAAAGAATTCGACAAATGCCAAAAAATAGTATTGATGGAAGGACAGAAGCTGTTACGCTTTCTATTTTACTTGAATCATGATAAGGAAGAATTAACCCAGGATGAAAATTATTGGTGAAATCTTATTTCATATTATGCCTAGAAGATTGAATCGAGTACTAGAAGCTGATGGAGAAGTGATAAAAATATTGAACTTTATATTTCCTTTATTCATAAATTCTATTTTATAAAAATAAATACACCTCTGTTACGTTTGTTTCCTGATTCTTTAATAACAAATTCATGCTTAAATAAATCCTAACAAGGATCTTAAATTATCAGTTTATAACCTACATTTTTGATAGTATGTCAAAATTCACAAAATACCGATTTACAAAGCCGAAAATACGTAAAAACTCTGTTACTTGATTTTAAAGGTGTACGCGATTTTATTGCACGCCAGTATAATTCCGGTAGAGATGAACCACCGCCTGAGACGGACCACTTCCGTAATTTTGGGAACAAATTGCTAGATGGCACTGTTATTGTGTGTAACCGCTTAACATGTAACTGAAAATAAATGTAACTGAACTGAAAATTCTCCAAATTTCAGTGCGTGGCTTAAAATTTCCACCGTGGAAATTGAAAGGTGTGATTTCTTAACATGTAAGTAAATGTGACAATGTTTTTTCCAACTAATACATGGAGATAATCATTGCTGATAGTGTTTTAACCTCTATTTACGCATAGAGTAGATACAAAACTTAATATTTATTGGTCCATGTCACCCTTGCAAACGGGAGAGATGAATTACTTTAGTTGGGAATAGATGGACCGATTGTAATCTGTAATTCTACATTATTTACAGATTCTAGTTATTTTCTGGCAACAAGCCGACGAAGTACAAACGCAAACAGAGTGTGTCTAGAGGCAACTGGACTGAAGAATAACTTAAAGCTGCTGTAAATGCCATAAACAATGGTACGTTTGGAGTTAATAAAGTATCCAGAACATTTGGCATTCCGAAGGCTACGTTACTTCGACGAAAAGCGTCAGGAAATTTGATGAAGACGTCTTCTCTAGGCCCTTGTTCAACGTTGGGATATGAAAATGAAAGAAAATTAGTTTCGCACATAAAAAAACTTCAAAAATTTGGGTTCGCTTCCAGTCGTAATGATGTCCGAGTTATGGCATTCGCTCTTGTTGGGCTTGGTTCATCGCTTTAATAAAGAGGAGAAGAAAGCAGGTTATGATTGGCTGCAGTTATTTCTACAACGAAATCCCGATTTGTCAGTACGTGTTGCTGAGGGAACATCTCTTGAACGTTGTACTGCTCTGTGTAGAGAGACTGTCAACAGTTATTTCCGTTTAGTGGAAGAAGTATTTTCAGCAAACGTACTCTTCGACAAACCTGGAAACATATTCAATGTCGACGAAACCGGGTTACAGTTGAATAATAAACCAGATCAAGTTATTGCTGCTAAAGTTCTAAAAACGTCTCTTCCCTTACCTCTAGTGAAAAAGGTGAAAGGATCAGCGTCGTGGCATGTTGTAATGGTGAGGGCAGCTTTTTTACCTCCGTACTGCATTTTTAAGGGAAAAAACATTAAACGAGAATTTTCAAATGGAATGCCGCCTGGTTCTGTAGTTCGAATGAGTCAAAAATCTGCGTACGTTAACGCATAAATTTTTTCTTGATTGGCTTAAATTCCATTTTCTGCCGAGAAAACCTGCTGGCAAAGTTGTTCTAATTCTCGATGGCCATACATCGCACTGTAACTTGTGCGAAATGCTGGATTTTGCAGATGAACATAATATCGTCATGATTTGTCTGCCTGCCCATACTACTCATTGGGTGCTATGCATAAAACGAAGTACATGCTAATGCTTCAAGCACCTACTTCGAAATTGAAGTACCTACTATAGTAACGTAGTATTTACTATGCGATCTAGTAGATACTAGAGCACAAGAGCACATAGAAGTTTTTACTTCGCTGTAGAAGCACCTACTGTAGTATTTACTTAAAAGCCTCAGATTCATTTTAATAGTAAATACTACTGCAGTGTAGTATTTACTATGTGCTGTAGTACAAACTTTGCTTTCGTAGTATATGCCTCAGAGCTGCAGTACACTGAGAAAAATGACTCACAGGAATACGTTTATATTAACAAGAATTCTGAACATTTTATTCGGATTCGCGTTAAAAAACGACTCAGCGTACTACTGCAAAATTAACACTATGTGGTTTGTTGTTTAGAGTATCATTTCCTGTCATGATAAAATTACCGGAGTAATTAACAAAAACTCGGACATGACATTTTATTACTTATTTATTCAGCATAATACTTCATTCTGGTTTGTCATATTTTACGTATTATAGGTAGAACGATGTAATTATGACATTCTTCTTACACAGTTCTCGTTGTGCTGTTAAAATCGCATGATTAATTCAGAGTAAGATGCATCTTATAACATGACAGCATTATACTTTTACATTATACTTTTATTTTATCGATAGGAATGATGTTTTATCAAAATCGCAAAATTCCATTTTTCTCAGTGTAGGTACTTTATGCAATAGAAGATACTTCGAAGAATATACTAATTTAAGAAGTATTAGCATCTACTTCGTTTTATGCAGTCATTAGATAGGACAGTTTTTAAGTCTTTAAAAATCCACTACTATGAGGCCTGCAATAATTTTATAAAACGGAATCCACAACAAAGAATTAGTAGATTAAATTTCGGTGGTTTACTGGCACAAGCCTGGGTAAAAGCAGCAACCGCAAATAATGCCATATCTGGATTCCGTGCGACAGGATTAATCCCATTTGCACCAGAAGCTATACCGGATTATGCCTTTTTAACTGCAGATGATGCAACAAATTTAGTCACAAACTGTTCTGGTCAATCATCCCTTGAATCAGAAGTAAAAATTTTAGCTCTATCTGCAGGTAGAAATTGTTACACAAATGTTACTCAGAATAATAGACAGCAAGAACCACGGCCCAGTTGTAGCACAAGTGTTACTCAGGAGCCCCATGATTTAACACATGGTTAGAGAGTGGATATAATTACGCACATTCGAATTATAAGAAAAAAAGCTGATGCTCTTAAACGACGAAGCCGTGCAATTGCAGAGGTCCTTACTTCTCCGAAGCAAATTGCAAAGAGAAAAGAAATAAGCGAAAGATAAGGAAAAAGTGAAGTCCCAAAGAAGAAATCTGAGAAGGCAAATTAGAAGAACCTAATAAAAAAGGCAAAACGTCAGATGGGGAAGATATCCAGGACATCTAGTAATACAATCGATTCGGAGCAAGAAATGCCTCTAAATGACAGTGATTTTCTTGATTCTTGGGATGAAAATGACTGTACCGGATGCGGAGAAAACTATAACTCAACAACAAAATCAGATGATTGGTTGCAATGTATTATTTGTGGAAGATGGTTGCATGGTATATGATGATATGTGCGAAAGATGTGGTAAACAGAAATATGAATGCATTATTTTCTAGTATTTAGGTACTTGCTTCATCAGACTAGAAGACGGTCCAACTCCCCCATAATATATGGGGAAGTTGGACCACTTAGTGTTTCTTTCTAAGTTTAAGCATGAAGAAAGCGTTTTATATTTTATCATCTACATTGTGTTTACACAACAAGCAATAAAGGACAGTGTTGTTAAATAAGTGCGCCGCAGCACAACTATTTTCCGACTTATAATTCGTGTCGTGAAAGCAAATAGCAAACAATGCTGCCAAGGTTGCCCTCATAAGCCAACTTGCGCATCGAGATGGCAGTCGATGCCGAACAAAACGTGTCATCGCAAACATGCAAAAATCGTGCTTGGTTGCAAGTCGGCAGAAGATCGCAACGGGGCCCCCGAGCATATTCTGTATAGCTATTCTTCGGCCCTGGTAGAATTGGGGCCTCATCAGCAGAACAGCAGCCCGAGAACTCCCACTCGCAACCTCCGGCGACCAACAAGATATACGCACGCTTAGCGCGTGAAAGTGCAAAACATGTGAAATAAGTGCGCACGCAGCACAACTATTTTCCGACTCTATAATTCGTGTCGTGAAAGCTTAAATAGCAACAATGCCTGCCGTTGCCTCATAAGCTAACACGCACGAGATGGCAGATCGATGCGGACAAAACGTGTCATCGCAAACATGCAAAATCAGTATGGTTGCAAGTCGGCAGGATCGCAATGGGGCCCCGAGCATATTCTGTATGGCTATTTCACCCCATGGTGGGGCCTCATCAGCAGAACAGCAGCCCGAGAACTCCGCACTGCAACCCCGACGACCAACAAGATATAATACGCACGTTTAGCGCGTGAAAGTAAACATGTGAATAAATTGCGCCGCAGCACAACCATTGTTACCGACTTATAATTCCGTGTCGTGAAGCTTAAATAGCAACAATGCCGTTGCCTCATAAGCTAACACGCACGAGATGGCCACGATCGATGCCCGGACAAAACGTGCTCATCGCAAAACATGCAAAATGTTGGTTGCAAGTCAAAGCAGGATCGCAATGGGGCCCCTGAGCATATTCGTGTAGCTGTGGCTTCGGCCCTAATTGGGGCCTCATCAGCAGAACAGTAGCCCGAGAACTCCACTGCAACCCCGACGACCAACAAGATATACGCACGCTTAGCGCGTGAAAGTAAACATGTGAAATAAGTGCGCCGCAGCACAACTATTTTCCGACAGTGTTGTTGACTGTGTTCCATTATTAAAAATCCTTATTCCAAACTACTTACAAACACAATTTAACTGACAAGTACCAACACAATTGAATGTCATAGCAGCGATTTTGTTTTACTCAAAGGCGCCTAAGATTTTTTTATATAAAATAAACTTTCTCTCTTTATTTCTGAGACAGCCCCTTAAGTTGAACAATAAACTGAACTTGAATTAACAGAATAGGATTCGAGAAAATTGTACAGTTACGTTCAGTGATCGATCGTAAATTTTTATTTCACCCGTTTCCAAATTTGTACCTAAAGTCTAATTTTTGTCCTTGCAACAACCATTTCATTTGTTTTCGTTAAATGTTTAAATATTCTGAAGAATGAAGATTTTCCTCGAGCGTGACGTCAGTATGTGCAATAGCACACCGGTATGTGTGTATCGTGAGCAGTTTCTTCATCATTTGTGATCGAGACAGTGCGTCGTTTGGTGTCCCTCTGCAAATAGTCAACGAAATAACGATAGAAAAGGATTAGTATTTTTCAATATGGAGTAGAGCAACACAAAGATATTACAACTTATTGAGTTATATTGAGAGCGAGAGTGACTTTGGAATCCAATTCATAATGATTATAAAAATAAATTAAAGAAACTAGATGCTTGGAATAAAATAAGCAAAGTCTTAAGTGTGAGTCTGGTGAATTTAAAAAAAAAAGTTGACTCCCTATTAACTTCTTTCCGACGGGAACGACAAAAACAAGAATGCAAAACAGGGTATGGAACTCATGAAGTTTATGAGTCCACGTGGTTCGCATTTAAAAGTATGCTGTTTTTACTCGACAAATTTGCAGTCTAGAAAACTTTGAACACTGAGGTAAGTAAATAAGGTTTATTTTCTATTGTACATATATATAAGAAACTTGTTATTAAGCATATTTATTTTGCCGTCCTACACTCCCATCCGTAACAAAATATTTCGCAAATTCATCACGAATGTAGACATTAATACATACAGTGTGGTGATAAAGTAAAGCACCAAGCGAAAAAACACCCTTCGCGTTAACTTTTTCGAAAAATGCTCGGACAGGTCGATTTTATTTTTAAAAAAGACATCTTTTACAACCAATTCCAATTTTATGTCAGTTACCACTTTTGCGCTGTGAAGTCATCGACACTTTTTTTAAATAACAACCTATTTTTTTGAAAATGTCATTTGAAAGCATTCATTTTTCTGAGTACAAAAATGTTAATGAACCACTGGTTGCGTAAGAAAATTTTGAAGAAAAAAATTATTGAAAAATGGAAATGTGATTTTTAATCTTAGTAAAATTTCAACCTAAAATAATACTTGCCATTCCATTCAGCTAGCTGTGTCATGTGCTTCTTCATCTATATTGTCTAGACATTTAGAATTTTTACTAAGAGAAATATATGAATAGTTTAATAAATTGTTCGACTAAGAGGCAACAGGAATATGAAGAAATTTATGAACTCATCAATAATAATAGTATGCCCTTTAAGTTTCCAAAAACTGTGGAAACCCGTTGGTTGTCAATTGAACCAGCTATTCAAGCATTATTAAAACAATGGGTTGAACTCAAACATCATTTCCAAATGCAATCTATAACTTGTTTTACTGCAGGACTTATTTATAATCTGCTGAATGACAATTATTGTTACTTTACATATTTGATAAGTATTTTGCAAGATGTATAAACTTTAATGAAAAGTTTTGAGAGTGAACTAGTAAATCCTTCAAATTACTAAATGATTTAGTTCACGCAGTAAAATGTATATAGTCGTCCCAGTTTTCTATTGGGGGGGGGGGGGGTGGGGGGGACATAAAGAAACAATACTTTCCACCGTTATGGAAAACAATAAATCAATCAATAAATCTTTAATTTCTATCCACCTATCTTTTACAGACATTTCCAAAGAAAATTTTTTAGAAATTGATACTTTATGTTTTGAAACATCTTATTTCGCTTTTAATGATAAATTTTATAAACAGATTTTTGGTACAGCAATGGGTTCTCCTTTATCGCCTGCTTTAGCTGAAATTGTCATTCAGGAACTAGAAAAAAGTGTCATTAACTCATTACCTTTCAATTTAACTTTATATTTTCGTTACGTCGATGATATTTTATTGATTTTGCCGTCAGATAAAGTAGACTTTGTTTTAAGTAGATTTAGCTCTTTTCATAATAGATTACAATTTACAGTAGAAAAAGAAATTAACAATTCACTAAGTTTTCTAGATGTAAATATCATCAGACGTAATAACAAATTAATAACAAATTGGTTTCATAAACCTACGTGGTCAGGTAGATATATTAATTTTCATTGGTATACTTCTAAAAACTATAAAATTGCAACAATTATTTCTTTAACAGATCGAGCTGTTTTACTTTCTGATAAACTTTTCATTTACGATAATTTAAATTTAATAAAAAAGACTCTTATTCAAAATTCTTATCCAATAAATCTTATAGAATCAGTAATAAAAAATCGTATTAAATATTTACAAAATTCAAAAATCCACAATAACAATAAACAAACATCAAACAAAAAATACATATCATTACCTTACATTGAACCACTATATGACACATTTAAACACATATTCAAAAAACACAATTTAATTTTAGCTAGCAAATCTGTAAATAATTTAAATAGTATTTTCTCAAATTTAAAAACCAAAACACCAAAACTAAAACAACCTAACGTAGTTTATGAAATTAAATGTTTAAATTGTAATTCATGTTATATTGGAGAAACAAGCCAAAATTTAAAAAAACGTCTAGACCAACATAAATATCATATCCAAAAAAATAATCAAAATCATTCAATTCTTGTAGAACATTCATTAGAAAATGGCCATAATTTTGATTTTGAAAATACTAATATTTTATATTACGAGTCTAATATTTTCAAAAGACGTTTTATAGAAATGTGTAAAATAAAAATGTCGTCGAATTCTATTAATAAACGTACTGATTTTGTAAATTTAAACGATACATTTTGTAGTTGTCTCGATTCCTTAAATAGAATATAGATCTGTCAATTTTTTAACATTTATAACGTTCAAATTATTTTTAGATTAAAAAATAAAAATTAAAAAAAAAGTCAAGTTACTTTTTCAGTTTCCGTTGACAACCTTGTTTATTTTGACAACATATTTTTCACTTCTGACGAAGCTGTCGAACGACGGTGAAACGTAAAGTGTATAGTGCGCGATTTAGTGTCCGCTTAAAAGATTTTGTGATACAAATTTCATCGGACAAGAACCAACTGTAAATAATAAGTATTGCAACAAAACACTTGAGATCTGCGATACTTATTTTTGGATTAGGCTGATTCAAATACAAAGCATATTTGTTACTATCCGTTTCTAATAGAGAAAACACCGAGTCATCGAAGAATAGCTCAAATAAGTTCTTAGATGATTTATCTTTATATATACTGTAATTAGGGGAAGGCGGGTCCAGTGGTCACATTTTTACGTTATTTTTTATCTTGGAAATAGATTTTTTGAGTTTAATTATACGAGTAAAATTACAAAAGTACATTGTTGGCACTTTCAACTTTTTATTACTAACATAATGTAAACGTTTAAGAAAAATAATACAAATTCAGAGGGTACAAGAAAAGTGACCACTGTGTCCCATACATGGGACACAGTGGTCACGAAACAGGGTAATATGGGTCACCACTTCCAAATATAACTTTCAACTTTAATATACCTACCTAACTTACAAGATTATTTTTGCAGACACTTATGTTATAAATATTTAAATATTTTCACATTACATTATAGTTACTGAAATCAGTATTAAATCGATACGAATTTTGTAATCTGGTGGTGCCGCCGGTGCTCATTGGTAAAGGAAGAATTTTAACAACATCTTGTTTTAATACTGAAGCCTCATCCTTAACACCAGGAAATACAAACTTATTGCTTACTTTTCGTAAAAAGTTAACAATAAATTCATTACAGTCAGCACACATAGCTTCCACTTGGCCCACAAAATATTTTATTGACTTCTTAGAGGCAAATCTGACTAAAACAAATTACTTGATTTGAACTTCTTTGGAATCTATGTCGTCCTCAGACCCATCACTCAAAACGCCAATTTCATCGGTATCTGTTAAATTAGACATATTACATTCACTCTCACTTGTCGAATATAAAATTTCTATAATATGTTTCCTTTTTTGTTTTCCCTTATTTTCCCCTTCATTCCTTTTTCGTTACATTTTTTGATGTCACGACTTTTGGATATGGTCTGACAATTTCCGGTGTTACAAAATTTAAGTTACAAATTAATTTACTTTGTGGTAAAGAAGTGAGTGTTTGGACAATGGTAGGTGATCTTGAACCAGATGGTAGGTCTTCATGGGGAGAAGTTACATGTTGTATAGGTATAGGAGGTGGCGTTACTTCTCCCGGAATAACAGAATTATTCCCTGGAATAACAGAACTAGTGGATGATTGATCTGTGACTTCCGCTGGTAAAAATTCACTGTCGTCATATATATATTTATTGAAGAGAAAGATTCCTGTATTTTTGAAAGCTGACAAACAATTTTTTTGAGTAAATGCCAGTGGATATGCAACACCAAAGAGTTCCGCTATCTCATAGATCGTTATTCTTTTGCCAGGATTTGATGCAAGCCATGCTCTACAGGCTTCATTATAAAAACGCTTCAGAGGACCGTACACACACTAGTCTAACGGCTGCAGCTTATGACTTGTATGTGGGGGTAAAGTGAATAAGATGACTCCTAAATTCTTGGCCATTCTGATAACCTCATATGACAAGTGTGCTTCATGGCTGTCCATGATCAACAGGATCATCCAAGGTTGGTTTCACAAAGTCGATAAAATGATGTATCCACTGGATAAATATTTTTGAGCTTATCCACCCTGAGGAAAAATTAATAGTGGCGGTACATAATTCCCCAAAGCATTAATTAATGCTACAACAAATGTCTACAACAAAAAATTTGATTTGATAATTTTGGCTAATCTTTATGTTTTTTGGTGTGCTGAAATCCAAAATGAAGTCCGTTTTTCTCCATCACGTACAGATATTTTTCAAACCCATAGAACATAATACCAGTTTTATAGCATACGTATATGTACCGAAATATCAAAAATTATCTTGGTTAAGAGTGGTCATGGATTTTCAAATTATTGTCGAAGCTAGGATCGGGTATTGTATCAATCATATATTTTGATTGTCAAAATTTGTTAATATTGATCTAAGCTAAGACGGTCGGTTTCCATTTCATGACCAGCCTTGACCAAGATAATTTTTGACATCTCGGTATTTATTAGACTTGAATCGGGTAGTTTGCTTTTTCCTTAAACGTTTTCTAATATTCTAAACAATTGAATACATCTAGTTGCGTCAAAGTGGTTAAAAAACTTCTTTGACGTTCGAAAGTGCATTTTGAAAAAATGTCTCGTCGTTGTGTTACTAGTCCAGACTACTTCTGTTTTATCTGTGGTGAGTACACAATAAAGAAGTACCAACGAAATATAACAGATTTCGTCAAAAAGGTATATTATGCATATTTCGGTTTGAGAATAGGAGATCAAGATAAAGTGTGGGCTCCTCACACAATCTTTTAGATTTGCTATCCCAATGATATGGAGGGAGCCAAGAAACCATGGGGATGACTGTTACTTTTGTATCTGTGATGTTCAAGGTTATAATTCCAAAAATCAGAAACTGATTAACTACCCTAATCTTGAAACTGCTATTCGTCCGGTACCACAAGGTTCTGGATTGCCAGTTCCTCATCCCCCTCATGACTTGAACAGTATTGATTGGGAAACAGATGGAGAAGCTTCTATGGTGGAAAAGTATGAATCAAACAGTGATTTCGAACCAGACAGTTCAGAAAACGAACCTAAGCGTTTTCTCCACAGGAGTTGAACGACTTAGTAAGAGATCTTGGACTTTCGAAAGAAGCTGCTCAGTTACTTGGCTCCCGGCTTAAAAGCAAAAATTTATTACAACCAGGCACTACTTTTTCATGATATCGACATCGTGAAACAGTATTTTGTCCTTACTTTTCACAGGATGAGAACCTTGTTTATTGTAAAGACATTCGTGGACTGATGGGCCAATTTGGTGTACAATATGACTCGAATCATTGGCGTCTATTCATTGACTCATCGAAGAGAAGTCTAAAGGCTGTTTTGTTACACAACGGCAATACATATGCTTCACTTCCAGTTGGCCATTCGGTACATTTAAAAGAAACATACGACAATTTCGTATTACTTCTCGAAAAAATTCGTTATAATGAGCATAAGTGGTTGATCTGTGGAGACTTGAAAGTACTCATCATGCTCTTAGGTCAACAATCAGGGTACACAAAGTTTCCTTGTTTTTTATGTTTATGGGATAGTCGTGACAGAAATTCCCACTGGAACAAAAAAGACTGGCCATCACGAGAAGTTCTGTTGCCAGGAGAAAAAAATGTAATTAGGGAAAGTTTGGTTTCTTCTGACAAAATCCTGCTACCTCCTCTACACATAAAGCTAGGGCTGATGAAGCAATTCGTGAACTCTCTCAATAAAGAAGGTGAATGTTTCAAGTACTTATGCTCCAAGTTTCCTGGTTTAAGTGATGCCAAGCTGAAAGAAGGGATCTTTGTAGGCCCAGACATCAGAAAACTTTTCTCAGATGCATATTTTGTGCAGACCATGGATGAGAAGGAGAAGGAAGCCTGGAATTCTTTCAGAGAGGTTGTTGAGAAGTTCCTTGGTAGCGTGAAGGATCCCAACTACAGGAGTATCGTGGAACGCATGTTGAAGGCTTTTGAAATACAAGGTTGCAAGATGAGTTTAAAGGTTCACTTTTTACACTCGCATGTGAACTATTTTCCGGAAAACTTGGGGAACGTCAGTGAAGAACAAGGGGAAAGGTTCCACCAGGACATGAAGGAGATGGAACGTAGGTATCAGGGGAAGTGGAACGTGAATATGATGGCGGACTATTGCTGGATGCTACAGCGTGAATCATCTGAAGAGTCCTATTCTCGAAAGCGCATACGAAGAAGTTTCCAAGAAAAAAAAACACGTTTTCATAAAAATAACAATTAAATATGCATTATTGTTTACTCTGACAAACTGATATCTGTATAGACTTATGTATTTGGTATTGTGAATAACATGGAAATAAATAAAAACTGTCAGCCGATTCTGTTTTCTTTTATCGTAATAACTACTGTGCTTACTCGAGACCGAACAAAATCTGTGCGTGATGGAAAAAAACTGATCTCATTTTCGGTTTCAGCACACCAAAAAACATAAAGATCAGATGATATTATCAAATCAAATTTCGAAAAAAAAATTTTTGTAGACCTGTGTAATTGTTCCACACATAGTTACAAGGGTCCCTCCTTCAGAAGAAGTTACGTGTCCTACTCCTCTTTGACCCTTTTCAGCAATTACTTTTGAGGATTCTTGCACGGCCGTCAGCGCCGTCTCGTCTGCATTATAAATCCTGCTTGGACTTAAGCTTGGATACTTTTCATAGATGACTATCAAGTCATCGTAAAATTTATAGACTACAGGTTTGTTAAATGCCATACATCTTGCTATAAATGTTGACTCGGGAGTTCTCAATGATATTGTGGGATTTCGTTTTAAAAAGGCTGTCAACCACTCCTTACCTGCAGACAGATTTTTGTGCCAGGATTCAGGTATGATTTTATTATTGACTACTGCTAGGTCATACGCTAGTTTCTTGGTAGCATTTGGTGGCAAGTCATGATGTAATTTACCACACTTTTTCAGGTATTCACTTAATTCTGCTTCTTCGTCTATGGAAAATATTATTCGGACGTTGTAATTCGGACACATTTTTGGAAAATTTGGTTCCTCCATGTTTAAATTCATGTCACGACACTTTTTTATATACCTTCTCAATGTTGTGCGTGGTATATTATAACGAACAGCTACAGACTTCGCAGTCAACCCTCCTTTCAAAACAGACATAACCGTTTCCTTCATATCACATTCCCTAGTTAAACCAATCTGAGTTTTACGCACTCTGTTACGCGGCACCATCTAAAAATGAACCAAAAGTATCATTAGAATGAGTTTGAAGGATATTGTATTAGATATTACTCGGGAGATTGTGTAAATAATTTATTTGGGGTACACTGGCCACTGCTCGACTACTATGAAAAGCAGGGGCCACTGCGCCTTCATTTAGAATGGCCACTGTGTAAAAAAGTAACCTATAAATATTATCAAATCTTTTCACCATTTTTTTTTATTTAAGCACTTTTCTGTAACATATTAGGAAGCTTTTGATGTGATCGACAGGTAAAGTAAAATTAAGTTGTAAATATGCATTACAACTTAGTTCAGATAAAATTTAAAATTTTTACGCGCCTAACACACTAAGTACACAACCATCACAGAAATCACGCGTGTTGGCGGTTCAGTGTAGGAACTATGACAAGATTCTACCGGAAATTAAGCAGCTACATAGGAGATGGCATCACATTATTTTCATTATTTCTTCATAAAAATTTACATTGACCACTGTAACCCGCTCTACCCTACTAGTCATGTTTTCTAATTTACTTGAATCATGGTAGGGAAGAATTAATCCAGGATGAAAATTATTATTGGTGAAATCTTATTTCATATTTTGCCTGAAAGATTGAATCGAGTATTAGAAGGTGATGGAGAAATGATAAAATATTGAACTTTATATTTCCTTTATTCATAAATTCAATTTTATAAAAATAAATGAACCTCAGTTATGTTTGTTTCCTGATACTTTAATAACAAATTTATGCTTAAATAAATCTTAATAAGGATCTTATAAATTCTTAGTTTATAACCTACATTTTTGATAATATGTCAAAATACACAAAATACCGATTTACAAAGCCAATAATAGGTAAAAACTCTGTTACTTGATTTTTAAGGTGTACGCGATTTTATTGCAAGCCAGTGTAGTTGATACATAAGCTTATCTTAAGCTATTATTAAACGAACTTTTATCGCTACAGGATGGTCATGATAATAAACAAAATATTAGAAAATTCAAAATGACACAACTCAATTTTCTTAAATAGCATGCCCTATATTTTTTTATCCTAAATTCTTCGTTTAATGATATACTTTCATTTTTGTTAAGTATGTCATACTTATCTGCGATATTTTTTGAGATTTTTAGATCTATTTAAATTATTTCTTTTTAAACGAATAATTGTCTAAAGCTAGTCTTACACGGTTATATATTTACATGTAATTCTACGTGTATTCATCAAAATTGCATATTTTTCCGTGTAATACAGAAATGTCTACATGTAAATTTACATGTAAATAAATATAATGACAATAGAACTTGTTCTAATTTTGAAGGTCATATACGTGTATTTTGTGGTTTTTCTAGGGATTGTGTATTTGCTGTTAATGTTAGTGGTCACAAATTATTTATTTTTAATTTTCAAGGTTTTACCAACTTACATTTCTGTCTACCAGCTTAAAAATACCAATTTATCTGTTTAAGTATTGAACGCCGATTTTACTGTGTAATACACAACAAATTACATGTAAAAAAAAAACATGTAGAAATACACGTATAATTACATGTAAATATATAACCGTGTAAAACTAGCTTTAGATGTCCGTGGAAAACAGGTAAACAAATGAACCGGTGTGTACTACTTTATTGTTGCTTGAAAAATTATCATTATATTAGATTCAAGGTTAGATGTAAGAGATATGGCCGATCCTCCCAGACATGCATAGACAATATGTTTACGAATGTAATTAATTATCAAGCCTTCAACTTAAGGCCAGCAATTTCAGACCACGAAGCCCAAATTCTAGATGTTAAACTGAATTTACAAAACACAATACACAATAACTACATAAGAAAATTTTCACATCAAAATAAGCAGCGCTTTGTAAACTCATTATCAGAGAAACGATGGCATGAAATATTATCTACGGATAGTGCAAACGAAATGTTTGACAAATTTGTAAACATTCTATTATTCCATTTTAATGATTCATTTCCACTGAGTAAAATAGGAAAAAACAAACCAAATAATACCCAATGCATGGAAGTGCGACAAATGAAAGAAACTTTAACTTTTATGTATGAAGTGTTTAAGACAACAGGCGATGAAGAATATTTCCGGATTTATGAGAATTATAAGAAATCTTATATATCTGCAATGGAATACTATAAGAAAAAAAGTAATTGTTTGTATGTAAATAATGCACAGAACAAACAAAAAGCTATGTGGAACGTGATAAATAAGGAAACCAGCAAGCAAAATAACAATAAAAAATACCAACACAACAGTCCAACTAATGACGACTTCAATAAATTCTTTAAAACTGTAACTACTTCAATTGCTTCAAAATTGCCCAAGTCTACACTTCGTTCAGTACCCGCTGTGGATAAAATAACAAAAACAGCTTATTTTTTACCGACAACTCCAATAGAAGTGGAATCAATCATCTCACGGATAAAGTCCAAAAATACCGAAGATTGTTATGGCCTTAATACCAAAATTCTTAAAGAAATTGCTCATGTAATATCATATCCTTTATCCCTAATTATAAATTCTTGCTTCAGTACTGGCGTCTTCCCTAATAAATTGAAAATCGCTAAAGTTATTCCCATATATAAGAAAGGTAATCCCAACATACCATCGAATTATCGTCCTATATCGATCCTACCCTGCATTTCCAAAGTCTTCGAGGAAGCAATTGCCACTCGAATAATTCAGTTTGTCACGAAGCACAACTTACTGAACGAATGCCAATTTGGATTCCGAAAAGGACTAAATACCACCTTAGCAATCCAAAACGTGGTAAAGTACATCTCGACGGCGCTTGAAGAACATGATCAATGCGAAGCTCTCTTTATTGACTTGACTAAGGCATTCGATTGCATGCCGCATCACCTACTGATTACTAAGCTGGAAGATTACGGTTTCAGAGGGATTGTCTCAAGCCTGTTACAATCTTACCTGGAAAACCGTCAACAATTCGTCGAGCAAAATGGAGACAAAAGTACAACAAGAACAATAACACGAGGTATTGCACAGGGATCCATATTGGGGCCTCTGCTTTTCATCCTGTATACAAATGATCTCCCATCGTATATGAAAAGTAGGACGATTCTCTATGCTGACGATACAACAGTACTGAATAGAAGCAATAACCTGGATTCGCTTAAGGAGCTATCGGAGGCAGCGATGTCGAAATTAACTACGTGGTTCACAGCAAATGAATTATATCTGAACGATGAAAAGACAGAAAAAGTTCTGTTCACCTCCTCCAGAAGAATACAGCACCCGAATTTAAAATCAGTAAAATATCTCGGAGTACATCTGGACTCGCGCCTCACCTGGAGACAACACATCGAAAAGCTTGGTAAGGAATTAATGCGAAGCATTTACGCCATCAGAAGGATAATTCAAGTGGCGAATACAACGGCTGCCGTAACTGCATACTACGCTCTATTTTACTCCAAAATGATCTATGGCATCTTACTATGGGGGAAATCAGCGGGAAGCTCAGAGATATTCATACTACAGAAGAAAGCTCTACGGGCAATAGACCAAGTCTCACAACAAGCTCACTGCAAGCCAATATTTCGGAAATACCAAATACTGACCCTTCCAGGTGTATACATATATGAGCAACTTGTAACGACAAAGAAAAATATAATGAATTTTCCTAGTCAAGGCAGTTTACATACCCATGACACAAGAGATGCCAACAATCTCTGGGTGCCATTTAATAGATTAATTTCATCCGATATTCACTCCGACGGGATAAGGTTATTTAATAAACTACCAAAGAAATGGAGAATATTGCCGCTAAAACACTTCAAGGGCACAATCAAACAATACCTAATAGATAAGACATTCTACTCCATAGATGAATTCTTACTACAACCAGATGTTTAGCAGAAACGAATCCACAGTTTACTACAGCTTACTACACATGTATTTTATTTTATTTTATTTTCTGTAATAGTTACCTAACTTACAATTACATTGTACGTATTGACTTGTACTTAATCAGTACAAATAAATAACATTTAAAAATAACATTTAACATTTAACATTTAACATTTAATAACATTTAACATAAATAACATTTAACATTTAACATTTAACATTTAGCAGCAGTAGATCTTTTTACAACTGAATCTCGCCTTGTGATTGCGTTCTGCAAAACACTTTTTCTTCGTTACATTGTTATTCTTTTTTTTATCTTTATTATGTTGTTGCAAGGACACAATAAGGACCATATTATTGTTATTATTATTATAACTTAACTGATTAAGTATTAAACCAAAATTATAAATAAATCATTGACTGCAAAACAAAGTAAAACGAACAATAAACTGAAAACATCTGTTTATTAGTTATATTAAACTAAATGTTCAATGTAGCCACCCTTTAGTTCTTGACAAACCTGAAGTCTGTAGATCAAAGAATGATTTACTCTTTGTACAATATCCGCATTGACTCTTTGAAGCGCATGTCTAATTCTAAACTTCATATCCTTCTTTTTTGTTGGCACAGTTTGAGACACTCGCTCCATTATAAATCCCCACAAAAAAAATCTAATTTTGTCAAATCTCCATTTACACTGCTTTCAGAAAAATACGGAACTAAAATGCGTCCCCCAATAATTCCAACCCACACATGAACTCTCCACCTATGTTGATGATATAGAGGAATAATAAATCTTGGATTTTCAATATTGTAATAGTGAAAGTTGTGTCTATTTACGAATCCGTTTTTATGGGAAGCTGCTTCATCACAAAATGAAACATTATTGAAAAAATTAGGATCTTGTTTTTATTTTCTAAAGCCCAGTTACGAAAGTTATGTCTGCTAATAAAATCGTTGTTGCTTAATTCTTGAACTAATTGAATTGACAGGGATAAAATTTATGTCTTTTTGTTATTCTGTTTACAGAAGTTTTTAAAATGTCACTTGTATTTCCAACTGACGACAAGAAATATGAGGATTCTCTAATGGAGCCTGCAGCACTAAAAGAGCATTTTCCTCATTTGTAGTCCATTTATGACGCTCTAACTTCTTCGCATAATCTACACTTCCTGTTCTTTCGAATCGTTCCTTATGTCTCTCGAAGGCAGATACGTGAGGATACCGTACAGTATTGGAAAATTTTTGCTCCAAGAGCATAAATCATATTTACCAATTCTTATCTAGAAAGGTTCATTCCTTTGCAATTTCATAGCTCAAACTTCCCAACAATCGAACTCTTTGAAAACGAATTATTAATGTCAACTGGTTCATTTGTTTGTCTTTTACCACGGTCATCTTAGACATATTCGTTTTAAATTAAATAATACAAGTATATCTAAAATTTCAAAAAATATCGCAGATAGGTATAAGACTTACTTAACAAAAATTAAAGTTCTTTATTAAACGAAGAACTTAGGACAAAAAATACAGCATGCTATTTAAGAAAACTAAGTTTTGTCGTTTTGAAATTTCTGATATTTTGTTTATTATCATGACCAACCTGTAGCAATAAAAATACATTTAATAATGGCTTATGATAAGCTTATGTATCAACTACATCTGTACCAATTTTTTTTTTCTTAGAGTTAAAAATAAATAAAATATGAATCAATAAATTAGAGGCTGCAAATGGCAGTTTTTTACGAAATGTTAAATATCTCAAGAACGGTAAGGTTTAGGTATAGACAATGGCTTATAGAAAATGTGCAGAATTTTATGAGCAATCCAAAATTGGTTTCATATATAGGCTGTCCCATTGGAAATAAAAAAAATTGTAACCGACACCACTGTTCTGATTCACTCTATACAGATGAAAATAATTTTATGTTGTAGACCTCTAAAATTAAAAGAAGAGAGAATACACTGTTGGGACCATCCTGTATATTTCAGTTACATTATTGTCTTCACTCTACAGGGTTATTCACGCAAATCGTTCATTAAAAATTTTCAAGGAAGAAGTTTAGATATAAATTTGAAATTTGCAGGGGAGAGATACTTCGAAATGATCTTTTCAAATAAAATAAATTGACTTTGTCACTTCCGGTTATACCGGAAATCCCTATCAACTCGCTTATTTTAAATGGGATGCTATATTTTTTAACACGTCTTTTAATTTTACATGTAAAAATATGTAAAATTGCAATACATTTTCCTACCTCTCAATTGCATCATTTTTGAGATATTTTGAGTTTTCTTAGAAATCTGAATTCTACAATCTGATTTTCAAAAAATCATTTCACAGCTATTATTGACGCAATTTTATTTATAACAGCTAATATCGTAATTGAGGCTTTAAGGTTCTTAAAAATTTTATAAGCATACTCTATTAAACTACAGGTGTCTAAAATGTACCACTCCACTATAAGATATTTAAACACAGAAAAATACTTTTTTTCAAATGGAACAACCAACATTTTAATGTTTGCTGCCTAAAACATGCAATTCCTTATTATTGGCTAAAGAATATGAAGGTTATTGTTATAACTGGAAACCTGATAAAAAATTTCTAAACGAATACATTTTTCAAATATATTTATAAAATATAATGTTTTGTATTTTATGTTTAATATTTAATAAAATTAATTGAAAAGTAAAGATTTACTTAAAATTCAAGTCGCAAAACTGAAGGTGAATGTAAAGTACATTTGTCAAGATGATAATAAATTACAAAGGAACCAATTGGTTTTGCAGGAAGCAGTCAACTTAAGGCAGAAAAAGAACTACTCTTTTCGATTTGCCAAGCTTTCGGTAATGTTTATTACCTTCATCAGGGCTGCTACAGATTCAAATAACAAAATCAGAAAAAGTTAAGGCTTAACAATCTGCTACTTACATCGGTTAAGGTTAAGTTTTTTAAAAAAGTGACCGTAAACTTTTAAGGACGTTGATTTTTATCTTCAGGGTATGGTATGAATTATAATTAATATACCTGTTCGATGACATAGGTTTGGTATACCAGTCTAGGAGAATTATATTATTCTCACTTCTAATGACTTGGGTGTCCAAAAAAGGGACCCTGTTGTTGGTTTCATTTTCAATGGTGAACTGTATGTTGCAGTTATATTGGTTCAGAGTTTCAAGAATTTCGTTTTGTTTAAATTACAAAGATACAATATTATTATCGGTGCGTATTTGTTGACGAATGTTTTCGAATACGTTCAACGAATTTAAAATAACCGCCAGAATCAGTATCTTTTCGTTCATTTTAGTACCTTTTTACGAGTCGTTTAGTACCTTATGCATTCAAACGTGTGGCAACACTGAAAAGTATCTAGTTGCGAGAATCAAGGCTGAATGCAAGAAGAATAAGAAATAAGGACTAACGCCTATTAGATAAAGCTTAAGGAATAAGAATGTACGTGTTTATTCAACAGAATAAGAATAAGATAGGTTTTAAAACTGACCAATAAAATTTAGTGTTCCTCCAAAGCACGCATGCGTGGTTAGGTTTGTTATTGTCAATCGTCAAAATTGTGAGTTGGGTATACCGGTTACTTCGTGAAAAATAAACGTACAAAATAAGTGGTTTTAGAAATTAGCAGGTAAAACTAAATAGTAATATTTTTTATAAATAATTTTAGAAATTTTTATTTCCTCAATAGCAATGGACTTAGCAGATGAAGAAGTAATTGCGGGTCTGGTAAAGAATATGTCCATAAACGTTCAACATTTTTTGTGAATTTCGAAATCATCACCTTTTAAAAGTTACGATTTCTAGGTTATGTTTGATGTTCCATATCAATATTTTCGAATAAGTTATTCTTAAAAAGTGCTGTTAAAGAAAAGGAAAGCCTTTTTCGTGTATATACATTTGAAGGGAAGAGAAACTTTTGTATAAATACATTTTATTATATTATGTTGCCCATCATACCCAGCAAATTATGAGACTCTATTGCAATAACCGATAACGCATGATAAATCTATACTAGATTTACAGATTTTATTCTGCAATTTTCTATTTAGCTTTTTTTCCGAAATTGAAAGATTATGAATGTTGCGAAGTAGAGAAATTAAGTTTGAGCGTTCGTAAAAACTCCAAAATTTCATGCCAGCACTAATCATAAAATTTTAGGCGCTATTTCTTTTTAAAGAGACTACAGTGGCACATTTGGCAATGGATGGATCTGAATATGTTAGTTACAATGAGCTGGCCCATCGGGTGTTGGCCATGAAAATGTACCTACCTATAGTTCTATAGTTATTTGGGCATTACACAAATAATTTTTATGGGATTGGCTTTCAGGGGTAGTGTGTTAGGTGTATTTAAATGAACAGCGAACATATTAAATTAAAAAGGAAAAGGAAACCTTTATGTGTAAATGTATTTTAAGCAGTGATGTAAAATTACCGTAATTTATAATTTTGGTAAATTACAGGAGTAATTTACCGTTTTTTATTACCATTTTAAATTTTCCAGTAATTTATTGTTGTAATAATTTAGCATGGTAATTTACCATTTTCCACGTTTCTACACTGAGAAAAGAAAATTGTTCAGTCAACCAAATTTTTGTTGACTGAATCATTTTTCGTGGTTAAATATGGCGAATGCACATACATATATTGTTAATTCAAAATTTTTTAAAGTGTTAAAAACTTGCATTGAATGAATGCGTTAATGATTTTCAATGGAAATATTATTTGCTTATTTTATCCTTTTAACGCGACATTAATTTTGTTTCACTAATATATCAATTTCGTTCAATGCAATTAATTTTGTTTCACTAATATATCAATTTCGTCCAATGCAAGAATGTCTTGCTTCACCAAATATATCATTTAACATTTCATTTGAATTCAATTAAAGATATTTTGTATTCAATGAATTATATTTTTGTTGATACAATGCGATAGTAAGTATCGCTATTATGCCGCCTAAAATTATTGAATGTAGACGATAGCACGTGACCTCACAACGTCACTCGATAGTAAAGAGAATCAAGTTATTTTGGTAAGATGGCGTATTCGATGCGATTTGGACGAGACGATAACAAACAGAATCCCGCTGCTGAACTGCTGTTAAACGATACGAATATAGCTTTAAGGCCTGTATTCATAGACGAGTCTTAAGTTCAACTTGAACCTCAAATCTCACTTAATGTAAAAATCCTAGTTCATAGTTATGCTAAGTCAGTCGCATCTATGTCTTAAGTCATACTTAATAAGTTATTTTCAATTGTGGTACTATTTTGTACTAAATCGACGGTAATGATTTTTCTTTTTCATTATTTGCAATTTTGATTAATTTTGATTTATGTAGCCATTACTAATTTTTAAAATGTCAAGAATATCAATGCACCACGTCGTGATATTAGCTTTATTCGCGGAACACATTTCGAACCAATTCAGAACGAGTACGGAACTAATTCAGGATTGTCGTAGTGCGCATGCTCGATTATGAACCGGTTCGGGATGTTTATTTACCGCGAACGATTTCGGAACCAAGAATGAGAACTCTGAATTGTTAACTCTATAAATGACGATAAATGATCTGATATTATGGCCGTACTCTAAAAATATATGTTTTATTAAGTGAAAAGTAAAAACATTTTTTAATTTACTTAACAATTACAATTCTAATCAATTAAACTATCACAAAAAAACTACAAGAGACACCCAGAATAAAAACAAAAACAATCGTGAATGTAGCCCCGCAAGCTGCGAATATAGCCACAGCATGCCCACTGTCGCTATACATAAAATTGCGCATGTCTCGAACTTACGGTTCTTGTTGAATCCCTAGAACCAGTAGAACTAGTTAAGAATCGATCTCGAACCCAATCTGGCTGACCCGCGAACACAGAACTGTAACTAGAAGTTCGGAATTTTGTGATCCGCGAACGTCATTATTTCAACTGCGCATGCGAATAGTCCCGAATCAGTTCTGAAGCCTTACCGCGAACAAACCTATTAATAGACGCCATCGCACCAGTGGCTGTTTGTGTGCAGGTTTACCGGCGAAGCTTCCCGAAATAGCGCGCTTCAACTCGAATCGGTATTATCTTAACTAGGCTGGTCTGAGTCTAGAAAATAACCCAGAAAAACCTACAAGTTGTTTATGAAACAGAACCCAACACCCCAGCAGTAAGTTACACCAGTGTTGCCAACGAAGAAAAATAAAACCCGCCAGAAATAAGCTAAATTATTTTTAAATTACAATTATATACAGTAAGTACATACCTACCTACTTCTAAATTTTATTGTTTTCAAACTTTATCAAAAAATATATTTGATTAATCTCTAAGAAACCCGACAAAAATTTAGATTAAAGCACTTTAATTTACTGTTTACTTAAACTTTTCTAATCTTCCTTATTTTAATTTTCTACCTTTCCTAAAAGAGTAATTGATTATGGACGAATTGAAATACTTTATCATTGATTAAATATATCATTGGTTAAATAAATAAAAACTGTAAACAAAAAAGAATCACAAATTCAAAACATTATATATTTAAATCATCACAGTTAATACATGGTTAATACAGCATACATCTTTCGGAGTTACATTGGGATAACTCTCTTTTGTACCCATCATTTTTAAAACATCGTCACATCGTCAGGTATTTCAAAATCATTGCAACATTTCCCATGCCGGCGCAGTGCAGATAATATTGCATTGACCATTTTAACGCTAAGTCTATTTCTTAACTTATTTTTACCTTATCAAAATGTAGGATGACCATAAAATCAACTAAAACGGTTAGCTTAGAAAATGTGGGAAAATTGAAGTTTGATGTCAGTGAAATGCGAATACAATGATCTGGTACAGGGTAGATAGACAGTGCCTTATGTTTCCTGCATTCTCGATTGATATCAGCATGTGAGTGAAATAGCGAATATCTGTGAGTAATTTTGGCTTATGTATCCGACAAGGATGTCACTAGAAGCCTATGTCACGTGACTTAAGATGTGCAATGCTTTTTAAATGGGTGTATTTATCATCTCACTCTTAAGTTAATATCAATTCCTCTTTCTCTACTGGCTACTTGATAAATCTGTCTGCGAATAGCAAAGCAAGATAGTAACCAAACAAAACGAAAAATTACTTGTTATTCACTCATAGATCTGCACATGTCGACATGTCTCTACACTACAACAGAACACACATAAAAACAAAATGATCAAACGCTATTTCAAACAAGTCAGATAAAAGATAACAAGCTTTATGAAAAAAGCTAAAAAATCCGCCATACGCTTTCAAGTATTTTAACTCCTAACTTGACTCACAAAAAAGCTAGATCTGACTTGAAATATCCTAAATTGGCAACACTGAGTTACACTTTGAACTTAGGTGAAACTTGTAGGTGGGTCATTCCATATGAAATCATCAAATGGGTAAAGCCGCACTATTTTGGATTTCGATGAAATTCGGTAAGAATCTTTTAGATGTCAAAGAAGGAAATTCACCGTCGTTTAATTTTTTGAGTGCTTTAGTTTCGGTCCGTGATGAACAAAACACTGAAATGGTGTGGCATTTATACTCTACTACGATTGGCTCTCAAAATCGTTCTATTAGAGATATCTAAACTTTTATAGTCGCTTTTGAAAGCTAAAAGAATGTAGTTTCATCAAAAAATACAAATATTAGAGCATTACGTTTTTAAAGAATAACAGCGTACTGAAAATAAACTTTTTTCTGCTATATTTTAAGATTTCCTGCTGACTGTTGTACCAGCTCTATTAAACCTGATAAGCTGAGTTTTTTTGTATACCGTCTCCACCTAACATACAAAACAAAAATCCATAATTAGCTAGTTATATCGGCTTTCTCTTGGAAAAAAATTAACTTGAAATTAAGAATTTTTTGCAAAACGCATATTTCGAGATTTGGAATTATTATGTGGGGGACAAGATACAAATTTGAATTTTTCAGGAAATGTAGTCCTTTTCTTTAATTTTAAAGAACCGTTAAGCTCGTTTTGTTATTTTCATCCCCCTATTAGCTACAAGCGATCGAAGGGAGGTAAAATTATGTATTTTTGTTTTTAAATTTTATTGAATATAAAATTCCTGTAAATAAAAAAAGGCGGTTCTCAATAAGGGATTTTTATTAATTTTTTTAATTTATATATTACGTGTGGATATACAAGTAACAGAAAAAATGGGGAGTTAAACGTATAACGTTTGAAAACTTGGGAAGTTAAACAGAGTTTTAACACCGTCATGCAATGCAACATTTATGTAAGTGCACATAATCACAAGACGTAGATTCAGTTATAGATGAATTTGTACATTTCTTCCATCTACAACTAAATGAGAAAAGAATACCTAGCAAATATGCAATATTAAGCAAATAACTGAAACTAAAACTTAACTTCCTCGCATGCCCGTACATTACCACCATCAACAAGAATAGTATTTAAGTTCTTTACATCTCTAGGTCTTAAGGTAAACTAGAAAGAACCTTCTGCACTAAACGCACGGTACAATGCTACCGTCCTATTTTTTGAAAGCAGGCTTTGAAATCTCCAAACGTTTGTCTTAAATAAATTTACTTATGACAATTAATAGATTTGTCAACGAACAAATATTAAAATTTTCTTAAAATTGCGACCAGAATGCTTTTTAATGAACAAAAATCGTTTTTTTTTTTTTTTTAGAAAATTTAAGTTTAAAAAGAAGAATGCAATTATGTTTTGCAAGTGAAAGACAACATTTCGAACATTTATTGTGATGCTTTGACATTAAAATAGGTTGAATTACTTGACGTTTGTTTTAAAATAATCTTATCTAAGCCGTAAGTTCGCACATTTCACGGCCCACTCAGGCCTGTTTTCAATAAATCGCATGATATATGAAACAAAAATTTGGAAGCTTTTCTTTTTAAATTTTATAAATTAAAGTGAAACTCCTCATTGATTTACATGTACAATTTCAAAGTTATCTGAAGCTGAATATTTACGCACTTTTAATTTATTATTGAACAGGGGTATAAAATTATGGGCAGTATACATAATTATTAAATCTGATAGCTATATTCATCAATTTATTATGAGGCCCTTATTTTAATAATTAAAAAACAAAAAATACATGTTTAAAAAATAGCATATTTACCTCCATTCAATCGCTTGTAGCTGACAGGGGGATGAAAATAACAAAACAAGCTTAACGGTTCTTTAAAATTAAAGGGAAAGGACTACATTTCCTGAAAAATTCAAATTTGTATCTTGTCCCTCACATAATAATTTCATAGCTCGAAATATGCGTTTTGCAAAAAAATTTAATTTCAAGTTAATTTTTTTCTAAGAGGAAGCCGATATAACCAGCTATTTATGGGTTTTTGTTTTGTGTATTAGGTGGGGACGGTGCACAAAAAAACGCAGCTTATTAGGTTTAATAGGGCAGATACAACAGTCAGCAGAAAACCTTAAAATACAGCAGAAAAAAGTTTATTTTCAGTACACTGTCACTACAAATGCCTTATTGGACTACAATTGGGAAACTATACTGATTAGTTGTACGGACACAGATCAAATGTTTAACATTTTTCTTGAAGTTTTTTTTAAACATTGTAAATACATACTTACCTATTAAGCCTAAAAGCGTTCGTAATTCAAATACGGGAAAAATTGGTTTGACAATGAACTTCAAAGAGCAACTAAATTTTATTACTGAAGTCGCTAAACAGTTACCGGACATTGATTTAAAAAAAGAAAAAAAATTGATTAAGTCGTATTACTTAGCAAAGATTAAAGAGAAAAAAAGTAGTTATGCATCTAAACTTATAATAAAGGCCAAAAATAATCCCAAATGCGTTTGGAATTTAATAAATCAGGAGAGACACCCGTTGGCACAGAAAACAAATTGTCAAATATCATCAAATGAATTCAATACTTTTTTTTCCACGGTTTGGAAAGATATCACAAATAGTCTTCAAGTAAGTAAACTAGATCCTGTTAGCCTCACAGCAAAAGCAATCCAATGTACAAAATCTTTCTTTATTGAACCGGTAGACGAGATTGAGTTATCATCAATTATTAAATCTATGTCAAACAGTTCTTCAAACGACTTCTACCACATAAGCAATAAACTATTAAAATCTTTGCAACCGGGAGTAATTATTCCTCTTAAAATTATTATCAACAAAATCTTTGAAACGGGAGTTTTTCCCAATGCTTTAAAAATTTCTAAAATTACTCCACTTCATAAAAAAGGGGATTTAAATTTGCCAAATAATTATCGACAAATACCAATTATTCCCTCCATTTCAAAACCAATTGAAATTGCTTTTAAAAATAGGCAGTAAATTTATTGAAAAATATAATCTTTTATCTGTAAATCAGTACGGTTTTCGCAAAAATATGTCAACTAAACATGCTATTAGCCAACTCTTACAACATATTAACGAATCCTTTGAGAAAGGGTGTGTTTCATCTGCCACCTTTTGTGATCTTTCGAAAGCCTTCGATTGCGTCTACCATGAAACCTTGATAAATAAATTATCTTACTATGGATTACAAGGAGTAAGTCAAAACTTTATCTCTTCTTATTTATCGGATAGATTACAAATTGTTGAGTATGAAAATGTTAGATCTGACACCTCACAGGTAACAGCGGGCGTACCGCAAGGTTCAATATTGGGTCCTCTATTGTTTTTAATTTATGTCAATGATTTTCCAAATTATATATCAAAGAGTAAAATAATACAATTTGCCGATGATACTACCATCATAAATGAGATTAGTCAAATTGATCATAATATCGTATTATGTAAAAACTGGTTTGTCTTAATTTTGAAAATAACTTATGTCTTAATTTTGAAAAAACTCAAAGTTTCCTTTTTTCATTAAAACCACATAGTAAAAATAATATGGATACCATGAAATTTTTGTGGATTACTCTAGATCATAAACTTTCATTTAAGCAACACATTGCTGTATTGAGCAAGAAATTGTCAAGTATTATTTTTTTACTTCGACGAATTTCGCATATTACACCTATTACAGTTAGGCGCCATGCTTACTTAGGCCTGTTTCAAAGTCTAATTACTTACAGTGTTCTTTTCTGGGGTAATTCTACAGATTGGGGAAAAATATTCATATTACAAAAGAGGGCTATTAGAGTGATAACAAATAGTAGTTACTTAGAATCGTGCAGAGAACATTTTAAAAATTTAAAACTCTTTACTATACCTGGCTTATTCATCTATCAATGTATATTATATATTAAAGAAAATGAAAATTATTTTCCTAGACATTCAGATAATCATCATAGATGTAAAGATTCCCTAATACCACCAAAACACAGATTAACATTAGTCGATAAAAATTTTATTAATATAGGAATAAAAAGTTTTAATCTTTTAACGAAAGATGTAAAAAGTTTACCGTTAAATAAATTTAAAATAGTTGTTAGAGATTTCTTCATTGACCTGTGTCCGTACACTATCAGCGAATTTTTTTAAGTAAGCTCTTCTTTCAATACCTGATTGTATAAAACCTGTCGTTATGCCTAATTTATGCGATATCTATGTTTGTGTAATACTGCTGTACTTACTTAACTCTGTATATGTATATTTATTATATTTGTTATTTACGATATTTTATATTGACGATGCAAAAAACATGTTTTTTTATTATGCAAATAAAGATTATTGTTATTATTATTATTATTAATGACCCAGGTATAACTTAACACTAGGGATGCGCTAAAATGCGATT